>CM041292.1:100790425-101990425 GCA_023052935.1 Piezodorus guildinii | reverse complement strand
AAAAAAAAAGAGTATATATATATGGTATTTATACTCAATAGTTTAATGTCCTCTGTGGTATTCTGATTCTTAATAAATGGTAAAGCACAATGAAGGTAAGTAACTTGAGTAATACAAAAACTGTCAATTAGCAACTGTTCCATGAATTTATAATCACAAATCGCTATGATTGTATACAAAAATAATATATAGGATTTTTGTATTATTCTATATATATTAAATAAATGAACTAAGTACATGCTAAAGACGTTTTATTTTCTTTAGTTAGCACAATAAAACTGTTTTAAATTTAAATTGTTCAAAATATTAAACAACAAGATAAATTATTCTACCATATTATTATTAGTATTAATTAATCACAGTTTAATGTCATGATTTAGTTATAAATCTAACTTTTAGCCAAAAGAAATATGAACTTTGTCGGATAAACTTAGAAACTTTTAGGGAGGGAGTTTGAAACTTGAGAAAGATATTATCTTTTCAATTTCGAAATAAGTAAATAAAAATTTTCCTTCTATCCTAAACAAACATTATTTATTATAAGAAAAAGACATAATTTTAACTTATCTTTTTGATAAGCAGTCTCAAGCTGATATCTGACAGATGATGGATGTGGTTGTCTATCTAATGCTACCTTTTTCAAGTTTTTGCCCGTCTATTTTCGATGATCTCACTAACATTAGCGGGATGCAGTAATTGTATAGGTATTAATAGGGGTACTCACTACGTTTGCTATAGCATGTTATTTGTGCTATTGTGCTAAACCCACCAATTTTATACAGGAAATAATTGTAGAAACTCGACGGGTTTAGCAAAATAACACAAATAGCATGCTATAGCAAACGTAGTGAGTACCCCTAATATTGTATTGTATAGGTATAGTATACCCTTTATCCGAGAAAATACATACACTGCCGAACCTACCAGTAAGTTTGCTTTATCCCTACCATAGTAGGTAATAAAAGAAAAATAATTTCGTATAACGTACATTGCGAATGTATTCATTAAAAAGTTGGGATGAAAAAATTACCAAACCAAAGGCAGTTAATCATCTGTAAAAACAAGGTGTGTACAAAATAACAAACACGACTTAAAATTTTAGTGTTTATTGAAGGATGTGTGGAAAATGTTTTGAGAGTCAAATTGATTTAGGTCACAGAGAGTGCATATCCGCGTTGGAAAACACTACCTCTGATGGCAGACATTTTTTTTTTTATCAAGTGTTCGAAAATGGTCCCATCTTTTTAAATTATGCGTAAAATATTTTTGTTTCATTTATTTGTCATTATTGGGTGATGTAAACCTTTTGAACTAAGCTATAAAAACCAACATAGGATTAAAATTAAACATGGTTAATTATGGTTATACGGACGTTTAACTTTTAACCTGAATCGTACAATGATTTTACCTTATCCTGCTCTATATATTTTGTTTGTAAGCCAATTTTTTATTTGGTTTTTGTTAATGATCTTTGTAATCGACCATAAAATTACTACCTCTCAAAATTTGACGGCTTACGTTTCAAAATACGTAGAATCGGAATAACGAATAAAAAAAATCCGTTTGTCCGCCATCCCCCATACTCAGTATTTAGTAGAATGTTTTTGATGATATTATTAACATTCCCTATTTGATGGTGTCTTCTTAGCTAGGTAGGAATCTATTCATGTATAAAATGCTTGGTAGCTGGAACAAAGAATATGTTAGGATAGAATATTACCAATATCCCATTGATCTTAATCAAAATTGCGTACCTACATATCATTTTCATGACGATTTCATTACTATTGTCTTTTTGTTCCTTTTTCCTGAATATGCTGCTAAATATATTTGTACTTTACGTTGAACCTAAATTTAACAAGTATGAAATGGTAGGGAGCTCAACTAGTATACTATATTTTGCCTTACATCATCTAAATATGGGGAAGTAATTTTAAAAATTATATCTAAATGAAATTTTAAAAAAGATTCCTTATTCCTTGAAAACTGTCCTCGTACGACCATTAAATAAAGTTCTTAATCCAACCCCACCGAAAGATTTCCGTCCTATTTCTCTTCTCTCCAATTTTTTAAAACCCCTTGAACACCTTGTTCAAACCCAACTTTCAAATTTCCTGGAAGAAACCTCCCACCTTAATTCTCTCCAATCTGGTTTTCGACCTGATTATTCTACCCAATCCGCTCTCCTTAAAATAACACAAGACCTCCAAACTGCCATTGATTACCAACAAATAACAATTCTTATCCTCCTCGATTTCTCAAAGGCGTTTGACACGATTGACCATAGTATCCTTCTTACCAAACTCCAAAATTTTCCCATTATCCAACAGTGCTTCGCGGTGGTTTCAATCTTTCCTCTCCGATTGTTCTCAGTATGTAGTAAGTAGTGCCAGACCAGCTTCCATTCAGCCTCAACCCTACTCCTTCCCTGTGGTGTCCCTCAGGGGTCGTCTCAATCTCCCACCCTATTCGCTATTTACATTAATTACCTACCTCTCCATATTAATCACTTTAAATACCACCTCTATGCTGACGATTCGTCGCAAATATTTTCTTGAATCATTCATTTACCAATCCTGCCGTCCATCGTATATTTTCGACCTCCTACAATTTAAATCCTCTGTCTTTTCCCGCTATACACGCACTAGGCCTTCAGATTTATACACTACGGCCCACCGTTCTGCACAACTCGACAGATCGTTTCTTATCCGATCCTCAACTTTATGGAATTTGAATTCTATTCCTCTTTCTATTCGTCACTCCAACTCACTTCCTTCCTTCAAATCACGATTTTTTATTTATCTCCTAACCAACCAGTCTATTAGTTTTAGTTAAATTGTTTATTTATATAATTTGTTAATTTTATTCTAAAGGGACTTGTCCCAGAATAATAAAGAATTTATTTATTTATTGAAAAAATATTTATTTTTTTTTTTTTCACAGTTAAGCTAAACAGTAGCTCTAAGTTCTTATGGTTCAGCCTTTGGGTCGAGGCAGCCCATGGTAACTTGGGAAATCTCCACCTCTTCAGCGACGCATTCACCAAGTACTCCGAAACCTGTTCTTCAACCATCACCGCAAGTTCTTTCTCCCCAAAAACTGAGATACAAGCACTGTGGAACGCTCCCGTCTCGGGTTCAGGATGTATCAGCTTCAAGTAAATAATAAATATATTTTATTTTATATATTGTCATTTGCGGTAAGGTGTTCGATACCAAGATATAGTAATCACTATTATTGTGTGTTATGTTATCCATTTTTTTTTATAAAGTTGGTTGGAATGGCGGTAAGGAAAAAAAAATAGTGAAGAAACTATTTAATATCCAACGTTTCGACCCACGTTGCCATTCTTCATGAGGGATTCTCTTCACAAAGTACGAAGGTGAATTGTAATGATAATGATGGATGATAATGATAGTGATTCAGCATCCGTAGTTAGTGGAGAAGGGCTTTGATGAACACCCGAAATATTGGATATTAAATAATTTCTTCACTATTTTTTAAAAAAAATTTTTTTACTCCAGCTGAACCATCTCTTCTTTCATATCAGCTCATGGTCAACCATTGATTATTCAATAAAATAATTTTATCTTTAACCTCAGGGAATGTTTCAATCACAAATCTTTTTAATACCTTCCTATTTCAATTATGAACGTACTTTTGGATGGTCATTTAATAAATGGCCGAATGTCATAAACGATGTTTCCATCTTAGTATGTTTGTTATTTTTAAATTTCATACCTCAAATTAAAATAAATCACCTTATTAAATTTAATTTATGCTATTTATCGCTTATCCCAGAAATTTACGTGATGATTATTAGGCATGATCAGCATAGAACAAGAATATACAATATAATCCTATTTTTGTTTAATTCTGACAACAAAGGTATGAGATATTGGTAGTCCAGCCGCTATAGAAGCTTTGGTTAGCTGCATGAATCGGTATAAGCTAGGATGGGAGAACAGAGAAAATCTTAAAACACTTTCAAAGGACAAGATAACTCAAAGGAGATTATACGCTGGACACCGTCAGCTTAATGAGCACTTCCACATTATGGGGTTAGTAGCCTCAACGGCTTGTAGATCCAGCAAATAGGAAAATGAAACTGCATATCATGTGATGTGTATTTGTGAAGAAATAGCTAGGATAAAGTTTTAGCTCTTAGGCAATGACTCTATTTCAGAGCCTATTCTT
The DNA here is from genome assembly GCA_023052935.1 of Piezodorus guildinii. Taxonomy (NCBI): domain Eukaryota; kingdom Metazoa; phylum Arthropoda; class Insecta; order Hemiptera; family Pentatomidae; genus Piezodorus; species Piezodorus guildinii. Next base: position 101,986,228 of record CM041292.1, on the reverse strand, counting down.
TGTGAACTGATCAAACCTTACAGTTTAGTCATATTCACTAAGGCCATAGACCTGTATTATCAGAACAATGACCATATTTGAGGCAACAGTGCAAGAAAAGAAGGGGAGAGAAGAAATTGAAAAAATACATATTTAGACACTTTAGATAAATATATTTTTCTGAATAACATATGACTTTTGATTCCTAATAATTTGTTGTAAACTATCCCGTACTATGGTGATTTACCTTACGCCCATAACCGTGTTTCCTGAAGGGCAGGTGAGTAATAATAAATTAAATAAGAATAATAAATTATTAATCACTAATGCATTTTAAATTTAACTCTCACTTGTTAATCAGAAAATAATTTTAAAAGTCTACAAATTACATGATTAATATTATTTACAGAGCAGCTGTGGTGGAGCAGCCGGACGTTTGGTATCAAGAGGACGGCCCCCTGACCTACACGATATGCGAGGACTTGCAGGAGATGTCGAGTGAGAAACAGCTTTCCAGGTGCTGCGCCTGCGACGAGGCAAAGTATGAGGTAAATTGGAAATCATACACATTTGAAACCATCTCTATTGCTTGATTGAGTGAGTTATTTTTGTTACCGTAATTGGTTACAGGTTAGCTTTGAAGGACTCTGGTCTAGGCAGACACATCCGAAAGATTTTCCGGAAGGTGAAAATACGAGGTTCAGTGATGTTATTGGAGCATCTCACACATCTGAATACAGGTAGTTCAAGTAAATACTTTAGATGATGGCTCTAAGATACAAGGGATGGAAGTGCTGTTATTTGATTAAATTGTTAAATGACAACGAATTATTTTTAAACTAATTTGTGACGAATGTTTATTTCACGAAATGAAGAATTGATTGAATAATTATTTTTTCAAATGTATACATATATATATATATATATATATATATATATATATATATATATATATATATACATGAACTTAAAATATATATATATAATATATTTATAAAATATATTTATAAAATGTTTACTATACTAGCCTATCCCAGGGTTAGTCAGAGAATTTCTACCTCGGGACAAGCCGATACTGACAAAAGGTTTTCCTGTAGGCTTCAGTACAAGTTACCCACAGAATTGTTCATAATAGATTAGTTAGTAATTAAACTATTAATGATAGTTGCGGCAGATCTAGTCATCAAGTCTTCAAGCACTACTGTTAAGGAATTCACCTATTCTGGAGATAGGTCGATACTTTCTTTCAACAGTTTTTCTTGGATGCTTCAATACAAATTTTTAAAATTATTAAATAATTGTTCCTAAAGATAAACACTTATACTTACAGGAACGAGATTGAATATATTACACTGAAATTCCTTACAAAAATGTATTTCCTGTTAAAAAATATCTTGATTCTAGGACACCTTACTTTTTTCCTTTATCATCAATAATAACCGAATCATCAGGGAATCACATCTCTTATAAGTAGTGACTTGATCATGTAACATTATTATTTTAATTTGTTTTGTTATTCTCTTTGTTCATCGCGGTGTCTTGGTCTCGAAAACCTTTTCCATTTTCCTCTATCTTCAATAATAACAGAGTTTGGTTGGAATTACGTCAACTCTAATTTGTGACTTGAATATATAGATAACTTTTTTTCTATCTCTCTGTTTATCGAGCTATTCTCGATCTAAAATTCTAAACATATTTTTCTCTATCTTTGAAAATAACTGATTTTTTGAATTAAATCACTTTTAATCGGCCGCCATTTAAAAAATAACCAGCTAATATCAACTTCTAGGTGTTAGGAACATCTTTGCATACCCTACTATTGTTGTGGCGACTTGAAAAAAAGGTTTCTCGATCATCAAAAATAACTGAGTATGGTCGTATATCGGTAACATTTCAATTTTTTTCTTTTTGCTCTTTTTTATAATTATTTGCGGTTTTGTAGTTTAAAAAACCAATAATTTTTTTCTCTATTTTAAAAAATAACTGAGGTATTGAATTAAATCCCTTTTGATCGGCCGCCATTTTAAAAATAACGAGCTGATATCAACGTTTAGGTGTTAGGATCATTGTTGCATGGACTAGTATTTCTGTAGCGAATTAAAAAAAACAAACAAATGGACCAGTAAATTCGGAGAATCGCCGAGATTTCCTTGAAACATAAGGGGGGAGGGTGATTTTTTTTTCTTTAGTCGATTACAAAGCATCGTTATTGAAAATAATAAACCGAAGTCGAAGTTCTTTTTACTTCTATTGAAGTTTAAATTTCTTTCCTGAATGCTTTGAAAAGTTGAGGTATTCAGAGAGAATGGTACTCGTGGTTTTCAGTCCTACTTTACTACTCCTCACTTTGAGAGATGAAAAAACCCTTGATTGTTCAATGCCAACTGGAATAATGAGGCAAGTGACAAGAACCCCAGAGCTCCGGCCACTGTGAGTAATGAGTTTAGGGTAATGCCCCGACAAATGAACTGGAAAACTTTTTTAAAAAGAGTGTTAGCCAACCACAACAATGTCCTGAAAAGAAAAGGAAGTAAATGAGCATTAGTCAATGCTTAATAATTCTCTGTCTTCATTCTTAAAAGCCTCATTAGTCAATTCAACTATTTTAATTAGAGTGAAGCCTTTTAATATTTCTTGATAGCTGGTTTAAAACTGGACTGCTACCTGCTGCGATAAATCAAGTAAAAGAATTTTTTTTTGAGGAATTTAAACATTTTCAATTTCTCTGATAGCAGAGCTTAACAGGGTTTTTCAATGAGCTATAAAATTAGACCAAGTAATATTTCTTAACTACTTCTATATTTATTCTAAGTAATCTTCCTACTTAAAGAGATATAGTCATAGCTTTTTTGAAAATTTGATTTGTCATGGAAAATATATTTACACGTCTAAACTAAAGTAGTCGATGAATTTGAATTTTCGTTTGTTTTTTTATTTAACGTCACTTTATGCTACTGCGGCTAACCAGACGATGCTACAGTGTAAGTCTTTTCTCCAGTATTTATGGATATGATCATTTCATATCTGGCTTTCGGAAATAATTATTTTTAGAAATATTCCATGTTGGGAGAGTTAAAGTGGCTCCTCCCTCCATATGCAGACAGGTCATTTCTTTGGGTCATTTCTCTACCAAACTATAAAATCCCAGCATCCTTCCTATAACTAAAGTCTCCTTCAATTTAAATCCTCAGTCCACTTGCTTGAAACAAGATCTTGCCATTCTCACCTTCATATGCCATCCCACAGAACTAAGGCCTTCGACCGATCCTTTCTTGTCAGTTTTATTGCATTCTGGATTTCCATTCCTTCCAATATACGTCATGCTTCTTCCTTATCCACATTCAAATATCGCCTTTCCCAACATCTCTTATCCCAACACTGACGCTTGTTGATCTTTAATTTTAAATTAGATTTTTCATTAAAATTGAGTTATTATAATGACTAAATATCTTATACATAGTTTTTATTTTATACACACACACATATAAATATATATTATATATATATATATATATATATATATATATATATAAGTTAAGGACTGATAAGGTAGACTATCAGCCTTAATTCCAAACCACCTCTTGTAAACAATAGAAATGTATATATAGAGGATTAGAAGACCAAATAAAGTTAGTGTTTGAATAGCCATCAAGCGTGTTGTTTATGCCCCTTTCTTCATTTTTTGTTTAGTTCATATTTCGGACAACGCATAACTGGTGCCGAAACCCGGGACCTTTAGATAAGTTCAAAATACGTAATTTTTTTATTCGTACTTGCCTGCTTCTCAGCTACGTGAGTTTATTTTTTTATTATTTTATCTCTTGCCTGCGAAAACCGATAACATGGCAGAAAATGGGGTTTTGAGGCAAGCTGTTCTGAATGTCCCACCGGCTGTGCCACAGCAGGCGGCAGCGGCGGCAGATGAGCCACTACCGGAAGTTTCACTGGCGCAGGCGCATAGAACGACGCTAGATTGAGTGAAGATCCAAACAGCGACGGTTCAGGAGTTTAGAAAGGCTACATCCGACCTTGATAGATTCACTGGAGAGATTGGTGAACTCAATCACTTTCTAAAACGGGGCGATCGCTTGATGGTGAGGATTCATTCAAAGTTGTCCGAAAACCTGTTAGACGGGGAGGATGCTGAAGCGTTAAGGGCTGCAGTGGTTTGCAGGGTGAGGCGGAGCATCCTGAACCATATCCAAGCAGATGAGGAGACATCCTGGAGCGTCGTGAAGGAGCGACTAAAGAAGGCCTACGGAGAGGGAAGATGGGCCCCCTGAAGAAGATGTGTTCCACATGATAAGATAGACAAAGAAGCCGCGTCAGTCTAATGGCCAGTATGCGGGAGAACTACTCACGAAGCTTAACCAGATAACGGAGAAAATGAGATGATGGGCGCAAGAGATGATGATCACCAGTGCCAGAGAGGAGGAATCCCGAATGGAAGTAGAGAAGCGAGGACGAGAATCGCGTACAACCAGCCAGGGATCACTCCAACATGGAAAAGAAGAGAGAAAGAGAGTACGGCGAGGCTAGGAGAGAACGACCCCAGCAAGGAGAGCGACGGTCAGGCCAGACGAAACCAGTGGACCGCGGGAGGATCGTAATTGCCAATGCGATATCAGAATAGGAGTTAAAAAGTATACCTGTATTCGCGCTGCTGCGGGCAGTGAACCGCGCGTAGGGGCAGTGAATCAGGCTGATACTTGGAAAATATCTATCCTCGAAGAGTTCGGCGATATCTTTTTTAAAGACGGGGATGTCCTTGGGGTTATGGGCAAGACGGTGCACGAAATACCGCTCAAGCAGGGCCGGGTGGTTTACGTGAAGGAAAGACAGCACCATCATATTCGGGCTGAGCTGGACGATTTACGTCGGCAGGGCATAATCGTGGACAGCATGCAGAAAGAAAACTACAGGGTCGTCATTGATTATCGTAAGCTCAATGAGAATACCGTTGATGAAAAATATCCCCTCCCACGTTTCTATGATATTTTGGATAGGTTGGGTGGTGCAAACATTTTTAGCTCTTTGGACCTAAAGGCGGGCTATCATCAGATCGGGGTGTATCCTCGGGACCGACACAAGACAGCATTCACCTTCGAGAGGAGCCATTATGAATTCACCTGGATGCCATTTGGCTTGAAGAATACTCCCATCACATTCCAACGGTTGACGGACGAATTCCTTCGGGGTTTGGACGAATCCGTGTGCCAGGTTTATATGGCTGATCACTTGGTCTTTAGTAGGTCGGAACTGAACCATGTTAGGCACCTCCGGACGGTTTTTAACCGCATGCGCGAGTTTGGCCTTCGCTTCTCTCCAGAGAAGTCAAACCTGGGTCAGCGGAAAATTAGTTTTTTGGACCTGGTTTTTCTCCGCGGAGGGCGTGGAGCTGGATGCCCAGAAGGGTGCGGCCTTACAGCGTATGGTCATCCCGACCGAGGTAAAGGGGATGCGGCGGTTGATGGGCACTTTAAACTATTATCGCCGTTTTGTGCCAGCTATGGCTGCGTATCTTGTGTCCCTTAATAATTTCCTCCGAAAAGAGGGTAACTTCGAACGGCCATTCACTATTAGACGAACGCCAGTGAATACGCTCTTGGGGCGATGTTGTCTCAGTGACCGGGGGGAGCGACCGGTTGCATATGCCAGTCGGCGTCTTACAGATGCGGAGTCTCGTTATAGCGCCGTTGGAGCGGGAACTCCTGGGAATTGTATGGGCTGTAGACCATTTCCGGCCGTACGTCTTCCGGAGGCGGTTCCGAGTCCATACCGACCATCGTTCGCTTCAATGGGTAGGGAGGCTGAAGGATTCGTCCGCAAGGGTCACACACTGGAAAGAGCTCCTTGGTGCAGTACAATATGAAGATTGTATACAAGCCGGGCCAGGAAATCGTCGCGGATTGGCTTTCGCGGGCGGTCATGGTGAACGCTGTGGAGGAGGATCGAGGCGAGTCTTGCCAGATGTTCCACAGTTTCTAAGAGAGTGGACTCCTGAGGAACTCCAACCCGCTACGGCAGAAGTTTCGGGTGGGGACGCGTCGTCGGAGGACGAGCGTTCTTCTGAGGGGCGTCCTGTGGACATGGATGAGGTAGACGAGATCGTGAACGACAAGCAGAACCAGATTATCTTGAATACAAGGACATCGGGGCTCCTTGAGATCGATTTTCAACGCTTTGGCGGGTGTTCGGTGGTCGCTGTCTGGTCTCAGCCAAACGTAGGGGAGGACCAGATCTATAAATTTAAATGTAATCTAATGATCTATAAATATAAATATATATAAATGTATATACATACATACATCTATGTACAATAGAAAAGAAGAAGCATAAAGTAATGTAAATAAATACAGTAAATGAAAAGTAAAAAACAACTAATTTTGAAAACACACACAATATATATATATATATATATATATATATATATATATATATATACATTTATATAAATCTCTTTCTCTACCTCCTTTTACCTATGTTTTTTTTTAATTTAATCTATCTAATGTTTTCTGGCCAGAAGTGGTATCTTTATTTCTAAATTTCATGTTATTCTTAATGGACTAAGTCCCAGAATAAAAGTTTTTTTCTATTCTATTCTAAAAATAAAACAATTATTTAAAAAAAAATATATTCAGACTTTCAAATATTGCTTTTGTAGTACAGATTACTATTCATGATTTCAGACTGCCTTAAAAAGATCAAAAATAAGAAACAATTAGTTTTTAATTAATTCCACTGACAATTTTTAATGAGCCCTAGTTAAGGTTTTGAAGTTATCATATATCATTAATGAATAAGGTCATCATACTTGTAAGAAGAACGTCAAGCCTGCCTAATCACATCTAGGTCTAGCTAGACATTACTGGACGGTCTGACGTCTTCGCGCTCCGCGCTTATCAAACAAGTGTTAATAAATGCGATCGTATGAGCGATATACAGTGGTCAAGTTCTTACTCAAACAATGTCATTTCTCACTTCTATCCTTAAATAGATGTTCTTTATTAACTCTGGGTATTTTCTTAGTCTTTTTTTTTTTTTTTTTTTTTTTTTTTTGACATCTTTAGTAATAACAGACGTTTGTTCTAGATTTTGGGTCTATGGAGGTACAGCTTCAGAAGGACTGAGGGAAGTCGCTGAGCTCGGCTCAACCCGCACTTTGGAATCCGAGCTGAAGTCTCAGGTAATTTTGATTGTCACCTAGTTTGTTACAAATATTATTTTAAAACTAGGCGAGGCTCAAAACGTCATCAGTTCATTCTACTCCTAAAAAGATTGGGATTCGTTCTCCGGTATTGATGAGGCTATTTTCAGCAAATGGTTTCAACAGCATTTACAAGTTAAAGGTTACTTTTTCAATTTCAAATGTAACTTTTCCAAAGCAAGTGTAACTTCTTTAAATAATAAATGTTACATTGGAAATGGAAATTCCTACATCAGCTTTGGAAAGGGTTACGATTTACTTGGAAATGCAAGAGTTCTCTATGATGAATAACGGATTATCAGAAATATAGTTGACATTAATTCCTAGAAATTGCTACCGAAAATGTGTTAACAAATATCAAAATGATTAATTTTAAATTTAGAAATAATTTATAATGAAAATTTCATTCTCGTAATAAAAAAATACTGATTGATTACAATAACACTTTTATTGATCGCAATCCTAAATGATACACTACTTCTTTCTTTTCCTCACTTGATTTGATCTTGAAACTCTCTTAACTTGTACATTTTTTCTCTTCTGCCTTGTTGGGGCCTGGAAAATTTTGGAATACGTAATTATTAATTAATATCTCTTTATTTGTAGATCGGCTGCATGTGCCATACATGGTTCTTTTTCTTTTTTTTAATAAAAGAATTATCATTAAACAGGTAACAATTGAAAACGTGAGGGTATAGTCTGATACGAAAGACACCTAAACATTATAGATTTAAAATTATTCCTAAGAATTAAATAATTAAAAGAATACGTAAAAAAAACTAATAAATAATAATAATAATAAAATAAAAATACACACACACATATTATATATATATATATATATATATATATATATATATATATATATATATATATCATAGCCTCCAACAAGATGGCGGAGCGAACGGACGCCTTGCAACCAGTGCTCGAAATTTTAAGATCTTTATCGACATACCAGTTATTAAGGCGGGATCTCAAGCTATCAGTTATAACTGCAATAAACATATTAGAAGAATTTGTGAGTAGTAGTCCTTATATTAATGCTCCAAACAATATTTCCATGCCATGCGGTACCTAATATACCTAACCTTTTAGTGAACAACAGGCCATCATTCTCAGACGTGACAAGACAATAAATGTAAGCGAAATCCAACCTACAAGGCATTAATAACCCCCTTAGAGTCTAATGAAACGATAGAAACTTTAACTGAGTTTAAAAAATTGGTAAACCCAAAAGAGTTGAAAATACCCTTTAAAAAGGTTAGTCAAACAAAAATGGGTTCCCTCATAGTTCAAACCGAAAATCAAAATGATTTAAGAAAAATCGAAAGTGTCATAAAACACTCAAACATAGTATATTATAAGGAAATTGATAACAGAAAACCAAGGGTTAGAGTGAAAAATATAGAGCTCGAAATTACCCTCACGAACATTGTTGAATATTTAGTGGCCCAAAATGTAGGTACCGAAAAATAAAAGTTTCGTCCGGTCATAATTCTTAATCCAAAACGAAGTGAAACAAGGCACGCTGACCTGGAGGTGGATGCAGCGACCAGGGAACTCCTTTATAACTGGATCAGCTTGGGGACCAGAAGGTCCGCGTTGAAGATTATTTTAGGGTTAGATGATGCACAAAATGCCTGAGGTTTCATCACAGCGCTAAAGACTGCCGGGGTGAAGTCGTCTGCTCAAAATGCGGAGATAAACACCCTTCGAGCGACTGCACCTCCCAACACCTCAAGTGTCTATGAGAGCTTCAACAAGGGCCCGAGGACCATGACGCCGAGAAGAACGGACCATTCAGCCTACGATAAGAACTGTCCTTCCTACATCATAGAGGTACAAAAACTTGTTGCTAATACTGACTATACTATACCATTGGTCTAAATTGATTTTTACATTTTATTTACTGCCATACAACCCAAATTAATGCTAAATTTAATATAATTTGTGTTATGACATGAGACAGCTTAAATGTTTACAAATCAATTCAAGACATTCCAAATACATGACAGATTTTATCACATTTTTCACGTTAAAGAATACCATTGACATAATTTTTATTCAAGAACCTTACACACGCGAAGGGAAGGTTTTAGGTTATAATAATTATCGGGTATATCAAACATATGATGGGAAGCCTAGAGCCGCTCTTGTAATTTTAAACAAAGATATAGATGGCTGTTTGATAATACATTATTCAAACGCTGATATGGTTCTTGTTGAAATATCACATGGGAACTCTAGGTTTTTAGTAATTAGTGCATATTTTGACATTAATAGAGATTTAAATAATGACTTATTATTAATTGAGACGATTCTTTTAAACTTTAAAGAAGAAAAAATTATTATTGGAATTGACTCTAATAGTCGTTTCAAATTTTGGTTCGACTCTCAAACGAATGAAAGAGGGAAATATTTGAGGTTTTTACTCTAACAAAGGACTTGATTCTATTAAATCTTGAATCAAACCTAACCACATTTGAAAGTTCGAATGGCAAAAGTAATATAGATCTTACTCCTGTCAATACTGCATTTATGAGATATTTTAATGTAAACAATTGCAAAATATCTAAAGAAATAAATTTTTCGGATCATAATTGCTTAACTTTAGAAATTTTAATGAATAATGAGGGCATAGGTCTTAGTGCTAGTTCAATGTACTCTCTTTACCGCACCGAAAAGGCTGATTGGGAACTATTTAAAATTAATTGCCATATAAATTTGGAAAAACAATTTTTAAATTCGGGTATTAGCAGCCTTGAATCGGAAGAACTAGAAAGGAAAATAATTTTAATTCTTCGGGAAATGAAAACTGAGACTATCGCTAGGAAAATATCCACGGTTTTAATTAAAGCGAGCAATATGACATTAAAAAAAACTAGAGGAAAACATTTGAAAAATTCGCATCGGACAGTTCCATGGTGGAATGACGATCTAACAGTTCTACGAAAACAAACGAACCAACTCAGAAAACTATACCATGAAAAGAACCTACAAACGTACATCAAAGAGATCGAAAATTGATTCATGGAAGGCATATACTGAAAACTCTTCAGCTTGGAGTTGGCCGTATAAATGGGTTTCAAACAAAATTAAAAGCAGAATGACTTAACAGACGATACTAACTAATAATGGCGAATATACAAACGATTCAAAAGAAACACTAACTCTCATACTCAATAATTTAATCCAAGACGATAACACTACTATTGACACCATACAACAGGGTCAAATGAGAAAAGAAGTAACTATCCCACCCAATACAATCGATGATTTTCCGCTACAAGATAGAGAAATACTACTGGACACTATTTACAACTTAAATAACAAAAAATTTCCCGGTCATGATAAAATTACCCCAATTATAGTAAAAAAGTTAACTGAAGTTTTTCCTCACATTATAACTGAATTGTTTTAAATTTTATTTAAACGAAGAGAATTTCCAAATTTATGGAAAACCGCTAAATTATTATCAATTCCAAAAAAAGCACCGAATTCGTTCAGACCTCTTAGTATGCTAACTGTGCTAAGTAAAGTTTTAGAAAAAATTGTCAAAGATAGATTGATGCACTTTTTATCAACAAATAACGTGTTACATAAAACCAATTTGCCTTTAGACCACAGTCAGGAACAGATGACGCACTATGTGCTTTAAATGAACAGATCACTGCTTCATCAGATCAAAAGAGGAACTTACTAGTGGTAAGCTTGGATATCAAGGGAGCATTTGACAATGCATGGTGGACAGCGATTTTAACAAATTTAAAGAAGTATAATTGCCCAAAAAATCTTTACCAACTCATTCAAAATTATTTAGACCATAGACAGTTAATGATTCAGACTAATTCTTTCAATATTAGTAAGAAGTTGAGTAAGGGGACCCCACAAGGTTCTAGTTTGTCTCCGGTAATATGGAATATTCTGATTAACACTATTTTTGAAATATAATCACCAGATGACACTAGTCTTATAGCTTACGCTGACGACGTACTACTGTTGGTCAAACGACAGAACATTGAGGAGCTAGAAGTAGTAACAAACCTGGCACAATCCCGATTAACAAGATGGGCGACCCTTAACAAACTTTCCTTTAATCCTCAAAAAACCGAATTTATTATTTTTTCTCGAATTCAACACAACTAAAATACAGCAACGTGTTAAAATATTTAGGCGTACTTTTTGACCGAAAACATAACTATAATAGGCATAAAGACAACATTTACAATCAGGCCCTTCAAACCATCAACAGACTAACAATAGCTGCGAGGGTCTCTTGGGGACTAAAGTCGAACGTTCTTAAGATTATGTATCAAGGAGCTATTTTACCGAAAATACTCTATGCAGTACGCGTATGGCATAAAGCTATGCTCCGAAAAACCAATCTTATGAAACTTCGCAGGCTCCAAAGATTGATGGCCATAAAAATATGTAAGGCATAGTGTGGTATGTCTCAAGAAGCTGTTTGTGTTTTGGCTGGAATAATTCCAATAGAGTTAAAAATAAAAGAGACTGCAAAACTAGTTAACATTAAAAAACGACATACAGACTATAAAAATATTTTACACGAAAGAATAGATCTCCCATATGACTGCAAAAATTGGATTCATCTAGCAACACACGCGAATATGATGACACAGGTACAAACTGATCCAGATACAAAGACAGAAACACAGGTACAAAATGACCCAGATACAAAGAAAGAAATATTTACAGACGGGAGCAAATCTGGAGAGAACGTAGGATGTGCATGGCTTTTAAAAGATAAATATGGAGAACTGATTGAAGCTCAATGCAAGCTAGGATAGGAATGCTCGAACAACCAGGCGGAGAAGCTAGCTGTTCTCAAAGCGACAGAATATCTCCTTGACAATATGACTGATGTGTTTACAGACATAACTATCTACACGGACAACATAAACGTTATACATTTCATAAGAAATACAAAAATTCATGACGGACTAACTGAGGAAATTCGACTTAACTTGATTAAGCTACAACGAATAAAAACGTTAGCATAATGTGGATAATGGGGCTCTCAGGAGTAGAAGGCAACGAACGAGCGGACACCCTTGCAAAGATAGCGGCTCAAAGTGACCTTCCAATATCCTACAATAAATAACATTCCTATATCTTACATCAAAGGGGAGATGAGGAAGGAGACGATAGTTAATTGAAACCGTTCCTGGGCTGCTTCACCGAAATCACCAAGCCTTCATATATTTGTCCCCTTTATCACACACCACAACTACAAAAACATACTAAGTAACAACTACAAGGTGACACAATTCCTAACTGAACATGGACAAACAAAACAATACTTAAAACGCTTTAACATACTACAAGACGACAAATGCCCATACGATGGAGACATAAACAACTTTCAACACGAATATACGAATGTAAACAATTAGACCACATACGAGCAAAATTAATACAGAAAGTTATACTGGAATACGGGACTTTGCCAGAAAAAGAACAAAGACTTATTACAAAATTTAAAACATATTTTATACATTTCATAAAATCAATAGAATTTAATCAGCTTAACGTAGATTGGAGGAAGGCAGTTGAGGTTTTTTTAATCTTGCTGTGCTTAATTTTATTTTTGTATTTATTTATTTTTTTGTTCAAACCTTGATTAGTATAATTATCATATTTTAGGTATTTCATCTATTTATGGCACCTCCTTATGATATTTTCAATGTGTTATTTCTCTTCTCTTTTGTATTATTTATTGTTTAAAACATTGTAAAATGCTACAAACTTAATAATATTTGTAAATACAACATAGTATTACGTGTAGCGTGCCTACATATTAGGCATGGAACATGTAACTCTTAATTAATAAACTCTCCTTCTTTAGGGTTACCAGAGGAAAAAAAAGAAAAGAAATATATATATATATATATATATATATATATATATATATATATATATATATAACCATATAGTTTAATTAAATAGGTTGTTAGTGTAATATTTCTTTTTATGAACTGTATTTTTTCATGCTTTAGTTAATTAGTTGATAGTTTTATTACACTAAGCAGCTATAAATTCCATTCATAAAAATCAATCCGTTGGAGAAACCTAATTCACTTCAATGGAAGTGGACATATCACATTTTATTGGCAAACCCATTCAGAGCAATATCAAATCGACTTAATTTAACCGCTAGTAGTGTGTTAATAAAAATTCAAACAAGCTTATCAATTCTTGGTGTTTTGCTTGTTCTGATTTACATCTTGGGTAAACCTGTATATGGGTATATTTCTCCAAAGTTATATCTTGTACACCCGGTCAAAGATTTTTTTTTTTGGTGTGTGAATTAGACCATAAAATTCAAAATCTTTAGCTTTTCAACGGTATATATCCTTTTTTAATGTCCAAAAAAACAAAAATCGAATAAAAAGATATTTTTGTACTTCTCTCCCTTAGTTCTTTATCAAATTCGCTCAACATGCATATTTAGCTATTGATTATCAATGCTAACAAGATAATATGGTTATTTACATAGAATCTACAAAATTAAAGGTACTTAAGAGAAAGAAAATTTTAAATATCGGCATTTAAAGCCTGTCAGACTATTTCAATCAGAATGAAACCTACACGATGTCAAAGCCCGTTAAATTTTACATTTATATAGTTTCAGTTTTCCCCTTTAGTTGGATATCGAATTCAGTTTCATAAGACTTTTAGTTTATGCGCTGGAGTTATTACACACACAAACCTTTTTGCGGGACTTGGTTATTTGGACTCAGGAGACCCTAGAACGTGGATTTCCGTAGAAAACTGTAATTCGAAGCTTTTAACGATGGCAATACTTTCCCTTATTATATATTTCATATATAGGTAAGTGAAAGTAATAATGTTAACGCTAATAAATACTAACTACTCAAAAATGTGATGAAATAGTTATTACCTTTTTGGAACCAGTCTGTTCTTCTTTTTCCGCTTCTGGTTCTGATTCCTTGAGGTCGGCAGCCATCTGTGAGAGCATGTTGCTAAGGTCATCACCGGAGGATTCTTTGCCCAAGGATCCAACAGACTCGATGTCATCCGCTTCCAAAATCTCCTTAGCCATCTCAGCAGCTCTGCTCATATATTCATCTTCAACATCCTCCTCTTCTTCCTCTCCTTCGAGATCAGCGAAGCCGTCATCTCCAACTTTTCGGAAGGCACAAACTTCTTTCTCGTAGTGTGTTATTAATGGTCCTAACGTCCTTTCAATAACGTGGATTCTGGACAGGTTACCCATAATTGTTATTAATTAAAATTGTATATACAGTTAATTATTTTATATACAGTCGTGGTCATAGAAATTTCATCACCTATGCTTTGACTTTCGGTAGTAATAGATTTGATCCAATCGAATATTTTTGTTTTTGTCTACTTGGTATACGCTTATCATACGCTTAATGAAATAAAAAATAATAATAATAACTTTAAAATCAATGACTAATATTCATGTGTATACTTATTATGAATAAAAGAATTTGGAACTTTCTCTTCAATTGTGTGAGATTAGAGGACACTTTTAGTCAACTTCATCCTTGCATATACATAATAGTGCAAACATTTAAGCAATTCAAGTCATGTGATAATGAAAGCAAATTTTACCAAATAATGACTAAATCATTATAATGTATAAGAGATAAGTGATTGTGATATAAATGACCTTATATTTTATCAATATAGAAAATTTTGTAAGTATAATTGATATACAGATATTCTAGAAACAAATTAGAATATGATATGGATAATTATTGAATTGTAAATTTTAAATATTATTTATTTTGTTATAAATATGATTCTAATACTAAATTGTTGTTTGGTTTTAATTAGTTAACCTGAAGATGAGGCATAAAAAACTTCGAAACGTTATTAAGGATTTATTAATGTAAAATTATAAAAAATAAAGAGAAAGTTCCAAAAGTTTTATTCATAATGATAATAACGTTTCTTAGTTCTTGGTTAGTATTTTTAACAACTACCAGAATAATTTTTTTTTAATTTAGCCGAATTTTAAGCATTTTGCTATCAGAAACAATTAATATTGTGAGATTACATGGTGTGGATCAATTTTCACGGAAACAGCGGTTCATTCATTTCACGAAAAAGCTTTAACTTCTATATTTTGTTCATTGATTTTTATATGTATTTTCAAATTATGAATATATGATATTATTTTTTGTGTAATCAGCATTTTTTTAAAACATGCAGTTATGTTTAATTGGAAACATTTTTTTATTGGTGATCATTTTAAGCCAGATTATTTTATGATTACGTTAGCATTTTAGAGATGATATGAATATTTACTGTATATTGAATAGGTATATATTGAACACGTATATTTAATTGTTTTATCAAACAAAGAAATTAACAAGAAATCCATCAGTACAATCGTGATTCTAACATTTGATCATTTAGCCAGTCAAAATGTATTTTCACGTCAATTTTAAATAAATTTCCGATTCAATATGCTTGTTGCAAGAATCGAGTTCCCATCAACACTAATCTTTGGCAATCGATTTGTTTTCGTTAAAAATAATATATCTTAAAAGAATATGTGTATCATTACACATCAAATGCAATATATTTTCAAATACCAAATATCATACTAATTTTAGCTTCATTGATAGCTGCTTATTAATAAATCGTGTAAATTTAAATGTAATTGAATTCATTGAAACCAGTCAGTCAAACGCATATTGAAATTAACAATAATTATTTTAAAAAATGGAGAATTTTACTCTACGACATGAAGGCTAAAATCAGATCTTATGTTATATTTTATGTAAATTTACATCTTTATTTATTCATAGGCTTAAACATATAGTCGCTAAAAAATGTTTATAATATTTTAAAAATAAATATTTGTCGGCAAAATCTTCATTTATGTATTTTTGAATGGGGTTTTAAATGGTATAGTTTATATTTTATGTTTGTAAGTGAAACATTCCAGGTATCTTTTGATTTCAAAGAGAAACCGTTTTCAACCACTTTGTTTTTAAATGGCCCTATTTATATAATTTAGAAATAATACTTTTAAGAAGGATCCAGTGAAATAGCCAACTCCTACTTTCGTCAAACTTTAATTATTATTAATTGTTATACATGTTTGGCATATTTCAAATAAAACACTTAAAATAACTAAGTACATTGAGTTATTTTCCGTTGACCATATCTAATATTTCTAATAAAAAAATAAATAAATAAAATTACGTCTTTTCGTTTTTTTCTAGCTCTTTGAGCATTATATCGATTTCTTTGTCCTCTTTTTCCAGTTCTCGGAGCATACTCTCGTATGCTTGTAACTTCATTTCTTCTTCTTGATTGACATCATCTGGAAATTCATAGCTCAGCATTTCTTCGAGATCTCTTTGAAATTGTGCTATTCTTCGTTCCTTTTCCCACTCTTCAACTGACAAATAAAATAAATAAAAATCAGTTTCTTACACTACAAATATAGAAATTTATCTTTAGTTATTTATATGTAATGTTCACTTTGAATCAACTTATGTGTAAGGAGTATTTTACAAAAGCTATTATGATTTTTTAAGATAATGCACACTGATCTTCTTTTTTTTAATTTTTTTCCTAAATTACGGAAAACAGTGAAATACTTATTATATCTGTTCGGTTTCTCACCGCCTAATAGTGATTCATTTCATCAATTAGTATTTATTTTTAAGTTATTTTTATTTCATCTCATTTCCAGAACTAATATAAAATATATTTATCATGCTGAAATAACCATTATACCTGTTGAAGATGCTCTTATTTCAGAAAAAAAATAATCTGAGTTAAATTTGGTCATCTGTTTCCATGAAAGTAGGATTGTTTCATTGAGATTAGACTGGTAATAAAAAAATAACTCAAAAAATCATACCAATTCAGGTTCTACTAGTTCCTCTTCTAAATCTTCTTCTTCTACTGTTTCTTCCGTTTCGACCAATGTTTGTTCGAATACATCCTCCTCCAGCTCATCTTTAGTGTCCCGGAACGGTTCCGATTTGACTTCCGTAAGTTCCTCAATGAATGATTCTTCTATCTCCAGGCGTTCTGGTTCTTCCTTTTCCCATGCGGACTCATCGGAAAGTGAACTTTGCTCTGAAAGTATTTCAACAGCCGCAGATTCGCTTTTAATTATCACTTGTTCGTCGTCGGAATCCACTTCGTCTTCCTGAGGCGGAGATGGTATTACTGAAAACGTCTCTGATGGTTCATGTAGCAAGTGCTTGTACTCATCTAGATCGATACTCGTGTCCGTTGAACTATATGAGAAGTAATCACCGGATATTATCAGGCTTTCTTCTTCATTATCTTCTTCTACCAACCCTTCTTCAACCGGGTCCTGTTCTTCCAGTGGTTTGATTTCCGGAAAATCATCCATTGTCCCACCTAAAAATAAACGACATAAACTTCTTATGAAATAAACTGTTATTTTAAAATTGAATAAGGGATATACCCGTAAATGATAAGTAAAATAGTAGTAACAATTTTTACTAAATGCCCTTAAAATTTGTATTAACCCCTAAAATAACTTTAATTTTTTTCAGTCTCACTTAGTCCACAAAACCGCTTCAGAGTGCTATTTTATTCAAATGTAATTATTCAGTAATATTACATTCTATCTAAAGAACATTAGTAGTTGCCATCTGAGATTCACTGACACGTTATAAAAAAAAAAAATCTGGTGCTGAAAACACTCGACTTTCACTTACCTCGACTGCTAAATAAATAAATTTGAAAATAATAAATAATAATAAAAAATAAATTTGAAAACTATCTGTAAGTTTATTTTAATAAAACGTGCATTTTTTTTCGTTAGAAAAATGTGATTTAGATTAAATAATATAACAATATTAAATCGCTAACTATAACAATCAGTAATAACTTTATGCACTACTCGTCGCTTTACATTACTTTTTATAATTTTGTGTATCAGACAATATTTTTTTCTAAAATCTTTCTTATTGTACATATTTTGTTTTGTTTATCCATTGTATAATTTTGTAAAACTTTTTAAAACAAAGATAAGCTGTAATATTTATATTAAGAGGGGAAAACATTCAGGGTTTTTTTACACGAATCCCTCCCCGTACTACCTATGTTTTCGGTTTTCCTCAGTTTGTGCTTGGACATGGCCCAATAATGGTACGTTTATATATAATTCTTTACTTCTATATTAAAGTCTAAAGTTTTGCATTTATGCTTATCATCATCATATTGTTTATTATACTATCATTATTTGTATCTATAATATTTAAGTATGTTGGTATATTTTCTGTTTTATTTTAAATGTTATCATTGTCACTACATTAAAAAAAATGTCATTATCACATTAATATGTATCTCTTTTGTTCTGATGTTTGTAGCCCTGATGATGGTTCACAAGCTTGAGTCGAAACGTCGGCAAACTTAAAAATATTTAGAAAAAGACTGACTCCTGACCACCTACGAGTATAATTAAATCTTTCTCTTTCCAACAATATATTATACGTCAATATTACTGTTCTTAATATCAAAAATTAAAATAAAAACATAGTTTGCTCTTTATACATTTGGTTGACAATCAAATTTGTTCAACTTGTATATAACCGTTCTTATCTATGTTAATAAGATCATATGTTTTATTTTTGGAATCTACGAAATTGAGAGTACTTTAGAGGATGAAAATTTAAAATGTCGGCATTTAAGCCCTGTCAGACTATTTCAATCGGAATTAAACCTACAATTGTATAAAAGTACATAAAAGTTTGCATCGATATAGCGAGTTTAATTAAATTCGTTGGAGCTGTTTTGGAGGAAATCGTGAAAAGGTGTAAAATGCATACTATAAAGTGGCTCTTCTGGTAAGCCATATTTCATGAAAAAGTTGCTGTAACATCTCGGGCGTATGGTTGTCTCAAATATAAATTTTCAGTTTTATTCAACTTATCTTTTTCGTGCTAGACTTGCCACATACTCACAGACCTTTTTTGGGATCCTTTGGTTATTTGGAAACGTGTATTTCAGTTGAAAACTGGAATTCGAAAATTTTCACGATCGCAAAACTTTCTCTTAATATATATATATTAGTAAGTGAAAGTAATATGTCATATTTAATTTTGCTTAACATCGGGTAATTGTAAATTATTTTAATTGGTGGATAATATCAAATTTACCATTCAATGTTTAATTTGATTAATATTTTATTTTACAGAGCCAGCACATAGGACCATTATCAAAGCCCGAGGGATCGCTTACCCAAATGTCACCGGCAAGACTTTTGCAGTATTCAGGGTGGACAGCCGACATCATCTTATTTCTCTTGTATCAATGATTAGTAAGTTGAGAACTCAAATATACTTGTATAATTACACACATTCTTATTCATTGTAGCTTCAAGAACATTTCCAATGAGCTATAAATTATTGAGTTAATTTTAATAAAACTAAAAAATATTTTCTAAAATGTAAAAAAAAAAATATAATAATAATTTAAGCTAACAATTTTCAACTTTTATTATTTTTGTCTCAATCTTATTATTTGATGTAATATATATATATATATATATATATATATATATATATATATATTATATATATATATTACGTTTTTCTAAAATATGTTTTACTAACAATTTTACATATATTATAGGTCTGTATCAGAATATAATAGATTTGGGGTTAGCACTCGGATATAATAAAAAAAATATATATATATATATATGAATTTTTCCATCAACAAACAAACACTCTTGTTTTTTTTTAATCATTGAGAGTGCGAAGAGATTAGGATAGTAAACAAACAAAACAGATTTTTAATCAATTTAAAAATATTGATTTTATCGACAACTATTGTACACGTAGGTTTGACAAAAGGCATAAGGCATAAGCTATTGGTCTGAAAAAAATAATTTTTGTAATAAAATCATCTATAAAATATTATGCCGTTATAGCCATCATGAATCCAGACATCATCCGTTCAACATTTACACAAAATAGATCGTATTTAATTGAAAACCAGAAGAGCAAGGTGTGCCTTACATATTTGAGTGTATTTAGGAATGCATAAGAACTTCTCATTATTCACATTTTATAAACACAGTGTTTTAAAAAAAATAATGTTCCTACTTTTATCACAAATTGTACAACTCCAGAACAAAGCTTATCTGCCACAGCAATAGATGGTTCATGTAAAACGTTTATTTGAACTATAATGGTTAACAATAGATAAACGGACGTAACAGAGAACCGCCGTTTCAATAGCAAAGTTTCGACGACCATTAAGTTTTTTGTACGTCGCCGAAAGATGAAAGTGAAAAATTGCGGCAAAGCTTTGAAAAGAGTAATGAGGTTGCAGCCGTATCAAGATGAGACATAAAAAGAGAGGGTATGAAAAGAGAGAAATTCAAACCTCCTTGATCTGGGTGGCTTATAAAGGGACCTCATATTAGCCTTTTGTGAGGAATATCGTATAGAAGGATTTTTCAGCTTTTATTTTCATTTTCTCTAATATCTATGAATATTTATAATATATAACGATAAAATAGAAAAAAAAATACCAGAGCTTTTGTAGTTAAAATATACAGACAAAAAAACTTAGTTTTCTGTAGTATTGAGGGTTAACAATTAATTACTATATTAGTAATTAATCATTTTAGAATAGTTTTATCTACTCAAGGAAATGAATTTGTCCTCAATTCTAGTCCAACCCTCCTACATCGGTTCCTGGTAACAAGCATTGCGATAATCACAGATGGATAAACAGGACTCCAAGCAATACCTCATTTTAGTCTTTTAGGGTGTTTTTCTATTATGTATTTAGGGTGTTTCTCTTAAAGTAATTCTGTATATGGGTTCAGTAAGGTAATTTTAATATATTGTATTTGTATATTTTTACTGTAATTTTAGAGGGAAGGGGGTATTTCAAAAGCATTTTTATAAAGTGGTGTTCAGAGGCAGTAGTTCTATCCATGAATAATATTTGGTAATTATAATCAAATTTAACTTCCCTATAAATTTAATTTTGATTTTAAAAGATAGTGGTCAAATGAGTCAAAACAGTCCAATTACATGGGAGCTTTGAAAAAAAAATCCACCCTCTTTGCATGTTTTACATGTTTCTTCACAAAGAGCCATATTGGAACAAGAGTAACCCAGAGCTTAAGTCAATTACTTCAAGGCTGGTAGCTTTTTTATCGCCGATGGGATTGGACAGAATTAAATGCACGTTCGTAAAAAAAAAAAAAAAAATTGAAAAGGGTAGGAGTTTCAATTTAGCCAAACACTACCTCCATTGGTCTTGGCACATCCTTTTTCCAAAAAAGTTCAACATTTTATATTTCAGTGGAGAAGACTTGTTTTCTTTTAGATAATATAAAATAAAAATGATGACCATATAGGATTTGGATTCAAGTCTTGACGGTCATTTGGAAAAAAAAAAAAATAAAAATAAATAAATAAAAATGATTTTTTTTAGCTACATGCACTTTCCTTTATGATGGATAGGCTTCTAATCTCACCACAATAAACTCTAAATCGGTCAAACAGTGCTTTATTAAACATAAAAGACATTTAAATTGTAGCCGTGCGAAGCAAGTTATATTATATTTAGTTTCAAATTCCTATAAAATCTTTATTCGATTGATTTTATAAAATTTATTACTTTCCAGAAACTTATTGGCTGGCTTGAAATACTTAGTCGTACCACATTGTCCCATGAATAGGAGTCAGCAGCCATTCTGAATAAAAAAGGAAACTTACTGGGAACTAACTTTCAAATAGCTTTTGGACTTTACTACTAATTAATTCTTAATTAAAATTAATACTAAAATGTACTACTTTCAACTCTAGTGCCTTCTCCCGACTGGATTGTTGGAGTATCTGGCCTGGAGCTGTGTCTCTCCAACTGTACCTGGGTGGAGACCTACGTGAGGAACCTGTACCCCTGGGACGCCGGCACCGACAGTGGGGTAACATATCTCGTGAGTACCACTAATGGTTTATTATAAACATAACGGTATTTTATAGACGTAAAAAAATGTATAATTTTTTTAAATATTATATTCCTAATATCCGGAAATAATTGAGCTATATTTGAGGTAGGAAAATTAGGGCTATTTTTCTTACATTTCTTCCGAAACCCCTTTTTATTTTACAGTATCATCAAATAACCGACGTTTCGGGTCCTCTCCGAGATGTCAATATTGCGATAACCTTTTAAAGAGATGTACAGCACCTCTTTCAGGAATGTTCCTTCTATACTTCGAGACAAGCCCGATTAGGCCTCCCGAGCAACATAACCGAGGCTCTCGGTGACAATGAAGACACGATTAAATCCGTCATCTCGTTTTTAAAGGAAAACAACATTCTCACAAAAATTTAAAATCGTTCTCTAGAAATAGTATTCCTCTCAATATTACTATATTCGCAAATCACATTTCGTTTCTAATATATATCGATATTTCGATTAACAAAGAAAAACAAAAGGATTAAAGGGGAAAAAAAAATGTGTATTTGTTTGTATATGTATGCGTGTGTTTATATGTATGTGTGTACATGTATGTCTATATGTGAATATATGCATATGGGTGTATGTGTATATGGGCGTATGTATGTAGATGTGTGTATATATCTATATGTGTGTGTATGTGTATATGTATATATGTATGTGTGTATGTATGTATGTGTATGTGTATATATTTATATGTACGTGTGTATATATGTATGTATATATATGTATGTATGTGTGTGTGCATATGTATATGTCTGTATGTGTGTATATATATGTACATGAAATATGTGTGTATTTATTGAAAATACTTAAAATAGGAAACAAAAAAATAGAAAACAGGGCACTGATGACCTTAGGGTTTTGTGCCTTTAAGCCCTAATCAACAACAACAACAACCGACGTTTCGGGGTATCTCACCCATCTTCAGGACCCTACAAGTTAAAACAATAACATCTCTAAATTCTAATAAAAACTATTATTGCGATATTAGTTCTTAAAAACAATGTGGTAATTTTAAAACAAACAATAATATTATTAAAAAGGTATCTCAACAATAATATCAATGTTACATTCTTCATAATTAGAAAGAGTAATTTTTCTCAAATTTACCTGTTTTGTAAAATTTCTCATTAGATTTGTTTTATCAAAAACTTAGTCAATTTTCAATTTTAAAAGGAATAATAAAAAGTCACCACATTAAAAATTTGTGTAATAATTTCAACTTTGGTTTGAAAAAAGAAAAAAAAAATACCCCTGCCTAAATTTGTAGCCATAAAATTTGAGAGCTTACGTTTCAAGATGCGTAGCATCCGAATAACGAAAGAAAAAAATCCGTCTGTCCACCGTACGCCGTCCGCGGCATTTCTCTAAAACCACTGAACCAATTTGTTTTTAAATTGGCTATAAAAATATTACTTCATTCATGGATGAACCCAACACCTAGACGTTAATATCAGCTGGGTAGTTTTAAAATGGCGGCGGATTAAAATAATTTTATTTAATAACTCAGTTATTTTTGAAGATAGAAAAAAAATGTATTAGTGTTTTTTAACCAACAAACCGCGAATAATTTTATGAAAGTGAAAAAAATAAAAGAAAAAGAATTAAAATTTTAAACATAAATACGTTCATAACCCAGTTGTTTTTGACGATAGAGAAAAGTATGTAGAATTTCAGAATCATTAAAGCCGGTTAAACAAATAAAAAAAATTACCCCTGCTCAAAATTTGAGAGCTTACGTTTCAAGATTGAGCGTGAATTCGAATAACGAATAAAAAAAAATCCGTTTTTCCTAATATATAAATGAATAAATACTATTTTTTTTTCTTTTAGTGCTATTTCATTATATAGCATTTCCAAGTCAATTGTAACCTTTTCCAAGTCAAATGTAACTTTTTCCAAGTCAAATGTAACCTTTTCCAAGTCAAATGTAACCCTTTCCAAGTCAAATGTTACCTTTTTCTTCACTTCTAGCCTAAAATATTCCGTTTTATTTATTTATTTATTGAAAAATAATTAGTTTAACTAAAATTATGACATTTTAATAATTTTGCATATCCTATCACCATTTATTTTTTGTTTTTTAGATATTTGATTTGAAATTAATTATTGTCTATTTAGTTTTAAGATAGTTGTTGATTTTGAATTTTTAGAGAGGAGGGATACTTTTTGGAAATAATAAATGTGTTTTCGGGTATTATAGTTACGTTTTTCGAGCTGTATTTTTTAAGCTCATGCGTATTTCACCTCGCATTTACTTTAAATATATTTTATTGATATAGGGATTAATTAATGTACTTTCGGGTTGTTATGATTACATTTTTCGAGCTATATCTTTTATCGCTCGCGTGTATATTAACTGGCATTTACTTTTAATGTTTTTTATTGATATAGGAGTTGATAATTGTGCTTTCGGGTGGTTATGATTACGTTTTTTGAGCTGTATTTTTTATTGCTCATGCGTATTTCAACTAGCATTTACTTTTAATGTTTTTTATTGATATATGGAATAATTATTGTACTTTCGGGTGGTTTATTTTTTTTTTTTTTTTTTTTTTTTTTTTTAGAAACAATTCTTTATTGAGCAATATTACAATCTGTCCAATTTAGGACATTTTTAATAGTGATGAAGTACAACATTCATACTACATTCACACGATATATACAAAACAATAAATTTATATAATAATAATACAATATACTTATATACAAAACAAAATCAATAAAAATATATACAAAAGTCACTCATACCTATATACAATTCACAATCATACAGCACGTGAGTGGAGAATCTAGCCAATGCTAGAACTCCAATATACATTTTACAAGAGGTCTCGAGGCCACTGCCGTTTCAACCTTCTAGGAGGATGGTAAGGATGTGTGGAGCTGGATAAGGATTGGGCTAGGGGATTGGGGTGATGGATAAGGTTCTAATGAAATTTAGAGAATTTTAATGGTATAAGGTCTAAAATAAATGGAATATTTAGGTCGCGGTGTAAGGTATGGTTGGATACATAATAAGGAGCATTAATTATTGTTCGGAGGACTTTTGATTGGAAGGATTGAATGCGTTTGATGTTAGAAAATTTGGCTGTCCCCCACAGTTCAAGTCCGTTGGTCCAGATAGGTTTCAGTACTGTCTTGTATATTAGCAGTTTGTTCTCGATAGATTATTTAGAATTTCTGTTCAGTAGTCTGTATAATTGTCCAAATCGTCGATTAAGTTCTTGTCGTTTAAGTCTAGTATGTGGGTTCCAAGTTAGTCTTTTGTCCAGAAGGAAGCCAAGATACCGGACTGTGTCGGAGAAAGGAAGCGGAACGGAGTTAAAGAGAACTGGAGGGCAGGATTGTCTTCGAAGGGTAAAGGTGACATGTTTGCTTTTGGATTGATTAACTTTGATTCTCCAGTTGTTACACCAGTCTTCAATTTGAGAAAGGTGCGTTTGGAGGCCTATAGATGCAATTTCGGGATCTAAGTGAGAGGATAGGATAGCTGTGTCATCAGCGTACGTTGCTAGGAAGGTATTAGGGCAAACAGGAATATCAGCCGTGTATATATTGCAGAGGAAAGGACCAAGGACACTGCCCTGAGGAACACCGGATTCGACTGGATAATAATTGGAATATTCTGCACCACAGCGAACTCGGAAGGAGCGGTTTGATAGATAGGATCGGAGGACTAGGTATATGGATTGGGGTAAATGGTTTTTGAGCTTAAAGAGTAATCCCGGGTGCCACACCCGGTCAAATGCTTGCGTTATGTCCAGAAATGCACCCGAGCAGTACTCCTTGTTCTCAAGGGCAAAGGAAATATGGTCAACGACTCGGAGCCCTTGCTGAACGGTTGAATGTTGGGAACGGAATCCAAACTGATGGGAAGGAATAGTGTGGGATTCTAATAAAGGTAATATTCGTTTGAGGAGGATTTTTTCAAAGATTTTTAAAAGGATTGGGAGTATTCTGATAGGTCTATATGATGTCGTTGTGTTAGGAGGTTTACCTGGTTTTAGGAAGAGAATTATAGTGGAATGTTTCCATAAGAGAGGAAAATGAGTAGTGCGTAGAATGGAGTTGTAAATATATGTAAGAAATATAATGGCTTTAGATGGAAGCTGTCTGAGAATCTGAGGAGTGAGGAGATCGTATCCAGGAGATTTACGGAGTGCAAGTTTTCGGAGATGATATTTGACCTCAGAGGGATTAACTGCTTTAGGAGGTAAGAAAGCGGGATTGGAGACTGAAGGAACTCTTCCACCATTGCAGTGTGGTTTGGATGGGATTCTGGATGAGGTGTGAAGACTTCGGAAACGTATTTGGCAAGTTCCTCGGCTTTGTCTTCATCAGACGCAGCCCAGGAGCCATTACTACGACGGAGGGGATGAGAAATATGGTGGGATTTTAGAATTTTCTTGGTGACATTCCACAGGGAATCGTCACAAGCCGAAAGAGAAGAAAGGAAGGAACTAAAGGATTGGGAACGGAAGGTCGCCAGCTCCCTCTTTAATTGTCTACAATAAAAGTTATAGGAGCGGCGATCTGTGGGGTGACGGGTGCGTTGCCATAAGGATCTGGATCGTCGTTTGGTGCGGATGAGGTCTATGAGGTGTTGTGGTAAATGATTTTGGTTATGACTTATCTGGGAGTGCTTGGGAGAGGAGGCAGTCCAAACAGCTTGTTGAATAGCGATGGTGAAGGAGTTTACGGCATCGTCAAGGTCATCTGGAATTTTGAGTTTCACACTGAGGTCAATATCACTGGTCAGGATTTGGCGAAAAAGGTCCCAGTTTACTGGTCCTCTGATAAATGACGGTGGGTGGGTTTAGGAATAGGAATTAGGGATACTTTAAGGAGCAATTGACTATGGTCAGAGGACAGTTCATCAAGGCGAGTCACCGACATGTTTAGGGAGCCTAATCCGCTGTGGATGAAGAAGTCAAGGATGTCAGGATTACGGTTAGGATCAGTTGGCCAGTAGGTAGGGGAATCAGGAGGCAGGAGGTTGAAACGTCTAGAGTTGAGTGCAGACTGTAAATTCCGCCCACGACAATTCGTGGATCTGGAACCCCATTGTTGGTTCTTAGCATTCATGTCTGCACCCAGAATGAAGTGGTTTCCTAAGGAATTGAGGAAAGATTTGAATAAAATGTTGGAGATGGAATGTTTAGGAGGGCAGTACGCTGATGCTAGGGTGATCGGAAAAGAAAAAGTCTTGATTACTATGGCGGTGCATTGTAGGAAATCATAGGAGGGGACTGGGAGTACGTGGTGGGAGAGGGACTGGTGCACAATGACAGCAGTACCGGCATGGGCTTTTCCGTCTGGGTGGTCCGTACGGTATGTTACGTATTGAGGTATTTTAAAGAACTGTTTAGTGGTTAGTCTAGTTTCAGTAATAAGTGCTACATCAACGTTTTTGTCTTGCAATAAAGCTGTAAGTTCGTCAGTGTGATTTCTAACACCATTCGCATTCCAAAGGAGAATGGATAAGGAGTTAGGTGTAGTCATTTAAGGATTTTTTTAAGGATGGGATTAAATTTGATACGAGATTAGAAAGTAGTGATATTAGCGGCATAACAAGGGATTTGATTTCAGTGATGAAGGATGTCATCAAACTTGTAAGGTCTGTGACATTTGATGGAGGAGGAATATGAGAAATTTGATTCGGATGAGGTTTTTGATGGTTGGTTAAATTTTGAGGAATATGTGGTTGTGGAAGGGGTTCAGGATTTTGAAGTATGCGTTGTTCCGGCAGGGCCTCTTTGTTCTGGTTTCCACCTCCAAGTAGATGGGCAAATGTTACATTGGAATCAATTTTTTTTTTAAGGTTGTCTTCTACTTCTGGTCGGTTCAGCTGTTTCATCCAGATTCTGAGGTTTTTCGTGTGTTTTTATATTATTATTTGAACCTTATTTGTTATCGCTTTTACTCATTTTAAGTTACTGTTCCTATTTCATAAATATTCGATAGAGGGATCGTTTATAGTGTTTTTCGGAATACTAATAAGGTTTATGACATTTTTTTATAGCTAGTGCACATTTTAACTTAAATGAAAAGTGATCTAGAAGAATGCGCAATCGCGATATATCGTCCAGTTCAAAAACGTAATCAAAACCAGCAAAAACCCAATCAATAATTTATACATCAAGTTATAACATAATATCTACGGTATGTAGAAATTTCCAAGCATATAAAATAATAAAGTTCAAAACACGTAATCAGAATCCCCTAAAAGAAAAACAAAAAAAGACCACTCTATCAAAATATAAAATGATATTATCACTAAGTTGAAACGCGCGCGCTATAGAATAATCAGTCCAAAAAATGTTTTTTCATAACCCCCCGAAAACAGTAGAGATCCCTATAACAATAAAAAGATTAGAAGTAAATGCAAGTTGAAATGCGAACAAGCGACAATAAATACAGCTCAAAAAACGTAATCACAAGACCCGCAAAGACAATTAATAACCTTAATAAAAGTAAATGCGAGTTGAAAAAAAGTAATCATAACCACCCGAAAGCACATTAGTTAATCCCTTTATCAATAAAAAACATTAAAAGTAAATGCGAGTTGAAATACGCATGAGCGATAAAAGATAGAGCTCAAAAAACGTAATCATAACCACCCAAAAGCACATTAATTGGGTGAACAATTACCATCTTTAACCGAACAACTCAGATCTTTGGGCATGCCGATGATTTAGACATCATAAGAAGATCGAGAGCGGCTGTAGAAGAGGCCTTTCTTACCTTTTAGTCTTCAGCTAGAAAAATGGTCCTCGTCGTGAACGCTCAGAAGACTAAGTACATGGTCGCTTAATTTAATTGGGTGATAATATATTGAAATGAAGGTCAGAATGCAATAGTAAAATAAAAAGGCTTTCTAAGTGCTCCTCCACCTTATTTAAAATTTCACTTCATTTCGGAGAATAAGCCATCTTCAGGTGCCAATAATTTTTGTCTTTATGGAGTGTAGATTAATTTAAACTAGAATGAGAGAGCCTTTTACTCATTTTATCAAAACAGCCAAGTCAGTTAAAAAATCACGGTCTAAATTCTCCGAATCGAATAAAAAAAAAAAAAAAAAAAAAAAAAACTCAATATTTGTCATTTTAAATTTAGGTGTTATACACCTATTTAACCCTTTGTTTAAAAGAAATGGTAAGATTTTCAAGTGATTGCCAACCATTATAAAATGAAAACAACCAATTCTAATGTATATTCATTGTTAGTAGGAAATTAAAAATTCATATCTAAATTTTTTCATTTAATTAATATGTTCCCACATTTTTTAGTGAATAAAAAATGACATTTGTAACAACCACTGAAAAGGGTATAACAAGTTTTTCAACAAAAAATAGCACGGACTGTTACAGAAGAAGGGTGGCTCTCCGTGACGTGAATCAGTTATATTTCGTCATAAAAGAGAGGATTCACAACCAGTTCCTTGTAAATCTTCTTTATGCATGAAAGGTTTTACCATATCTTATTCATGTCTGTTTCAATGCCTTTTGTATATTGCACACATAAAATATTAATAGGTAGTGTTTATGCTAAAGTGTATAAGTATTATTCTTTCGTGCATGATTATTCTTTTAAACAGAAATACATTAAGTAATTTTTGGACTTTATTAAGAAAAAAAAGAAGTGTTTTACGGATCCACTGGTTATTCAGGAGAGCCCCCCCCAAAAAAAAATACATTTTAGGCTTGTTTCCTAGTTCTGATGCATAGATAGCTCTATTCTAATGTTTTTCAAGTCTTATGTTCGAACCCCGGGCGTGGCACGATAATTATTTTAACTGTGAAGCGATCCTGGGATAGGCAGATCCTTCTGGGGCTAAACAAACCTCTATAAGCTGACTACCCAAAATCGGGGGAAAAACTGGTGGCTGAGTGTGACAAGATCTTATTACGTCCTTACATGGCCTTTGGTATAGAAACCGTATTAATCATTATATGTACTGAATCCTTCATGTTTTGTAGAGGTACAGGTTTTTCATAACTACTCACGATCTTCTTTGGTATATTGTGAAAAATTGTTAGTGTTTCCAAGTTATATTTCCGGACCCTACTTCTTTTAATACTGCCTATCTCTATTAGGGATCTATATTGGAAGAAAAGATAGTGTGGTAGCCTTGTTAGTTTTCAGAAGGTTTTTGATACTTTTTGGGCATAACCTACGTACTAGGAATTCGTAAAGGCGGCATGGCAATATTAGACAATCCAGTCACTTGGAAGAAGATTGATTGCGCAATTGTGATCTTTACATTTAAAACAAAAACACTTGATTGTTCCATACTTGTCTGCTCAACTATAATCTTGGACTCCATAAAAACAGAATGAAGTCTGTTATAATTGGTGAAAAATCAAGCATAAGATATGCAGAGTTCAGAATTTTTTCTTTGCAGATATTTCTATAGAGGTATAATGATATAGACTAAAATGTTAGATCCATCAACCACTGACTGTTCGCCGGAAGACAGTTGAAGTAGAAGTCAAAATCATAACCATTTTGCTGTGACTCCTCCCCCTTCCCCCCTCTCCCTTAGTTTTTGAGAGAAAAACAACAATAAAACATAAAAAAGTAAAATATGTTATGATGGTAAAAGGTCTGGTTAGAGAATATGTTTTACTTCCAAAAGCACGTACTTAGTTATCAAATTAATGTGTATATATACTGTGCTCGAATTAAATAACATATTTTCGACTTGTTCCTACACCTCAACAATGTTCAACCTGCTTCGCCCCCTCCCCTTAACGAAATCCTGAATACGCCCTTGTTACAGACCGTTTTAGTTTGTTATTAGGTCTATTAAACACAAGGTCTTATAATACAACATAATATAATCCCTATATATTAATTATATAACTGACAGGTTTAATTATATTATACTAGCCAGCTATCCTTTGAGGAGACGTAAAATGGTGGTTCCGAGCCTGTGCGATATCAGGAGCTCATTAAAGATACGTTTCCTAATTAAACCTAGCAAAATTAAGGACTCTCTCTGCAGCATCGTTTGATTAGCCGCAGTAACATAAAAGTGGCGTTAAATGAATAAACAAATAAACTATTCTAATAAATAATTTTGAAGCGAAGCACATAAATTTTTATAGGTTATTCAAACTTTTGTAATATTGACGGTTGCACCATCCATGTCCTATTTCCTACTCCTAGAACTTCCTACTTGATAACCTCACTTCGGTCGTATTAGAATATATTGGTCGTTCGGAATGTCACAGTCTATTTAAAGATTTTGGAAAGCCATAATGAGCAACCCAACAAAATATAATAAAATCATCTTGGATGTTGACTTTCAACGGGATTTACAATTACCTTCCTATATTTTAAAATAGTGCATAGGTATGAGTGAGTTTAATTTGTTCATTAAATTGTGATTTTATTTTATTTATGTTTAATATTGTTTTGCTATTTTTGACCTTTTTACGTTGTTGTTAGTTAGGGCTTTAAGGCGAAAACATCAAAGGTCATCAATGCCTATACGAATGCTAACATAATTGTTAAACTTCTAGAAGGAAGAAATAAATAAATAATAGTAATTATAAACAAAAGGTATAAATAGGGAAATAAACAAGGTATGAATGACAAAATTAACTTATAAAAATAAGTGTAAAGTTGAAAAAAAAAATTGTTTTTGGAATAAAGTTTTAATGATGAAGATAGTAAAGTTTATAATATAGGTAGTAAGGAGTTTTTCCGAAGAAATTTAAAGATTAATTTAAATAAATCCTCATTATCTCCTAGAACTTTATATATATCTGGAATGAGTCATATTCTGTGAAGCTGCGACGTATAATACGGGCATTCTTGGATGATATGAGTAATCCAGAGGATTTCATTGCAATGTTGACACCGAGGTATAGACTCGCGAGAAAAAACGGTAGGAATGTGTCAGTCGGTTTGTCCTATACGCAGTGGGGTCAAAGCAACTTCCTCCCTGCAGCTGCCACGGCTGCATGTGGACCATGGCTTTACTTTTTTTTTTTTAATAAGCTTTAATTTACTCGCCGGACTCTCGTCCCACATTACCTGCCAGTTGTCCGCTACTTGTTCCTTGAGTAGTCGACTAAGCTCAGACGGGGTTAAGATGGCTGTGCCTCCTACTGGAGAGAGACTCGCTGCTTGGTCTGCAAGTTTATTACCAGTAATCCCCATGTGGCTTGGGACCCATATGAAGCTTGCCCATACCGACTTGCCCAGATATTTCAACATAGCTACAAGAGTGAGTGCGAGATATTATTGGGTGTATGGGGTACATTTGTTGTAAACCTTTAAGTCCACCTAATGAGTCAGTTAGTATGATGATCTGGTTGTTAATCACTGCCATACTGTAGTGTAGAGTGGAGGCTATTGCATGGAGTTCGGCTGTGTAGATATTACATAGGTTGTGAAGCTTGAATTTGTGGGTCGACGATTGGGTCACGAAGGCGGATGCCGTGGAGGTATCAGACTTAGATCCATCGGTGTAAATCAAAAAGGGGTCAGGAATAGTTTTCAATAATACACCTTTTTATGTCTTTAAATATTGTATAAATGAATCTGAAATGTCTATAAGTAATGTCGGAGAGATTAGTGAATTTTTAATTCATTCTTAAATAACCAAATTTCGTTTCCTTTTTAAAAATATAATCAGTTATACTATCGATCTACTTCATACTATATCGTTCAATACTATACTTATTAAAGTAGATTCACCGGAAGAATAGAACCCAATTTCTTTATAAATAAATTTATGATTATAAATTTATAAAACATTTTTTTCTCTCCGAGGCGTCAGAAAAGAATGTTCCGAGACCTTCCAGTATAGAATATCTTTAGATTTTTGTCTATTTTCTTTTAGCCTATGTACTAGTTGTGTTTGTAATTATACTGTTGTAGTGTTGTGTTTGTAAATATGTAATACAATTGTATCAATCAATAAATGATTTAAAAACAGACCAAAACATCTTTTTTGCTTTATAAGGCGGTATAGTTATATAAATACGCACCCGTATTTTTGGGGGAAGTAACATACCTTAAAAAGACTCTTAAGTTTACTTTTAATTTCCAAGTGATTACCTTTTTATTTTTAAAAAAAATGTGACTGTTTAGAAGTTAGATAGTCTCGGTGCATTGCAAACCTCCCCAATTTGAAAAACGACGTTTTAGTCCAGTTCTTTGTTTAAACTTGTTTATCTTAAAACTATGATTCAGCGTGTCGTACTTATTACAATAGTTTATTTTAAAAATGCATAAGGTACCCAACATGCCCTCTACTTGCAATTATTGAATTGTCTGAAAACAAGGGAAGAAAATAAGTATGTTGTTGAATCAAATAGCTCAGGTCACCTTTCTTATATTTCATACTGAGGAAAGATTTAAATATAGACAGATAAAGATTAAAAAAAAATCTAATCATACACTGGTATTCAAACGATGTTTCTTCAAAATCAACGTATTTATTTATACAATTTTTGGCATTCTCACTGATTTTGACTGGCTGCCTTAACCTAAGGATGCCCTGGCGTCAAACCTGAAAATTCTGTATTGCAGAAAGGTGAGGTAGGAGTACATATAATAAGGAAAATAAACATAAAATAGTAAACTAGGCGGATTCGTGACTGGCCGATGTGAGAGGTTGAATAACAATATAAATAACCACAAATGTGTTTTGTTTGTTTTTTCGTTTGAATACTATTATCAATAGTTAGTTTATATCGTAAAATCTATCGCCAGTAATTTTTTTCTCCTAAAAATATGTTTCATTAACATAACCTGGCCCACCAAGATACATGTGATTAATACTGTTTTTCATAAAACCTGCACATCACGTTTGTGGTCTTTAAACATTTATCGATTATAGTTACTATACTTCAAGGGCTTCCTATTAAAATTAAAAGTTAAAACCTTTTGTATCACTTACCTTGTTATGTAAGTTCTTCGAGGCAGAGTAGGAACTTGGAGCGACCTTTACAAATACTGTTTCTTATAATTTTGTCTTGAGCTCTTTCACATTTTTTAACTTTTTAAAACTCGATAAGGCTTCGGCAGATTAAAAACTGACTCAACTATTGGCATAACCTACAACTCATCATCTGTCAGAACCGTAATACGATTATTTATTGCATTACTTTAGGCCACAATGGATTAATCCAGCATAATAAGTTGAAGTACCTAATATTTACAAAGACATCATACGTTAAATTAACCGATATTTTAACCTTACTGTTCCACAACTTCCATTCTTCTTCGTTTTTAAACATCACATCAGTAATAAAAATGGTACAAAATCAATGAATTCTAAATGAAAGAATGGTTGTTTTTTTTGTTTATTTTTAGTTAGACCCTAGTCAATCTAATCTAATCCTCAAATACAAAAACTTGGCAAAAACTGTAGCCTTCTATGCCAATCTAATATACCGTAAAATATTATTTTTAACAAAATGATGGTTTCTGGGTTCTGCTTCAGAAGGTGCCATTCGTTTTTGTTCAATTTTAAGTGATTGGATCAAGTGATTCACTATCAGTTTTTTTTTGTTTTTTTTCAAACATGGACTACTACAGGTTCAGTGAACTAAATCTGACCTGAAAGCGAATTAATTAAGATCAATAAATCATAGCGAATAAAATAAATCAAGATTAAACGATTTCGTTTTTGAAGTGAAAACGTCTATAGAAGCGTTATACAATTTTTGGCAGGGGTTTTCCGTAACCACGGTGACGTTACCAACATGCTGTAGCCTGCAGCATGCGCAGCGGTCTGTGTATACTTGTCCACTAAGGATAGGATATCAATATAGATTTCCGTGAACGTTATCGACACCGGTGTAATGTCGCCACTAAAATATCGATATTTATAATATCTTTATTTCAATATTTAATTGAATTAAAGTCAGTTACAAATGAAATGAGTAAAGACGTGACAGATAAACTACGTCTTAGAACTCACTCTTTCTGTATATAAAGTTAATATAATGAATATCTTAATCCACTTGACTCTAAAATATCGAAGCATTACTTTGCATATTTAAGCATACTATTGGATATTTAAACATACGAAGCAAAATCATGATGATCTTACTGTCAATATTTAAATCGTAGTAAAACAAAATTGAAAAGAATATCAAGTTAGTATAGAAGTATGACATTTAAAAAGTAAATTAATTTTAGTAATAAAAATTTCAATTAAGAACAATGTATATTTCATTACTAATTAAAACATATGTTTTATTGTTTACTTTATAGAGAAACTGAGGTTATCTCTGTGAAACAACTATAAATCATATTCCTAGATGTCTGAATTTCCATGATACCAATGGCAGGTCCAAAAAAAAAATGTGCTATGTGTACCACCAACTCATACAGTCTACAGATTTTCATACCTTTCATGGTCTACCTGTTAACCTAATATTCATCATGTCATGATGGAAATTTTTAAAGATATTTCTGTTAATTAAGGAAATTATTTTTTTTTAATTACAGCATTTGTAACTTATGGGCTGACGTTACATCTGCTCGCGGTATAAAGTATACTTCATATTTATTTACCATTTCATTCCTTAAATGCACCACGGGTTATGCTAACATTAACATATTACACTAGTTATGCTTGAAAGCTAATATCAATAAAAAAAAACAAATAAATAAATAAAAAAAAAACGTGCCACTGCAACCCATGAAGAGTCTTGGGCTCAGTACATATAGAGAGAGATTCGCACTGTTTCTAGGCCAAAGGCCGTGCAATGAGGTGATTTGGCCTAGATCACGCTCAGCTCCAGGTTTTTTCCCCAATCTTATTGGGTACCCACTTTATAGAGGTTGGGTCTGCCCCAGGAGAGTCTCCATACCCGGGATTTCAATAAATGTTTTAAAAATGTATACCCACATCAAATGGCTTCATGAATTATTCTACTCATTTCATGAATGACTTCCGTTTTCTATAACACCTCTGTTTTGTGGCTTATTTTACATTCTGCCAAAATAAGCTCTTGGCTTTTTTTTCTCCAAGTTTTTATGTTGATCTCTAGCTTATCATTGGCTGAAGTATGATAACAGTGTTCCTCGTTCTTGTGCTTTCATTCTGGACCCTGATATTATATACTTTTTTTCGTTGTATTTCCATGTTTTAGTGTCATGTTCTAAATTTCATCCAAGGTACAACAAGAAACCTAGTTCCCGGTAAAACAAAT
Organism: Piezodorus guildinii; assembly: GCA_023052935.1. Classification (NCBI taxonomy): domain Eukaryota; kingdom Metazoa; phylum Arthropoda; class Insecta; order Hemiptera; family Pentatomidae; genus Piezodorus; species Piezodorus guildinii. Next base: position 101,949,853 of record CM041292.1, on the reverse strand, counting down.
TGATTGCAGAGTTTATTTGGTTTAACAATTAATTTCCGAAAATTGTACAGTATGCACACATTATATATATATATATATATATATATATATATTTATATGCAAATTTTAATAGATGGAAAAATGTTCGCAATAATTTTAACAGGTTTGCAACATTCGGTTGGTAAATCATTGCACCTATCGCGATATAGAAAGATTACGTGTGCACCTCAAGCTATAATATATTTAAATATCTTCAGACAATTTCCTATTGTTTTTATCGCTGTTTTAATTACCAACCTCAATAAAAAGATATTCAAATTTATTTGGGTCATTAATTTCCAAGTTCCTTTTTATCTCAAATATAAATACCAGAATATATGTAAACATTCAAACACTAAGGCATTAGAAGTTTTAATATTTTAGATTAAACCGTTGTTTTGATATAAAATCAATTTTTTTATTTGCAGAGCCCTGATAACAAGACTGAACCAAAGGATCGCATTAGAAGAATTACAGCGGCCTTCCCATCTGATCCCAATTCTCCGTTTTACTCTTCCACAGGTAGGCTATTTAGTATTGGTCAAAACTTATCTCTTGAACGAATCCTTAATCATTTTCTTGCATTATCTCTAATTTTATTTTTGAATTCTGAAATCCCAGCTTAAGAAATAGTGAAAAAACCTAATTTTGAATTCTGAATTTCCAGCTTAAGGAATAGTGACAAAACCTAATTTCGTAGGCTCGCGAAGGTAGTTCCCGGTCATCTGATGATTTTATCAACTACTGCGAGCGCTTTGAGTGAAGAAAGATAGAAATTGCTAGTTATTTAAAATATATATCCTAAACAGCCTGACAAATAATATTAGAAACAACTATTTTCAATACCAATCCTAAAAAATATTTTATACAGTAAAATATTTAATTATGTTTCTTAGAGTGATTATAATAGAGGCACTTGTATTTTTTAATATAACAGGACATGCGAAAGTCGTGTTGGCACGTTTATTGTTGTATAGGGCTTTAAGGATCGGTTCACAATGCGATATATCATATCCAATTTTTGTTTTGCTTTTTATACTATTTATTATCCTCTCTCTTAATCCTGCCTGTACAAACTGACAGTGTTATTTATTTTTATCCCTTGCCCCCTCTCGATACTGCTAAGTAAAAAATGCTGAATATTTTGATATATTATTCCTTATTTATACCCAGCGAACTGTGAGAAATATGATCGCTTGGATCTAAGAAAACTTTTCACTTTTCTTGATTAATAAATATATAATTAACTTAATTGTCTTGGATGTAGAGTCTGTGTGCTCTAGCGCCCTCTCTCAGTCTCCACTGGCTTATTAGACCGGTGACGCGAGAGGCGCTGGGATCTCCTGGCCTCGGGCCCCAACATCCTCAAGTGGGCGTCGGGGTTTAATTCGGAGTTCCCAGGGGCAGTATGTAAATATTGTATGAATGTGGCAAAGATTATTTTTTTTTTCTTTATTTATTCTCCTTTTTATTTACTGTACATATGGAATGAATGATTTCTTACAGCACTAATACTTATTGCCCAAGATTGTGGCAGATTTTATTATTTCTAAATAAAACAATGAAAAATAATGGCTTGGATAAGGACATAAACCATTTTCTTCCTTTTCAAAAATTAGTCGTTTTTTTATTAGATTGGTCGATGGTAGAGCCTGGGATTATTTTTTACTCCCTTTATTGAACCTTTGTAGTAATCAAAATATTATCCTTCTGATCTGTATTTATTTCCCATATTTTATTATATCCCGACCTGTCTTCCAAGATGTAATTTCTATGAAAATTAGCATCTTAAACTACTGTATATCCTTAGCAAATAGTTAAGAAAAAGAAGCTTTTTCAGAACATATAAGTGCGTGAATATTATATTTATATGTATATGTAGTTCGGATTGGAATTGAAATTCAAAATTTCCGATGCCCGCAGAAGGTCTGAAAGTGTGTTTTATTCTATAAACCCAAGTGTTAATTTGTTGCTAGCTCTAGATCATCCTGAGCAGCCTGGACCTCCGTTTCCTAGATCATGTTCCTTCGACCATTGACGTCATGTGTTCATATCAAGTCATCTTAATATTTTTGACCTATTAGCTACTATCAACTCAATCTTATCTAAAATAACATATTGAGTGGACTTTGTTGAATACGTCTAAAAATTATTTTTTAGAAAATTAAATCTCGATGTCCAACAGTTTTTTTTCTGTTGAACTTTTTTTATTCCTTTCCAGGTTTTTCAATTCCGAATCGATTCAGAGCATCATAAGAAAAATGTTATAAATATTATCAACCCTACAATGAAGATCATTATTAAATAATATAAATACAATTTGATTAGCTTCACCTAAATATAATGGTGTATTGTGTGTAACAGGTGAATTGAAGCCACTCGCACGTCTTTATTTAACTAGACAGAGGCTTTATGAAAAGAGCTGTGTTGGCTCATCTGCTGAAAATCCTGAAGGTAATATTTATAACACTTACTAGATTTTTTTTTTTTTTTTTTATACATTTGTATGGAATAGTAATATATAATTACTTATTATGATATATGATAACTAATTATAGAAGAACTTATAATTTAGAGCAAGACATCTTGGATTTTTATATCAGGCTGCTCTTTTAGCGATTTTAAGAGTGTTGACAATAAAAAGTTCAAAAATAAACTGTTTCAATATGAATTTGTTTATTATCTGTTAGTACTTGTTTATTGAAAAAGTATTATTATTGACATAACATAGCTTTAAATGTTTTACAAAAAATATTCTCAATGAAAAAATATATAAAATGCTACTTCACCTGTCTTGATGAATATTTCTTTTTTCAAATACATTAAATTTATAAAATTATTTTTATAAATATAAAATTTAATTCTGAATTTTCTCATTGGATACTAAAATTATTACTATCTTAAGCCCTCTCACCAGTGAATGTTAAGCAATTATAGTTTAACTATTACTTGTTGAAAGAGTTATTAATCCATTGTCATTTTTAGGCCCACAAGATAGTTGTCAATAAAGGTTTACTATTTGGTGAGTACATCCATGTACCATCTAATTATCACTGACTGAGCTAATCTTTATATTTTTGAATTATAAGCTACTATCAACTCAGTCTTATCTAAAATACCATACTGGATGAAATTTTGTTGAATCATCTAAAAACTTGATGTATAACTGTTTTCAAAATACGACACTGTACCAAGATGAAAAATAACTTAGCAGATCTTCTAAGGGTTTGTTTAGAGGGGATGTAAAATGATGATCCAATCCTGTGCAATATCAGGTACTCGTTAAAGACCCATATCCTTGTTAAACCTGGATAAGTGAAATTCGGAACTCCTACTGTAGCATAAAGGATGTTAAATTAATAAATATAAACTAAATTTAATAATAGAATGTACCAAATTTAATCATTAATAATTATATTATTTTTATATTCTGAAAGCATGTGGCACTACTCCATGGGGAGACTGGAGTCCTTGCTCCGTAACGTGTGGAAGAGGAGAAAGGACGAGACAGAGGTGGTACAGAAACAAACAGGTTGCTAGGGAAAATAATTGTGATAAGGAACTTACCTTAAGATCACCATGCAGCATAAATGTGCACTGCAGGTATATTTCACAATTCAACAATTTTTTTTTTCCATTTTATTATGAAATGTTTAAATTTATCAATATGAAGAGTCATGCTATCTATAACAATAATATGTTCCTAATAATTTTATGTTAATAAACTTGCGCGTTTCTCATGTCTATGATGAGTTTAAACATGTAGTTTTTAAAATTATCTATTTATTATCTGTGTTTCTATAAATGAGTCTGTTTTATACTAATATTATTTCATTAAGAAATTCATCTTAATTTCTAAACCCTAATTATGGTATAGTGGGAATTTTATAGAGGTAAGTTTGTTGGACGATCAATTTGTGGATCCCTGACAACACTGTATTAGATCATGTTTTACCACCTTAATGTTTTGTAACCTTACTTATCTTGTTGTTGTTGTACCCTAATGTACTTGTGCGTGTTAAGTAAACTTCTGTATGTAAAGTCTATGACCTATTTTATTTATTCTTTGCCCCAATCTGTGAATATGGAATCACAGATTCAACAGGTTATGGGTCCAGGGATCGTGTGTTAGTGATTTTTCTAAATCAGTGTTTTTACTTTAAGTTTCGCGTGTTCGTCATGTCTCAGAACCAGTCGCTGCCGGTTAAACGTCTAAAAGGACGAGAAAATTTCGACACGTGGAAATTCGCAGTGCAAGCCTATCTCGAAGATTTGGAGCTGTGGGAATGTATTACGGAAAAGAATCCTGACAAGAAGAAAGACACGAAATGCCGTTTTAAGTTGATTCTATTGGTTGAACCGGTGAATTATGTTCACATTCAAAACACCACCACCGCCAAACAAGCATGGGAAAACCTATCAAAGGCCTTTCAAGACGATGGATTGACAAGGCGGGTTGGACTTCTTCGCACTCTGATAACTACAAAGTTAGAAGATTGTGATTCGGTAGAATAATATGTAAACCGGATAATTACAACTGCGCATAAACTAACCTCGGTTGGTCTCCCAGTAAGTGACGAATGGGTGGGAAAGATTCTTCTTGCTGGATTGCCCTCTCGTTTCGAACCTATGATTATGGGAATCGAAAGTTCGGGTACTGCAGTAACCGCGGATTCAGTCAAAACAAAGCTTTTACAGGATCTTTCTATCGTAAAATCGAGCTCAGAAAATAACGGTGACAACTTAAATTCCGCATTGTACGGTCACAGTTCCAAAGGAAATTCTGTTCAGTCTAAGGGAACTCAGAAATACCGGAAATTTGAACAAATAAAACTGATAAAACGCCTTCGAGAGGCCCCCGATGCTTCAACTGTAACGGTTATGGACACATCGCTAAGAACTGTTCTTCACCTGTAACTGATAAAATGAGCGGAAATAAAACGAACTACGGTGCAGATACATCGCTGTTTGCAGCATTTTCTACGCGATTGTCTAATAATCCTGAATTTTTTCTTGACAGTGGGGCTACCGCTATTAATGAGAGAATGACTTCAGATACTGTCGGCGACGTTTCATTACCAGTGATGATTTCAGGTAATAATCACTCAGAAGTAAATGTCAATAACGTTTATTATGTTCCAGAACTAGAGTTCAACTTGCTATCAGTGAATCAAATTGTCAGTAAAGGACATTCTGTGGTTTTCAATAGCAACGGAGCAAAAATATTTAATAATCAGAGACAGCTAATCGCCTTGGCCAGTTTGGTGAATAGTTTATTCAAATTAGATGTTCCTGCAGATACTACGTTTGCAATATCAGCGAAATGTGAAATGACACTATGGCATCAGCGAATGGCGCATTTGAACTATGACAGCCTATGTAAGTTAGGTACCATTTCTAATGCTTTCAATTTTCCTAGGCGGAAACTCAATATTGGTTGCGACATTTGCACGTTGGGAAAAAGCCATCGATTACCTTTCCCAGGAAGTGACTCCTCTACTGAACACTGTTTACAATTAGTGCACTCAGACCTTGTAGGACCGATGGAGGTAAACAGTTTAGCAGGTTCCAGATATTTGTTGACATTTTTAGATGACTTCAGTCACAAGTCATTCACCTATTTCTTGAAATCAAAGGATCAAATCACAGATTATTTCAAAATACTCAAATCGCTCGTTAAAAAATCAGTCTGACAGGAAAATTAAAATCCTACGTACTGACAATGGAGGAGAGTACTGCAATAAAAAATTAAGTGAGTTTTTGAAGTCATCGGGTATTGTGCATCAGACTTCCTGTCCATACTCTCCACAGCAAAAGTGGAAAGGCTGAGCGCCTTAACCGCTCTATTTTAGACCGTGCCAGGTGTCTGTTGATAGATTCAGGACTTCTATCCGTTTTTTGGGCGGAAGCCGTAAACTGTTCAACTTACCTTCTTAACAGGTCACCGTGCAAGTCTGTTGATACAACTCCAGAACAAGTGTGGACAGCCAAGAAGCCTGCTCTTCAACATCTTCGAATTTTTGGCTGTAAGGCATATGCACACATTCCTGCACCAAAGCAAACGAAACTCGGCCCTAGATCTACTCCTTGTATATTTGTGGGATATTGTCAAGACACAAAAGGGTACAGGTCGTATGATCCTCAGAAGAAAATTACCTTCATATCAAGAGATGTAACATTCTCCGAAGATCAGTGGGGCAGTTCATTATTGAAAAACACTTCCGGAGGCACCGATAGAAACTTCTATGTGCTTCCAAATGAATACAATTTTGAAAACACAAATGTTGAAAACAATTCTGATTCTGACTCGGACAATACAATAAGTTCACGGCTATCGATTGATGACGATTCTCCAAAAAGTGAGACGCAGTCTAACAGTGGTCCTCACAGAACTATATCAAGCATAGAAGATTCCTCCGCAACTACAGAAACCAGCTACGACAAAGATGATGATCCAGATTTTATTCCACCATCCACAACATCAATACGACAATCATTATCAACTAGACCTGCGAGAAAAAGGCAACCACCAGCTAAACTAGACGACTTTGTAACTTATTTGGCTTTCTTTACTGGGTCCGAGCTGTCAGATTCGATGTCCTACGACGATGCGTTAGCTCATCAGGACAAATAGTTATGGGTTGATGCAATGGAGCGTGAATTGAAGGCTCGAATGGACAATGGGATCTGGGAATTGGTCGAACTCCCTGCTTAAAAACAGTCCCTCGCATGCAAGTGGGTCTTCAGAACAAAGAAGGATGTCAGTGGTAAAATAGCAAGTCATAAAGCGAGACTTGTTGTCAAGGGATTTGCCCAAAGGAAGGGAGTGGATTATGAGGAAACATTCTCGCCAGTTGTCAGATATAGCTCCATCAGGTACCTTCTATCGTTGGCTGCAGAGTATAATCTGGATATTAGTCAGATGGATGCAGTATCCGCATTCCTTCAGGGAGAGCTGGAGGAAGAAATCTACATGTCCCAGCCTCCTGGTTTCAGCGATGGAACCTCAAAAGTATGTAGACTTCGAAAAAGCATACATGGACTAAAACAGGCAAGCCAAATCTGGAACAGAAAATTGGAAGAAGTATTACAAGGGTTTGGTTTAAATCAGTCAAAATTTGACTCTTGTGTTTACTTCAAAATAGAAGAGAAATTTATGAGAATTGTCGCTATCTGGGTGGATGACCGGCTGATTTTTTCAAACAATCAAAAATTGAAAAATCAGGTAAAATTGAAACTTACGAGATCATTTAAGATGACCGACCTTGGTGAGGCCAAATCATTTTTAGGTCTTGAATTAACTCGTGATCGACAATCAAAGAAAATTTGGCTTAGTCAGCAGAATTATATTGAGCAGGTTCTCAAACGGTTTAATATGGATGAAGCCAATCCAGTATCCACTCCAATATCCATTGGTGAAAATTTTTCTAAATCTTAGGAGCCACAAACAGAAGAAGAAAAGTACAAGATGAGAAAAATACCATATCAAGAGGCTATGGTAGGCTTAGGCTTTGCAGCCCAAACTTCAAGACCAGATATAGCGTTTGCTGTTAGTAGTCTGAGCAGATTCAACAACAATCCAGGCATGTCACACTGGACAGGTGTGAAACGATACTGAGATACCTCCGCGGAACCTCTTCATATAGACTAAAATTTGATGGATCAAAGACTGGGCCAATTTATGGATACTGCGATGCCGATTGGGCTAGTGACCCAGATGAAAGAAGATCAGTCACAGGTTACATTTCCATCAAGTGCGATGGCCCGTTTTTCTGGTGCACTAAACGGAAACTTACTGTAGCTCTCTCAACAACGGAGGCTGAGTATATGGCAATGTATTCAGCAGCACATGAAGCTTTATGGTTGCGGGGTCTCTCTGAAGAGATCGAGCAATCTTCGAAAAATCCTACTCAAATCTTCTGTGACAACCAAGGAGCGCGAAATCTGGCATCGAATGGTGCTTATCAGCCAAGGACCAAGCATATTGATGTACGGCATCATTTTATGAGAGAAAAGGTGCAGACGAAGCTTCTCTCCTTCACGTACATATCCACCAAGAAGATGGTCGCCGACTCTTTGACGAAGGCACTTGATGTGGACAAGTTCAGCGACTGCATCAGGTGTCAAGGAATCCGCAAATAGGGAGGATGTTAGACGATCAATTTGTGGATCTCTGACAACACTGTATTAGATCATGTTTTACCGCCTTAGTGTTTTGTAACCTTACTTATCTTGTTATTGTACCCTAATGTACTTGTGTGTGTTAAGTAAACTTCTATATGTAAAGTCTATGACCTATTTTATTTATTCTATGCCCCAATCTGTGAATATGGAATCACAGATTCAACAAAGTTAAGGTAAGTGGTTAAAGAAAATGGCAGAGCTTTTATGTATTGAGTAACGATAAATAACATTAACTAATAGCTGCAACATTAGTAATTTTTAGACAATTCTGTAGAAATTTCAGCCAAACAAAACAAATAAATTGCTCGAAAATATATAATGGATTTCAAACATCTGTCACTATCTTTGCCTTTATAATTCAAAATTTCTAATGAGAATTCTTAATTAATTTTATGATTTTAATATTTAAAATTTTGATTGTAGGAAAGAAATTATTCATAATTTCATGCTTAAGTAGGTGCTAGGGATTGGGTTTTTATTATTAATTCATTAATATGCATTGTCCATAAATCAAATGACAATATTCACGACTTAATAAGCAAGTAGTCAAAATCCAATTATACAGTCGTGGTCACAGAAATTGCAGCACTTAAGAAAAAAAATGTTTCCAAAATTAAACATAACCGCATGTTTTAAAAAATGCTGATCAAACAAAAAAATAATATTATACATTGATAGTTAAACAAATGCTCATAAAAATCAATGAAAAAATGCAGAGATTTAAATTCTCACGTATAATGAATTATAATATTAATTTTCAAACCTGTGACCGTTGTTGATTTGTGTCACTTTCATTTTCAATGAAAATTGTCCCACTTCATGAAATCTCACAATGTAAATTGTTTCTTATAGCAAAAGGCTTGAACTTTGACATAATTAAAGATTTTATTTTGGTAGTAGTTAAAACTACTAACTAAGAACAAAGAAATGTTATTTATTGTTTAAAAATGGATTTATTTCATGAAGCATATAATATAAATAGTATAAGTAGACAAAAACAAAAATATTTGATTGGATCAAATTCATTACCATAAAAATCTGGTGCAGGCAACATACGACTTTCATTTACCTACGTTTTTAAAATCGATGAAACAATTTTCAAATACAGTTAGAGATGAAAATTAATGAAACTATTAAAGATTTAATTAAATTGAAATTCTATAGAAACGCGTGTTTTATAATAAAAATCGATTATATTATTATCTCACTGGGGAGTTTAGAAGGTGCACAACGCGGAATTGCGGAGTTTGTACCCTGAATTGAGTTCATAGTATCGCGGAGACCCAAATGGGCCCGAAAAGTTGTTGGACTCGGTGAGGAACGGATTCCGAGAAAGTTGGTATTCGCTGAACCGACTGGTAGGCGTCCGAAAGGTAGGCCGAAGCGTCGATGGGAGGATTGCATTAAGGCTGATCTCGGGGGCTTGGGCTTGACCGGTGAACATTGGACGAGTCTGTGCAGACAAAGTTTGGCGGTATCGGCATCGAACCTTCGGGTTCGGTAAGCCTATTATTATTATATTATTATCTAAAACAATCATTTAGTTTTATAGGCTTTTCATCACTGTTTATTAACTTTTATAAGCTCGTGTTCAAGGTAATATTTTTTCTAAAATCTTTAGCTTACCAATGGTATTTTATACATGTATATTACTGTTCCCAAGTTCAAAAACAAATAATTGGATTAAAAAATATTTTTTTAGTTTCCTCCTTTAGTTGTTTATAAAATTCACTCAACTTGCATGTTTAGCTGTTATTTATCAATGCTAATTAGATAATATAGTTATTTATATAGAATCTACAAAATTAAAGGTAGTTTAGAGGAAGAAAATTTAAGCTATCGGCATTCAAGCCTTGTCAGACTATGTCAATCAGAATGAAACCTACATGGTGTTAAAGCCCATTAAATTTTACATCATATAGAGGGTTTAATCAAAATCTTTAGAGCCGTTTTCGAGAAAATCATAAAAATGTGCAAAATGCATGGTACCAAGTGGCTCTTCTGGTAAGCTGATTTTGATGAAAAAGGTTTTTAATGTCTCGGGCATATATTTGCCTTAAATATGAAATTTCAGTTTCATAGGACTTTTCGTTTACGCACTGGAGTTACCACACACAGACACAGGACCTTAGACCTCAGGACTTGGTTATCTGGACTCAGGGGACCCTAAAATGTGTATTTCCATTGAAAACTGGAATTCGAAAATTTTCACTATCGCAATCCCTTACTGTATATTTCATATGTAGGTAAGTTAAAGTAAAATATGAAAGCCTAGATGATGCAATTTCTATGACCACGGCTGTACATTACCTTTAAAAAAACAACTTAGCTTTAAAAAGTATAAAAAATGTGTTCAATAATAACCCTTCTAATTTATTGATTGTATTTTTCATTGATTTTCTCCATGGCTCTAGAGGAATTTAGGTTTAGTTTGATTATGTATTTGCTTATTTGTTAACAACCTACTCCAAGGAAGTTTATCCTAGAGGTTACCAAATTAATCTATAATTAACTAAAACATTAAATAATTAACTTCTATTATCAGTGAAACATTTAGTAAAGTACAACATTTACATTACTCATGATATATCTACAAAATCATCCAACATGATGGATGTCGGAGTTCCATTCTTCATTATGCTAATCAATAATTTTCACTTAAATAATCTACTCTAAAATTTTGATCATTTTCTAATAGAATTAACTATAAGCAGTAAAAAGTCTCACATTAATTTATAACAAAAGTTTTTAATTGGATGTGATACTGAAACACCCAGTGAGCTCAAAGAAAGGAGGGATAGAAAAGAAACTGAATTGTTTAAATTTTATTATTTTTGTAATTTTTCGAGTAATCTTGATTGATTTTTTTAATTTTTCGATGCTTACTTTGGTCAGTTAATAAGATTTATTTATTTTATTTTATTTTTTTTTATCCTGCCTTAGATTTATTTTTAGTTAATTTTAATTTTTTTAGATTAATAAATTATAATTTATATTTTTCTTAAGTTTATTATTTTTATTTTATTTTTGTTGTTTTAGTTTCCTTTGGCATGTTATTGAATATATTTTGCAATATTTATAGTTCAGATTACAGTTCTGAAGATGATAATAGTCCTACCAATAACTCCCCTAGATGGACCCAGCCAAGGAATGATGTGGTGCCTCAAGGAGATATAAAAGAATTGTGTAAAGTTAGCGAGTGGTCTGGCTGGTCTGGTTGTTCAGTTAGATGTGGAAAAGGAGAAAAGCACAGGTAACATATTTCTAATAATAGTATTTTTTTTTTTTAACTCTAGTTTCTGCTATAATTTAGATTTAAATACTTTCACATTGTCATACAGTGCTGTAGATGTCAATGAAACAGATTAATGTTTTTTAAAAAATTCTTAAATAGATTGATTAATTTGAAATTTTAATGCATACTTTGAGGTAAATATAGTCTCTAACCACTTACATCAAACTTGCCATTGCTGTCATACGGGGTCAGTAATATCAAACTATACATTACATTTTTATTTTATTTTTCTCCTATATTTTTAATTGTTCTAATGACCGCAGTCACCTAAGGCACCTCCATTCCATATATCCATAAATGGAAAACTGAAAAATTAAGTATCATCCAAGTTTATTATCTAATTTATTTCATTTATTGTTTTTCCCATTCAGGAATATGACAGGCTTGGATAATAAGAAGTATAGAACGTGACCACAAATTATTGTTAGCCAGCTCTCATTGAAGAAAAACATCCACTGACTTAATTTTAATTAATTCCAAATTATTTTTATATGCATATAATATTAATTATTTTTCAGATTTAGAAGAATGCTTGATAAACGAAACTGGAAGGAATGCACTTTCTCCTATAGCATTGCACTACAAGAAACTGATTCTTGTAATGGAACAAATTGTGGCGATCTTACTTCTGATGCACCACTGGTTAGCGCAATAGATAATATGTAAATTAGTACAAAAAGATAACTTCTTTATTGTAGTTTTTACTTTATATTTTGTTAAAAGAGCGCAGAACGTTCAGAACCTGTCTCAGCCAGAAACTGTTCAGTGGATCAATGGTCTGATTGGAGTCCATGCTCTGTTACATGCAGTGAAGGAGTGAGAGTCAGACATAGAAGAACTTATGGTAGTGATTGTCAAGTTGAAGATGGTGAAGAGAAGAAAACCTGTTTTGAGAAAAAAGAATGCATTTTCACATCTGAAGAGGCAAAAGGTATTATTTCATTTTGTGCTATAGTATTAGCAGTTAAATCTCGGATCAAGTATTTGTATTCAAAACATGTAACAGTGACAATAAGGTAAGTATATAGTAAGTCTGGATATTTGTTGGAATTGCTGCAACTGTTTGCCTTACATTTTATTCAGTGGATGTGGAACATTTGTTACTTATAAAATCCTAATAGAATTGGAGTACCCGATCACCTACAACACTTGTCTCAACTTTCTATATATTGTAGACATTCTGTGGATGCGAGGCCTTAGTTCAGTTTTAATAAGTTGCTTATTGTCACTGTCACATATTTTATACATCAAGGGCTAATGGTCTTATAAATAAATATAACACAAACTTGATGGAATGAAATTGCTTTATCGTAAAGGAGGTCAATCTACTTAAAATTAAACAGGTGATACTACTTTTTTTCTTTTTTTTTTAACTGTTATTATCTCTTATTTGATGATTTTAAAACTAAAGATAAAACATTTTCCAGCCGCATAGTTTTTGTTTTGCAGCCATTATAATTTATCTTAACAGCAAAATTAATTCTGCTTTAAATACATTTTAAAACAATCCAAAAACTATGATATGTAAGAGCTTTAAATATTTGTCCTTCTAGCTTATCTTTTTACATATGAGAAAAGTGGTAAAAAATAAGTCAAAAGTAAATAGCAAAAGATAAAAAGCATTTTCTAAAAACATGTTTTCAGCTGTGAAGATGATTTTGTAATTAATCAAACAAGTTAAATCTTATTGAATATTAAATATTTGACCGTATGAGCAATATGAAGGATCAGATGGTTCAGATAGCGTAAAAAAGATAAGAAAATAGTGCAAAACTATCTATAAACTAATTTTATTAACAAAATATTTTTTAACTAAGTTAAATCTTTAGTCACTTTATTTGTTTTCATTTTTATGCAACATATTAAATATAACAGTTTCCTAATTTTTCACTTTATCCATTTTGAGAGAAATCTCTTTGAAGATTGCAAAAATAAATTGTTTTGAAAGTTTATATAAAGTAAAGAAAATATTTCCAAGATTGAAATTTTTATAACAAGTAGAATAATGACTATCTATATTAAAAACTCAATAAAGATGAATCTCTTTTATAAAGTTTCACATTGCTTATAGCTGTTGTTAATTGATTTTCAAGAGCTTTTTTTTATGCCTGTCCTCAGGTCTTTTGTTTTTTTTTTTTCTTTTTTGTTTTTTTTTTGCCACGGTTCAAGAAATGTACATGTTCAATTGGCACCATATGGTGATCCTACATTGGACATATCATCGATAATGGAATCAGAAGAAAATGACTTTTTGATTGAAATGCCGCCACAAGAACATGCAAATGAAGAATTAGGAGGTGCTTGTAATGACGAAAAAAGCAGAAAACTGTCCAGAGCAACTAATGTCCCTCCAACCACCACAATCTTTAGGTAGCAGCTCGGAACAACCAAGAGCTACATGTCGTTCAACAAGACAACTTCAAAGGCCCATTCTTTAAGGACTATCTGAGTTAAGTCTCTGAAAGGAGGAAGAATGTCATAATATCATGTGTTAATACAATCTTTTCATAAGTATACAGAAAAATGTGTTACAAATAACCTGTTCAATTGTATAAAGTGTTCTTGTTATGTTACCAATAATTAAGATGAATAAAGCCTAATTTTCAATCTGAAGGTTCATAACAATGTAGAGGTTATATATTTTAGTTTTCTGTTTGTTTTGATGGATTATGGAACTAATACTATTTATATCTATAAGCACAAATGACAAAATTACCTCTCTTAAAGACATTTTCCAGAAACGTTTTTCAGCTTTTAAGTTACTTGCAATAGGTGCATAGCAAATCAAAACAAAAAATAAAAAAAGAGCATTTCTCTTACCCATTGTTTTGATTATACCAAATAATAGGGAGAAATAGTAAAAAAAAAAAAAAAGATGGAAGTAAAACATGATAGGCAAAAACATGAATTCTAATGGTTTATTTCAAATTAATTGACCTAAGGGCTTTCTAATACATCTTTTTTTAAATTTAACTTAGGATATTGAATAAAGAATGTTTTTATTGTTTAATGATGTGTCATACTTAACAATCTAAGACTTGAGTGTGGTTTTTTGTTTGGAAAAATAAAATTTATGACTTAAAGTGTTCAGGTATTGGTTTACATTTAATTTATGATTTAAAAAATACAGATTAATGTCCTATTTCTCATAATTGTTTTTATAGATAAAACAAATATTGGGGAGAAGTTTTCAAGGAGTACAGTCAGTAAAAAAACACACCAATAAACAAAAATTATTTAAACGAATGCTGCTGTTATCAACCTTGATAATGGCACAAAACTTTAGTCAAAACATCGTCATGTTCATTCTCTTATTGGTGTATGTATTCCTTGATTGCATCCCTTACCACCTAATCATCACATTTTATTTACATTCATTAGTATCATATTCATAGGAAACAAAGTAGTAAGTTTCTTATATTGCTTCCTAAATTTATGCCGGTTAGCACAAATTTTGTTTCTTTTTTAAGATCTAGGATATATTTCATACCTTTGTTAGGGTTTGATGGCATGTAAATGACATTGCTATCCTGCTATGTAACGTTTAAAAATATTGGGTCTATGAGACTTTTCTCAATTTTGTTGGAGCAGACTTCTTAAAATCAGTCTTATAAAGATAAAACTTTGTGAATTTAATAACCAGAGTGAATATCAGTCAGATAATTTCATGCATTGGTCAATCAAACATCTCAGAATTATCCTTAATAGATTCTTATTAAGCAATAAAACCCAAGCTGTTTTGGGAAACTGGAGATTTATTTTCTAATAAGTAAGGATAATATAATAATAGTAGGTGATCTATAATACAAAACATTTTGGCAGAAACTGAAAAATTTAGGCAATAATGATGATTATGATGGCCCTGAAAAATTACAAGAAATATTGTGGAAAACAGTTGAATTCATATATTCGATTGGAGGAATGATCTTAGCATATTTCTTGTATATTTTGCAAGAAACTCTGCCAAATCTTTATTGGCGGCAGGTGAGGTTGGGAGGAAATTAGTAAATTAAGTAACACTATTTTGGCTTTGAACGTAAATTTGATCCTAAAATTTATGGTGATTTCCAAATGTACATGCATACTGGAGACAGTTTCAGAAAAGATAGCATGAAATTCATACATAGGCTGTTGATTATTGTATGTCAGAAAAAAAAAATAAGGAAAGTAAAATTTGTGAAAAATATTGCTTTTAACAACTAAGCTTTGATTGGTGTTGAATTTCATCCTATTTACTACCATTATAATCAGCAACATGGCTTTTATAACCCTTTGCATGATGTTTTCTAACCTCATAGAGATTTGCGTGTTACCAAAGCCTTCAGGACCTTGTCGAGGATCATTTGAGAAGTATTATTTCAATACTGAGACTGCTTCATGTACTAAGTTTATCTCAAGTGGTTGCCCTGATAGCTTAAACCAGTTCGACAGGTTGGAAGATTGTGAAAAATCTTGTGCTTCAGTCAAAGGTAAATAATTACACATGAATAGCTAATTTAGTATAGTTTAAAAGTTTTACATATAAGTCAAAATATTTTAATTTCATGTAAAATTTCTACATTTCTAAAATTTAGAAATAATTTTCTCTGGGTTACATTGGATCGTTTCAAAGTAACAGGGTATAGTACTTAAACATCAATGTTATATCTTTCATTGAAGACCTATTTAGGATATATTTATGACTTATAGATTGAATCCTTTTGTAACAAATCTATTACTAAACACCCAATGGAAGAAAAGGGAAAAAAATCTTAAGTTTTTTTTTTAAATGTCCATTTATGTTCTGCAATAATTAGTTTGTACTTGTATTAAAACAAGTTGTTTTATTATTTATTTTTTGCTTAATTTCTCTGAGTCTTTACAGTCTCTTTTTTTTTTTTTTAACTTAAAATGTCAAAAGAATTATCAAGTTCAAGTATTTAATTAAATAAAGTCTTAAATTTGGTTAAAGTCTTATTAACTATTTTTTAAAAAGGTTCATTATTTAGTATGATAAATTGTGATATTTTTAAAACAATGTGTTGTGTTATGCATGAACCTTTGTTTTTTGTTTTTTTATGTGCAAGATTTGGGGAACTAAAGACAAATAATGCATGGCATAAATTTGAATTTCAAGTTGTCTCATCCAGTATTTTTGAACCATATATGGTATTACTATGCTTGTTACAGTTAGTGAAAGAGTAAGAAGAAAAAAAGTTTATGTCAAGGTTTGGCTCTTGTTAAAGTTGTATTAAAGATAATAACATGAAAAGTGTCAAATTTCCATGAATATATTAAATTGACTAAGGCTTATTCTTTAATATATAGAACGCTATTAAAATATTATTTATTATAAAAATGATGATATAAACAATATAAATTTCGGCCTGCAATCAACCTACTAATAGCCTGCTGATGCATGATATCGAACCATAATAAGCATATATTTGAGTTTGCGATTTTCTCCTTTAGGATATCTTCACTCCCACAAGTAATGAATGTTTGAATAAAAGATCACATAGCATAATCATGTGACCAAATTGAGGTTTTCCTCTCATCCAAAACTTTAACATTCTCCTAGTTTAGATAAAATGTTAAAATGATAGCAACACCGCAGGTGAATGTCATAAGATTGATTTAGCTCTGATTAATATATTATGGGGCATTTTCCCATCTGAGAAAGTGTCCTAAGTATAGAAATGCAGTAATGCATAATTATCACATCTTTGTTCTAATGAATCATAAAAAATAAAATAAATTAAATAAATAAATGTAACTCTCTCTGAATGATCTCTGTTAGTTTTGGAAGGTCAGTTTTAAGAAGTAATAGGACTGGAGAACTTCTGCACCCACATGGTCGACTGCCACACAGGTTTTCTAGACTTTGCCTGAAAGAGCCAAGATGTGTTTGTTTCAGTCACTTTTAATCGAAATATGATGAAACAGAATATAATTTACTCACCTCATTAAATTCTAATAAGATTAACTGTTTAATTTTTGATTCTTCAAATTAATTTAACTCATCATGCCTTTTTTAATCTTATTTTTACAGAAATGATGGCACAAAGTAAAGGAGAAAAGAGTGAAGACTCAGGTATGTAATTAAATTTAAAATAAAGTTGTTCATTATCACTTTCTTTGTATATAAATCATAAACATGTTTTTCCAATATCATATTACCTTTATACTTTAATTAAACCTTTATGAAGAATGCGGCAAATTATTACGCAATGGTTTATTATTTCCAAATAACTATACTAGGGTATAACTGTTTATATAGCTGTTTAAAGGCAATTATCACCTAATATGAAAAGTAATAAATAATGCAAAGGAAAAGGGACTTATCACCACTGTTAATTTCAAAAAGCTTTATCTCGTCTATTTCTCAACCAATTTCAAGGATTCTTTTTTCATTTGGTAGTAAATTTAATTCTCTATCAAACATCACTACAATAGGAATTGACATTTATTTATTTATTAATTGAAGTGGGGGACAAAAGGATATTTCTTGTCCGTTATTCGGTTTCTGCATATCTTAAAACGTAAGCCCTCAGAAGAGGTGATTTTTTATTTAATTTTTTTGGTCAATTACAAAGGTTCACTATTGAAAATAATAAACCAAAAATGTCTTACATATAAAAAAAAAAAAAAAAAAAAAAATTGGAAGCTATAATATCTAAATTATTTTAGTAGAAGACAATTTTTTACAGAGGGAGGTGGTTCTATAGTATACATGATAACATAATTTCAAAATCAATAAGCAATATTTTTATTTTGTTACCATGTTTTAAAATTAGTCGTTAATATATATTTTTTTAAAGTTTTATTTTTACTAATATTGGTGGATACTGGTTTTACATATCAAACTTTATATGAAGGTTATTCTTCACCAGGAAAAAGAAAAAGCATGGAAAACAGATAACTTTGATTATACCATTTATTGTTGGTTTACTGAGAATGGCAAATCTGCATTCAAATGTAAAGTGTAAAAATTGTGAGTTTGTCCAAGTGGCAGCGCTGAGGTCTCATTAATGTTATGAAGTTAATAACTTAGTTATGATTATTTTAATGATCTTAGTTTTATTAATGCCAACCTTAGTTGTTATTAATTTAATTGATTGATATATTGATAATTTCTTTGGTAAGCAAATTAGTTTTTCTTTATGTTTTAGAAAATAAGACAGCTCTGTTCAACAATATATCACCAGCTGCCTTTATATTTGATCCAACATTAAAAACTGTAAGTATACATCAAAGATTTCATAGCTTATTTTTTTTAAGGTGATTTTTTCTTATTTTCTAGTTTTTAACTTATTGATTCTTACTTCAAGGTTTTAACTCCCAACTATACAGACAATAATCTATAGTTTACTTGTTCATTCTATTTAATCGCCATGATAGCTTTTGTAAAGTAAAAATGACTACTAAAACTATGTTTAACCATAGATCACAGGATATGATGGGCCGGTCGTGGACTGTAAAGTATCTTCATGGAGCAAATGGGAGCGGTGTTCTGTGACTTGTGGAGAAGGATACAAAAGAAAAACGAGACGCATAATAGTAATTATTTTAAACCTATAATGATAAGATTAATTTTTCTTTTCATTAGTAGATCAGGCATTGAATTCCAAAACCATCCATCCATTTTTATAAATTATTTATAGCTGTTTAATAAGGATCATTTAGTTGGTATAATCAATTAATGGCTAATACAAAGATTTTCTTTCTTTTATTTAATTCAATTTTTTTTTTCACTTCAATAAATTTTGATTAATAGTGATATTGAAAATTTAGAATAAAAAAAAGTCAGAGCAGCTGGTAGCTTAGCACTTTTTGGAGTTGGCTGGTTTCGGAAGACTATTACAACAAATATTTATGTAATTGTTGAAATAATTACAAATATATTTGTTGTAATTATCTTTCATATTTAGTAGAAGGTTGATAATGAATAAATTAAATAAATAAGGATTTTCATTTCAGTAAAACATGATAATCTTTTTTTTTTTTTTTTTTTTTTTTATCATCGCAGTTTCAAAATAGTATCTTTTTTTTTACAATGTACAATTTATAAGATATATTTACAATATTATATCTGTGGGTCTATAAAATATCTCAGAATGGAAAAATAGTGAAAATAAGAAGAAAAAACTATTGAAATAAAGATATCACTATTCATCTAATTCACTTAATTAAATATAACATAACTACAATACACATAATGGGGCAGGAGACACCACCAGACTGAGTCTGTAAACAATAACAGAGTAGAGCAAGCAAGATGATGCCATAATCGATAACTAAAATTGATAACTTCAACAAAAACATAAAACAAAATCTTAAAGATATTAAACAAAATGTATATTTTGGTTACTCATTTTCGAAGTGAAAAATTGATTATGAATCACTGACTGGTTAGTTCCATCCAATATCAAAATCAACAATTCTTTTACCATTCTTTTTGTTTCTGCTGTTCTTAACAATTATAAGTTTGAAATCTTTCCGAAAGCCTGTTTTTTTTTTTTGAGGATTTACCTGAGCCTCCAATTAAGCCTAGCAAAACAGGTTATCTTAATCTAGGATGAAGTGGGTTGAGATTCGTACAGTGGATACCAAATAAATTTTCTATCCCATCCAGACCATATTTGAACCAGCACCACTTAACTCTAAAGTGAAACCTTTAAGGTACATGATAGTGGAGAGTGAAAGTAGCCTCACTCATTATAGTACCAGAGTAGTAGGAAAGGCCTGATTGTTTTTAATAAAGCCAGATAATAATATAAAATATTCAAAATTCCATCAAAACAAACAGTTTTTATATAAGAATTTCGAACACAGCCTTATTGTCATCTGTTCTATGCTCTGAAGGATCATCAACCACAATCAGGGGCATGTGAAAACAACCTTTAACCATCAAATAGCATATTATATTGTTAATATTTGCACATTTCCCTTTCATTTTGTTTTTATCAAGAAATCATGGCCAATATCTTGGTGCTATTCCTGTTTTTAATCAGGATAGTCTTTGTTTTTATGAAATAATTGTTTTAAATAATAAACAAATTATATGACCAATAGTATAAAAGCCAGAATCTGATAATAATTTCTTAACTCTTCCAGAAAAAAAAAATCTAAAGAGTCCTAAAAGTTGAAATATTAAAATTGTGCAAAAGAGTTTTGTTCTTTAAAACAAGAATAAACCAATAAAACTTCTTTTTTTCTATACATTGGAAAAATGTAAGTGAATCCTTGTTAATTTTTTTTTTTTTTTTTTTGTGTATGTGATGATAATTCTTGTGTTTGTTTTTTAAAAAGCAAAATGCTAGGAATGGAGGAAGAGCATGTCCAAGGAGACTCTTGAAAACTAGAAAGTGTAACGAGGGTCCTTGCTATCCTGGTAAAGTATTACAATAAATTTTATAGTGAACAAATTCACTTGTCTTGGCATTATATTCAGAATAATAATTTTACTTGTCTGAAATATGTTTTATATTTTTTTAGGAGAAAATACAAACCAACTTTCTGATTATGAGGATGACTCTCAACAGACAGGTAAAGACTATTATTCTTAAATGAAAAAATATTTTTACCCCTACCTCGCCCTTGAAGGCTATACAGGGGTTTCTCGGGCCAGTGGGTGAAGGTGAGATAAAAGTCCTCTTTCCTCCCTCCCCTCCTCAGAGATGGGAACTCGTAATTTTTGGTTTCAAGTTTTTGGTCATCTGAGGTGGCTAGGCAACATGCTTCAAAGCAATGTGTGCTGGCCACTGAGCCACCCTGATGTATGTACCAACCATAGTGATTGTAGAAATTTACAGTATTTTATATTGTGAATACTAATATTGTAACTTTAGGAAGTGATGTTAAAGAGAACATCCGGGGGTGGTATAAGACGTAGTAACAGAATACATATAATATACAAGCAATTAGTCTTGATATTCTGAGGATGTGCTATCTTTAAAATGTGATAGCTTCAAATGAATAAATTAATAGTGGATTCCATCCATCCTTATAACATAGAAATAGAAAATAAAATTATAATACTCCAAATATTTTATTGAAGTATTATCTCCAAACCAAAAATATAAAAAAAAGAAGTTAAAATTGATGGATTGAAGTAGATTTTATGTTTTTATTAGAATTTAAGATGGTAAAGGTGAAATAGGAGATTCAAAATATTATATTTGATTTTATAAGAGTAACATTAAAGATGAAAAAGTTGACTTATCATATCATAAAAATCATTTCATTTGTCTTGAGAACTCTCTCTCCTCTCTCTCTCTCTCTCTCTATATATATATATATATATATATATATATATATATATATATAATAAATATATATATATATAAATCTGGTGCGGGCAACACACGACTTTTACTTACATCAATTTGAAAAATCAATGAAAGAATTTTCAAATAGAGTTAGAGTTAAAAATACGTGAAACTATTAAATAATTAAATAAATTAAATTTCTATAGAAACATGTGTTTGATTCAAAAATCTATTATATTATTATCTAAAATAATCAATTAGTTTTATGTTCATTTCATCACTCTCTATTAACTTTTAAAAGCTTGTGTATGAGATGATAATTTTTCTAAAATCTTTAGCTTTCCAATGGTATATCATACATGTATATTACTGCTCTTATGTTCAAAAATGAAAAATTGCATTAAAAAAATATTTTTTCTGTTTTCTCCTTTAGTTGGGTATCGAATTTATTCAATTTATATATTTACCAGTTTTTCATCAGCATTAACAAGATAATCTAGAAATTATTATTGAATCTACAAAATTAAAGGTACTTTAGGGGAAGAAAATTTAAAATATCGGCATTTAAGCCCTGTCAGACCATTTTTATATTAATAAAACCTACATGATATTAAAGCCCATTAAATTTTATATCGATATAGCGAGTTTAATCAAAATCGTCGGAACCGTTTTTGAGAAAATCGAAAAAAGGTGAAAAATGCATGATATAAAGTGCCTCTTCTGGTAGGCTCATTTTGATGAAAAAAGTTTTGTCACGTCTCGGGCGTATAGTTGTCTTAAATATGAAATTTCAGTTTCATAGGACTTACCGTTTCCGCCCGGGAGTTACCACACAGACCTTATTGCGGGACTTGGTTATTTGGACTCAGGGGACCCTAAAACGTGTATTTCCGTTGAAAACTGGAATTCGAAAATTTTCACGATCGCAATACTTCCCCTTACTATATATAGTAAGTGAAAGTAAAAATGAACCGCCTTTTCCCTTGGTCATTGCCTCGCACGTCAACAACTTGGCCGATTTCTCAAACTTATTTTTGTTGTGTATGTAGCAATCAGGAGAAGAATCTTATGAAAGAAAAGAAAAGATAAATTTTACTTGGGTGAATAGGGTTTTTTTTTTTTTTTTTTTTTTTTTTTTACTGATTTCACAAAGAAATAACTCAGACAGAACGTTGTCTTTCAGATCAGCTAGTATATAATAAATATCATCCTAAATAGTTCAGTGATAACACAGCCTATAACTTATACAATCACTTAAAACATTTATTTACAAATATCTATTGATTTAAATAATTTTGACTGAGATATATTCAAATGGAGGTACTGGATCCTGTGAACCAATTTATAATAAAAAATAACTTATTCTATAATGGCCACAAAAAGAAATGATGGCTGGCAATCTAAATAAGATGGTTGTAATTTGTATCTCTAAGTATTCTATATTTTAAGTTTTCACATAATTTATTATCAACAGATGATTGTGTATACTCTGACTGGACTCCTTGGACACATTGCACACCTTCCTGTGGATTGAATTCTATCCAGCGCAGGTCAAGAACTGTAATAAACCACCACCTTTCTCAGAAATCATACTGTGCTGATCGTGTTGAAACTAGAGTTTGTAATGTTTTGCCATGCATACATTAATAACAAATCCTAATGCGTGGAATTAAAATGTTTAATAATGTATTTCTTATCGATCTCCATGTATTTCATTAAATTTTCTACAACTTATATTAAATGGGACAATATTAATTGAATGTATGTGTTGTACAGTAATTTAATGTTTGTAACGTAGTTCATTTAGTCTAATGTTAAAGACTTGAAATTTTTATGTAAAGTTTTTATCAAAGATGGACCATTTTATTATATGCTGTTATTTTAAGTTTTAAACTAATGCCAAAATCAATGGACAAAAATTGAACTACTAATTTGATTAATTTTGTCAATACTAATAGCAGTATAACTAATAACTTTATGATTGTTAGTATAGCAATATGGACAAGGTACAACTTTTTACAACATTCAAGTAGAACTAATTCAAATGCAATTCTTTTATATTCAAAACATGAGAACTATCGCTTTAAGAAAGAAAGAAAAATATTTTTTCATTGTTTCGAACTTATTTATTGTCATTAATAAATTTGTAAAGTGGCCTTAACTTCTTGATTAGAATAAATGTAACAGAGGCAATATTTCTTCATGTTCTTAGTTTAATTTTGTTTAATAATTTATTGTCACTGAAGTATTCTTTGAACAAAGTTGCACCTTTTCCTATTTTTACATGTCTACAGTAAATTTTTACAGTTGGAGGTATGTTTTCCTCAAATATTCATGATGCAATCAAGTTTTAAATAATTATACATTATTTTGTAACTATGGAATAGTTTTTCGGCTTTTTTTTTTTTTTTTTAAATGATACATCAATAATATAATTAAATCAATTTATAGTACTTTTGGGTGAAAAGCTGTCATTTCATACCATGATAAATCAATGTAATCTTTAATGACCGTTAATAAATTTAAGAAATTAAGTTTATATCTTTTATTAACTAACAATAGATCTGCCACACAGCTCTACAACTCTTAATCATGAATCACATTCTTAGGATATTGCAGTGAAAATGTTTACTCAAATATACTTATTATTTATGGAAATCTTGGGAGCTGGACCATTTTTATTTTTATCTTAGTTCAATGTGTGATAAACGTCTATATTCGAGTTGATAAAAAGAAAACACCACCCCACAAAAATAACTAAATTTGTTTCTTGATATGATGAACACTAAAGTAAGTCAATAAATATATTTCTTCAAGTGAAATAATTTTGTTCCAAGCTATTAATTTTTTTGAAAAATGGACAAATATTTCAGTTTAAACAAATTGGCACACAGACAAAAAAAAAAAAAAAAAAAAAAAAAAAAAAAAAAAAAAAAAAAAAAATATATATACTTCACAAACTTTTTTATTCTTTTAATAAATGCTCTTAGATTAAAACATACAACTTTTACCTACCTCCGTTATTAAAATCAATTTTAAATAAAGTTTGAGATAAAAGTATTACATAGAGTATCGATAGGAACATGTGTTTCATTCAGTAATTATTATCCAATCACTCTCCATTACCCTTAATCAACTTTATGTATAAGATATTTTTTATTAAAATCTTTAGCTTTCCAACTTAATATTATACATTTATATTTGTGTCCTGGTATTATAAAAAAAAAACAATTACAGACAAAAATATTTTTGCTTATTTTTTTCCTAGTTGGTTTTAAGATTTGTTCAACTTACAAATTTAACCGATTTTTTTTCCATTGCTAAAATCATTTAGTTAATTATTTGAATATCTAAAATAAGAGATACTCTAGAGGCAGAAAATTTAAAATGTTGACATTCAAGCCTTATCAGACTATTTAAATCAAAATGAATTTTACATTGATATAGCAAGTTTAATCAAAATCATTATACCCTTTTTTGAGAAAATTGTGTAAACAGGTAATCAATGCGAAATATAAAGTGTCTCTTCTGGTTTGGTGATTATGATGAAAAACTTACTGTAACATCCTACTGATAAATTTGTCTTGAATATGAAATTTCAGATTCGTAAGACTTTTCGTTTTTTGGGCTAGACTTAACTCTTACACACCACACTTTTTTTTTGGTCACTTGGACTAAGGTGACCTTAAGATGTGTATTTTGGTCAAAACTCAAATAAAAAATTTGATAAAATTACTTAGAAGTTAAAAATGACTTGGTTTTTACCAAAAAGTGTTGAACTAAATAAAATTAATATAACTACTTAGATAAGAATCATCGTGAAGTATTATCACCAACTCAACCTTCATTTGTTATTAAGTATAAAAATGATTAGTGCTCATATAATAAAAACAGGAGATAATGATCATTAGTTACAACTATGTTTGATTTAATTCTTTCCACTTTTTAAAAATAGTGAGAATAGAGAATTTTTTTTTCTTTTATTAAAAAAAAAGAAAGAAAGAAATTAAAGTATTATAAGTGGAAGGAAAATTCTGCATAAAATGTATGAAAGAGGGTGAATGGAGGATCCGAAAGAACAGCAAACTATATGACATTCTGGATCTGATGACATTCTCCGCTTCATATGGGCAAGGAGAATCGAATGACTGGGTCATGAAATGAGGATGGATGACTTAGATGAAGATGCAACAAAAAGATTCTGCTTGGAAAAATGTTTGGAACCCAAAGAAGAGGACGACCTCGGAGATGTTGGATTCAGGATGTTGAAAAGGACTTGGAGGTCATCGTCATAAGGTACTGGAAGAGGAGAGTGTTGTGTAGAGAGGATTAGTACAATATTATAAAAAAATATCCAAGCAATATTGTCATGAATGGTCTCGAGTTCAGTACACACAGAGAAAAGTACTGTTTCCAGCCCAAAGTGACAGAATAAATTATTGAATATCACAACTGGCTTTGGACCAGAGACCCAGAGAATAATAGTAAGTATTTGGAATAAGTAAATGTAGTAATTTTATAGAACAAATTAAAAGGTAGAAAAAGTAAATTAATAATGGGTAGAAATTAAAAAAGTAAATTAATAATAAATACCAAAATATAATTAAACAAAGAACAATAACAACAAAGGCCAATAAAAACTCTCACAATAACAAAGAGTAAAAAAAAAATTTCAAGTGTAAATTCTCAACATTTCAGCTTTTATAAGTACTTACAAGTTCCATAAACAGAGATTATAATTTATTTTATTATTTTTTTTGTCTAATGAGAAAAAGAAAACAATACATAGCACACTTAAAATCTAGCAATAATCTTAGCCAACCTTATGCCATGTTCAGAAATGAAGAGATAAAATAAATTATTATCTCATACACAAAGTATCAGATAAATAAAAACTAATATCATTGAATTAATATAAGAATAAGGTTTAACAATCTCATTCTTAACAGTATTTAATGGAAAAGGGTACACATAAAGAACGACCCCCATATCTTTCTCTCAGAAACATCATGGTCTTGTTGGAATACCGATTCTTGAGATCTAATAGATCACTAATGGTGAACAACATGGATTTCAAAGGAGACACCTCAAGAGTTTTGCTAGCTAAACATAAAGTGCGAGTAATTTCCATCCATCTTCAACTTCATCTTTGCTTACTTTTCTCATAGAGCTTATGAAAAGCTCAAATAAAGAGAGAAACGTTCAATACCAGTATGGAATGTTACAGTTCCTAATCAGTAAAACTTAAGGAGGTGCCAAAAACATAAAATAAAAGCAGCAACTTGAATAAAGTGTTCAACAACTGAAGATCAAACTTAAAATTTTGGAAAGAAATGTAACAGAGCAAGTTTACAAAAAAAAAAAATTACACCTTATTTGGACAAACTTTTGGAAGAAAAAAAAATTGCTACATGAGAAAACAACAGAGATTAAACAAAATAAGAAAAAAGTTCATCAAGAATATAAACATCTCCCTTTTAGAAACAAAACAGTTATAATTACTTCATTATACAACAACATAAAATAAAAACAATAAATAAGTCATGATGAGGTTATTATTTGATCATTCCTTAATACATTTAACAAAAAATAATACTACATTAATTTTTTAACAGAGCTATTACAAAAAAAAATAAAAATAAAATAAAACTAAGTCATTGTTAGAACCACTGAGAAACATTATAACAAACATAACACATTATATTCATATTAAAATGGTAGCATCTTAACATAAGAATATTTAATACAAATTTCTGATACATTATTTTAACCAGTTAACTTGACAAGAAAAAGTAAAATGATATACAATTAAAACAAATTAGCTCATTTTCAAACATTTTTAGATATAACTAAAAAAAATAAAATAAACACAAACAATTTACATAATATAATTAATGAAAAATAATGAATCTTGTACATTATATCTGCTGTACATGCAAATACAACAAACAAATAACAATAAATAAATCATTTCGATTAACCCTTAAATTAGAATTTTTTCAAAATCAATTTCTAAATTTTAATCAATTGAGACTAGAAAGTCAAATGTAGGTAATTTGAAGAAGATGAAATTAACAACAAATTAAAATTGTCTTAAATATGTGATTTATAATTACAAACATTCAAGAATAAGTTTTTATTCATGAATGCCTTTAAGAACCAGGTCTTAAACTAAAAATATACAATAAGATACGAATATAGATATGTAGTTCTTGTTTTTGTACATGTAATAAATATGATATGATAGAATGAAAACATGATATCCCCTATGGTGTCCAGAATAGAAAAGGAGGAAGGTTTATCAAGATCACATTCACTGTGTTCAGTGAGAGTTGTACAATATTAATATCCCTCGGAAATCAAATAATTGGAAAAATTCTGAAGGAAAAAAGTTAATTTTTGTTTGTAATAAATAGTTTGTAAATGTATGAAGCAAAATTAAAAATGTTTCCTGCAGTATCAAACATTTCTGTACTCAGTCAATATATCTTTCTTTTAAATTGCATTATTTTAAAATGGACTGATATGTTTTCCATATAACTTATTTCAGTTCCGAACAAAAGATATTTTAGTAAATATGACTAAAGTTCAGAGACTGTAGAAAAGTTTAATAAATAAAAAACCTCTCAAATAAAATGATGATTTTTATGTTGTGTCAAACAAAATAAATGCCATTCAATTTTAGATAATTTAGGGTTAAGCATATTTCTGTTTAAATAATTAAAGGATGTTGATTTTTTTTTTTAATGAAATAATTTAGTCAAAAATGTATCAGAATGAAGATACAGTAAAACATGAATGTAGATGAGAAATTTATTTGTCATTAAATGATATTAAGAATAAATGAACAAAAAATTAGAGTCCTCCATATACAATGCAAAAGCTATAAGATTTAAAAAATAATATTTATTTCTTCAGACCTTCAAGTTGATCAATACCACTTTCTACATGAGATATAGGCAAATAACTTAAGGGAGAATCTTTTCGGGGGCATATCTCTAAAGATAACCTTGTATTATTGAAACAAGCATCAACCTACTAAGAATGATTTAAAGAAAGAAAAATGAAAAATTAAAATAGAATATTTGAGAAGTTACCTAGAGCTCGACACTTAGTGCAACCTACCACAATAGGCTCTGCCCCCAATGTTCTCCCTTAAGTTCTTAGCCTATTACTAGAACCATTTTAGGCACCTTATAAAGAACATATTGAGAACAAAAAAATATATTTTATCTAATTATTTAAGTTATTTTCTACATACAAAAGGGCAATGAGAAATTAAAAAAATAAAATAAAATAACAACATTTCTAATTCTCATTCTTGTTCCCTTAAGCGTAACCAGCATAATAGGCTGGCTGGATTGATATCACTGGTTAACCACTGAGGTTGAACCCAAACTAACTAAAATAGCTCCCTTTTCATTTATTATTAACCAACATTCGTTTAAAAAAACAAAAACAGTATTCGTTAAGCCTATGAAAAAAAAAAAAAAATCTTTCAATCAAATCACAAATTATCGAGTATATGAGTATTCTGTGATCAATCACTCCGCTCTACTTTCCATTATCAAATATAACTCATAGAAATAGAGCAAAACATTATGTTATAATTAACACTCAATAATAAGTACTTTACAGTTAATTATAACTTATTATAATAAACTTCAATATTTTTATTGGGTACTTTTTATCTATTATATACACACACACAGTTTGTCTTTCGAATGAAACCAGTAATTTAGCAATACACTGGTTCGAACAAAGACAGACTAAGGAGAATGTATTGTTCGTATTTTTCTACAATTATTAAAAATAATGTAAAGATCAAACATAGAAAATCAATAAACATAGTTATTTTTCAGTCAAGAAACAAATCAGAGATATTAGTTTCTAAGAGACTTTGATTAGTTAAACAACCTTCTGTGAAAAAAAGTTTAGAAATAAAATATTTATAAAATACTGCATTTATAGAATCCAAAAAAAGAAATATAAAATTGAAATCTTTGAAACTTTAAAAACATCAAGAAAGGCAATATACAAAGTTGCTATTTATCGGCTATTCAATTTCCCATTGTGACGACAAATAGCCTATTTTAAAGCCTAATATTTAGAACATCTGAAACGTAGTGCCTTTATAATCAGTCAAAATTAGTAACGAGTCATAGTTAAATAGACATCTAGGTTTTTATCAGTGCCGGTTGTTTTACGATTTGGACTGGTGACGAAAGGAGCTACTTAATTTGAATAATGTGCATCCTGAGTGAACATCTTAAGATGCATCTAGCCCCCGCTGGTAAGGTGATGTAATCACCTGCAGTGGCCCAGGTGGAAAACAGATACCCTTCTGCTATTAAAGCTCGAATATCTCATCCCTTTCCTTTTCCAACCTCTGGAGAGAGTCCCTTACTTTCCTCCCTTGAGTCATTACTACTACCTCACTCGGGCGGCTGCCGCTACTGCTGCTGCTGTTCCCGTCACAGCCGCTACATTCACTGTCTCTTCGCGTCCTCGAAGATGGCCCTTTACGCCTCCAAAATATTGAATCATCGTCAATAAACCTTAAAAAAATAAATAGAAAATAATAAATTGAATTTACCTAGAGTTATAAAAAAATTCTAGGAAAAGCAGAAAGGGTAGAGTAGGAAATGAAAGGATACAATAAGAACCTGGCATGCTTAATAATAGTAAAAAAAACCTGTACCACTACAACCCATGAAGGGTCTTGGTCTCAATACATATAGAGAATCGTACTGTTTCTAGGCCAACGGCCATGCAATGAGGTGATAAGGCAGAGATCACAGCTGCCAGGTTTTTTCTCCAATTTTAGGTACTGCCACAGCTGAGAATCAAACCCAGATCCCAGAGAACAGTACACCAGTGTATTCTAGTCTATCCATTAGACCACGCAGCTCCATTAATAATAGTAGATGAGGAAAATTGGATATTTTGATTAAAATTGTAATAATACAGTCTATGATAAATATATATTTCAATACTTCGATAATTAACACAGTTTGAAAGTAATGTAAAGAGTTAAAAATAAACAACTGACTAACTTTGAATATACCAAAATTCAGATACTATTATTTGAGCTGTTTATTTTGAAAGTGGTCAAAGTCCATTTACACTTGAATTGAGATATTTTTGTTTAAATTAAATTTTGTTTATCTGCATTAATAAGGGAATGGAGTAGCCTAGTGGATAGAGCACTAGTCTACTGTTCTCCGGGTCCTGGGTTCGAATCCCGGCTGCGGCAGAATATTATTTCTTCTATTAATTCGGATGGGGGAGGAGGGGAGGACCCTAGGGTATGGAGATCCTCCTGTGGCAGACCTAGCCTCTTTACAGTGGGTACCCCAAATTGGGGAAAAACATGGTTGCTGAGCGTAATCAAGGCTTAATCAGCTCGTTGCACAGCATTAGGCCTAGAAACAGTACGAATCTCTATATGTACTGAGTCCAAGACCCTTGATAGGTTGGGGAGGTACAGATTTTTTTTTAATTGTTTATCTCCATTAATTAAACATACTTATTATAAAACCACTGTAATTGTCCACAAACTGAGGGTAACTTATTAAATATTAATAAATTAAAATTACCTTCATTACCGTGTTTGGACATTATTAATAATAATTATCTTCATTAAGTATAAATGGAGTTGGGCAACTTTCAAAATAAACAGCTCAAAAACTAAGTTGTATTAATATTTTCAGAATTAGATCTTATTTTTTCACAAGACTGGGTGAAACTGTAATTTTATGCTTTATTATCCAGAGACAGATCAAAGGAACTTTTTTGGGGAGAGGGGAGGAGAAGAGGAGGGAAGTTTTGGAATGTAGGAAAGAAGGGGGATAAAATTTGTTTTTCATAGGAAGACGAGAAAGTTTAATTTACAGGAACTTCAGCCAGTGAAAGGCTTAGTATATTACGGTAACTGTATACAAGGATTGCATTTAACATGTGTTTTAATGGCACAAATAAGGAATAATCAATTAATCTTTTATTTGGAGCAAGAAGTTCCCCTTTTCTTCTCCCTCTCTTTTTATCATAGATCTACCACTGTGAAAAGAAAGTCTATTGCTAATCACTCGGGTTTTTGTAGTTCTTGAGTAATTTTTTAAGTATATTTCATGGCTCTTAAGAACACAATCACACAAACTTTAACTAAATTTCAAGAATAAAAAAATAAAATCAATGAAGAATCTTGAATTTAATGCATAAGACAATAATGTTTCTTGGCCCACTGCTACACAAGATGATTTAGCCAACCTTAGTCAAGGAAGCGCAACAGAAACCCTTTATGTATCAGACATAGGAGAGTCTCATTTTTTATATTTCTTCTGTTATCAACAGGATGAATAATTATCAGTCACAACCAGACTCTTTAGAAAGGGAGATAATAGGGTCTTCACCTTTTCCCCACAAATTTTCAAGAATGATTGCCCAACTTGATAAAAACAAAGATTTAAAGGTGTCACCTGTGGTGTAGTGGCTAAACTTAACAGCCTTCTATACCTAAGGTCATGGGATGAAACCTGACAGAAGGCCCTAGTATTTTTTAAATGGTGTGAAAAATCCTTGATTATGCCAAGAAGGGACATAAAATGGTGGTTCAGAGCCTGTGGGATGTCAGTAACTCGTTAAAAATCCCTATCTTAATTTAACCTGGATAGGCAAAGCTTAGGATTCCCACTGTAGCATTGTCCAATTAGAAACAACAGCATGAAATTTCACTAGTTGAAGAAACACTTAAAGGTTAGCTATAAAGCAATTAAGGACAAAATGGAATTTATACTTACTCTGAATTACCCTGAGCAGTAATAACTTGTGTTTTAGTGGTTGCAATAGCACAGTCAATCTTCACAAGGAAGTCTGAATAAGAATCTTCTCTCTCAACATCTCCATTCTTGCGGTTGTTGATGTCTGCTGGGTACTGACCATTTGAAGGAGAATTCAATCCCGAATCCTGTGATGGGGATGCAGATGTAGAAGGTGATGAACAGGGAATGAGAAGGAATTCTCGGAGAAAAATACTATCATTAGCCCATAGTCGGTTGGCTCTCCGAATTTCCTCTGTCTGTAACAGTATTTTTTTATATACTTTTATAAGTTTTTAATATACTTAATGCATTAGAAATTCAATTGCTCAAGAATAATATGAATAAAAATCAATATGTTAGAGAATATATAAGACTATACTCCCAGATACTCCACCTTTTAAATGAAAATTACATATTTTTTGATTTTAATCAAACTATCATGATATCATACTCAGACAATATAAGACTCAGAAATGATGTGATTGGATTAAGGAGTTAATCAGTGATTTTATAGATAATATTTCAAGGAATACAGAATGGAAGCAAGTTACTGGAGAAAAGAAAAAAAGGAGGGCAAGATGAAAAAGTTATAATCAAAGCAGCCTCCATAACAAAGAGATATTCCTAAAAGCCAAATAAAGTCTAAACAAGAAACTTTTTGAGGGGTCACTTGTGGTGCAGTGGTTATCATGACAGCCTTCTATGGCCAAGGTTATCAACAGGGGTTCAAACCTAGCAGGCTCTATGATTTTTCAATAGGAGTAAAAAATCCTTGGTTATGACATCATTTAGAGGGAATGTAAAATGTCTCGAGCCTGTGTAACATCAGGTACTCATTAACGATCTCTATCCTAATAAAATCTGGATAGGCAAAATTTAGGACTACCATTGTAGCATCATCCGATTAGCTACAGTATCATAAAAGTGACATTAAATGAATAAGCAAACAAGTAAAACTAATTAACTTGCAAAATTGAAACAAGTGAAGAATTCGAATACTTTATTAAAATGCTTATCTTTTTACCAGCAATGTTTATTTTTGCCTTATTGCAAACAATTTAAATGTCAACACCATTAATAATTTTAGAAAATTAAACAAAAATATTTATTTTTTATTTTTATACTTCTCATACATTATAAAATTAATTTTTAAAAATTTCCAGAACATAAATAGGACACAACAAATAAGGAAAATCTTGCTTTTCCTTAAATAGGATTTAGAAAATAAAATTATTACAATGTCCTTTATTGTTAAATGTTTGAACTGTGAAGGTTTCTTGCAATATCTAAGTAAAGATACTTACTACTGAAGATAATACAAATTTGTGTTTTTGTACATTGGTATGACTTAAGAAACATAACGGTTGTAAGCATTAATAAGCCCACTAAAATTTGTTTTCAATAATATTGGAAACTGGCTGGCCTTGTATGGATGAAACAAAATGCAGCCTTGGCAAAAGGTTTGTTGGCCTTTGATTACACAATAAACAAAATAATGAAAAAAACTATCTACAGACTAGTATCTATACCAGAAACAGTAATGACAAATAAATGATAAAATATTTTATAATATTGTAATCAAACATTTTATTTTGTGGAATCAAATGTGTGGGATCACATCAACTATAACATGTAATGTCACATAATTTACCTTTAATTGATGAATAAATTTAAGTAAAATATGAATATGAACAATCGTAAAAAGAAAAAACGTATATAAAATAAGTAAAAAATTCAATATTAGAAATTGAAAAATAAAAATCACCTTGTCACAATTAAGAATCGAATGTAAAGATAATGGCTTCAAGTATTAATTTTTGGAAAACAGTCTGAATATAAGTACTAGCTGAAACCCTCATAATTATTTATAGTGAAACCCTAATAATTAAGATAGTGAAATTATTTTGATCAAAAACTTTTTCTAAATGGTAATAATGAAGGAGTTATTAGTGACAGGAGAATACAGGAACAGATCAAGACATCACACAAATTATATTGTACAGAAAATTTTAAGGACATCCAACTAAACATATAGGATATATGATTATAATTTGTACCCATAAATCTAGAAGGCCAAATCGGAGCTTAATCTAAGATTTTTACCAGCAGTCACATATGATCAATTTGAAATAAGAGAAGATCAAGTTGCAATTAGAATTTGCCCCTCATTATTTCACCAAAATTACATAGTTTGAATTTTCAAAATACCATATATTTTATTAACAATTACTGAATATCTCAACGAGCCAGTGTGGTCAAATGCAACCAGATAAAATCTGAGTATTTTGCCATAGTTGCTTATAAATGCACATAATAACATATTTTCAAATGCTAAGTGAAAGTAATATAGCATTCAGATTGAATCAAAATATAACAATGTTATATTTATCATAAATTTTCTTTGGTGGAAGCATTCTACGAATGCAGATGATCAGTAATTTATCAACTCATTACTGTCTCAAAAGATGTACCAGGAATTATACCCACAACCAATAATTAAGAGAGCTTTGTAGAGACTTATTTAACTGTTAACAACTCTTACAAGTTCAAAGGTTTTAACGTCAAGCAATACATGGTGACATGAAATTGTTTTGCTCCCTTAATAATGTTACTTATGACAGTTTACATCTGACTCTCATATTTATCTGACATGTTAGATATCAAGTATTAAATATTTGTCTCTAAGAACATAATGGTATGTAAATAATTAAAGTTGAAGTGAACCATTAATTTATTAAATCTAATCTGAGTGAAACTTATGCACAGGTCCATCTAGTTTTAGTTTAAATTTTTATTTCTCCTCCAATTTCATCCAAAAGTCAATTTAGCAACTCATTAGAAAAATAAGATCATTTAAAACATATTAGTATCAATAGCCAAACTATACCATCAATTCATTCAGGAACTGTCAGGTATTTCAAAGTGACCTTTATATGGTTTAACTAATTGAATGTAAATAACTATATAAACCAACAAATTATTCATTATTTTAATTAAATCTTATGTAATTCTTACAATTCCAATAACACAAACCTAAAAATATATTTATTGAAATTCTAAATACAAATAAAAATACCGTATTTAGTTGACTCAATTGGAAATCAGTCTTCTTTTTTTTTTTTAGTATTAACGTTACCTTCTGCAGAAATATATTTATGGCAAGCACCATCTAAGGCCTACTTACCCTACTTTAAAAAGATTGTAAAAACTTAAAGAAGGATGAAAGTTTTGTTTACTATTGGATGTAAAGAGTAAATTACTCAATAGTGCTATCAATAAAAAAATATAATCAGTTAAACTAAAGAAAGTGCAACAAAATATTTAATATAGAATAAACAAGGAAAGTTAGAAAATATAAATAAATATTATCAAAAACATTAAGTATAAAAACTTATTATTATTTCTTAAGACACCACATCATAGAAATGTTCCTTTGGGTGAAATCTTAGCAAAAATGAATACTGCATGGCTTTCCCAAGTAACTAATAAGCTTTAACTTAAAAGTTTAACTATTTAAGATTTTTAATCCTTAATGATTAAAAAATTATATTGAAATAAGAATAAATTGTAGACACAATATATCTCTTTAACTTACACCATAGGAGATTATGTCAATCATTCATCTGCATTAAAAAGTTAATATTGACAGTCACAAAGACAAAACTAACTTACAGTAACACCGTATTTTAATGCCAATCCTTGTAGTGTGTCTGATTGTTTCACTTGATGTTTTATACACTGGTCCTGGCGTTTACAGTTGTAATTTGAAGTACTGCCATACTTCTTCAGAGGTCTTGCTGAATCTCTAATGGCAATTCTTTCTTCCATGCTTATTTCCATTTTCCGTCATTGTTAACAGTGTAATTCACAAGGAAACACCATTTCAACACTGAAGGAAAACAGCTGAGCCCAACACATTGCGATGGTCCTGGTTACGTAGAGCTACTCACGGTAGAAATGGGATCATAGATCGCAGCGCTCCGGGTAGTACGATATCAAACTTGTCAATCTGGAGGCAAATTCAATCTATATTCTAAAAAGGTATAAATTGTATTTAAATACAATTAAAAAAATTAGCTGTATAATATAAATGATATAGGTAGCAAAGATATCAAGCAGTACGAACAATAATTAATTATTATTATCAAGAGATAATCTTATTAATCGTGAGCAATGTTACATAACACTCAACTCCATATGTATTTCACCAAAAATATTTTAATTTCTAATATATTATCAGATAAAACTAAAATTGTCTATTAAATGATAGACAATTCAATAATCATGAACTATTTTTTTTACGAGTAATTATGTTTTAAAGTAATGTGGGATAAGTGCACAATTTAGTAAGTTATAGTTTAAGTAAAATCTTAATGTCAAATACCAGAGTTATTATATATACTCATATAAATCCCCAAGAAGTTTAAAATGTGATTAATTTTTACAAGTTTTAACTATGAGTTATGTATTTCATCTAATAACTCAAAAAAAAATTTATATTGCTATAAAGACGTTTTGGCCGCATTCAAGTTTCTACAATAAATAAACATGATTCTGGTTTTAACATAATTTGTTGCTCCCATTTATTTTTATAAAATTGATAATTAAATTTCTATTTAGCATTTCATTTCAAACCTGAAATGCTATTAGGTTCATTTCACTAAATGAAGTTTCCGCTTCTTTGGTCTTTGGTGTCTGGAACTGTTATTTTTTTTTCCCTGAACACAAATACAGCTTATGCAGCAATCAACCGTGGGGCTTCTGTATGTTTGCTTCGCCAAACTGCCAAAGCAAAAATGTATAACCTTGGAAAAATCTAAATAATAAAAAAATAAATATTAAATTTGAATTCAGACTATTTCTAATGATGTGCGACTTGGCTGTTTGTTTTACTTCAAGGAGTACTCTTGCTAAAATACGTTTCTACCATTGATTTTTTATATATTTAACATCACTTCATGCTGCTGCGGTTAGTCGGACGATGCTACGGTAAGTGTCTTAACTTTTGCCTAAACAGGTTTAATTAGGATAGGGATCTTTAATGAGTATCTGACATCGCAGTGGCTTGGGAGCACCATTTTACGTTTTTTCCCGATGCATGGCATAACAAAAGATTTTTAACTCCCTTTAAAAATCCTAGAACCATCTTCTGGGTTTGAACCAGCAACCTTGGACATAAAAGGCTGTTATGTTAGGCACTACACCACAGGTGACACCTAAACATTTTTTAAAATTCATTTATCTAAAAACCGGAGATCGAGTACTTAGTGTGGTTGAAGTACCGTGTTCAAAATACAATAATGTAGCTTTATTAAATCCATAATGCACATTTATATCTGTTAATTACATAGTTTTATGTTATAAAATAAACTTATCTTTACAATAAACGATTAATAAAACATATTGTTTCCATTTAACAAAACTCATTAGCGTCTTTGACCACTCTCTTCCTACTTCATGGATTAGGTAAGTCATTGTTAAATCTAATGTTGGTTACTTTGCCAATCTGTATTCCTTTCACGCCTTGCTTGAACTCACCTTCATTGAACTGCTTATAAATATTTCAAATACTAACTAACAATGAGAGGATCTCAAATATGTCTCACCGATTTTGATGACTTTTTAAAGTTAAAACTAGACATTAAACCTTAAGACTTCGCAAAATATCAGAGACCAATTCTCTCCATGAGTCGTCTAAAAAAATCGGAAAGTTTACACGTGTAAAACACATTTTAATAATATCTCTGGTTCTAGTCCTCATCAAAACAGTACTTTGAATAAGGTTTCTTAAAAACTGTGTTCCTCACTCCTAAAATGTAATCTTATCTTTGCTCAATTTTTAACAAACCTTAATAAAGGACTGTTTTGATGGGATTATTTATATTTTAAGATTATTACCTAGCATAAAACTTAAATAGTGTAATAGCCTTTTTTTTAATTATAACGCTTTGAAATAGGGTAATTTTGGCACTAAACTTATTTTTATACCTTCACTAGAACCAGAGATATTAAAGAAAATGTGTTTCTTGGCCGCAAAATTTCCGGTTTGGGATAGTTGGCTCCTAATATTTTGAGAGTATAAAGGTTTAATGTCTAGTTTTATATATATATATATATATATATATATATATATATATATATATATATATATATATATATATATATATATATATATATATATAAATTATAATATCCCAAAGAGACGCACACTAAATGTAAAATTGTAAATCCACGATCCTACTTTAAATTATTTATTTTGCCGAAATTCTAGAGTTGTGGAATAATTCATTTATTTGAAAATTGTTCAGCTCATTATTTTATAGGAGATTTTTTTTTCGTTTGTTGGTATTCCATATATTTATATAAATAGGTTTTTAATTTTTTTTACACATTTGTGAATAAAAATTCATTTTAACGGTCTCTCGGCCAGACATGAATATTTAAGTGTATATTTACTGTACGTAATTGTTATTTTTAAGGGAGATAGTTCCTGTATAAAGTTATTTATAATAATAATAATTATTATTATTATAATATTGTAATGTATTGAGGATACTGAGGGGAGCTCATAATTAAATAATTTTAATATTAAACAATTAATGATAACGAACCTTTGTCGGCAAAACATCAAAGGGTGTTTACCTAGCCCCCTAGATTTCCCATCGGTATGGACCCCCCCAGCGGTACCAGAGACCCCTGGTAGTTTCCTACAGCGGCAGCCTACAAGAATATTAAGGGTGGTCAAAAGATAAGAATAAGATCACAAGTGCTGTACCGCCAACCGGGGTATTTCCCATGTCAGCCCACCCGAGGTGACGAGGATGGGAGAGAAGATTCGTAGGGCAGTCTTATTCGAACCAGGAGTGTAGTCAAGTTTGATCCTCAAGAGGAGTGATTCGGGTTCCACCTACAAGAAGAGGAAGTGGCCGTCGGGGTTCTGAGAGCAGCTGGAGGATGATGCCGAGAAAGGGGACCTAAGACTGATTTCACATTCGCCAGCCGGTTAAGGGTTTCAAAGGTATATCGTTATTTGTAATATTGTATGGCAAAGGTAGTAAAATGTCCCTCAGTATTCTCAATCAGAGTTTTAGGCAATGTGTTAATATAATGATATGTGTAAATTAATAATTATAGTAATGTATTAATTGAATCTTGTTTACTTTAATCTTACCCTGCATGCCACCTATTGGATTGGTAAACACGATACCTTTGGAAAGGAGATCCGTGGTATCATTAAATATAGTTTATATATTGACTAAATGTAGTAAGTAAGCTAGTTTTTGAAGCTACCGCTGCCTTAGAAAAGCAGCCGGTCAAAAAACATAGCAATATATATATATATATATTTCGTGCCTGAATTTTAGGATTGTAAATACATGATGAAGGTTTTAGTCACTAACATAGTTACTGTACTATTCTTCAATGAAAAAATCGTGTTTAAATATTTACTGAGCTCTTGGACGTTTATGATAAGGGATATAGATAAGAAACAAATTAAGAGGTTAGACACTCGAATAGACCATTCCAATTAATAAAAATATCTTAATATCTTATCAATTATTTTTTAAACTCTTTGATTATATTAGGTCTTTATGGTATTTAAAGCGATATTTTAATTTCATCCTTTAAGTAAAAGTTTGTATTATTATTTCTTAAGGTAATCTTCGATGTAGAAATATAGTGAAAGGCATTATAATCTTATATTTACATATTGTTTTAAACTATTTTTGCTCGTAGATTACATACTTACTTATAAACTATAGAGATTTGAGAGTATGAAAACAAATATCGTTATATGATAGAGAAAATCTTTTACACAACACAATGTTTAGCTAAGAAGTGCACCTGTCTGTCAATGCTTCAGATTCTTGCAGTAGCACAGTTCCCTTTCACTTCCCGATTGTTCAATCAATTGTTTTTTCCAGAATACTATTGTTATATGTAATCCATTTCAAGGTCAGATACCTTATAAAAATTATTATCTACGACAACCACTTAAGTTTGTTCGATTTTTGTCACCTCCGCTACCTTCAAATAAGTCTTTTGTTAGATAATATTCAATTTAATATTTTTACTTTCCAACGGTCCCTATTGTCCTTTTTACTTTTCTTATAACATCTTATCTATTCAGAAAGTTGTGAATATTGCTTAAGAAATTATTTTGGAAAATTTGAAATTTTTCCTCATTTAGTCAACTATAAACTTTTTGCATATTCTATATTTATCAATTTTATTTGTCATTGAACATCAAACTATATTATTGAGGATAGGACCTACATGATATTAAAGAACATTCAATTATTCATTAAAATAACGATTTAATAAAAACCGTTTTGAGAAAATGTCTAAAATCTAGAATATAAATTTTTAATTTATAAATTATAAATTTTTTTCAGCCGAATTATTGAAAAAATATTCGTAACTCAGACCTATACCTATCTTTAATATGTAATTTTAGTTTCCTACGTTATAGTGACCTTAAAACGTGTTTTTACATTAAAACTTAGATTTGAAAATTTTCACGATTGAAACATTTTTTCCTACTCAAAAAGTTGAACTTTGTCATTCCCAACTCATTTCATTTTCAAAATTCTTAATTAAAACGATAAATGATAAGATATCTACTTAGGAGGTGATTTTCTTTTGTTTGTTTTGAATTTTTTTTTTTTTAATTGATACAATGATTTTTAATATAAAATGTACTAGTTCATACATTTTATAATGAAGATACCAATATATTTCATGTATATTATTTGAAATTAGTGAGCTTGAATTCTTATACATCGATGTTTCGTATTTAAGGGAATTAATCTCGTATAAATAAATAAATATTTACAAATCACCCTCTTCCTTCTCTCGCGGGTACATTTTTTAAGATACATTTACATTTCTTCAGTTTAGAATACATCTGAGGCATTTTATCATCTTGTAATATTTTAACGTTATAGCTAAGATGCTGTTAAAATATTTAAAAAATTCGTTCGACTTTCAGTCTAATGCATCATTTGATTATGAATATGTTTATACGATTTATCTCACCTTGAAGAGGTCGCTAGTAACTCACTTATACAGCGAATTGAAGTGGCTCCTACCTTCCATACGTAAACAATATTTCCTCGGAACATACCTCTACCAAATCATTAAATCTAAACATCCTCCATACATTCACAGTATTCTTCAATTCAAATCCTCAATTAACTTACTTTAAACCAGATCACGCCATTCTGACCTTTACATTCCTACCTATAGAACCAAATCTTTTGATAATTCCTTTTATATCTCTGGAATTCCCTACCTAATCACATTCGCCATGCTTCTTCCCTTCTCTCATTCAAATCCCACCTTTTCCAACACTTTCTAGCATCCCAAAGAGACGCACACTCAATGTAAAATTGTAAATCCGCCATCCTATTTTCAACATAGGATATAACTATAGGATATAAATATATAAATATAGGATATAAATATAATTTTCAACATATAAAAAAAATTATTTATTTTTTCAAAATCCTAGAGTTATGGAATAATTCATTTATTTGGAAATTGTTCAGCTCTATTACTTTATAGCAGATTTTTTTTTCTCGTTTGTTTGTATCGCATATATTTTGTATATATCTATATAAATAGTTTTTTTTTACACATTTGTTAATATAAATTTATTTTATTGGCCTCTCGGCCAGACATGTATATATTGAAGAGTGTATTTACCATACGACATTGTTAGTCTTAAGGAACATAGTCCCAGAATAAAGTTATTTTTATTATTATTATTAATATATTGTTCCAAATCATAGGTCTGGGTTGTCTTGTTTGTTATGTAAAAGTAATTAAAGATAATAAAGTGTGTTTGTAGTTCATGAACATTGTGCCATTTTGGTTCATAACTGATAAAGCGATTGTCGTCAAAGATAAACTGACGTGGTTTGTCTACAATGATAATTGTTGTCATAAGTGATTTAAAAAGCGATGACACTAGCAACTGTAAAATTAATAAATAATATACACATGTGCATGGGCATAGACATAAAAGAGCAGAGGGGGGAGTAAAAATATTAAAAAATAAAAGATTAAAAAAAACAAAAAAAAACGACGTATTAGAATAAAAGGTGTGGTTGGTTCCAAACGCACTTGTTTTTCAAATTTATATGCCCATGGATAGTGTTTAGAAAAAAATCTTATATTTCCAATCCATTTGGTTCACCCACCAATTTTATACCTAGATGTTCCTCATTAACGAAAATTCTGCGTGCCCAAGGGGTTACGCAGAATCTACAAGGGCATAAGATGTTTTGACATTCATAAATCCATATTTGTATTTAGTAATAAAAAAAAAAATATATATGGCCATGATATCAACATTTCACAGTTTTTACAAGTAAGATAAATCGGAATGGTATATCCAAGCCTTTATCGCAGCTTTTATCCCGCTTCATTGTGAGAACGGTGGTTCCCTCTTTAAGTTGAGCTTAAATGTGACAGCAAAAATCATGGTGCATACATATCATGTGGAGTATACGAGTATTCGTTTAGCAAGGGTATTTTCAGGTTGTTGATATAAAGATTACTAGTGTGCCACTATCTAGAGGTAATTACTATTCCCTACATATATCAAAACTATGGATATAATTAGTTAATAGTTGAGAGTTATAGGAAGAAATCAGTCCGGTGGTGGTCAGAGAATAGAAACAATTAAA
This sequence comes from Piezodorus guildinii, assembly GCA_023052935.1. Classification (NCBI taxonomy): domain Eukaryota; kingdom Metazoa; phylum Arthropoda; class Insecta; order Hemiptera; family Pentatomidae; genus Piezodorus; species Piezodorus guildinii. Next base: position 101,906,592 of record CM041292.1, on the reverse strand, counting down.
TAGTAACTATTTATTATCTGCCAAAGTTACGACCCCATTGTGGGTTATCGTTAGGGCGAATTGTAGGCGGGAATTAAAAACAACCTAGCTATGAATAATTATCTAAATCTAACTATGGAAACTATATATAATTATGATTTTTTATCCATCCCCTATATGTGCTGTTGCGTCCTAGAGTCAGCTGAGCATAGCCTATCAAACTGCACCGCCTTTGAACACCAACGGTTCACACTGATTTGAAAAATTGTTCTCTACCTCCTTTCAGAGAACGATTTTCTTCAGCTGGTAACAAAAACTACCCGTACTACAAAGACCTTTTATTGGAGCCCAGCCCATTTCAACTTGAGGAGAAGACCAGTCACAGCAATAGAAGAAAGAGGAAGTGCTTGGTAAAGCGATCGATTGAAAGGGATACAAGACTATTTAAAAGAAGTTTATTTGCAAAGTCAACTTCCTGGAATAATTCCCACACCCCATGTTGTGTAATATAGAAGGTAGGGTGAGGAAATAAACAAAAATAAAGATAATTAAGATTTTTTTATTTTTACGAAGTATTATATTTTCTGTGTAATGCATCGTTTTAAGAGAAAAAAGAAACAGAAAAAAACAACAACAAACAAACACTTTTAAACCTCGAATTCATACCTAAGGAGTATAATGTATTAGTTTCTGTTCAAAAACCTCACTTCATAGAGTGGAACATCCTCCCACTGTATATGTTTAAATATATACATAATATCCTAGATAATATTATTGTTTGAATATCTATTGTATTTACCTAATATTGTTTTAAAAACTTGTGGACACATCTATAAATTTGGGAATCTGAAAGTTGTTTGAGCTAAGACTTGAAACCCTGAGGTCATGAATTCCTGTTAATCTGAGAGCACTTAATGCGAAACAATATATATGGAGAAAGTTTACTACTATGACTTTTAACATTAACTACAACTATAATATACTCATATTTTATGTCATTAGTCTCTTCAGTGAGTATGCAAAAATAGACAACCAAAACAATGAATGAAAAAGTAATGACTATTATCTGCCAGCTGATAGGAATGAATGGTGACCATCGCTATAGTTAATTGCTTCATTGTAGAGATAGCTTTGTATATTATCACTATTGTTGACCTAGTTCAAATAAATAATTTATAACACCAGCAAGGGTTCCATTTTAAGGGTAGATTAAAAAAAATATTGGTCATCTTGAATTTTTGTTATGTAGTTCTGAAATCTACAGAAATATTTGTATATTATATTTTTAATGTTAAATTTGATATATTACTACATTTAATTAATGGTAAACCTTTATTAGTATTTAGTTGACACATTTACCTTAAAAGGTGTTTAAATTGGAAACATTGTTTTCTGAATTGATCCCATTGATCCAAACACTTTTAAAATGCTATAAAAAATTAATATTTACTGTTTGAGCTGGAATAACTTAGTCTGTTATAGAAGATCCATGTTTTAGTTCTCCAAGCTTTATTTTCCCAAAATATTGTCTACAACATTTGAGGAATTTAATTTTAGAATGGCAATATATTAAATATGATTCATTATACTGTTTATAGGTTTGTAGTAATCTCGCAGCAGCAGTACTTCTACAACCATAGGGGTACACAGAGGAGAGAAGAAGGGGCTTTAATCCTCCTATAAAAATGATTGGCACAAAAAAAAAATTACTAGATATAAACCTAATAGAATGTATTAGGATTAATGGTATTGTGAAAAATTGTTTTTACTTCCAACCACACTCTTAATTTCCAAATTTATATTTTACATTTTAAACCCACTTGGTTCCCTAAAGATTTTGAACCTACGTGGAACCCGGTCTACAAAATACATACAGATATTTAAAACATTGACCTTCGTACAGGTTTTGGTGTCAACACAATGATCCCCATCATTTCCAGCGCATATAGCCATGTATTCGGTCTTTCTAAAATTTATTTTAACTCCCATGGACTCATAGCAGTTTCACAGAGAGCACATCATCATTTAAAAGTACACCTTCCTCCATGCGAACACAACCTGGTCATCTGCAAAAAAGGGGAGACCAGCTGTTCATCGTCGATGAAAGGTTCTATATCTCCACACTGAGCATACCATTGCCTTACAGACACGTGGAGGTAAATTTTGAAGAGAGTCGGTGCCATGCTACATCCTTGTTTCAGACCCTTAGTAGCGGAGAAAGGCTCCGCTTTCCAATCTTCACTCGGTAAATGTCATCTCAGTATAGGTGTCACACAGCTCCTATTAATGTGTCATCGATGCCAAATCCTCTCAATGCTTTCCCCATATTGCTCCTTGGGATGCTGTTGTATGCCTGTTGAAGGTCTACAAAGGCTAAATAGAGTTCCTGGTTCTTCTCCCGGGATTTTGCAATGAGTTGTCTAAGGACGAAGATGTTGTTGCAGGAGCGCTCTGCTGTGAAACCTGCCTGTTCTCCTGGGGTACAGAAAGCATCCTCTAATTTATATCGAAGTAGTCTACCAATTACTCTACTTACCAAACTCTGCACACTTATGCCCCTGTAGTTATAGAATGTCTTCCTGCCACCTTTCTTGAATACAGCTGATATAAAGCCCCCTCTGGAGCTTGTCAGACATCTCTTAATATCAGCTTAATCATGTCAAGAACTAAGCTGATCATCTTATCTCTCTACCCCTCCATTTTTATTTTATACTTGTATTTATTTAAAATTAAAATAATTGTTATTTATGATAAAGGACTTCTAAATGGAATAATTACCAAAAGCTAGGGCTATGATTAAAAAAATCAAAATGGAGGAAATTATGAAAGGTTTTTATGAAATCTAGTGAAACAAAACTAAACTAAACCTTTATTTTTTCATTAACAATATTTATAAGTCTATCTGTGGAAAACTGCACTTCTTTTCGAGTGGATTTCTTTTTTGTAGACACATTAATTATCATTGCATAGGTATACTAAATATATATTTTATTAACTCACAATTCAGATAATGAGATGCATTTATAAATGATTTTACTTTCAATAGCTCAAAATATGTTGGTGATATAAATAAAAGAGTGTCTTTACATTTTTCATGAACTCCATTTTCTTAATGTTAGTAACAGTTTTGCATGATACTTATTAAAAATCTCTCAAATGTATTTAGACTCAATAATCATATTTTATAATATTAAATGAAGTGAGTATGGTATGACATCTACCTTGGTTATTTTGTCTTTTGAATGAATTATGTATTTATGACAGATTCTATTTATTACAAAATGTTCAAACAATATGTATATATTTAATTAAAACATGTCCCAGTTTTCAATTTTTAATTTTACTTAATACAAACTTACATTTTTACTAACGTATAAGAATACCCAAAACAGAAACTTTTGGACTAGTAGCTAGCATTTATACAGAATATTCGCTCTTAATGTACTTTATTTTTGGACCTTTAATGTGAATTTTCTTTTCCAGGTCACTAGCTCATCTTCCAGGTGACTCTATTCCATTTTAATTATGAAAATAGAAATGGATCTTTTTAATGTATTGTGTTGCTTGTGAGAAGAAATATACTTTATAGAGGTAGAACTGTCACATTTAGTGATGAAGTATCTAATATAAAAATTGGAATTCCAGCTAACATAATTTAAATGGAAATAGATACAAAATGGAGTTATGGACTTTTGATGATTTAAAATCTGTAATGCTCAAAATAAATAAACCAATATGATAGGCTCAGTTATATAATTTTTCTAAACACTTTAGGTGCAAAGTAAAATATAAAAATTATCTGTTATACCTTCACAAATATAAGACCTGTTAAGAATCCTATCCTCAACTTAATTCTTTAGATTATTTCCATCTTTTAAATGAGTAATATTCTGTAATTTTATTCTTCTGAGAGCTGAATACTTGTACAAGATGGAAACCAAGTCTGACATTCTGTCTTTTTTCTAATACTGATCTACTTAGATTATCTTTCCAATCTATACATTTGCCATAAATTGTACAATTATTAAGTTAAGAGAAAAAACATTTTATTTTCCCCTTAAAATTTATTTTAAGTCAAAGGCTTTAAATATTCCGTCAAAATGGCTAAGAGCCTTTTGATATTTTAGTCTTTAAAAAACCATCTATTTCAGCAATCATGCTATGAAATCTAATTTTTTACCCACCCCCTTCAAGAAACGATCATAGCCCAGTTTTGGACCTGTAGACCAATTCGTCTAATTTTTTTTTTTTTTTTCTTGTACCCAAGAAACTCTGAGACGTAAGATTTTTTTTTTTTAAACTTCTCATTAAAAATTTTATCCATGTAAAGTAATTGCCTTACCCCACAACAGTAGGAAATTAAAAAAAAGTATGACTTAATGATTTTTTAATCCTCTGTTCAAATGCAATCATTAACCATGTGAGAGTTTTAACCAAATAGAATATTGCTTTGGTTTAGATAAACATGGTTTTACTTATAAATATTTACAATCTACTAACCATTACAACTGCAAACTTTTACTTTCAGTAATTTTTATTATTAACATTTCTTTTGGACCCTTTATATTACAATATACTATGTGCACATAACAAATAAAATATATTCAGAGAAACTCACAAAGATCTTAAATCTTAATGGATTTGGATATAAAATTGTCTGGATCTTATTCATTTGCTGCATTCACCATTATAAGTTGAGATTGGAACGTTTAACTATTAATCAGGATTTCACATTTAAATTTTGTTTATCTTGATCCATTTAAAAAACAAAAACAATTAATTATGAAATGATTGTTAATGTGAAATATATATTAATAATGAATTATGGCTGTTTTAATTATACTTCTAAACCTTTTTATTGTTGGAAGAACAGTTGACCATGGACTGTATTGCAGAATTTAATTGGGAGTGCAGTCATTAAAGAAATCATTATTGCATCTTTACATTGGAAATCTTATTTTATTTTTTGCCAGGGTTTTGACATATTTTAGACAAAAATCAGGGCTAACAAAATCAAAATATGGCATTTTTAAAAATAAAATAGAAAACAATAAACAAAAAGTATTAAGAAATAAAACAGCGATGAACTATAGTGACAATCAGTGATAAATAAATAAATATTAATATAAAAATGTAAAAGTATTCAAAATATTCCAAGATGTTATGACAAAACAAATAGTATAGGCAATAAAACATAACAAAATAATGGAGAGTAATGTTGATTGGTATTAAAGCAATTTGAAAGATAAGATATTGTGAAATATTGTGGCCATATATTACAGAATATAAGTAAAGAAAAACTGATAGGTTTATTAGGAATGAGGAATGTATAGGTTTGGGATTTAATCATATTACATATTTAAGGTTCAATTTCTTCAATTGCTGCTCCCCTAATCAACTTCGCCTGTCATACATTTTCTTATTGAAATAAATAGTTCCTCTATGTTAATAAATAATTATGAGATTATTTGATAAAATAAGTAACATATTTAATAAAACACGAAAAGATAGCTATTGGGAGTGGAATCTGAGTGGAAACAGTCAATAGTAATGAATTGCTTTTTAATGGGTGCATCTTATTCTGGGTTACAACTATGGTCAACTATATCTGTATCATTATAAAACTTAAAAAAAGATATATTAGAAATTCATGAATACAAATAGAAAATAACATATGAATGAATATAATTTCATAAAAATTGTTTACTAGGATAAACATTTATACAAAAAATCTGAATTCCTGATTAGAAAGTTTTAATATTGGATCTACAGTTTTTTACTTTATAAAAATAGACTAAAAAAGAAATAAAAACATTTGTATTCTATTTACTTCATATTTAAAAGAAAAAAACAATAATTGAACTTGGATAAAAGCTGCATTAAATTCCTAGCTCATTTTTTTATACAGCACAGTAACGAAAACAATCACAAAATTGATAAAAATATATCAAATCAAATTAAATAATGAAAAATCAAATGCTATTGTAATAATATTACAATCAATGAAGACTTTAAAAATATGTTCTATAAATTTTAGTAATTATTTTAAAGGAAAGTTAAAATTAAAAAAACAGTCATATTAACACTGTTTGACATCAATATTTAATTTGATCATTCTATACATGAAATTAAACATCTTCAAGTAATTGTTATTTTTTTCTAATCCTTTCACTCCTGTACAAGTAAGTGTACCAGTAAAATAAATTAATAGCTAAGAAACACAATGGGAATACAATTCTTGAAGCTCTATCTATTTTAGAAACACTGTTGAATCTTGGGGTTCTTTTCCGCCTCCTTTTTGAATGTGGCTTCTTGGTCTAGGTGGTGAAGCAGACCTTTCAGCAACTTCTTCTGGATTCGGACAACCTAAAACACAATATACTTTTTATTTCTTTATAAATTTAAATAGTTATTTGAGTTGATATATATTTTTATATACAACAGATCAAAAAGTTTACTAAAATGTATTGCATAATAGTTTGTCAAATTCGAAATGAGAATCAAAAATTAAGATTATCTACTATATATTTGACAACTTGCTGATTCAGGCACTCATGAATTTTTGACCAGTTCTTAGTATCTGTATAAAGCTTATTACAATAATTTGCATAAAACACTAAGAAAAATACTTTTTTAATAATTTGAAATATATAATAATATTAATATAATTAAATTATGTTTAAACTTCAGTCCTTCATTGTAAATATAAATAGCAAATCCTTAGGAAACTGGTTGCTGTAAGTTATAAACTTGCACTCTCAACCCAGATCTTCACTCCAAAAATTGCCTTTGGTCCATGACAATTTTATTTACCAAAACTGATCATTTTTTTTTTAAGTTTGAAACTAACATTTAATTATTGGTGAATTATTGTACTGTCATTTATCTCTTCTCTAAACACATATAAATTCTGTTGATAAGCTGGATCAGATTAAATATACACCGTAAAGATTTTGTACCTAAGCAGGATGATAATCCAGTGGTCCATGATTCTCTTCTTCCATTTATTGAGGAAATTGTACATGCTGACAATGGAATAACCTGAAATAAATGTAACTACCATTAATATATTTTAAATATAAATTTAAATTAAGCATAAAATCATTGTTTGAAAGAAATCAAGTAAGGTTTGTGCAATACCAAAACCTTCCTTCCAAGTTTATTTAATTTTATTTTTAAATTAAATAACAATTGACGGTGTTTAGGGCCAATAGCTCATTGTCAGGCCTGTTGAGTGCACAGCATACCTGTTGATGTTAACATTTATTTTCCGATACTTCCATTCGTAGCATCAATTTAAATATTTCCCCTAATATTAAAAACTTCTCACATGATTTAGGAAGTAAAAAGTATTGAATACTTAAATTGTTGTTTTGAGAAGATTCAAGGAAAAGTAAATATTAACATTATGATTCATATAATCTAAATCATACCTAATTATTTTTCAATAAAGAAATGAAATGGAAGATTTACTAATTATCAATTATTAATTTACTGATTATAAACAAATTAAAGTAATTTAGAATAAATTATTAACTTTTTAATGTTAAATAGTTATGATTTGTGTTATTCTAATAATTAGAGTATTTACTATTTCATTTTCATTTTTTAAGCATCATGTCATTGTCTTAAAGATATGGTAGTTTTTATTTTATTTTTTAAATATGGATATATTACCTCCAAATAGGTGTTTTCTACACTGCTGGGATGATTTTGTTGTTTTTTCCTTCCGATGCTAGATGAGCTTGATTTCCTTCCATTCTAAAATATTTATAATTATATTAGTTACAAAATAATTAAAAATGAAATTAGCCATACATTAAATGAATCCTATCAATTTGACAATTTAAAATTGGGAGTAAATTCACCCTTTCAGTCAAATGAGAATCATTGGTTGTCCAAACTTCGTCATCTGAGCTTGATTCATCCGAACTAAGATCAGAACTAAAATAGCATTCCCCAGATCCATATTTTGTAAAATAGTGAACTACTGCAAACTGAAAATAAGAAAAAAATGGAAAATACATTTTATGAGAATTTTTGCTGCATGAACCAAGTAGATTTGAATAAAACATTAAGTAGATATATCAAACCTGAATAATTGTTGCAAATATGAATACAAAAGACAGAAACACAAAAAAGTCTAATGCTGTAGGATAAGGAACTTTAGGTAAATCAGTCCTAGCTTCAAGTCCTAAGAATGTCATTGTGAGAACAGTTGTGATTCCTGGAAAATGAGAAAAGATGTGATTAATAAAGTGAATTAATGGTAAATATATGCTATGGTACTGAATATTTAGATAATTCATATTATATAAAGATGTTTGATACTAAATGATGTCAAGGTATTGAATATTTAATACCTTAAAATTAAAATTCAACAAGATCTCATGATCATGAGTAAATTTTACTATTTAGAATGTATTGGATCTAATTTTACGAATCAATACAAAATGTGCTGCAATAATACAACTGAATCTGATTAGGTCCAAATTCAATAATAGTATTCAATTAAATATTTTTGTATGGCACAAACTTTCTTATTTTTTTTTCATTAGGAAATTGTTAAAAATAATTTTAGTCACCATTAAGATAATTGGAAACAAAATGAAAGTAATTTATGATTTAAATACATATGATATTTCTTATACTTGTTTATTTGATATTCAAGTTAGTAAATTTTACATTATGAAGCATATTTAGAAAGTAAAATATACTTTCGGATATTATTTTATAATTTTAAGTTACACTTTTATAAGAGTTATTATATGACCCTATTTGTATAAGTCATGAGATATTAAAATAAAGTATATTAAGTTTGACTAATAGAAAAAAAAAGAACTTATTGGTTTTCGGGAAAAAAAAAAAATTAAGTCAACCTACTTTTTTTTAAGTATTTTTTATTTAAAATAATTTTATTAATTCTTTTGATGGATTTATTTTTGCTTAACATAATATATGTAAATCTTCAAGTATTATGATGATGGAAAAGAATGGAAGGTTTTTGATAATGTTTACAATATTGACTAGCTTGATTAGTTTTTAAGAATATAATGTATGCGAATTACAAAACAAAATTAACAGTAAATAATTAAACTCATGTTAGCTAATTGGGACAAAATTAATGTAATATTATGTTCTCTGATATTGTTAGAAATTTGAACATGGATCATGTTTTAAGGTAATTATCTAGCAATACCACACTAGTTTATATAAAGAAAAATGAGTTTGTTGTTTAAAGAGATTTAGGAGATGGTTAAAAAGTTATTGTAATCCAAAAGAAGTTGGACTGTATTTGATTATAGTGAACAGAAATGACTATTGAGACTCAAGAAATGGTTTGTATAACACTGATCAGAATTTTAAGTGAAGAAACAATATTCGAAACCTTATATTTTTTAAATTTTATAGCAAGGCTAGCTCAATTTTTTAATGCAATTGACTTGGTTTAATCAGAACTCATTAATTCAAAAACTGATTTTAACTAATTAATGGCATATCATTGGGCATTGAGGGATGGATATTTGATTATATGTATTTATTACTTTATTATATAATGTAATAGGTTACTAAATATAGAATTCTTTTGACTTACCAAGTGATACTCTATCTGCAGTTGCCTCTCTGTTCAACCAAAAAGACACCCATGATAGAACTACAAGAAGTACACATGGCCCATAAACTTGTATCAAAAAGTTTCCCATATGTCTTTGCAAGTGGAAGTTGATCAAGAGCATTGAGTAGTTGCCTGAGAACAATAATAATATGTCAATTAAAGTTTGTACTAATTGATTTGAGTTTTTTACAATGCTCAAAAACTCTTCTTTGATGATTTAACTAACATAAATTTTTAAATTAGACCATAAAAGCCATATATTACTAAATATATATATCACACAAAATAGATAATCAGAAATGTTTGGTGACGTGATCTCATACCTATAGTAGATTCCACATTGTTACATTGATTCATGGAAAATGCTTTTTAAATACCAGACCCGTGAAAAGAACCTTTATAATGTAGTCTTTATCCATCTACTTTATTTTGCAGCAACAACTACCTAATGTTGCAAGTTTCTTATAGAAGTCTCCTAATATACATGAATATGGATTATTGTTAAAATGTTTGGAATACGCCATCTTGTTGCCAACAAATAATCTTACCTATAGAATCCATCCAGACTTTGCTGAGATGTCCACAGTTGTATTACAAAGTTGTCTGAAGCAGATTTTAATTTTAGAGGATTTATTCATTTCATATATTTTTTCCAATTGCAATTGTACTCCATAAGTCTGCAATCAATGTCTCGGGGCTGGTCAAGATAATTTATCTTCAGAGTCTGCTTGCCTTCTTAGGTGCAACCATTTTGCTCGCAGTTACTTTCAAGAATATATGAATTTACTCAAATGATTCTAGACTCAGTCTCAACTAGAATGGTCTTTATTATCAATTGTAGAATATTGGTTATAACAAGATTAGTAAGCTTACCTTATGTTTAGAAATAAACATCTTCAGCCCATTAATGAAATTTACCTATCTTGTGTTATTTTTTGACTTAATAAAATACCAATCATAATTAACCTCGACGGCAAATGCAAGAATTAAAGTGCTGTGAAAAGTAAAATGTGGCCACAAGCTAATGCTTCTCAACTGTTTTTTTTGTAAATCTCAGTAATGATAACCAAAAATGAACTTTGTATAAAATCTTAGTTGATCACTATTACATTGAATGATTCTTATATCAAGAATGAGAGTTAGAAAAAAATAAATAGATATAATGCAATATTTAAATTATGAAAATATTATATTAGTGCATAAATGGATAATTAGACTAACATCAAAATTAAATTATGCAATAATTGGTGTGTTGCTGTTTGTTTGTTTATTTATTTAATGCACTTTAATGCTACTGTGGCTAAATGAACAAAACTGCAGTAGGAGCTCTAAATTTTCCCTATACAGGCTTAGTATAAGTAGAATAGAGTTGTTTAAGTACTCGTCATCTCACAGGCTGGGGACCACCATTTTACATCCTCTCCAAAGGACAGCATAACCAAGGATTTTTTACTCCCTCTAAAACATCCTTCATAATTGGTTTGTTATTCAATAATTGAATAACAATATTTTTTTAATATGCCAATTAAAAATCAACTAAATACTAAATGCTTTTGAATATTAGATTAGTGAAATATAAATCTTTAAGGATTCTATGAGTCATATTGCCTCATATTTCTTCTCAAAATGATAGATATTCAGAATAAATATTAGCTGTGAATCACTTGCTATTCTGTCATATTGATATGTCAATCTTACCTTGGACACAATGAATAAGATGTCAGTTTATTGATTCTGTATAATGGAATAAAATACATGAAATATTTTGTAAGTTGTAGTAATTTTTCTAAATGTGTGATAAATTAGTTTATAATCATGTTTATAAATTGACTTTCATAACATAAAATTAGGTATCAAGCAAAACTCTTGACAATTAAATCATAATGATGAACATTAACAAAAGATAAATAGGTCTCCTAATAAAGTCAGACATTATTGAAATTTTTTTCATGTAACTAAATAACTAACAGTACTTAAATTTATCAACTATTAAAATGCAATTGATTTAATAATCATTTACTGTGTTGTCTACTTTCTGAAAAATTAAATTAGCTTTAGTTGTGGAGAACAGAAAAAACTTTCTAAACCTAAGAACTCTAAAGGTGTATTTGGTTATTTAAAACCTCCAATTCCATCAGCACTTCCGTGATTATACCAAAAAATTAATATTCTGGTTGTTTGATGTATGATGGCCAAAAGTTTAGTTTAGTTGTTACAGATAACTTAACATGATGGTTGTAAATTTATAAAAGTGTATTTGTAATTCGTCAGGTTTCAATCTGATTAAAAAAGTAATTAACTAATGATTAATTAAGGATCTTTTCCAACATTTAACTACTCCGTCATTTTTAACTGGAACATTTTTTCACTAAAATATTGATCGTTGGCCCCAAAACATTACTAATCTTTGCTAAGCATTAAACCAAAGACCCAAGACGATTTTGATGATTAAGGAATTAAATTTCCATAAAATCATCATAGATTGATATTCAATATTCTCTTCTCCTTAAAATTATATTTATAGCTTCGTTGCTACGCATCTAAAAAAATTGATGTTTGTCAGTTTATTACCAACATCGCAATAAGCTTTGAGTTATAATTGAATAAAATATTATTTTCGTTATGGGTCACTTCTTAATTAGGAAAGATACCATAACAAGTGCCTAGATTTAGAGGCTTAAAAATTAGAACCATCCATTTACTACGAAAGATAGAGTGAAAGTAGATGGTATAATTAACAAGAGATGGAGTCTTTGACATCGCATATTTACGAGAGTAACTGGACTGAATAAAGAGGAACTAAAGTTTGGACCAAGGCCGGATCTAAGGGGGCGGGAGGAAAAGAGGGCACTTGCCCAGTAACACAGAGATAGGGGTGGCAATTTTCCAGCAAAATTAAATTTTTAATTTTAAATATAAAATACTTGTTTCCCCATTTTGATATCAATTCAATGAATTAAAATGTAAGAACATTTTTGAATTTGAGCTTTAAAAGGAAATTAATGCTTTAATTTAAAATAATAGATTCTTGAAACAGGGTCTGTGCCTGGTAAATCCAGCTAAAAACCATAAGTTGTTCGAAGCCAACTACCAAATTTGACATTTTATTTGAGCGTGTGTTCATGGTACTACCTAAATCAGGCTAGGTATTTATTTAGGTATGATTTTGTGGTTTATAAAATCAATATGGGTTAACTCCTTTAAATATCTTATTGGAGGTCTTTCGTATTTAAATTTCTGCGGTAATACTATTGTCAATCTATATAAAGATTGATTTTCAAAAGTTAAATTTTTTTATAAAATCGCTTTATTGACACATTTACATTCTAATGATAGGCAAGGTTAGGTTATTTTATTTATGTTCTTACAATTTCTGTAGAGGATATTGTTGCCTCTTTGGCTGCTTAGACTGCTTTCTCAATGCCTCTCAACCTTACGTGCGATGGTGTCGAAACAAGAACCACGCTTTTACGCTTTTACACGTACTAACACATTTTTGCATTCTTTATCTTTGGAATAAATAGTTGTAAAAGCCATTAAGAAAGAAGAAAGTCCGTAAATATTACGAATTTCTCCTCCTCCCGCAGTAAGATTTTGTAGTGGCTGAACTAATTGCGTAACTTTCTGCTGTGAAGTTGCTAGCAGTGTGTGAAAGTCTGTAATTAACTATATTGGATTCAATTACAGCAGAAAATCCAACGCCATTTTCTGTTTGAGAGCCATCTGTAAATATGGATCCTGTTTTCATATTTGTCTTTGACGTTTTGAAATTCAGTTGCGTAGGTAAATTCTGAGGTGTTATTTTTCTTTAATTTTAGAAGCGTTAGATCTATGGCAGGTAATTGTAAGGTCCATTATATTCTAATCATATTTCTTATCAAAATCCATTATCCGATTACATAAAAAACAGGATGTTTTCCTCCTGAAAACATGAATTTTCCCCAAAGTTGTTCATGAAATTACTTCATGTTTTTTCCACATACCTTTCCAGACAGTACTTATTTATTTTATATTGTTAAAAATCATGGTAAAAGAGCAGTAATTGTAAGTAAATAATACTTAGTTTGATTTACAAAATGAATAAATTAAATTGTTATTAACGGAGAAGAATTTTTCAATCCCTCTAAAATTTCACTTGATCGATTTAGTTAAACGATGATTTAGAATCGGAAATAATTTTGTACCAATTGCGTCGAAATGAGAATAATTTAGCGATTAAAAATAAATTAATATTTTTAATTCTTATTCCCCTCTCCCTACCTCCCAAATAACAGCCTGGAACAGGAGTAAAATCCTGGAAGTGGAAAATGAGTACTTCCTTCAGTTTGAAATGAACAAATCAAGTTGACATTAAGAAGGCCTAAGCCGAAGTCCTCGGTACTTAAGCTAAGTTTACTAAGATGGAAGATAAGAGTAAGTCAGTTAGGCTTGGGGTGTAAATCCAATGTGGTATTTTCCGGACATTCCCGTCCTATTTGCTAGATGGATGTTCCACGCTACCCGAACTCCTAAGTCAAATTTCCAAGTATTCTTGAAGCTAATTGAGACGTTCGAGTTCCAAAAGGCACTAAAGGATATTTTTTACAAAAATGATTTTTTTGACATATTTATATTCTCATCATTTAATTTTATCTAAATATTTTATTTTATTTCCTTTGACCTATCATCTCTTAGTGTATTTAAAAATACTTAAATTAATTTCAACAACGGAGGTAAGTGAAAGTTGTGTTGCGCGCACCAGATTTTTTTACAAAGCATAACGTTATTTTAGAAAGACATGGGTGAAATTCCATCGATCCTTAGGGCTTTGTCATCGATTAATTGAATTATGGTGTCTTCGATTTCTAACCTTGTTAGTGGCTCATCTATTGTAGTTACCGGAATTAAAGTGGCTATAGTTCTTACAGTTTCGTGGTATTCTGTTTCTTTTTCCCGTTCATCTTTTGGAAAGAATTTCTCAATTAGGTAATTTGATTAGGGTATGTTGTAAATTTTCTGTGTAGGAACTGTCTGTTTTTTCAATCGCTTTTAGCTTTGTGGGTAACCTTATCCTACCGGAAGCACATTTATAAGGAAAAGACCAATGGTTTTTCTTTACCAATACTGCTGCAGAATTGTTTCCATGAATTTAATTTATGTAACTTCATTGCTTTTGTATACGAATTCCTCTGTTGTAAGTATGCATCCCGCTCAGCATTTCTCAATGTGGTGTCTTTTTTTAAAATAAGTTTGGCGCAAAGGGCTTTTTCATAAAACTAATTTGAAAAAAATGGAATCCGTTCAAAGAATAATAGCTATCAAAATTATAAAGTGATTCAAAACCCTTGCGTCCTAGCGAATATTAATCATGCGTCAATACTTTCCGATGAAATATCAAAGAAATTTTAAATTATATCATTAAGTAAAAATTAAGTAGATTTTTCAATCCATGAATTTGAAGAAAACATTCTGTATGAACTTTGGATTCACCAAAAAGACTTTACGAAGCCTAACACCACAGCCACCAGTCCCAATTCCTCCATTCAACATTTACACTGACGTAGCAAGGACCAAGATAATGTAGGTGCTGCTATCGATGCGTTTGAGAGAAACCACGTGGTGCACTAAGCGTAACATATGTTATTCCTTATTGCTCTATCAGGCAGAACTGTTTGCGCTACTTCAGGCTGTGTTCTTCTTAAAAATACTCATTATACGTCTGACTTCGGTATTCAGAGAGATAGTCAAGCAACACTAATGGAATTAAGAAATACGAATATACACGAAGGGCTTTTAGAAGAAATCAGTCATGCAATAATATTTTGTTGCAGCGAAGGTATGAACATCACCTGAAGTGGGTCTAAGTTATTGGGAACGAACTAGCATAGCGGATGGATATAGCGTATGAAGCGGCTAAACGACGGGTAGGACAACGCTCTCTCGATAGCATACAATAGCACACCTACCAGCGCCATTAAGCACTTATTGTCAATGAATACAAGGTAGAAGTGGAATACAAAATGGGTGACCACAACAACAGCGAGATATACTTTTGAATTTATAAAAACGATTGACGATCGAGCTAAAGTGAAAAAAAAAATTATAAAAAAATGACAATTTCTGACGGTACATGTAGGAGTCAAAAGCGATTTATTTCGATTCAAACTAACAGAGGACAAAATTTGCAAGTGTGACGGTCGAAGTGAACAGAAATACGATAATCTTTTATTCGACTGCGGGATACTGGACATACATAGACTCAAACTAATTTCTTCAGCACTACTCGACCGAGCCCAATGGCCGCCTTCGAAGTGGCACCTTTTTACATAATATTTTTCAAAATTTGTGGGGCGGATGGACTATGAAGAATTGGATACATAGCAACAGGCATGTAGATATTGTATATAGCGAGCTGATTTCTATATGATTTAAATTGTAAATAATTCATTATCTATTTTCATTTTATTTTTTTATTATTTGTCACTACTGTTTATATTGTAATTATTTTCTTTAAATTTGGTTATTTTTTTACATACTGTTTGTTCAAAATATGTTTTGTAATGTAACTTATGTAATGTAATTATAATAAACGTTGTATCGCAAGATGGTTCGCGTAGAATTAAAAGCACACATAGCAAGGTTATTAATTTATAAAAACGATTGACGATCAAACTAAACTAAAAAAAATGACAATTTCTGACGGTACATGTAGGAGTCAAAAGCGATTTATTTCGATTCAAACTAACAGAGGACAAAATTTGTAAGTGTGACGGTCGAGGTGAACAGAAATACGATAATGTTTTATTCGACTGCGGGAAACTGGACAGACAGACTCAAACTAATTTCTTCAGCACTACTCAACAGAGCCCAATGGCCGCCTTCGAAGTTGCACCTTTTTACAAAATATTTTTCAAAATTTGACGACTTAATGGAACGGATAGACTATGAAGAATTGGATACATAGCAACAGGCATGTAGATATTGTACATAGCGAGCTGATTTCTATATGGTTTAAATTGTAAATAATTCATTATCTATTTTCATTTTTTTTTTTTTTTTATTATTTGTCCCTACTGTTTATATTGTAATTATTTTCTTTAAATTTGGTTATTTTTTTACATAATGTTTGTTCAAAATATGTTTTGTAATGTAACTTATGTAATGTAAGTATAATACGCGTTGTATCGCAAGATGGTTCGCGTAGAAATAAAAGCACACATTGCAAGGTTATTAATTAAAAAATTAAGTAATGTGGAAAATATAAAAAAAAAAAAAAAGTTATTTGTTATTATATGCTGTACTTTATTTTAAAATTTTATATTTTTTTACAAAGCTTAACGTTATTGTTATATACTCCGTACTTGTTTTTTTTTCAATTAATAGTTTTATTACCGTTGGAACTAATGTTGGAAATGATTAAAAAGTAAAAATTTAAAAGCTAGTTTATTAAAGTTATAAAAAAGAGAATAGACTTATTTAATACTTTTTCTATAGTGGGCATTAAGTCCGTCCTTTCAGTTAATAAAACAAAATGAGAAACTATTTAATTGGAGTTATATTCATTAATTTAATAAAAAGTTTCCAAATGTTTTATCGCAAATGAATTTTTTTTCCAGATATTTACTTTATTTAACATTAGATATTAACATCATTTTTTTTTTTAACTTAATATTTTTTATTTGCACCTGTAAATGTTACAATCAGCAAATGAGTTATATATGATAAACATAGCATGAGTTGGCATGAGGGATTAACATCATTGATTAACTAAATTAAACGGCATTTCTGTAATGCGGGTACTGTAGGTACTGAGTGCCGTTCTTCACATTTTTTACCGCCAGGCTTTTAAAAAAAAATAATCGTAAGAATGGAATGTTCTAAAAGTTATTTAATGCATTTCGGAACTAACAAATTAATTTCATTTATGTTGTTCATATAACGCAGATTTAGCAAATGTTTCGTCCCAGTTTAAACACAAACTAAATATACTGAAATTATGATATCATAAGTAGGTACGGTAAAGTTTTAAGTATTTCAAAGCTTATCATACATAACATTTAATGATAACCTGGTACAAAAGAAAAAAAAACCATTAAATTTAGAAAAGGAAGGCACTATAGCAAAACTATGTTTTAGTTTTTTTACACGTTACCTTTTTAACATCCTACCAGTATCCCAAAAAAAGTTATAGACGTACTCCCAATATTTTCGGGATAGTATGTATTATAGTATTATTAGTACAAATATTATTCGTTATTTTTATTTTTAAAAAAATATAATTAATGATTATAAAAGAAAATCTCAGCTATAGAGCATGAAGTAAATGAAATATATATTAGTGCTATGGATTTTATGAAAACTACCCATTATATTTGTCATTTTACTTAAAACACTAAAACCAAGATTTACAAATAGAGAACCTCATTTAATTCGTTCAAAAAAATTCTTGTATACTCTTGAACTTATAAAAAATAATGTGAAAACATGATAAAGTTAAACCTTATTTAAACTAACAATATTAAAATTGTTTATATAGGGATGGATTAATGTAATGAGTTTAATATTTAATGTGGATGAGTACGTGAATGTATGAATGCATCGTCAACTTTTTACTATAAGCAACTTCCCCTATTATCGGAAATATAAATATAACTTATTGAGATAACACTGGTTTGCTCTATAGATAACTTTATTCGTACACCCATTTTTTGAAAATAAATTAATTAGGGATATTTCAAAATATCAAGGATATTTTGTACTATATTAGAAATGAGAGACTTTAAAAGCGACAACAAAACAACGAATAATTATGTTTTGACTCAAGCCTCACCAAAGAAAGGACAACAGAGAAACACAGTTGAAACTTAAGTTCGCAGGCTGAGTTGGATAGAACTTAGTCGAGGGTATGATACATTATATACAGTCCTGCAGAGAAGAAGTTTTCAGTAAAATGGAAGAGAAAGACGATGGCTCCAGTCGAAGGACTTTGTTGATTTCAGATGCAAACGATCTCCATGGTAGATTGACCGTGGTAGAGCAAACAGACAATGGCGAAAACAGATTCTCTCTACGGTTTCAAATCTCTGAATACATGTTTATTGCTTCAGAAAATCTGCCTAAATCTTATCAGACATGTCCCTATTATAAATAAAAATTAAACCTATCGGAAAATTCTTTAAAGTTTACTAATTTATTTTATAAAATATACGTCACTGAGTATGTCAGAATACCTACTGGGTATACGAGGTACATATATTAAATTTGAAAATTAGCGTCGCTTGAATATAAATAAATTATCTCTGTGCAGAAAAGTTTTCTAAAATTAATATTCAATTTGAAATACTGGTTACAATAAGCTACATTAAAAACTTAATAGACGATAACTAGAAAGATCCAAACTATAAGTATTAGATTGACTCTATTAACGTAATATAGGAACTAAATTTTAAAATATAAATCGAGATAGCTTTAACAGGCGGAGGTGGTATGCCTGTCATATGATTCGACTATAGACGTACCCAATTGGTTCCTTGATTTCTAAATTCTAATACGCGATTGGAAATTGAATTTGGAATGAAGATATATATTTTTCGGAAATTCCTGCATGATTACTAATATCTCCTAATTGGAGATGAGGAACAAAAAGACTATTTAAAACAAAAATGTACACATAAGACTGAAAAGTCAGCAATCATTTTGGATTCTAGTATAAGATACGAGAGTAATTTCCTCTATCAGGCAGATAAGGTGGAACGGGAAAAGAAGGAAATTTATGACAAGTGTATCTCTTCCAGCAGAAGTTCCGCGAGGGCTTCGGCGATGAGACTTCTACGTGAAGGGCCTTCGTTTCTGAGCTCGCAGTACTGTGCCGAACTCTACGAGGAGCTTCTTGGAGAATATCGGGGTGGATATTGGAGACGTACTAGGATAGCAGAAAATATACGATTGGACTCCCTAGGTGTCATCCACCACCATATGTACGGTGCTCAGTAAGAGGCATGTGTACATTTAAATATTTTAAATATGTTAGGATTAATTTGAAAATATTTAGTTGTTATTTTTTAAGAGAGTTTTTTATGCATAGAAGAAAAAAAAATTATAATAATATTATAGTTATATTATATTACTAATATTATACTTATTTAACAATTTTTTCTTAACAAATTGTAGTATGCTGTGTTTTAAGAAACCCTGTTGGGCAGCATTTCTTTATAAATAAAGTATTTTCTATCTTTCTCTATAGATGTCCAAATAATTGTTTTTCAATATAACTATTTTTATATTTAAGAATTATCTTCCATTCGAAAAATATCATTAAAAAAAATTAAAAAGGTACAATCCCATGGGTCAATCAGAATCTAATGATTCGAAAATACCTTTCGGGTGATTATGCCCAACTACCCAATCTTCCTGATCATCTACTCGTTAATCCAATTTCTAGGGTAGGTAAAATCAAATCGAATATTCAACAGAACCGTTTGAATTATTCAAAAAGAACCGTCATTTAGCGATTGGAATTGAATTACTAGTCTGATTCCTTTCCTTTTATTGGCAAGAAAAAAAATGTAATATTGTAAATATAGTCTACCAAACTGTTTAGTGTTTCAAAAATTACTGTAGGAGTCCATAATATGTGCTAAATATATTTAAAATTTATATCAAAGGTTACTCATGCAAATATGCACTTTACTAAAGGCTTAACAAAAAACACTGTCAGATTATTTCACTGATAATTAGATAATTTATTGGTAATGATACAATTTGAGGAGTTCTACGTTTTTCTGGCAAGATTACTGCTATCATTAGCTTTTCTAGCAAGAAATGAATGGATGATTTTTTATAAACTTCCATACCTGAAAAATGTTTTCCTGGTTTATGGGAATTAACCTGGATTTCTTATGTGAGTTATATCTGTACCATTAAAGCTAAATCTAGCTTGGTTGGGTTCTGTTGAAATTTTTGTGGAAAGTCTAGCCCAAAGACGAGAAGTCGCAAGAAATTTCATATTTAAGAGAGTATTTACCTGGGATGTTACAGAAACTATTCAATAAAATCGTCCCAGAACCAGAACTATCACTTTACACTATGCATTTAGCATATTTTTAACGATTTTGAATAAACGCGTTAGATTCATATAAGCTTAAACGGTTTTTAATCCCATCTTGCTCATTGATATGATATGTCAGGGTTTAAATGCCAATTTTTCAAAATTTCTCCCTCTAAAGTACCTTTATAGATTTTATTGAACAGATTTTATTGATTGGAAATAACTAACAATTTCTGCTTGCAGGGATTCATGAAAAATGAGTAGATATGAAATTAGAAAGAACTTTATTACCAACTAAAAGAGAAAACCACTTAAATATTTTTTCGGGTTAATTTTATTTCCTCCACAAATAAGAATAGTAATAATATTTACCATTTTTTTTACTTTCCCTCGCCAAAAATAAGTAAGGGAAAGTGTCGTGATCGTGAAGATTTTCGATTCGATTTTTCGGGTCCTCTCAGTCCAAATGACCAAGACTCGCAAAAAGGTCTGTGTATGTGTTTGTGTGACTGTGTCTGGGTGTTTGTGATAAATCTAACTCGAAAACGATAAGTTGTATGAAATCAAAATTTCATATTTTAGAAGGGTATATGCCTGATACTCTTTAATTTTTCACCCTAATCGACGGATCAAAAGAGCCACTTAATGCCAACTACTTTGCATCTATTTAAGATTTTCTCCGAAACGGGTATAGCGATTTTGATTAAACGGTGTATCATTTAATGGACTTTTAATATCATGTATATTTTATTCTAATTGAAATAGTATGACAAGGCTTAAACACCATTATTTCTTCCTTTCAAGTACCTATACTTTCGTAGATTCCAAAAAAATTAACCATTATATGATAAGTAGCATTCATAAGAAACGGGTTAATGCCGATGATGATAGAAATTGATGACCAACAGAAGGAGAAAAGGGAGAACATATTTTTTTAGGTAATTTTTCTGTTTCAGAACATAAGAATAGTAATGTAGATGTACAATACCCTTTGGTATGTTTAATATTAATATATACATATATTAATATAAATATATATATATATATATATATATATATATATATATATATATATATATATATATAAAATTATGTTATTCACTACAACTTTTTATGAAATATAAAGTGATAGAGATTGATTAAAAGCGGATAAAAGTAAGTGGTGGTACAGTAATATCTATTCTTAAATTGTTTAAACAAAAAAAGATTTTTCCATCTAATTTTAAAGTAATTCTTAAAACTTTTTTTAACTCAAGCTTTTTTCAAGAGTTTTGAAATTGATTTGAACTCCGGATATAAGTGAAAATCATGTTTTACTTGCAACAGATTTTCAACTTCAGTTTAAAACCTTAATTTCAAGGATGGCGATAAGTGAAAGTTCTATGTTGCGTGCACCCGAATAATAAAATACAGTAGTGATTTATGCATTATTGTGCTGTATTACTCTTTCCCTATTTTAATAATTTTTTATGGACATCTTTTGACATTGAATGTCTGTGTGCCATTCATGTCTGTAATAAAGGCATAAAATACTTCCTATGAGGCAATAAAATTATAACAGTTAATGTTATTTGTTTAAAGGATTTTTTTTCAGATGCCATTTAGGTCTGTTTGGTATATACATATCTGCATATATACATATGCCTCTGGCGATGGCAACTATATAGAGAACGTGATTGAAGAGTCACAAGTAAAAGGGTGACGATCTTTTTATGAAGAAAAAAAAAAAAAAGAAAAGGTGAAGCCTGAGCGGGAGATATAAACGTGTGATAGACGAAGTTAACGATATAGCCGAGCACTTTATCGAGAGAAGTGGCCAATCTTTTCCATTACAGCCCTTCAGGGCTAACCCTCCACTTCCTCCACCCTTCTTCAGCCCTTCGCCCCTCGCTACCTTATCCCCATCTGTAACCACTTTTTTCACATAAGGTCTATATTTATTGATAATATTTCGGATGTTGGGGGTGGCCCTGTCGCTTATGCCTAATCGAAAACAGTTTAGATGTCATTTCATGTCCTAGCTATATTTCTGAATTTGGTGTTCAGGTGTACGAATAGGAAAAAAAAAAATGGTTGTTAAAAAAACAAAGAAGGAATTATTTGGCTTTGGTATTTCTCCTTGAGTTGGTAAAGCAATAGATTATGGATGTGTCTATACAGAATTTACTGCGTTTCTCAGTTAGGAAGAAATTGAGTTGAATTGACGGGCGGGCGAATTGATGAAGCGTAGACAGTAAAGAAAAAAAACCCTAGCTAAAACAACTTATTTTTAATCATCTTTGTACATTTATACATTAGTACATTCGTAACTTGTTTTCAATCTAACCAACATAGCTCCTAAACGGTGGGTCCTAAGGACAAAAGTCACATGACAGAAAATATTATCCCTTTCTTTTATTTCTGACAGGTTAGCTGTCGTCCATTTTTTGAGCAGAGCAACAGCAAGCAGCAGAGGCAAAGCGTTTCAAACTGAGGGTGTAAATTATGCAGTGAAAGTTACAGATCCTCAGCTATATGACACATCCCTGTCAAAATTGAAGTTAATCCACACAGGCGGCGTGTTTTCCTTTCGATTGGAAAAATCCATCTGATTTGACGATATTATTTATGTTATAGCAGAATCTAGTGTCATAGCTTCATAGTTAAATAGGGAGGAGACAATATTTGTTATAGTCTTGAAATATTCTATTTATTTTAGACCTTATTTCATCAAAGTTCTCCTAATTCCATCAGAACCTTATTCATCACCCCAATCCTCTAGCCCCATCCCAGCTCCACACACACACACACACACACTTACCATCCCCCTAGAAGTTTGGAACGGCAGGCTCCCCGAGATCTCTTGTAAATATGTATATATTGGAGTTTTAGCACTCAATGTGCTGTATGTATGATTTCTAGACTTTGTGTACATTTAATTTATTCATCATTGTATATAAATTTTATAATTTTATTGCTGTGTAAATATTACTAATAAATATTAATAATAATTACTATATTAATAATAAATATGAATGTTATATTTCACCATTATTATTAATTTTCAAATTAGGCCAGATTGTAATATGACAGATAGTTGTTTTACAGCTCAAATGATTTGGCCTTCTTTTTATCTAAATAATTTCAATGAGCAAATTATGTTATAAAAAAGAGTAACCTTCATTGAAAAAATCACTGGGGTATAAGTTCGAAAATCTTCGGATCGAGATTGGTAGATTGCACAGTTATTTTATTAGGACAAGTTCATATGAAGTAAGTCGTTGATCATTCAGAATGATCCGTTGACAATCTTTCGAAGAGTTTTTGACTGATTCTTTGAAAGTAGGATTTTTCGGTCGAATGCGTGTGTCCATTAATGTTTTATAATTTAGTTGATTAAGGGAAATTTGGAATGCTTGTCAAGTAACCTAGTTAATTTAGAGGGTATATGCCTAGTTAAAATAGTTCAATTAGAAATACCGCAATGAACAAAATAAAAAATCTTAGAAGTTTAAATCTTAGAATAATATTGAACAACCCATTTAAACTGATGCGCAATTGATTTACAGGTGAAAATACACAACAGCACAGATAGATAAATAAAACGTACAGAATATTTTTCCGCCCTAGGTGTAAGTAAACAAATTATTTTCTTTACTTGAGGCTTAAATTTTCTAAGACTTCCAAGCAAGAATAAACAGCTAGAAAGAGTCTTATGTCCAAAATCCGTCCTTTCTAAATTGTTCAGTTTTGTTGGAAAAAGTATTAGTATTCTTAATTATAAAAAATCCTTAAAAGGCCTTATTAAAGTTTGCTTGAATATATATATATATATATATATATCTGTTCTAGTTTTCATTAAGTTATGGGATCATTTCGTATTAAAAGCTGCAAATCTTATATAAAATATATTTAACAAAAAAATAAAGGTTATTATTTCATGTCAGGAAAGAAAGCTGAGATTTTTTTACGTTCTTCATTACCATTCCTTACGACAGCACCGAATTTAATATCCAGCCAAGTGGAAGTACAAGAAAATGAGAGAAAGCCTAATAACAGAAGAAATAAAAGGGCATTAGGGACGAAAAAAGATTTGAGAGAAGGAAATTAGAGTAAGCCCAGAAAGAAAAACTTAGGGTCGAAAAGAATAACTACCTTGTCAAATTCTTTCCTAAAAAATCCGTTAAAACTGCTATTAGCTTCTAGATAGATAATTTCTAGAAACTCTTTAATTTAATTTAATTTAGGGTATTTATTGTGTGTAATATAAAATATTAAAATACACTAATTTATAATTAAAATATGTTTATAATATTCCAGTCCTCTTAAATTAGAATAGTAACGACAAAGAATATATTAAAAGATGCGAATAATTTTATAAAAATATGTGTCATTGACGTAAGTAGTTAGGACAATGGTTGGTCAAATCGGACACATTTTTCAGTGCGTTCGATGTGTAACTGAAGGGTTTGTGATCCAACAGTTGGGTCATTATTTACGGATAACACACATGTGTCATCGGCATAAGTAGTAAGGATAGTCCTTAGGTGGACAGGAGAATATCAGCTGTATATGTATTGGGGATTGGGCCAAGCATACTAACTACCTCATCCAGGGTATCGCTCGATAAATTTAATAATGGTTAATGGAAGCATAAATATTTTAATGTGCATCTAAGTACTTTATTACGAGGCAAGACGAATAAAGCATTATAAAATTAATCATCGTATGTTAACAACATTACATTTAGATCTCTATATGCCTACAGTCAACAAACAGATTCGAACCCTATACAGACGTTTTCACGAAAAATTACACGGACATACTGACAGATTAATACAGAACTTGGCCACTATTGAAATTCCTCACATCCTTCGAAGGCTGAAAAGGAGCCGAATGAGTTGACAGGTGTGAATAGAAACATTAAGATGAAAAAAAAAAAAATCAAATTCAGCTAAAAATAGTCTTGTGCAGGCAACACACAACTTTCAATTACGTTGGTTCTTCAAATAAATTTAACAACGAATAAATAGAGTTCAAAAAGATTTAAAGAATGATATTTAGTTTCGTTGGAAACATGTTTTATAGAATAATTTAACAATATTGTTATCTAAAATAATCTTTTAATTTTACCCGCTTTCCATCAATCTCCATTATATTTTACAGCTTTGTATATAAGAAATATTTTTTTCTAAAATCTATAGTTTTCCAACAGTATATATTACGGTTTTATTTTGAAAAAAAAAATCATTAAAAATTACATTGGCTATTTAATTTGATATCAAATTCATCTAACTTATATATTTAGTCGTTTTTAAAAAATGCTAATAATATGAAATTGTTAACGTTTTGAATGTACAAAACTTCAGTGGAAGAAAATTTAAACTATCGGAATTTAAGCTCTGTCAGACTATTTCAATCTGAATGAAACCTACATGATATTTAAAGCCCATTATATTTTACATCTATATAACGAGTTTAATCAAAATCGTTCAGCCGTATTTGAGAAATTTGTAAAAAATGTGGTTCTTCTGGTTTGCCGATTTTGATGGAACAGTTGCTGTAATATCTCAGGCATAGACGCTCTTAAATGTGAAATTTCGTTTTTATACAAAGTATCGTTATCGCGCTAGACTTACCATATAAACACACGGAAACACAGACACACATACCTGTTTGTTAATAATTTGGACTCAGAGGACCTAAATAGAGTATTTTCATTCAAAACTGGAATTCGAAAATTTTCACGATCTCAATACTTTCCCTTACTATATATTTCATATATTGGTAAGTGAAAGTAAAATTAAAAAAGTGCTACTTAATTCAGCTAAATAAGAAAAGTGCAAAACGTACAATATTAAATAGTAGTATACCTTTGCCTAGTTGATGAATGGGTTAGCTTTCGGGTTTGAAGCTGATACATGCAATTAAATATAATTTTATAACCTATCCTCATATTATTACTTCATTTGACCTCTTGATCTATTATTTATCTCTTTGAGTATTATAATGTTTGAATTGGACACAATTGAAAAATAATAGGTTTATGAACTTGGGTAGACACATTTATAAGAAGCATGGTGCAAACCCTAATAAGAAAAGAGCTTATAAAGGGTTTTATTGCCCTGAGACAAGCAATATATCGTATGACTGCGGACTGAAAGGGGATCCCTTGTATGGAGATCCCTAGGGCGGGGGTGGAAGGGCCGAGTGCAAACAGGAGCTGCCCTTTGTGAGCCCCGTCCGTCGCCGCCTATGTCCCGCAGTCCCCTATTAACTACTAGTCTACTATCTTTTCTATCCCTAGTTATTAAGTTTCTCATAAACATAGGGACAAAGCTTTATAAGTCATCGTCGAGCTTAAAGAACGCGTACCAACGATTTTCGGGTTGTCGCAATATGCTGAAAACGTAAATGGTGTTTTATACCTGATAAAAATTAAATGTTTCGCTCAGATCTAAACTTTTATCAAAAAAAAACAAAAAAAAAAAAAAACAGAATATCGTGCATATATTTATTAAATGGCGTTCCACTATTAGCGACGTTGTGAAGTCAACTAGAAAACGTTTACCATTTTCTAAATCGCATTTTAAGAAAATTTGTGATATGCACGTCATCCCTATAGAGAGCTAAAACAGAACCAGAAATTGAAAACGGCAAAAATTCATGATTCCTTAAATCAGAAAAGGAACACTTTTTTTTAATCCGTGAAACTCACAACAATAACATAGGAGTTTATAGTGGATATAACTAGTTACCTTGAGAATTACTAGAAGGAATTAGTCCGTGGCGATCAGTGGATGAAAAAATTAATTAGTTTCATTCACTGACCTCCACCCGGACTGATTCCTTCTAGTAATAACATATATAGTATTCTAATCTCTTCTGGAATACCTCAACGGGGAGAAAAGCTATCGGAAAGTTAATTTCAATATTTTAGTTTTGTAAGTCCAACACAAACCAAAAGGTGAGCCCATCACCGTTTATAAATTATCAGTAAGAATAAACATCAAGTATTACTATAATTACCCATTCGCATGACATATAAAATAAATTTTAAAAACATGCCATTTTTTCTTCATATTTCTCCAATCGCACCTGTCTGAGCTATTGGACAATAAGCAAATGTGCTGAACAAAAAGTGAGATGAGATATGGTAGGTGTGAGGAAGGAAAGTGCCCAGCAGTAACCCTTCCAAGGAGGTCTCTCATCCAGCTTCTTTTCAGCCATTTTCTGGCTGGCTTTTCAGCTATTGACGTGTACGTGAACGTGCAGTTTACTGTGAACCGAGAAAGTGAGCTCGCATAAAAAAGGTTTAAATTACGTTTTTAAAATAGTTAATGTAAGCCGAGACACTGCTGAAGAAGCAGTCGAAACATTTTATATGGAATTATGCATGGTAGGTAAGTCTCTTTAAGATAAAAATATAAATCAATTAAACTACATGAAATTGAAATAAAATTATGATTAATATATATCATCATAAAAAAATCTTTTTTTTTAGACTCCTGTTTTTAAAAATGGCCCTACCTAGAGGCCGTAACATTGTGAATTTTGAAATAAAATTATTTATTTTGGGTTGGCCACAAATATATCTTACAATATCTTATTCCAGGTATTTTTACTCCTGATAGAGGAAGTATAATGAGATGGCTTTAAGTAAATTGTTGGTCCCATTTTTTTGTATTCTTCATTAACCATCTCCACATAAAATTTCTCTTCGTCGTTTAATTTTTTAAATTGTAAAATTTGAGAGTCATGAGAAGGTATTAAGTTTTATCTGTATTTATAAATTTTGGTCTAACGTAAAATCAAACTCTACTTTAAAATCCAAATAAATATTGTATACATTTTCAATTTTGACTATTACTTATATGTTTCTATTTCTTGTAATATAGTATTTTTATTTTCTTCGTTTTTGTTTCAGAGGTTGAGGTTTTTATACATATTTTTTTTCATTTTCGATTCTTTGAATTGAATCTGCCTCTTCGTTTGTCATTCAATATTTCATTCAGAGTTGTTTTCTTTGCTTTGCAACACTGATATTGTTGACTCTAAAGTAACTCTATCCTTTTTAAGTATATTATTCAATTATATGTGGCAATCATTGTATGAATGTGAGCATGTTTTATTTATTCCTTCTAGTTATGTAGATTAAATACAATTTTTTTTATTTGTTTACTGTCTCTACCACAGAGGGTCATTGGCATGATTTGAAAATTACACTTTATTGCAATAGTTCACATCTTCATGATGACTTAGCTTCTAAAATCCCTGTTGTACTTCCCGATAAATTTAATTTTCGCCGACTGATAGAGGACACTAATAGACATATTTCACTGTTTGTATTTGATGGTTGTAGTTAAAGAAAATCTAGGAGGGTAGAAACGATATTATGCTGACTTCGAATATAAAACTGTCTCTTCACCCATGGCTATCTCCTCAGAAGTCTGGAGGCTCGAACTTGTGTACATAGTAACAACACGTTATATAAAAAATTCACAACATGATTAACACATAATTTATACTTGTATTAATTTATTAGGTTATTGAAACAGAAAATCGAAAAGTTTTATAAACGGCAATTTTATATTTGATACATAATTATAAGATGTTTATTTACAGGAATACCATGTACATTCCTGCCGTAAAATCTTAATATTTTATTGTGAAGGTAGTTTAACTGTTAACTTTTGTATGATTGGTTAAAACAGGCTTGTTTGAAATAACTTTGAAACTTCCTCCGCTTGATGTTGATGATTGAGGATGGTGGAATGGTTCTATCCCAGCATCTTCCAAAGTTATTGAAGGATTTTCTCCAACATCAGCTCTGAGAAGAGTAAAATTTTCTAATTATAGATGACTACTTTAACAAAGTTCATGTTTAACGTAGGTTTGGGAAAATCCTCTCAATGCCGAAATAAATGCATATCGGGATAGTTTTGATTGTGTATATATGTGTGTGTGTGTGTTGTATATATATATGTGTGTTGTAATCTAGATACCCTACAGCTACGTCTCCAGAAACCCATTTCAATTTTTGAGACAAGTTTTCTTGCTCAGCCAGCCGGAACAGTCCATGTTTCTGAGGCATGTAGTGTGGTGCTTTCGACGATTGCATGTAAGAGCCTCTTTTTTGTACTGAGATGGACATCCTTATTCCACAGAACAGAACACTTTTCTACCTCTGATAATCTTATCTCATCTATTTTTTTGCTGCTGTTGTCATTTGAGAGCAACCTCAATAAAAATTTGAAGTGTTCAGTTGACATTACATCCCAATCTGCAACTTTCAGAGCTGCGTTCCCATATTTATTTATTGCCAAATATTCAGTTTTTGATTTTCTGATTTTCAGGCCTCCTGCCGAATAGGCTTCTAATAACTTCCTCATCATAAATGCTGAGTCTTCTTTGTCATTTGCAATAATGACCTAGTCATCAGAAAATTATAAATTAAAGAGGCATTTTTGTCTAAGATTATTTCCATGCCATTACACGTCGTCTTCCACATTCTTAGGATACTTTCAATATATATATATATATATATATATATTATGTTTATGTAAATATAGTTGTATATTGTAATATTTCACATTTTGTCCTGGAAAGAGGTGTAGTAAATCAATAAATATTGCTTTTAGTATTTTCTAATATCTTCATCGGAACGCCCTCTCTCTCCACCCTTCATAAAACACTGAGAGTCTAAATATATATATATATATATTGATTATTGATTTAGACATAATCCAAAAAAAAAAATGTATAAAAGGATGAATTTACAATTATTCAACAATGCATTGGGTTTTTCATAATTTTACATAGATATGATAAGGTTGTATGAATAAATGCTTGCCCCAGACCGTGTATAAAGTAAGCCGCATCATTTGAATAATAAAGTGAGATATAAGGTAGAGTACACTTTATGCCTTTTCTAAAACCTGAGAAATATGCTCTATGAAAAAACCATCGCTTTCTGTACAATACCTGCATAAAAATGTGTTCTTTAAACAATTTTATGTGCATTTAACTTATTCCTGTCAATGTGAGTGGATGTATTAGCGACTATCGAACATTTGAAGAATTATGTTCGTGTTTATTTGCATAAAGTTAGTTAAAATCGTTTTGTTGAATGAAATTCTTTTATAGTTAAAAATGGCTTTGTTTCAAATGTAAAAATAAGATTACAATATGCTTCAGTTACTCTCAAGTGAAAGACTTTTAATGGTACTGAAAAAAAACAAAAAAAAACTAGATATATTTTCAAGGAAAGCATTATTTTATGCTTTTGGTTAATAATTTTGAATAATGAACCTTTGTAATCAATAAAAAAAAAATAAAAAAATTATCCCTTCCCCCTTAAAATTAGAGGGTTTTATGTTTCAATATACGTAGAAACCGAATAATGAATTAAAAAAAAAAAATCCATTTGCCCACCGTCCGCTGTATTTCTCTGAAAATACTGGACCATTTTTTTTTTTTTTTTTAAATTCTCTACAAAAAACGATGACCCTAACACCTATATGTTGATATTAGCTGTTTTTTTAACGGCGGACGATTAAAAGTGATTATATTTATTAACCTAGTTATTATTGAAGATATATGAAAATTATTAGTGGTTAAAAAAAACTCGAATAATTATAAAAAAGAAAAGAAAAAACAAATTTACACATAACTACGCCTATTGCTCAGTTATTTTTAAAGATATATAAAAACGTGTATAGGGTTTTAGAATCAGTGATGTGCGATAAACAAAAAAAAATCAAATAGGAAAAAAATTGAAATCTTGTCGATACATACGCTTGTAACTCTTGAGTTATTTTTTTTAAGATGGAGTAAATATTTAAAGAGTTTTAGATTCACCAAAACACGGTAAACAGAAAAATAAATTGATCTATATATTCTAGTCACAAATTATAATAGATTTAATTAAACCAAAACTCTGTTATTATTGAATATAGAGAAAAATAGAAAAGATTAGCAGTTATAAAAAAATATATAAACAGTTACACCCTAATATAGGTATTAGGAAATAATGAACTATTATGTAATATTTTGTAGCGTTTTTAATAATATTATTATATAAACATTTAAAAGAGTACATATTGCCTTCCATTTCTCACTCAATCACTTTATTTCACAAGTTTTTTATAAAAAATATTAGAAACAGTGAGCCAATTAACATGAATAAGGACAAATACAGTGTGCTATGAAATAAAATGAAGGGTGAAACATGATATAGTAATTGTATAAAGAAAAAAGGTGTCTTGAAAATCGGGAAACAGCCCCGAAACGTCGACAAATATGAAAAACTTGTGAAATAAAGTGATTGAGTGAGAAATGGAAGGCAATGTGTACTCTTCATTCATTCTTAAATGTTCATATTAATAAAAACTTCCGAAAAAATTAAAAAAGAAAAGAAAATATTATTATATTTAATATTTTTTTTCAATGACATTCTTTATTATTATTATACTTTTATTAGTGCGAATTATTAATCATTAACTGAATTTGTTGGCCACTTTCCTAGAAGACAAAAAAAAAAAAAAATAAAAAAATAAATATTACTGAGTAATACGGAGACTGTAGTCAATATCCCTATACATTATTTCCTTTGACAGATAAAGAAGAGTGATACACGATGGTGTTTTTTTTTTTTTTTCTCCCAAGAAGCGGAAATACATTATCTTTTAATAAAAACAGCAGCGTTGGTAAAACAACATTTAGTTATAGCGCTGAAGTGATAAACAAGAGATGATGGATCGAGCAATACCACTGAGCATAAAATAACAAAAATGACGGATAACAGCGGCATGAGGAAAGTATATGAAAAATGAAGTAGAAAGCTGAACGGCGAGGTGTTAATTGCCGGCCTGACTGACATTTGCTAAGCCAGGTGCCGCCACGGGAAATTGGGGAAATAGACATCTCTTATATACTAGTTTATCTGTCATGGGTGTTCTGAATAGTTTCACTCTACTAGCGTATAACATATCACCATAAAAATATTTGAGTTTCATCTCTTATACTACTATTTTTTGATAAATCTTTGATCTGTCTAGGTTCTACAAGTAGTTAAAATTAACAAAAAAAACTATCATATTATTATTTTAGTAAGTATTGCCTACAATATAGGTTTGCCACATGCGAAAAATCCTTAATATAAATTTTTACTTTCACTTACTATGTATAGAAAATTTTCGAATTCCAGTTTTCAACGGAAATACACGTTTTAGGGTCCCCTGAGTCCAAATAACCAAGTCCCACAAAAGGTCTGTGTGTATGTGTGGTGTGTGTGTGTGTGTGTGTGTGTGTGTGTGTGTGTTTGTGTGTGTGTGTGTGTGTGTTGCGCGCGTCCGTGTGTATTAACTTCCGGGCAAAAACGAAAAGTCCTATGAAACTGAAATTTCATATTTAAGATTCGAGATGTTACAAAAACTTTTTCATCAAAATCGGCTGGTTAGCTCTCTGGTTAGAAGAGCCACTTTATTCCATGCATATTGCACCTTTTTATGATCTTCTCAAAAACGGTTCCGATGATTTTGATTAAACTCGCTATATCGATGTAAAATTCAATAGGCTTTAATACCATGTAGGTTTAATTCTGATTAAAATAGTCTGACAGAGCTTAAGTGCCGATATTTTAAATTTTCTTCTTCTACAGTACCTTTAATTTTGTTGATTCTATAAAAATAACTATATTATCTTGTTACCACTGATGAAAAACAGGTAAATGTATAAATTGAATGAATTCGATACCCAACTAAAGGAAAAAAATGAAAAATATTTTTTTAATGCAACCTTTTGTTTTTGAAAATAAGAACAGTGATATATCGTACGTATATGATATAACGTTTGAAAGCTAAAGATTTTAGAAAAAATATTATCTTATACACAAGCTTTTCAAAGTCAATTGAGAGTGATGAAAAGCCGATAAAACTAACTGATTATTTTAGATAATATATAATATTTTTTTTAAAACACATGTTTCTATAGAAATTCCATTTAATTAATTCTTTATTGGTTTTACTCATTTTTATCTCTTACTGTACTTGAAAATTCTTTAATCGATTTTAGGAACGGAGGTAAGTGAAAACCGTGTGTTGCCCGCACCAGATTGTTTTCTCATACAATTGTTTTATTATTATTTTTTTTTTTTATACTAAGACGAATAATATGAACAATATATAATTTAGGGTTACTCCACGGACACTAAAACTTGCGACTATGAACGCTACCTATTGTACTGTTGGGCTTCTACCTCAACGAGCACTGCCCTCATCTCTCACTTATCTTATAAACGGGACCTCCAGTGTCCTCCCAATATTAATATCTCGATAGTTTTATATATAGTGACATTAGTAATTAAAGTAAATTCAAAAAATTTTAAATCAATTTAACTTAACTTCATTTCCGGCATATTGTTTATTATGTAATGTCCGTAAATTATCTTCATGAATACATTAATAATACTTTTATATATTACTAATGATGTAGCAATGTTTATATCAGAATTTTATTGTTGATGACAAATGAAGAACGATTATATATTTATGATGATCATTAATACTTTTATATGAATAATATAGTTTCAAATTATTTAAAATTAAAGGAATAAAGCATGTTTACGTGTAAAGTCTCTAGACCTAAAATAGTACCGTAATATAATTATAACTGTATATGTGGGCCCAGAGAACATATTGATTGACTTATAGTAAATTTCATATCCGAAATGGTTAATTAATAAAATAAAAAAAGTAAAAATCATCCTATAGCTGAAATACGGTTTATCAGACTGATGTACAATCTATAACCTCTTTTCTAGATTAAAAATCTGAATAATGTAAGGTATGATCATTTAATGTCCAAGCTTCTAAATAGAATCATTTATGACATTAATAGTGTCATCAACAACCTCTCTTCGGGAAATGATAATGTATTACATCGATTCTGTATCGGTAGTAGAATCATTTTAAATGGAGTGCTTTATATTTATAAACGAGAAGAAAGATTTATAATGTTTCAGATGTCAAACATTTATAAAAACATGGTGTTTGGACTTTCACTAACCTCCGTTTTTAAAATCGATTTAAGAATTTTCAAATTCAGTTAGAGATAAAAAAAATCTGGCGCGCGCAACACACGACTTTCACTTAACTCCGTTGTTAAAATCAATTTTAGAAGTTTTAAATACATTTAGAGATTAAGGCCCAAGGATTTTTTAATGGGAGTAATAAATCCTTAGTTATGCCGTACTTCGGAGGGAACGTTAAAAGGTGGTCCCGATCCTGTGCGATGTCAGGTACTCGTTAAAGATCCCTATCCTAATAAAACCTGGATAGGCAAAATTTAGGACTCCCACTGTAGCATCGTCCGATTAGCCATAGCAGCATAAAAGTGACGTTAAACGAATAAACAAACAAACAGAGATTAAGATAAATTGTTAAAGAAATAATTTAAGTTTCAATAGAAACATGTGTTTTATTAAATAATGTATCCTATAATTATTTACGACAATCAGTTTGCTTGATCGGCATTTCATCACTCTCCGTTAACTTTTACAATAGCATGTGTAAGATGACATTTCTTCTAAAATCTTTAGCATTCCAACGGTATATTATACATGTATATTACTGTTTTAAGTTAAAAAAATAAAAATTGCATTTAAAAACTATTTTTGCAGTTTTCTCCTTTATTTGGATATCGAATTCGTTCAACTTCTATATGTACCTGTTTTTTAGCTATGATAATTAGATAATATGGCCAATTTCATAAAATTAAAAAAAATTAATGATATTTTAGGGAAAGAATTAAAAAAAAATCTATTTCAATCAGAATGAAATCTCCAACTTATTAAAGCCCACTAAATTTTACACCGACATAGCAATTTTAATACAAACCTTTGGAGCCGTTTTTGAGAAAATCGTTAAAAGGTGCAAAATGCATGGTATAAAGTGGTCCTTCCGGTTAGCCGATTTTGATGAAAAAGTTGCTGTAACATCTCGGGCTTATATTTGTTTTTCACTTACCAGTATATGAAAGATATTGGACGGGAAAGTATTGTGATTTTTCATAAAGTAATGAATAAAATACATTTTAATTGGGCAATTTATAGTTAAAAATGAAAAGAAAGAAAGAAACACTGAATTTGTTAATGCTAAATATATTTTAAGGAGCCATTTAAAGGTATTTTAACAACCTCTTAATGGCCGAGGGATTACTCAGGAGAGATACACTTTATTCATAAATAAATAAACAAAATGATGTTGCCCAACTTAATTGGGTTGCTATAACACAGCATACCGATTTTTTTTCCTACAGGAATATTCTTAACATCTTATTCAACTATAAATACAATCTTTTTTTTTTTTTATTTTTTACTCTTTTAAAATTTTTTTCCTACTTATTTTTCCTGTTTTTTTTTTTTTTTTTTGCTTTTTTTTCTCTTTTCCTTCTCTACTGTTTCACATTTTCTTACAAATACTTAGATATATCTATACATATAAACCAAAGATTAAATTTAAAACAACAACAACAAATTATATATACATTAAACAACTACATCCTAAAAAATCACACTATCATCAATAAAAACACTCAGCACCCAAAATCAATATCTTTATATTAAAATAATCTGTTTAAATTAAAATATAACTGAACACAGATGCACATGCATGCCCCTCCAATTATACCTGTTTCGAGTAGATGTGATAGTGTATAATTCCCAGACAGTCGAGAACCACACTTTCTGCTATCCTTGCTACGTCTTTTATATCGACACCTATGTCCTCATGAAGCTCCTTGTTGAACCTGGCACAGCTCCGCGGGCTCTGAACCAAAGGCCTTTTACGTAGAACTCTCTCTCGCCATAGCTCTCGCGGAACTTTTCCTTGAGGAAAGGGATACATTTTTCGTAGATTCCTCTCTTTTCCCTTTCCACTTTACTTGCCTGTTCAAGGTCGTTAGATTCATATCTCACGGTGGGATTCAGAATGACAGCCGAATTTCCGGTCTTAGGAAATGCCACGATATCAGCATATCGCGTGGATCCATCCGTATCCACACAGTAAACTTCCTCGAAGCAGGCAAAATCTCGTTCTTTAAGGAGCCTCATCAACTCATGCTTTACTCTATGGCGACGGCGTGTTATCAGGAGGGAGTTGTTGGGACATTTTCCCAGCACGTGAGCTGGTGTTTCTGGCTCTCTGTTGCATTTGCGACAGAGGGACCCAACATCTCTGACCTGTCCGCTGACACCTGGGACTCCACGCAGGGGTGCATAATTGATATTAAGTTTCAGGGCATTGGACCATTCAGACCCCGAAAGTATCTGCTTTTCGTACATAAATTTGTTAGCTTTCGGGGTTTCTTTAAAATGTCGTACCCCAATGCCCTGCCACCTGCAGCTGGCCCATTCCTCGAACGAGTTTTCTCGTAGCGACTGCCGTAGAGCTCTCATACTCCGGTGCCCCTGCTCAACCCCCAGTCTCTCAGCACATGTTGCAACTTCGGTCGAATAATCGAATATGGACTGGAACAGGGCATCCGGCACATTGGACAGTCGCTGAGCGATGGACCAGTGTTGTAGAGGAGCCTCCCATTGGCAGCGGATCAATCCTAGTCCTCGGTACCTCCTGGGAGCGTACAGCATCGCCGTGGAGGTGTTCGCAGGGAGTCCGATGATGGCTTTGACACTCCTGCGAATCATGGTGTCGATACCTTCTAATATTTCTGAGCGTAGCTTTGTGAGGGGCGCAGTTTGGAGAGGGTATATGAGACCCGGGAACAAATATTGATTCACAATGTTGAGCTTTTGCTCCGGCTTAAGCAAGCAAGAGGTGACTAACTTGTCCAGATTCTTATTCAGTTTTGTCACCGCTTCCTCATTGAATCGTAGCTCCCCCGAGAATGAACATCCTAAGTACTTTATGGTTTCACCATGCCTCAAAGTTTGGATGCTATCTCCATTCTCAAGGGAGAGCGTCGTTGCTTCCAGCTCTCCTTTGTTGAGCACTATACCCACACTTTTTCCCGAATTTATCCCTAAACCAATCTCCGCGAGGATCTTTTGGACTCCATCTATTATCCTTTCCGCTGCACCCTTGTCATGCGCCGTGACCGCCTGATCATCAGCGAAACCTGTAAGGACCACGCAATCTTGGTCACTTTTTAACCTGTATCCAAACTTTGTTGTGAATTCTACGTCGCACAGGTCCCGGTATAAATGATCTATAGCTAGATTAAACAGCGACGATGACAAGGGGCCGCCTTGTGGTACCCCGCGTAGAACATTGATCGGGCTCGTGATGTGGGTTCCAATGTTAATTTTAATTACGTTTGTGCAAAGGAGAGCTGATATCACGTTTTTGAGATCCGGTGAAACACCCCTCGCTTCCAATGACCTGGTTATATGAGCATGCCCAACATTGTCAAAAGCACCGACAACGTCGAGAAAGACAACAGCGCAGTTACTTTTCTTATTTTTAGCATCTTTCAGTATTGCCTCTATAATTCTCGCGTTGACGTGCGTTCCCGGAAGACCCTTAATAAAGCCTCTCTGATTCCTACTGAAGGTGACCTGCTTCCTGAGTTCTTGGTCCAGAACTTTTTCTATAATTCGGCGCACAATTGAATAGATGGTGATCGGCCTCCAGGAAGAGATATTTGTTGTTTCTCCTTTGCCTTTATATATTAAAATTGTGCGCCCTTGCCGAAGTGGTTCTGGTACGTAGGCCACCTTCAACATTATCTCCGCAATTGTCTTGATTATATGAGATACATCGAAAAATTTTATCGTGCGGATGTATCCAAAGACGTCGATTTTATTGCCTTTTTTACTGATCCAATCTCTATGGACGTTAAATTTGGCAGGGAAACCTTTTCATAATCCGCACGCTTGCGGAGAAGAACTTTTTAGAAGAACTTTTTTGTTTAATAAGCTTTAAGTTGATGTTAATTAAGTCGAGGTCTGTTACATAATAAGCTGGGATCCGCCCACAGTTTTCTAAGGAAATTATTTGATGAGAGATTTTCATTCTTAAACAAAGTTTTTAGGCAGAATGATTACAATGTATTTTTACAATGTTTTTCTTTATTTCTTTTCGGTAACCTAATATATATTGTACCATATTTTTTCATTTTAAATTCATTATTTACATCTGCAACTGATAACAGTGGCAATAAGTAGTAATATAATTATGGAACAAGCGTTCAGGAAATATTTGGTACGGGGAAGGATATATCTACCATCTACCGATGAAGAATGTCTTCTGAAGCCTTTATTTTGTAGCGTTTTACAATTATTATAGCATGTAACTGGTTATTTTTCCTAATAGATTCGGAATTGATTTCTATTTCACCATAAGTATTACAAGAGTCAATAATTTAGTAAATAAAGGTTTTTTTTTTGTTCTTCTTCTTCTTAGCATTGGAGCTCACCATACAGCCATCAGGACTAAATATTTACAGCAAGACTAGCAATCAGTATTTTTAATTTTTCCTATATATATTTCTGTATTGCGTAAAAGAACGATGTTCCCCTTAAACTTTCATCAGATCTGTTTGAAGTTAATAAATGTCCATACCTATTTAATTTATTATAGGTATTCCAGTCCAAAAAGTCCAGGAATTTCTTGCTCTTGTTTTTATAAGGTGGGCACTCCAGAATTATCTGCTGCAGAGTCTCATTATTATCACTTGGGAGGAGAGGGAGGGAGAGGTAAGGACCCCGATACAATGCAGGTACACATTGCACACACCGTGGTTTGATCTGAGTCGGGAGAAATTTTACACGATGTCTTTTAATAGGTTCATGTCATAAAACCACAGCTTGTCCAGGATACGTTGTACATTCGGTTTATAAAATCTTCCTGTGACGGATTCTCCATAATGTTCTGAACCCTTCTTTAATAAATTTTTTTTTAATCATATGGAAATAGTCGGAGTACGGCAGACTGTAATAAGATCTAGGGTATCGGTGGTTTATGCTAAACTGTCTACCTCATCATTTTCGAGTATTCCTACATGCGTCTTGATCTAAATAAATATTATTTGTTTAATCGTTTATTTGACCATTGTTTATACTGTGAATATTGTATGAATGTGATCTTGTAGTATTATTATAATTGTCCATTAAGACAAACTGTAATAAATCTCATTAAATAAAAATTAAATTTAAAAAAATAAGATTTTTCTTTCTTTTTATTTTAAGCCTTCTTGAATATGGGTATTTTAAGACAGGTTTTATTTTTATACTGAGTAAAAATCGAGTTTATAATGATTGGCCAAGCCATTTTAAAAAATGAAATAAGTCTAGATATAACAACAATAATCCTTAGAAAATAATCTCCCTAATAATTAAGAATTATTTATTTATTAAGATGCAGCTTCAGAGCAGTCGGAAAATCGGGACGCAATATTTGTTTGATACCATATTAAGTATTAATGGGAGTGAAATGGATATTTAAAGTTTGATGTGAATTAGTATTCCTGAACTGCAATAGATTTTGGTCAAATAACAATGTGATATTCTCGCTTTGTAATAGAAGAGAAGTAGAAAATACGTTTATTTTCTCGCTACATGCCCCATTTGTGTGAAATTAGAATAATAGGTGGATGGCATGGTGTATAAATATTGTAAAATAGCATGGCCTTACATATATAAAACTTATAAAAGAATTTATATATATTCTATATAATATATATATATTCTAAAAGATAAACATGGAAAACTGATTGAAGCTCAATGCAAGCTAGGATCGGATCGAACAACCAGGCGGAGAAGCTAGCTGTTCTCAGAGCGACAGAATATCACCTTGAAAATATGACTTATGTATTACAGACATAACTATCTACACTGACAACATGAACGTTATACATTCCATTCAAATAAAAAAATTCATGACGGACTAATTGAGGAAATCCGAAACAACTTGATTAAGCTATATACGAAAACAAAAACGTTAGCATAATGTAGATAAAGGGGCACTCAGGAGTAGAAGCCAACGAACGAGCGGACACCCTAGCGAAGGTTCCTATGTCTTACTATCAAAGGGGAGATGAGGAAGGAGAACGATAGTTAATTGGAACCGTTCCTGGGCTGCTTCAACGAAGTCACCAAGCCTTCACAGATTTGTTCCCCTTATCACAAACCACAACTACAAAAACATATTAAGTAGCAACTACAAGGTGACATAATTCCTGACTGAACATGGACAAACAAAAACAATACTTAAAACGCTTTAACATACTACAAGACGACAAATGCCCATACGACGGGACATACACAACTTTCGACACTTAATATACGAATGTAAACAATTAGACCACATACGAGCAAAACTAATACCGAACGTTATACTACAACACGGAACTTGCCAGAAAAAGAACATGGACTGATGACAAAATTTAAAAAATATTTTATAAATTTCATAAAATCAATAGACTCCAATCAACTTAACATAGATTGTAGGAAGGCAGTTGAGGTTTTGTAATCTTGTTGTGCTTAATTTTATTTTATTTGTATTTATTTATTTTTCGTTCAAATCTTGATTTGTATAAGCGACATATTTTAGTAATTTTATTTAGTCATGATATTTGCTTAAGATCTTTTAATGTTATTTACCTTCTCTTTTTTTTATTATTGTTTAAAACATTTAAAATGCTACAAACTTAACAATATTTATAAATATAACATGTTATTACGTGTAGTGTGCCTACGTAACAGGAATGGAACATGTAACTCTTAATTAATAAACTCTCCTTCTATGGGTTAGCATAGAAGGAAAAGAAGAAAAAAATTTATATTATATAATATATATATAACAATACATATATATTATAATAAATATATATATATATAATATAATAAAATACATATATAAATATATATATATATATATATATATATATATATATATATATATTATATTATAATTGTTTATTATTATTATTTTGTTCTTTTGAGCCTGATAATGAAATAGTAGAATAAGTGAGTGAGATTGTTTTACTGTTATTGTGTATTGTATTGCGTATGTATATATTAGTTACTGTTGTACAAATTGTAAAATTGAACAGGTCGACACCGGACTAGACGGTCTAAAAAACCATAGCTCTATTATGTTTTTTTTATATG
Source organism: Piezodorus guildinii (assembly GCA_023052935.1). Lineage (NCBI taxonomy): Eukaryota > Metazoa > Arthropoda > Insecta > Hemiptera > Pentatomidae > Piezodorus > Piezodorus guildinii. Next base: position 101,864,862 of record CM041292.1, on the reverse strand, counting down.
TTATATTGTTTTGTGTTGTAATATAACTAAAAATAAAAAAAACAGTTATCTATCTATTTAGTCGTTATTGCTAAGAAGTGCTTCTCTAGCACATTGGCTAAAAAGTTACTTTGAGATATATTACTATTATTTATAATTGATAATAATGAGCTCAAATTATCAGTTAATATTACAACTTTTTTTCTGGACTATATATAAATTTAAGAGCTAATTATATTGCATGTAAGTTTTATTTAAAAAAAAGCATATAAATAGTAGAGATAAAATACTCATGTAGTTTTTATAAATTATCAGAAAGTTTTTACAAGGTTCGTTGTCTGTTATTCTAATATGAAAATTATTATTTATTTAGATAATTTTATACTGAATATTTAGAAATTTAAATAATATAAATGAAATAAGTAACATTTTTCCTTTAAAGCGAGCTAAATAGTCTGGAAAAAGGCGTTGGGTGAGAGTTGAATTCACCGCCTAAAGTAACAATAGAATCTTTTACAGTTCAACAAACAAATTGTCTCTGATCGCTTTATTCATCTCAGTTTGAGTAGTCCTTTGTTTCTGATTTCAATTTTAAGTATATTTACTTGTTCTTATTTCGAGTTTTTTTAATAGAATGAAAACGACCGTTCTAAGCTAAATGAAACCAGATTTTAATTAATGATACCTGAATAGACAAGTACCTCATGTGTTATTTATGACCTTTATAATTAATCCTTCCCTTTATGATTTAATCTCTTCCCGCTTTTCCGCAAGATGGAGATTTTGAATAAGCTGTTTCCATATGGCAGGTGGGAAACTGCATCCTGTAAGGGCAGTGGTTTGCTTATAGGAGTAGGCGAGATGTCGTTAGCGGAATAATTTTAAATTACCATAACGTAAAATATTTGTGAACCCTTGGATTTTAATAAAAATCTCATGCAGTGCACGGACAAATTTAATATTTTAAGTGATATAATTGCATTTGTTTATTGCTATTGTTTACAATACAACCTTAAAATTGGTAATGAACTTCTTATATTTATATTCATACCTGTCATGTAGTTTACAATCAGTAAATGTGATAGTTCAATGAAGGCGATGTGGCGTGATAGGCGATGGAGAGAGGGTGTCCAGCGACACCTCTTCCTGGCCTGTTTCTTAATTCTGCGAGTGTTGTGGGGCTTGTTATTAGGGGCCATGTTTTGTATTAGTGAGCAGGTATGTCCGTGTAAGTTGTTGTGAAACCGTTTGTAGGGGGTCCGAATCTGTTCATTGACTGTTGGCATGTGAAGGTCTGTATGTAAAGTAGTGTTGCTATGTTTATGATAAAACATCTTCCTAAACGCCTGAAGAAATCGCAGAACATCGCGTTGTCAGCACGTACCTCGGAGGGTAGTAGACGGCAACAAAAGTAATGTTGTAGTGTTGAGTGTGCAATGTGATGGCTGTGGATTGTAAATCTAGTGAGGTAAGTATATGAACAGGCTTATGTTGTAGTGAGGTTTTAATTAATATTGCAGTCCCGCCGTGTGTTGTGTTGGCAGGGTGATCAGTCCTGTATATTAAATAATTAACTTAAAGATCAAAATATGACTAATGTATGGAAGATTATAATAAACAATATTTGATTTCTTTATGAGTATTTAAATAATTATCTTATGTATAAGTTTTAAATTTTAGGTAATTTTTATTTATTTAACGTCATATTATGCTACTGTGGCTATCGGACGATATTAAAGTGGAACCCCTAAAATTTGCCTATCTAGGTCTAATTGGGATGGGTATTTGAAACGAGTACCTGACTTAGCGCTGGATCTGGACCACCATATTACGTTCTTTCTGAAGTACAACATAATAAAGGATTTTTCACTCCTTCTAAAAAATTCTAGGACCATCTGCTAAATTCAGCATTAAATTTTAGTTCTTCATTGTTTCGCAGATTGAAGTAAACTCCTAGAGCCTGGTTCTTTTTTTCGTGCCTGGTAGTGGTATTTCGCAAGCAATGTAGGAGATACGTTTTAGCCCACTAAAAATCTAAATATATATATAATTTTTATTATCTGGGAGGTGTAGGTTTTTTGTTGGGAACTACTGCTGTAGGAGTTTATAGGGGAGAATAATATGAGATATGGTGTATTTATATTTTAAATATTTAATTTTACCCATGCTGATGACAATTGTGTGTTATCAGTCAATAACCATCCACCTATTGCCTCTTAAACTCTTCAATCCCACATCAGAGATCTTGAGGTATGGTGTCAACATTGGCGAATTAAAATAAATTCCAACAAATCTCACCAAATAACCTTTACCCTTCGTCGTAAACCTATGACATCCTGTCCTAAAATATTCTTTAATAATATTCCGCTAGTTCCAGTTGCACAGATCCGCTAGGACTTCTACTTGACAAACATCTAACATGGGATCCGCACACTAGACTGAAACGACAAGGAAGTTACTTCGGTTACTAACACATACTAGACAGACGCTCTGACCTTCCACATAACTACAAAAAGCTCATCTCGTGGTCAAACACTTTTGTGAAACACACTTGCCCACCAATTTTTATCGACAACAACCAAATTCCTCAGACCAACTCTGTACGTTACCTAGAACTGACACTCGATCGAAGGATGACTTGGGGCCCACATGTCAAGATGAAAAGACAGAATCTTAACCACCGACTGAAAGTACTATATTCACTTTTATCTAAATCTCCAAAATTAAAAATTAGACAGAAACTGAATACATACACATACCTTCTTAAGCCAATATGGACTTACTCTTCACAGATTTTTGGTTCAGCAAAAAAGACTCACATACAAAAACTGCAATCATTTCAATCCAAAATTTTAAGACTAATAACGACAGCTCCTTGGTACGTAAACAACAGAACCCTACATACGGATTTACAACAACCAACAGTTGACCAACTTATACGAACATTCTATACTCGTTTTTACAGTAAACATAACGGACACGACAATAGACTGATTAACGACATGTCAATAGCTGAAATTCCAGTCAGAAGAAGGCTAAAGAGAAGCTGGATGAGGGACTTCCTCTGATAAAATAAAGCCATGGAAGGGGTGCTGGGCATTTTCCTTCTTCATGCGTACCATGCCTGATCTCAATTTGCACAGCACATTTGCTGATTGTCAGACACATTCTGACAGGCGTGAATTAAGATATAAAGAGAAAAAAATGTATATATATTTAATTTTTTTTTTTTTTTTAAATATTTTTATTGAAATTTACAACTGTATTTTGTAATACAACAAGTAAATATGTTAATAATGATAAAATACATGAAAAAAACGCGAAGAGAAAACGCCCATTTACATCACTCCACTAAGTAACTAAACTAGAAGGTCTCGAGGCCATCTTCTTTTCAGGCGCCTAGTAGGATTGTCCGGAATTGAAGAGGAAGCAAGAATTGAAACTAGAGGATTAGAGTGGGAGTGGAGTTTGTCATGGAAGGATTGATACTTGGTTCGGGCCAAATCAGCAACATATGGGATGTTAAGGTCTTTATGGATGAGTTTATTTGTGACAAAGTAAGGAGCATTGAGGATTTTTCGAAGGATTTTGGATTGTAAGGATTGAATACGGAAAGAATTTGATGGTTTCGTAGAGCCCCAAAGCTCAACTCCGTAAGTCCAGATAGGCCTTATGATGGTGATATAGATGAGCCTTTTGTAGATAAGTGGAAGGTTGGAGCGTCTGTCCAGTAAGTGTTGTAGTAAGCGAAAGCGACGGGCAGTTTCTTGTCGTTTCAGTCGTGTATGGGGATTCCATGTTAGACGTTTGTCAAGTAGTAGTCCTAGGTAGCGGATCTGTTCAACTGGAACAAGCGGAATATTATTAAAGGAAACTGTAGGGCAGGATGTCATAGGTTTACGACGAAGGGTAAAGGTAATTTGGTGGGATTTGTTGGCATTGATTTGGATTCTCCAATTCTGACACCATATCTCAAGCTCTCTGATATGGGATTGAATATTTAATTTAAAAAGTAATAATATTATAAATACTATGTCACGGCATTTAGATAATAGTTTATTTCATAGCTATTACATCATGATTTTTTTTTTTTTTATTAAATATACATATTTATATTTACAACTGTAATATATATGCATCACGTAAATGTTATGGAAATATAATAAAATTTCATAAAATGATTAGCACAGCTCTCTCTTAGACCAAACATTACTGAAAGCAGATAAAGAAAAATATTTTTGAAATCATTTCCAATTTTGAATAACATTTACCTACTATTTACTACTTACTGTTAATGATTATCATATTAATTAACAATAAAAATGACTCTTGTCTATGTAAAAGTACGAACTATTGTTTCTTTTAAACAAATATAACTTTTTAATCGTGCAGTTGTGTTTGATAAATAACTAAGCAAACCTTAAGAAATTCATTACATCACAGGTTTTTAGTATTTGATAGAGTAAAACTAATATGGTAAACACTTTCGAAAATTGTATAATACCTTATATATGTATGTATGGAACTTTAAATTTTATACCTCCTAGAAATTATTTCCCAGTGGGAACAAGACATTCATGAATTTTGCTAGATAAAATTTATTACAGTTACATACAAGCCACAAATTTTAATTTATTATATTATGCTTAGTGTTTGTAGAGTTTACATGATAATTATGAACATATTGAAGAAATCTTGATAAAATGGAGGAAATAAAGCAAAATAGATACTTCTTGGAAAAATGACTTGTTTTAGAACCAATGAGCCACCTAAATCAGATGCTAAAATTACAAGCATTAATCCTAAAACACTTTGAATCTTCAAAACATAGTTTAGCATTGATATTATGCTGATTAATTGCAGCTCACGGAGCATGGTCTGAATTAAGCATGGATTACGGGAAGCAGATTACGGAAAATCCTCTGATATTATGCACTCCTATATCCATTCGGCGGAAAATCGACGGTGGAATTCTCGTTGCCAATCAACTGGATCTATACAAATATTATTAAGTACATAATATTAGCATGTAAGTTTTAAAATATGAAAATTTTATCACCATCTGCCTATTTCTGTGTTTTTCATTTACCTAAGTGGCTTTTTCAGCTTTGTTTAGCATAGACAGCATATAAGGAATACAATTGGAAGGGAGTAATCAATTTATATATATATATATATATATATATATATATATATATATATATATATATATATATATATATAAAGATAAGTAAATGAGATATACAAGAATTATAAGTATCGTGAAGCCCGTGAAGAAACTTTGGTGGTAGTACTTCAATGTTTTTTAAATTAGGAGATCCTGAGACCATCGTCTTTTCAGGCGCCTCGGAGAAGTGGGCTGGTAGTTTTGAATTAAAGGAGTTATATCTGTTTCTGCTAGTCTCCAACTAATGTGATAATTAGTTTTTGTTTAATGTTTTTTAAACGTTTGTTAAGTAAAAATTTTTGTATACACTTTCGTTCGAGTGAGGATTCCAAGTGAGCCGTTTGCCACGTTTTTCAATTTAAAATTGAATCCAACCAGATATTAATTAATTCAACCATCGTACATTGTTTTATCAATTTAAATTAAAAAATAATTATTTTTGTTTCATTAAAGATTTAAAATAGTTTCTGGTTTTAGATGGATTCGTTTTATAATTGATTAGATAATTAATATTATGGGCGAATTTGAACTGGCTAGAGTTTTTAAATATCTAAATTGGTTATTTATTAGGTTTTCGTAATTTCAATAAAAAATTATTTTATTATGATCACTATGAAAGTTCTTCGAAAAATTTATCTTATGCATGGCTTTCTAAGAGGCTTTTACAGATTTTCCTGTACGAAGAATATTGAAGCTCTTTAAAAACCTAATTACAAATCATTAAATTATTATCAAAATACAAATTACAATCAATAATAAATTAAAATAAAATAAAAACTTGAACACTTACCTACCTCGCTACAAGATCAAACTTTTATCCTGTCAGATTCACTGATTTTCAACTGCATCAGGTGTGAACGAAAAATACATCAAGATAATAAAATATATATTTTGTTGCAAAAGCAATAAAATGAATTAGTTTAATTATAAGTTAATGAGAGATCTATGCGTTATCTTCTTGATTCAAGCCTTCTCAGGAAAGACGAATGAAGGATATCATACTAAAGTCCGAACTTTTTCAAACGAAAAAGAATAATTCAGAAACGCTAGATTGCATAATTAAAAAAACTAGTGCGGGCAACACACGACTTTCACTTACCTACATTTTTTAAATCAATGAAAGAATTTTCAAAAACAGTTAGAGATAAAAATATGTGAAACTCTTAAGGAATTAATTAAATTGAATTTATATAGGAACATTTGTTTCATTAAAAAAATTATTATATTATTATCTAAAATAACGGTTAGTTTTATGTTGATTTCATCACTCTCTATTAAACTTTTAAAAGCTTGTGTATGATATAATATTTTTTCTAAAATCTTTAGCTTCTTAATGGTATATCATACATGTATATTACCGCTCTTATGTTCAAAAACGAAAAATTGCATTAAAAAAATATTTGTTCTTTTTTCTCCTTTAGTTGGGTATCAAATTTATTCAATTTATATATTTTACCTGTTTTTCATCAGCGTTAACAAGATAATATCGTTATTTTTATTGAATCTACAAAAGTAAAGGTACTTTAAGGGAAGAAAATTTAAAATATCGGCATTTAAGCCCTGTCATACCATTTTAATCAGAATAAAACCTACATGATATTAAAGCCCATTAAATTTTACATCGATATAGCGATTTTAATCAAAATCGTCTGAACAGTTTTTGAGAAAATCGAAAAAAGGTGCAAAATGCATGTATAAAGTGCCTCCTCTGTTAAACTCATTTTGATGGAAAAAGTTTTGTCACGTCTCGGGCGTATAGTTGTCTTAAATACGAAATTTCGTTTTCATAGAACTTACCGTTTCCGCCCGGGAGTTACCACTCACACACACACACACACACACAGACCTTTTTGCGGGACTTGGTTATTTGGACTCAGGGGACCCTAAAACGTGTATTTCCGTCGAAAACTGAAATTCGAAAATTTTTACGATCGCAATACTTCCCCTTACTGTATATAGTAAGTGAAAGTAAAAAGTTTAAGAATAAGTTATTTAATGATTAGAAAGAAAAAAAAAAAACGCTGCAAATTATTAGAAATTGGTTACTATTTCCAATAACTATATAAGGGTATAACAGTTTATATAGCTTGTTAAGTAATAAACTAATAAAAAAAACGAACAAAGGAAAACGGCCTACTACCACTATTAGTTTCAAAACGCCGTATTTCTCCTATTTCTTAACCTCTTCCAATGACTATTATCTTGTTTTGTAGGAAATTTAATTCTATTACAGCAGAAATACAATATTTCTTATCTTAAATAACTAAGTTATGGGCGTATTAATTAGCAAAATTTCATTTCTTTCTTTTCTTTTTTTTTAATTAATCCTGATTTTTTGATTAGTAAAGTATAAAACAAAAGTCCAGGTGTCAGGATCATTGTCAGATGCCATGGTTTTTTTGTGCTAAATTTCGAAAAATATTAACCTGTAGTTTCGAAAAAAGCAGCGGACGGTGAACAGACGTATTTTTTTATTTATCAGTTATTCGGGTCCTACGTATTTTGAAGCGAGTCTTCTAATTTTGAGAAGGGGGGAGGCATTTTTTTTTTTTTATTACAAAGAATCATTATAGAAAATTAAAATAACGATTGTGAATACGGTGTTTTACGTCTAAGCACTAAATTTGTTGAAACTACAAAAATTAAAGCACAATAATAGTAAAAAAAAATATAATTTTTAGAAATTGGAATTAATCAAATCGAAGATTTGCCTTGTAATTCAGCAGTAATGTGACTCTGTTTAATAAGTGTTTTCAACTCGCCTTGGAAGTGGGAGCTATTGACAACTAAAAGGTTTGAGAGGAGAGATTGGAGGGGTGGGGATGTATAAAACTGGACTGGCGGAATAAAGCCGGTTATAGCACAACTTGGGGATTAGTTAATGAAGGTAGGCGGCCAATCCCACGCTCCATCCTATATAGTATCCTGTCCCTACCATCTCATCATATAGTCCATCAATACTTGTAATCCATCTCATTCTCATAGTATCTCTATCAACAGGCCTATTAAGATTTGAATAAATAATTATAGTAAATATATATATATATATATAGTAATAGTAAATAGTTATAAGATTTGTAAATAATATACATGAAACTTAGTCTCAAGCAATCAGGTTTCGAAAAATACAAGATTCCTAAATTTTATCGATAAGTCGTACAAAATTAATACAACGGTGTAGTCCATCAACTTTATATCGATTTTAAAAAGGCTTATGATTCAATAGACCGTCAGAAGCTATATAACATTATGATTGAACAGGGAATACCTAGAAAGTTAGTAAACCTAGTAGAGATGTGTTTGTCGGAAACATTCCATAAAGTTAGTATCGGTCATAATTACTCCGAGAGATTTGAGGTGCGATCGGGTTTAAAACAGGGTGACTCCCTTTCACCTGTTTTGTTTAATATAGCCTTAGAATATGTTATAGAAAAGGTGATGTGTACCGAGAAAGGCTTAAATATGGGTGACAAGATTCCGGTTTTGGGGTATGCCGATGATCTGGTACTGCTAGGTGAAGACACGGAAACCATACAACTAAATACAAGTGTGTTAATAAAAACCGGTAAAGAAATAGACTCGAATTAAATACCGATAGGACGAAGTATATGATTAGTAGCAGAAACGGTGTCGATCTTGGTGATATTGATGTATCAGGGCATACTTTTAAACACGTAGAGAAATTCAAGTATTTAGGATCAATTATAACTAGAAAAAATGAAATCCAGGAAGAAATAAAGACCCGGTTAAAGGTGGAAAATGCGTGTTATTATTCAGTTACTAAGTTACTTAGTTCGCGGCTTCTATCTAAAACTTAAAGGTTAGAATTTATAAACTATTATTCTTCCAACGGTCTTTACGGATGTGAACGTGGCGCTTACTTTGAAGGATGAACAACGGTTCAAGGTTTCGAAATAAGTATTGCGTAAAATATTGGTCGAAAGAGATGAGGCCACTGGAGAGTTTAGAAGGTTGCACAACGCGGAATTGCGGAACTTACATCTGTGAATATAATTGAGCTGATTGCATCGCGGAGACTCAAATGGCGAGTAAAGTGTTGGGCTCGATGACGAGCGGATTCCGAGAAATTGGTATTTGCTGATCCGATGTAGGGGTCCGAAAGGTAGGCCGAAGCGAGATGGGAGGATTGCCTTAAAGCTGATCTCGGGAGCTGGGCCTTGAATGGTGAACATTGGACGAGTCTGTGTAGGCGGAATTTGGTGGTATCGGCATCGAACCTTCGGGTTCGCTAAGCCATTATTATTATTATTATTATTAAGTCGTACAAAATTAAAATCTTCCACGAAGGATAAAATTAAAATTCTATCTTCAACAGTAATAGGAAGGAATGGAATGGATTCCTAGAACACAAGTGCAGATTTAAATTGAAAGTTTATTGGACGGAATTATCGAAGGAAAATACCACTAACTTATTTTACGAGTCGTTTTATGTATTGGCATAAAGCCTCATTTGAATAACTAAAACTTGATGTAATATTTATGAAGATATTTTTATTTGGGAATATAGCATGTCCTTTTCCATTTCAAATTAAGTTTTTACTTTCACTTACAATGTAAAATAAACAATAATAGAAAATACAGCGGTGGAGAAAATTTTTGAATTTGAGTTTTCAACAGAGCCATTCGTGTTGAGATTACTTAATAACCAAATATTGCACATTACAAAGGGTACTACGAAATTCTGCAATTCAGTTTTTTTTATTTAGGCATACTAAGGACCACGTCATTCAACTACTTCGCTGACAGTGTGTTTGTCCAGTACATGCGCATTCTCTTTTTTTCTGGATGCTTCTGCTTCATCTAGAGTGTACCCATCTCCTTACAGAGTGTATAGTTCTTGAACCTCTTTTGCTTTAAAATCTTTCTGATCGTTGATAAGTCTCTACTGCCGGCTATTCCCAACTCATGAAGATCTTTTCTATTAACCTTCAGGTCCCTAATTCATCTTTCACCAGTAGAATATAATCTGACAGGTCACTCTGTTGGAAATCATCCTCGAAATGTGTCAATAGAAAGTTAAAGGCCTCCTTCGTATCACATTAGTGATCTTCTCAGTTTACCAATACAGTTCCTGGCTGTGTTGTCTCCTTTATTCACTGTCACTATTTTCACTATTCCAATTATCCTCCTTGGAATCTTCTTAATCTTGATTTCCAGTTACTCATCAAAGCTATTCCTGTTGTGGAAGTAGTATTCACAGGCGTAGAGGGCCTCTGGGTGAATGACAGAACGGTCATGTATTGCGGGAGACATCTCTTATTTTACATGTTCTTTGTCAGATGGTATGCGAGTTCTAGTTCATATTAATGTGGTATGCAAATTCAATTTTCTATATTTAGATTTCTAAAAATAATATCGATTGCATTCAATAAACTTCTCCATTCGTTAAAACAAGTCTTTAAATCAGCATTGCCATGTTTCATTTGGAAGTAAGGTACATTCGTAGTCCCAAGCACTCAGAAGTTCCTCTCCACAACAAAATATTTTCCTTTCGCCTTCATTTTTACATACGGAAAAATTGCCAAGTCAGAGAGCAAGGTTTAAACTCTAAAGAGGGTGCTTAAGATGTTTTAGTCCAGTAGCGACTCAATACTGGTACGGTGGAGGGACTCGGTGTCCATTCTTGAATTTCGTAGGTTTTTCATGGACATTAAAAAGATGGTGTAACATTTAGCTCTCACTGTCTTTTTGAGTCTAAAACAACACGCTCTTTAATCTCGCGCGATCTAAATAATACAGGGATAGTTGTTTCTTTAGAGATCGAACTTTTGTTACAATTACATGTCCAACCTCATCGTCAATGACTAAAAAGTTGAATTAAGGTTAGGTATAAATAATACATTAAGTAAATGTATGGCTATGAAAAGATATGATACACGTGTAGAGAAAGCACCTATTAGCAGCATTACAAAAATATTATAATAAACCAGAAGATTGCTTCGCATGGGAGGATGATAAGGAATAAAATAGGATGCAAGGATTGATACATGTGGGTTAGAGTGGGAATGTAGTTTGTCATAAAAGTGTCTGGTTCGGGTGTGAAATCAAAATTATATGAAAAAGGTTAGAATTTACTTGAAACTAAAATGTCACATCATACATAATGTGACAGAATATGCACAACTTATGTAAGACTTGTAACTTTTGAATAAAGGGTTGGAAATACTGACAGTCAGGTATTAGATAATCTTGAGGTTGTTAGAAGACCCGCCCCGCACCCAGTAGTGAAGGATACTAAATTCAAATAGTGCGCTTGATGAAAGGGCCCCCAGGACCAAAGACCTCTTTGCTCTTTGGCCAGGAGCTGATTATTGAGCCTTTGCCAAGCGATCGCTACTTTTATTCCGTTAATTGACGGAGGTGTCGGCTTCTGATTTACATGCTATTAGCTTGGTCTTTGACTGTCGGAGCAGTAATTCAAGGCTTTCCCGGCTTTGAGCTACATCTGTCTAGCGTCAATAGCTCGTGTCTCTTTTTTGGAAAATTATTTGGTGTCATAGTCAAATCGAAAATATATTGCTTTCATAATATTTTTCTCACTAACACTAGACATGTGCATAGTTATAAATAACATATACTTACTGAAACCGATTTTAAGATATACATAGCAGCTGAAAAGACACACATTAGATTCAAATTTTACAACCTATCATGTTCAGAACTATAATAAATTGTCCATAGTACTTTAGCAACATTATTTTACATACAGACCTTCGCACATCAACAGTCAACGAACAGGTTCCGACCCTCTACAAACGTTTACACCTTTTACACGAACACGCTAATACAAAACATGACCACTACTAACATGTCGGAAAACACTCGCAGAAGGGTAAAAATCTGGTGGGGGCAACACACGACTTTCACTTACCTCGATTTTTAAAATCAATGAAAGAATTTTCAAATACAGTTAGAGATAAAAATACGTGAAACTATTAAGGAATTAATCAAATTGAATTTATATATAAACATGTGTTTTATTAAAAAATCTATTATATTATTATCTAAAATAATCAGTTAGTTTTATCTTCTTCTCATCACTCTCTATTAACTTCTAAAAGCTTGTGTATGAGATGATATTTTTTCTAAAATCTTTAGCTTTCCAACGGTATATCATACATGTATATTACTGCTCTTATGTTCAAAAACGAAAAATTTCATTAAAAATATATTTTTTCTGTTTTCTCCTTTAGTTGGGTATCGAATTTATTCAATTTATATATTTACCTGTTTTTCATCAGCGCTAACAAGATAATCTAGTTATTATTATTGAATCTAAAAAATTAAAGGTACTTTAGAATAAGAAAATTTAAAATATCGGCATTTAAGCCCTGTCAGGCCATTTTTATCCAAATAAAACCTACATGATATTAAAGCCCATTTAATTTTACATCGATATAGCGAGTTTAATCAAAATCGTCGGAACCGTTTTTGAGAAAATCGAAAAAAGGTGCAAAATGCATGGTATAAAGTGCCTCTTCTGGTAAGCTCATTTTGATGAAAAAAGTTTTGTCACGTCTCGGGCGTATAGTTGTCTTAAATATGAAATTTCAGTTTCATAGGACTTACCGTTTCCGCCCGGGAGTTACCACACACACACACACAGACACACACACACACACACACACAAACACACACACAGACCTTTTTGCGGGACTTGGTTATTTGGACTCAGGGGACCCTAAAACGTGTATTTCCGTTGAAAACTGGAATTCGAAAATTTTCACGATCGCAATACTTTCCTTACTATATATAGTAAGTGAAAGTAAAAATATATTTTTTCTGTTTTCTCCTTTAGTTGGGTATCGAATTTATTCAATTTATATATTTACCTGTTTTTCATCAGCGCTAACAAGATAATCTAGTTATTATTATTGAATCTAAAAAATTAAAGGTACTTTAGAATAAGAAAATTTAAAATATCGGCATTTAAGCCTGTCAGACCATTTTTATCCAAATAAAACCTACATGATATTAAAGCCCATTTAATTTTACATCGATATAGCGAGTTTAATCAAAATCGTCGGAACCGTTTTGAGAAAATCGAAAAAGGTGCAAAATGCATGGTATAAAGTGCCTCTTCTGGTAAGCTCATTTTGATGAAAAAAGTTTTGTCACGTCTCGGGCGTATAGTTGTCTTAAATATGAAATTTCAGTTTCATAGGACTTACCGTTTCCGCCCGGGAGTTACCACACACACACACACACAGACACACACACAACAGACCTTTTGCGGACTTGGTTATTTGGACTCAGGGGACCCTAAAACGTGTATTTCCGTTGAAAACTGGAATTCGAAAATTTTCACGATCGCAATACTTTCCTTACTATATATAGTAAGTGAAAGTAAAAAGAACTTGGATCAGGTATCTTCTGACGAGGATGCGTTATGAGAAGCTCGTATGCGCTGCCGAGGTGTCGCTGGTCATCTTCTCTCTATCATAACTATCACGCCAAAAATATTAACCTTCCTCAAATTCACTAATTGTCAACAGCTATTGGCAGGTATGAGAAAAAATAAATCAGTGAGACTTAATAAGTAACTAAACTTCCAATATAATGAACAAGTAAGTGATTGTCAAACATAATAACAAACTGTAAGAAGGGAAACGTAAAGAAAAAATAGTAAAGTTAAGAGTACAGACAGATAATGTAATGACATATTCTTTGGCTCCTAATCAGTCAGTTAAGATAGTTTCGTTAGTGTTAATTTTAATATTAAAAACATTTTAATGACACATAAATCAATGAATAAATTTTAATTAAAAATGGGCAAAATTTTAATTTTTATACATGGCTGTCAGTGAGTCCTGAAGATGGGAAGGCCCCGAAACGTTGACTCGTGATTTTTGTTTATTTTTAGTAAACTTTTAATGGGGGATAAATGAAACATCTCTTTATATATCAGAAATATAATATATTGTCCATGGTACGTAACATTACTCAACATATATGCCTTCATATGTCAATAATCAACGAGCAGAACATCAGGACTCTCAACAAAAGTTTTCAGGACAACTTCCACATTACTACAAAACATGTCCACTACCGAGATACATCACAACTTCCGTATAAGGCTGAAGAAAAGTTGGATGAGAATCCTAACATAAATAGGAAATATGTATCAAGCCAGGAAGAGGTGCTGCTGGGTATTAATCTATTAATTACGCTTGCCACGCCAAAAGATCTATACGCACCCCATCACATTCACCTGTTGTCAACTTCATGACAGGTTTAATTTAAAAAAAAAAAATCACAATCAAGTTTATATTTTTTTTAAGCTGATATTTCTTCACTTTTAGTACTTGAACTTATATTAACTTATGTATTACAAATAAAATAAGGATATAACCTTTTAAGATCCAACAATGTGGACTTTTATTAGGCACAATCCCTCTTACATGGGAGATGTGTAGCCAGCTTTTCAAGCAATTAAGGGACAATGGACTTCATGAATTATATAATCCACCTTTATCTACCTATATATATACAATCCTTGTTCACTCTGTTGAATAAATAGTTAATGAGGTTTAATTTTTATCTTGAATAATTTATTGTTTATGTATCGATCATGATCTTGAAAATCAAGACGGATTCCCCTTCTAATTAGAAACATGCATTTACACCTTTTATGCTGTATGTTAAGATTAGTCATTAGAAACCAATGGTGGATTTAGTGAACAAAATGAAATAATCTAAAATTATTTAAAATTATGGATAATCATAATATTAACACAACGTTGAATATTTGGGTTAAAAATTTGCATTTTTGAAAATTGAGTAAAATCCGAATATTGCTCCATTTAACGAGAAAAATTGTTATTGATATTTTTAGTGTATGCATAGTTCTTGTTTTGATGAGAAATCCACCTTGATTGAAAGATTTCTTGGTCATAAACAGGCCAGCAAATAAGGAATTTTATAGGGGATAAATAGCGAACAGCAGATAATTTTATTAATTGGCATTAAAATATGCTAGCTTTGTAAGGTCTCATACAAATTTATATGAACATAAAAAAAAAAAAAAAAAATATATATATATATATATATATATATATATATATATATACAAAATTTTAGGCACTTATTAAAAGACAAAATTTAATCCTTGCAATATATATATATATATATATATATATATATATATATATATATATATATATATATATATATTTTTTTTTTTTTTTTTTTTTTTTTTTTTTTAACCATAAAATAATAATTTCGAAATTTTATATTTGGATTTTTTCTAAAATAAAATTTAATATTATGTAAAAGAAAGCGTCATTGTATTCCAATCTTGTCACAACAAATAATGTCCTTTCTTGCACTTGCAGTTCAAAATATGTAATGCTGAAGATCTACATTTACATACAGTTTCCTTAAGATCAGAAGTTATTAAAACAAGAGGAATGTAAAGAAGCAGTAAATATTCAAGCAGAGAGCTCAAAGAAGATCTTAAATCACTAAAAGGTTATGTTTTAAACAAATAGGTGTCGCTCTGACAGAACATGAATTATGTACATACGTTAACCGGGTCTCATAAATTTGAATGGAAACTGTATTTAGACCAAAGTGAGATACCATATTTAATGATTTTTGGACAATCGAAATATATTTTGTGATATAAATTTAAAATAATAATGTGCATGACAAAAATAATACTGCAAACTGATTAAATAAGTAGCAGTATAAATAACTTTTATGTGTCAAATAAATGTTTTTAGTTATTTCTCTATTGTTGAGTTCCATGATGAATAATCTTAATTAAAAGTTATATATATATATATATATAGATTAATGTTTTTTTACTTTATTTACCTATATATGAAATATATAGTAAGGGAAAGTATTGCGATCGTGAAAATATTCGAATTCCACTTTTCAACGGAAATACACGTTTTAGGGTCTCCTGAGTCCAAATAACCAAGTCCCGCAAAAAGGTCTGTGTGTGTGTGGTAACTCCCGGCCGAAAACGAAAAGTCCTGTGTAACTGAAATTTCGTATTTAAGGCACCTATACGCCCGAGATGTTACAAAATCTTTTTCATCAAAATTAGCTGACCGGAAGATGTATTTTATACCGTGCAGTCCGCACCTTTTTATGATTTTCTCAAAAACGGCTCTAACGACCTTGATTAAACTCTATATATCGTTGTAAAATTTGATGGGCTTTAATATAATGTAGGTTTCATTCTGATTGAAATAGTCTGACAGGGCTTAAATAACAATATTTTAAATTTTCTTCTTCTAAAGTACCTTCAATTTTATAATAATCGTCTTAACAAAGATAAAAACAGATAAATATATAAGTTGAACGAATTCAATATACAACTTAAGGAGAAAACATTTTTAATACAATTTTTTGTTTTTGAACATAAGAACGGTAATATACATGTATAATATATCGTTGGAAAGCTAAAGATTTTAGAAAAATATTATTTTATACAGAAAATTGTAAAAATTGATAAAGAGTGATGAAAAGGTCGTAAAACTAACTGATTATGGGGTCACTTGTAGCTGGGTGGTTAGCATAACAGCCTCCTATGCCAAAGGTCACGGATTCAAACCCGCAGGTGGTCCTAGGATTTTTAAATGGGAGTGAAAAATCCTTAGTTATGCCGTCCTTCGGAAGAGACGGTAAAAGGGGGTCCCGAGCCTGTGCGATGTCAGGTACTCGTTTAAGATTCCTATCCTAATAAAACCTGGATAGGCAAAATTTAGTACTCCCACTGTAGCATCGTCCGATTAGCGAAAGTAGCATAAAGTGACGTCAAACAAATAAACAAACAAACTAACTGATTATTTTAGATAATATAATCGATTTTTTAATAAAACACATGTTTCTGTAGAAATTCAATTTAATTAATTCTTTCAAAATTTATTTTCATCTCTAAATGTATTTAAAAATTCTTAAATTGATAAAGGAGGTAAGTAAAAGTCGTGTGTTGCGCGCACCGGATTTTTCATCATTGAAAAAGTGTGAATTATCTAAAATGTATAATTAATTAAATCTCATATCCATTCGGTCAGGCCCACAGGGTTATAAGAATAGTCTTAGAAAATACTTCCAATACAAGGAGAGCACTTATACGGATATATTGCCGATCGTCAATTACTGGCCCTTAAACGACTGACGCATCCATTCAGGCCGCCGCAGCTTGGACGTTTCAATCAGTCTATGAGCTTGATCGATTTCCTCTCAGCGGTATTGGTATTGATGCTTGTCTCCGTATAGGAGGGCCGAGAATTATAAAAATTTAATTGATAACTAAAGAAAATAATTTAAGTGTTAAAGAAAGGTTGAAAAAATCTCTCTCTCTCTCTCTCTCTCTATATATATATATATATATATATATATATATATATATATATATAAAATTTTAAAAGATAAAATAAAATGTTTAAAAGATAAAACGATGTTATTGAACAATTTGGAAGTGGCTACTGGTATGTAATTGTAACATTAAGTAAAACGTAATTGATATCTGACATGATATAATAATCTTTTATTTATCATAAATAGAGTAGCTTATTTCTATTAACCTGTTTCTTTTATATAACCTCATTCAACATAGTCACTATCAACATCTTTCGTAATTTGTAGCAATTTTAATTTAAATTATTTTATTTATCAAATTGAATTCATCAAACCGCAAACAAAGATTAAGAAGTGTAATTTTTGTTCTATTTTTTCAATGTGTCTCGATATTAGAAACATGATATTTATAGTTATATTAGATTAATTATAGTAATAGGTTCAATTGTTTTTATATCACTTTCCTCATCAACCATGATTCTAACTTTAGTCTAATAAGTTGCCATTTTATTCTGTTAAATATGCAATAGCGATCCAGTAGAAGTAGGCATAACCAAAATTATTCAATATATTTTAGTTGTAAAGTAATCGTGGTATATAGTCACGTTTGCACATTTATGTGATTGAACCAACGAATGGGAATATTTTGACTTGAAAACAACTTTGATAAATGTAATTGTTAAAAATATAATATTTATATTTCTTTAAAATTTATACGTCTTATAATGATGGAGTAGTTGTTGACCGTTTTGACTATATGGTAAGGAAGTTGGTTGAGTGTGCAGCCACCAAGAAAACACACCAGTAAGAAAAAATCTGGTGCGCGCAACACTCGATTTTCACTTATCTCTGTTATTAATGTCAATTTAAGAGTTTTTAAGCAAATCAAGAAACGAAAAGAAATTGTTAAAGAATTATTTAAATTTGATTTTTATAAAAAGATGTGTTTTATTAAATAATATGTTATAATATTATCTATGAAATTCAGTAAGTTTTTTTTTCATCACTCCGTGTTAGAACTACTTGGAGCGTCCGGCGATGATAGCGCCATCCGCTGACCAAGCGGTGAAATAATTGCATCAACAAATATTTTTTCAGTTTTTTCCTTTAGTTGGATATCAAATTATATATTTACCTGTTTTTATCAATGGTAATAAGATGACATGCTTATTTTTATAGAATATACAAAATTAAAGGTACTTTAGAGGACGAAAATTTAAAATATCTGCATTTAAACCTCGTCAAACTATTTCAATCAGAATGAAACCTGCGTGATATTAAAACCCATTAAATTTTTCATCGATATAGCCAGTTTAATAAAAATCGTTAGGGCCGTTTTTGAGAAAATCGTAAAAAGATGCTAAATGCATGGGATAAAGCAGGACTTCCGGTAAGACGATTTTAATGAAAAATTTGCTGTCAAATTTGGGGCGTATAGTAATCTTAAATATGAAATTTTAAGTTCGTACGACTTTTCGTTTTTGCGCTAGAGTTACCACACACAGACCTTTTTGCGGGGCTAGGTTATTTGGACTCACGGGACCCTAAAACGTGTATTTCCGTTGAAAACATTCACGATCGTAATACTTTCCCTTATATATTTCATAATAGGTAAGTGAAAGTAAAAAATAAAGGAAGTGGTTTTTATTGGTAGTTTCTTTGTTATCACATCCCCAAACAACTGGTATAGCATATAGTTACCACTCATAAACGCATTTATGCAAATTTAAATAAACACAAAATGAAATATTCGCGAGCAAAGCCGCGGGTTACAGCTAGTTAAATATATATTAAGTTGTTAGTGAAATTCACAAATTAATAAATGAAAATAATAATATAATATAACACACATGGTTGGCATACATTTAGTAATAAATAATTTCTATTAGGATAATCCTGTTCGTTTTAAAAGAAATTCCATTATTATATATGGTGGCTTTAACATTTCTCTTATTCTACTGTCTAATTGGGCGACGCAATAGTGGAAGTCCTAAAATTTTCCTATCCAAGTTTTAGTAGGATAGGTCGGCATAAACAAGGATGTTTTACTCTTAATTAAACATCCTAGGCCTACCTGCCAGGTTTGAACCCACAGCCTTGGGCATAGAATCTTTCTTTTGATTTTTCCAACGTTATATTTCTTATATCCTAAAGAAAAATAATACAATTTTTTTTCCTTAAGAACACAAATTTATTTTCTTTAATCCTTTAATAATCCAAATACGTGGAAGCTGCCTCCAACAGGATATAGTATAGAACATATAGAACAGTAGTTATAGCCTAAGGTCGCAGGTTCAAACTTGGCAGGTGGTTCTAGGAGTTTTTAATGAGAGTAAAAAATTCTTAGTTATGCCGTCCTTCGGAGAGGAAGTAAAATGGTGACCCCGAGTCTGTCCATGCCAGGTACTCGTTAAAGACTCCTATTCTAATTAAACTTGGATAGACAAAATTTAGTACTCTCACTGCAGTATCGGCTATAACTAATTTAATCAGACTTTATTAATAGTTTTATAGCACCAATTATGACTAAATATAAATTGAGAACTGAATTCGACATGTTAAAAATATAAGTTCTTAAACAATAAATTAATAAAACTTGGTTTTTATTGTTTTTTAAATTCTTAGAGGGTGTATAGTATTAAAATACTAAGAGAAATTTGATCGATCAAATGCGATCGATTAGACTTATATTGATCTGAAGATTCCAAGTCCTTTTTAGCAAAATTAATTCCCGACTCCACACCACTCACTTGAAATGTACTCTGTACAGTAGACGATTTCCCTTTCAATCCAACTAATCCTAAGAATTTTAACCCCGTATTTCAAAGGGCTTTGAAATAAAAAAAAAAAAAAAAAACATCTATCTCGATTTAATTAAAATATATAAAATATCGGCTACTAAATCACGATCTAGTTACAAAAATGTTTGTTCCAATTCTATTTGAACAGACCCATTGTGTCGCTGGATTTTAGAACTTATTTATTTTAAGAACTGGTGTTTTTATATATTTTAAATTTAACGACAGGCATCTAAATTTAAATGAGTGACCCATCATTTTTTTCCACAGAGTTTTTGGCATATATAATTACCTTTTTTCATAATTTAGTACATATACAAGACACAATTGGTGTGAATTTTTCACTGCACTAATAAACATCATAAATACTATACTAATAAATGAAAAAATAGTTTTTAATTTATCTGTCAGAGTTACCTTTTATAGACATTTAAAGTTTTTTGTATGCTTTAGTAAAAAAAATAAGACAGTGAGGCAAAAACTACGCAAACTTAATATCTTAATTAATTCTTCGAGTATGTCTCTTCGACTGAAGATATCAATACATAAGACTATTATACGCCCAACTTTATCATATGGTGCACCACTCTTACCGCATGTTGCTGAGTCGAACGAAAAATGTTTACAATCGTTTCAAAATGGCGTACCACGGAAAATTGTGAAAGGAGCGTCATTCCAAAGATCTAAAACCTCTAAAATTAAAGAGGAATTAAACATGAACAAACTTCCCGAACTCATAACTGCGAGGAGTAAAAAGTTCCATAAAACGGTCAAACTTAACAATCCCATGTATGGTAAGCTGACACCTTCTGGATTACCTCAACGATGGCAGAATATTGAGATTTAGGTTTTGGTATTAGATTAAGGTTCTACTTAAACCAAAAGGTGAGCCCCATCAACTCATTGCAGATTATTAGAAGATAGTTATATAATAATAATAATAGGCTTAGCGAACCAGAAGGTTCGAAGCCGATACTACCAAATTCCGCCTACTCTGACTCATCCGATGTTCACCATTCAAACCCAAGCTCCCGAGATCAGCCTTAACGCAATCCTCCATCTACGCTTCGGTCTACCTTTCGGACGCCTACCAGTCGAATCAGCAAATACCAACTTTCTCGGAATCCGCGCGTCATCGAGCCCAACAACTTTACTCGCCCATTTGAGTCTCCGCGATGCAATCAGCTCAATTATATTCACAGGATGCAAGTTCCGTAATTCCGCGTTGTGCAACCTTCTAAACTCCCCAGTGGCCTCATCTCTCTTCGGACCAAATATTTTACGTAATACCTTATTTTCGAAAACCTTAAGCCGTTGTTCATCCTTTAAAGTAAGCGGCCACGTTTCACATCCGTAAAGAACCGTTGGAAGAATAATAGTTTTATAAATTCTAACCTTTAAGTTTTTAGATAGAAGCCGCGAACTAAGTAACTTAGCAACTGAATAATAACACGCATTTCCCACCTTTAACCGGGTCTTTATTTCTTCCTGGATTTCATTTTTTCTAGTTATAATTGATCCTAAATACTTGAATTTCTCTACGTGTTCAAAAGTATGCCCTGATACATCAATATCACCAAGATCGACACCGTTTCTGCTACTAATCATATACTTCGTCTTATCGGTATTTAATTCGAGTCCTATTCCTTTACCGGTTTTTATTAACACACTCGTGTTTAGTTGTATGGTTTCCGTCTCTTCACCTAGCAGTACCAGATCATCGACATACCCCAAAACCGGAATCTTGTCACCCATATTTAAGCCTTTCTCGGTACACATCACCTTTTCTATGACATATTCTAAAGCTATATTAAATAACACAGGTGAAAGGGAGTCACCCTGTTTCAAACCCGATAGCACCTCAAATCTCTCGGAGTAATTATGACCGATTCTAACTTTATGGAATGTTTCCGACAAACACATCTCTACTAGGTTTACTAACTTTCTAGGTATTCCCTGTTCAATCATGATGTGATATAGCTTCTGACGGTCTATTGAATCATAAGCCTTTTTAAAATCGATATAAAGTTGATGGACTACACCGTTGTATTCCAATTTTTTCTATATTTGACGTAAGGAAAATATTTGGTCAATAGTCGAGCGATTCCGCCTTAAACCACATTGGTAATCTCCGATAATTTCCTCAGCGTATTCCGTGATTCGAATAGTTAGAATTGACGAGAATATTTTATAGCATACTGGGAGAAGAGAGATCCCACGATAGTAGAGAGTAGTACTCTATAGTATATAATAATAAGAGTACTCTATAGTATATAATTATTGAAGATAATTATATACTATAGAGATATCTGACATCCTTAAATTGCATACATGCAGAAAAAGGAAAGTATTAAAACACTAAGCCTTTAAGAAGAGCTGACAAAAGGGGCTAAGAAAGAAAAAAAAATCTTAATTTGATAAGTTATTGAATTTCGGTAAGCAGGCTGCGATTTTTTCTTTTTGTGCGCCGTAAATAAAGCATGTATTTGAGTGATAAAAGGGAATTAGTTGGATTTTATCCAAGGAAAAGATGGTACTGAAAACCAGGTATTGGCGTGAGTAAAATCCTGGTTTACAACGAGTAGCAGCAATGAATTGAAGAGGGATGTACTCGTGCCGTAGAAGTGGTGAAAGTAATGGCTCTACCCTCCCATCATTTGTTCCTTTTACGACGGAAAGCTCTAGTAGGTGTGATTAAATTGCTATCACTACAAGAAAAACTGAACTAAGAGCTCAACATTCTCGTAAAAAAAAGTAGCAATTGATTGCACACTTTTCATCTTTATCGTCTTCAACTCTATTTTAAGATATAATTTGAGGTTTTTCCCTAGCGTTCATGAATTAAAAGTATGCATTAAACACTCAACCATGTAATTTCAAGTTCGTAATGATATGCAAAATGATGAAATCGATAGGGGTTATTATACTGGCAGCAAGCTCTATTAACATCTAAATTGCACCGTTTTCATCAATGAAATTATTACAAATTTACATGAACAATTACAAATTTTAGCTCACGAAAAAATTCAGTTCATTTGGATATTTAAATGGTTCTGTGAAGTTATTGGACTGTTATTTAATGAGAATTGAGGAATATTTGATCGTTCCTCTATTGCATGTTTCTCCATTTTTCTTTCCAACTGACTCTTCTCTTGGAGTTGCAGCAATGATCAACTGCCAACTACTAGTGTTCAATTACTTTTTTATTAACCGGAACTTAGCTCGGGTAATTTAAAAGATGTATTTTTCCTTTTTTCGATTACGTTATGGGGGTTCATATAAAGGCCTAATGTATCAATCTTTAACAATGTAAAATATCTCATCATTTTCTATATTCGTTGTTTTCAAAGTTTTTAGTTGTTAACGAAATTACTTAAAACGTGTAAACAACCAGCCCCTGTAAATGATCAAAAATATTGTAAAACAGAGACTAGGTAAGGGAATGATAAAAAACAACAACATATAGTTTCCACAGTATTGTGGTGAAGCAACTTGGTATCGGATCTAATATTTTCACAATACGATATTGCAGCTCTTGGATAAGAATCAAAAAACTACAAATCCCACATGATTCTGATTCTCCCATTATAACGATATGTCAATTAAAACCTCAAGGATAATTTTAGTGCCATGTGTTATGATTTTTAGTTGCTTAGATGTTTGGATCGTGAATAATACTGTCGAAAATACTCAAGGAATTCTATTCTATAATAGAAGCATATACTTTCTAATATATCTTACAATGAAAAACTCCTGTTTGAAAATTAGTCATATGTTTAAGATATTATAAACTAAAATGTTGTTAGGTACTTTAACATACGATAGGAACACAGTTACGTAAAGCACATTGACATAGTGATGCTACCAGTGCCTTTGATCCGGGTAATTTTCAATGAACGTAGAGAATAACCTAATTAGGAAATCCAGAAGGCCTTATAAAGGAGATTCCAAGTAACCTAATTAGGACGTTTGTGGTGAAACACAGACCACGCAGAGAATTAGGTTTCAGACTTTAGCAAGTGTGTAAAATAACCACATTTTGCGAAAAACGATAAGTAATGTGGTTAGTGAAATTGTGTTTTTAATTAATGAATAGGTAAAGTTTCATAATAAATTATTAAAATAAGAGGATATTTTAATTTATCGTCCTGTGTCTCGTCATGAGTTTAAGCGCAAATCTCCATCATTTAGTATTTAATTTTAAGTCGATAGACCTAAACCGCCAGCATTAGTTCATTTTACTTTTCTAATATAAAATGAGCACAGATTTATCTTATAATTTTACAGATTTCTCAATAAATAAAACACTTACATAAAATATTTACAACTTTATTATTGTGGTAAATCATTAAGGAATTGGGTATTAAAACTTAAATTTAAACGTTAATCTTATTTGATTAATAAAAAAGACCACTTTTATCCCATTATGTATATATTCATTAATAAATAACAAAACTGTCCTAGAACCTTCACCTCTATACTCTAGCAGTTCCACTGTGACATTTAAGTAAAAAAAATGATTTCATACTTTTTCCTAATAAAATCATGTCAATATATATATATCTAAAAACTAAATGAATTTGGATTGAGAGGAATGTTTGTAGATGATATAAAAAATATTTTTCCAAAATTTTATATTATTCGATTTTACTCAATTATTTTTAATGCTTAGTGACAAAATTATAATTTATACATGGAATTTGAGAATGGCCAGCTATAAGGGCCGAAATATAATAAATTAACGACTATTAATTGTAATTTACTGATGTTACATTAGTGAATATAAATATAATGAGATAAAAGAGAACTTTTTAATTAATCCAAAAAACATTAACAAGAAAAATAAAATTTAAATCTTGTAAACACTTGAAAATCTCTCCTTTCATTGATTCGACATATCAGGATAATTCCAACGTGTATCAATAATAATAATTTATAACTGTAATCTTCCATTTTAAAAATTTTATTATTCTGGTTATGTAACATTATGATTAGATACCTACTTGTAATAAATTTTTAAATTTGAAATTTTTTATAGGATTTTGAAGATGGGTGAAACGCGTTGTTCACTGATTTTTGTATTTCAATAAAAATGTTTAAAAAAAAAAAATAAACAAGCCCATTTCTTTTTTACCTAAATGAAGTATATGTTTCGAACCTTACTGTATTATAAACAGACATCCGAGCTTGCATACTGAAAAAAATAATAATTTTACAAACATTTCAGTTTATTATAGCTTTAACGTCCGCTATAAAATTTGTTGAAATACTGTTTGTTATTTTCAAAACCTTGGGACAAAGAGGAAAAAAAAAAGAAGCATATTGTGTTTAAAATGGAAAAAGTTCTTATTATGACGGAGTTAAGAGAAAAATAAAAAGTTTTCGGGAAGATATCCTGGAAGAACGTTTTGGCAGGCCACTCGAGAAGTTGGCGCCGCAGTAGCTGGCGGCTGTCAGAAAAAGCAACAAGGCAGCTGGCAGTATTCAACACGGAGCCAGTGTCCTCATAGTCCCGAAGTTGAAAAGATCTTCCACCTTTAGGCTCAACTTCTTTCGATTATCGTTCAAATTACTGAATTATTTATGATCCAAGTTAAATTAGAATCTTACAATATAAGCCACACACTAAAAGATTCCGATTGTATTTTATACCTACATAAATATCTGAATTATTAAACATGCAACGTTCACACGTCGACAAAACACTTGGCCAACGCTTTTTATCGGCGACAACCAAATTCCTTACATCCACTGTACATTAGCTAGCTAGGACTAACAATCGACCGAAGGATGACTTACGGCTTATATGCCAAGATAAAAACAAAGACTCTCAACCATCGACTGAAAGTACTATACTCTTATATTCAAATCATCAAAACTAAATGTTGGACAGAAACCGATTAAATACCCTTGGCTACTTGAGCCCATATGGACTTACGTCTCATAATTTATGATTCAGGGAAAAGTACTCACATAAAAAAACTGCAACAATTTCAATCACAATTTTTAAGATTTATCCTTGGTATGTAAGAAACCCATACATCCTTTTTCAGAACAACCAGTCTGTCTAGCTACGAAGAGTAAAATCAGCTAAAGCTGTGGGAAGGACCGTATGTTGAAGAATGAGACCAACAAAAAGTGACGCCTAGGACGAATTCCGTCTTTTCCGATATGTGCCTGCCAGCTCAATGTCCTACTTCCAGCTCAGTTACCTTTTTATGTAATATTGTTAGGCAACATTAATAATTATCAGCCTTAGTATTTTCAATTATAATTAATATCAGATGTAATTATGTCTTTTTGTTAAATAACATATGTAATTTAATATCAATAATTAGTATACTCGATCAATAATTATTATATACCGAATGAAAGTACTATATTCTCTTCTATCAAATTCATCTAAATTAAAAATTATACAGAAACTGAATACATACCCATTCCTACTTAAGCCAATATGGACTTACGCTTCACAGATTATTGGTTTAGCCAAAAAGACTCACATACAAAAACTGCAATGATTTCAATCCAAAATTTTAAGACTGATAACGACAGCTCCTTGGTAAGTAAACAACAGAACCATATATACGAACTTACAATAACCAACAGTACTTACGAACGCTCTACTTGTATTTTTATAGCAAACTGCATGTACACGACATGTGAATAGCTTAAATGCCTGTTGGAAGAAGGCTGGAAAGAAGAGAGAGTGACCTCCTCAGCTATATTAAAGCCTAGAAAGAGGTGCTGCTAGACACTTGTTTGCCTATGCCTATCATGCATGCTCTTAAAGTTTTATATAGCACATGTGTTGATTGTCTGATAACGTCTGACAGGTGCGAATAGAATCTGCGTAACATGATAATAATATATCACAGGCTCCTTTTTCCGGAAAATACCACATTAAATTTTCTCACAAAAACCATTCATATAACATCAAATTTGATATTTGTACAATATGTAAAAGGAATACTTATTAAACTCACTATCATTTAATCGGAGTCTACCTTATCTACTCCTCTAACAGAAACTATTATATACCATAAGTAAACAATATTTCAAAAAATCAGTTCCCAACAATATAAATTTTTTTTTTCTCTTTATATCTATATTCACGCCTGTCAGAATGTATCTGACAATCAGCAAATGTGCTGTACAAATTGAGATCCAGGCATGGTAGGCATAAAGAAGGAAAATGCCCAGCAGCACCCCTTCCATGGCTTTATTTTATCCGAGGAGGTCCCTCATCCAGCCTCTCTTTAGCCTTCTTCTGACTGGCATTTCAGCTATTGACATGTCCGTTAAGTTTACTGTGAAAACGAGTATATAGTGTTCGTATATGTTGGTCAACTGTTGGTTGTTGTAAGTCCGTATGTAGGGTTCTGTTGTTTACGTACCAAGGAGCTGTCGTTATCAGTCTTAAAATTTTGGATTGAAATGATTGCAGTTTTTGTAAGTGAGTCTTTTTTGCTGAACCAAAAATCTGTGAAGCGTAACTCCATATTGGCTTAAGAAGGTATGTGTATGTATTCAGTTTCTGTCTAACTTTTAATTTTGAAGATTTAGATAAAAGTGAGTATAGTACTTTCAGTCGGTGGTTAAGAGTCTGTCTTTTCATCTTGACATGTGGGCCCCAAGTCATCCTTCAATCGAGTGTCAGTCCTAGGTAATGTACAGAGTTGGTCTGACGAATTTGGTTGTTGTCGATAAAAAATGGTGGGCAAGTGTTTTTTCGTAGTGTGAACGTTACGTGTTTTGATTTGTCGTGATTTAAACGAATTTTTCATAGCTTCTACCAATTTTGTAGTATCATCAAGTGATTTTGTAGAGTCAGTGAGGCGAGTATAGGATTGTCGTTTGATATTAATATTGCAGTATCGTTCGCGTAAGTTGCAGTCAATGTGGTGGGATGAGTTGGTATGTCATTTGTGTATACAATGTATAGGAGCGGAGCAAGTATCGATCCTTGCGGTACTCCTACCAAGACTGGTTGGATTGAAGAAGTTTCTGAGCCCTGCCGAACAGAGAAGAACCTATCAGAGAGAAAAGAGTGTATAATAAGATAGTATGTGTAAGGTAGTACGTTCTTGAGTTTAAAGAGAAGCCCCTCGTGCCAGACTTTATCAAACTCTTGGGCAACATCAAAAAATACTCCAGTTGCGTATTGCTTTTTTTCTAGTGCTCCTGCAATGAAGTCAGTAACTCTGTGTAATTGGTGTGTCGTTTAAATAAATATATAAATAAACATAAAATATAAATTAAATCGAATATTCTATCTATCTGCGTGGCTCTACAAGCCTTGGTGGGTCTTGGCCTCCTCAATGAGCCGCCGCCATTCCGCCATTAATCGAATATTAACTGCTTAAAATTAAGATCATTCATTATCAACGAATAAAATTAATAACCGTATTTTTATTAATAACCAAGAGCAGATAAGAAGTTAATAGTCAATATTCTTACATACAAAACAATATAATTCAGTAAAAATAAGCAATAATATTAAAATAGTATTATATCCCAATGACTGTAAATCTATGATAAATTCATAAACGTTTTTACTATAACTAATGTGAATATTAAGCTATTTATAACTGATGTAAGTAAATTAATGAAATAAAATGTCAATTCATAATCTACATTCTAGTAATTAGACTAGATCAATATAATCACTGTACTGTAAAATCTCAATCGAAACAGCCTTAAACAAATGTATTTTTATTATTTATAAAGATGCATTTTTGTTATTTAAACAGATGTGTTCTTATTTTTAAAACAGATGTATTTTTATTTTATCTCTACTCTTTTGAAAAAATGAAAACTGTTAATTTAAATATATATAAACAATTCACAAAATGTATTGTAAATAGCCAAGCCAGAGTCTACTTGTATGGGGTATTCACATAATACAAATACAATTTATTCTATTCAGGTTGCGATGAGAAAAATATGAAGAAAAAAATATTAATCTTCAATACTCTATGGAAATTACTTTTAATTGATTGATTGAAAAATAACACTTTATTTTGGAACTAAGCCCTTCAAAATAACTTTTTTATTTTAGGGACTGAGTCAACGTAAAATGAGAGCTACATCTGGGCTATAAGAGATAAGCTTAGTAAATTATAAAAAAACAAGATATCTTAAAAAATATGAAACAATTACATGAAATAAAGTCTTCTGTTGACAATATGATTAATCGAAATTCAGTAATGATAATTAAAAAAAAAAAAAAGTAAAACTGGTATCTCTGAATACATATGAAAACCTTCAATATTGACTAAAGGACTATAAATTAAACTTAAGAGTAAATATTATCATTGCAAAATATCGTCATTAGGTGGTGAGAAGAAGAAAGGGTTGGAGCATAAAGAATGTTGGACGGGGAAGAATTCCAAAAGGTAGTGGAAGAAAGAAGCGTTAATATGTTTTGGTTCTGAAGGAAGGTGTATGTATGCTAGGTTGGAATGACTGGATCTCCTTTGTTTTGAAAGGAATGAGAATTTTTGATAATTTTGGTATAACATTTCATGTTAACAATGTTTCTTTTCGAAATTGAAGATTTTATGGTCATTAATATATTAAATTGTAGACATTTCATCCTAATATATTCTCCATAAATATTTGTTTTATCAAAGCCTCAATGCTTCGGAATTATGCCATGTCAGGATAGTATTGAATTTGATAAAAATACTCCCATCTTACTTCAGGCCAGCATTAATAAGCAGCTATCGACATTACAAAGTTTATTTTAATTAGGTTATTTAGGAACAGTCTCTTCTTTAAATTATCATTAATTTATTCTTCATTATACATAATTAACTTGTCGGAGCCTATACGCCTCATATTCAGAATTTTTTTGTTATTCACTAATAACTATTTAGTATTATATTAATTTAAACATTCAACAATAATAAATATCACAATTAAACAATTCATAATCACACTATAATAAATTAAATCAGCATTATATCTCTACTTACATAAAAACAAATCTTTTAATATTGTCAAATTCTTGAATTCCTTATTTAATTTAATAATGGTAATTTTTTTTTCTATTTTTATCTATTAATTATTACAATTTTAACATTTTTTAAATATCTATATCCTAAAGAAACATTTAACACAGTGCCAGGAGTAGACTGAGTTTGAACCTTACTCCTTCTCTCTAAACTTCTAAACTTTATATAGAATATTAATATTATAATCTAAAAAACAACGTTTATTTTCTAATCGGTAATTTTAAAGCATTATTCTATAGTACATACAGAATCCTGATGGTGGGTAAAAAGCTCGAAAAGTTAAAATGTTGGAACTATTATATATTAATTATTAATAATAATTCATTGTTTCAAAATTTCGACTAATAAGGTATATTCCGGAATTTTGTAAATAAAATATTATATGAATTTGATGGTGAGGTTCGAGCGTAAGAGGGCGGAAGAATCAGGAAGAGGGAATTAGCTTCGTCTGAAATCCCACTTTCATCTTCAACATCACCAACCATGTTTAAAATGAGCTTATGTGATATTTTCCTTTTGGACTTTGTTTACTCGATGGAGTGTGTCGAATTAGAGTATCCTATTAATCTCACTTTGATCAATCAATTTGGATTATAATCTCAGTGCATAAGAAGAATAAACATTTACACCCCCCACCAAAAAAAAAAAAAAAAAAAATTAATTCCCAGATTTATATCCGGACCTAATACTTGATTTGCCGAAATTAGCCCCGTTAATATACACGGTACGTAAAACCCGCATGACGTTACGACTATGCGCATAAGGTATTCCTCTGCCCCCTGTAAATAATTTGTTTTCAATTGTTATTGGTAGTAAATAGTTTGGAATAAATGTTTATCATTTTTTTTTTTCTAAAATGGTGTAATTTTTTTTAATTGTGGGACTTGCTTTAACATTATCGACAGAAACCCCAATTCAGGTTTTTTATTGCAATATTATTTTTTTAAATTTTATTTATTTTTTTATATTCTGAATTATCACCTTTCTTATATGAAAGGAAGGAAAAAAAAAAAAAAAGAGAATGTATATAATCGGATTTTGTCTAACTAGCCTTAGCACAAATATGGAGGACGAGTTCTTAAAGACACTGTAATTATTGCAAACTTTGTATCTAGAACATGTAAAAATTATTGACTAATTAAACATGATTTTTTAAACATATAGAGGATTAAATAGAAATATTGAAAAACGCTAAGACCTTATTTCACAACCCAATAAAATGGTTCATATTCATAACAGTGCTTACTTATTTCATTTAGCGAAAATACATAAGAATTTTGGAATAATGATTTCTTATCGATTAATATTTATGAAGTATACTAAGCAGAAGTTAACACACTTTAAACCGTAGAATATATAGTTTTTTCGTTATTCATCTCGCAGATCTATCACAATGCTTTATGCTTTATTCTACTTAAAAATTAAAATGGTTTACTATATATTTTTGTTTAACATTTTATATCCTGTAATATTACATTTTATCTCAATAAGGACAATAGTAATAGTATTTTGGGATTATATTTTTTTTACAATGATGTACTTCTAACAGAAAAAATAAATTACTTATGTATTATGAAATTTTTATTTATTTTTTTAAACGGTTTACATTTTTCATCATTTAATTTTTCTTAGCCCCTTATTATCACTTCTAAAAGCTGAACTGCTGAAAGATTCTCCTTTTTCTGCAATCACGCATTTTAAGAAGTTACATCTCTTTAACCTAGCGTCTGGAGATCAATAACATTTCAAGTAATAATTAAGGTAGGGGGGTAAATGGGTAGGGCAACAGGAGGACTAGAGAGGGAGATAGGTGCGGGCATCTCCCCCACTCTTTGCGAATTTATCAAGCCATAGTGCCCTACCCACTGCTTGGTAAACCTCCAGTCCTCCCTATCCCTACCAACGCCTACTGTCACCTCCTCGTGGTGCCCCCCGGGGAGTCCGATGGGACTCGCGGACGACAGAGGCGGGGGTTTGTCACTCTGGTGACTACCCTATTAAGACACCCAAGCCAGGTGGAGGGCGCTCGAGCTGAGGCTGAATGGCAGGGGGTGTATAAAAATACACTGTTTCTTATCGACCCACTTGGGGCACCTGGCACACCCCATTTCAACTAAATGCCCGCTGCAGGGAGAGGGGGTTGTACCTGCAGTGTAATTACCCCCGTACTCGTGGGAACAAAAATGTCACAAATAATTAAAAAAATTTCAGATAGCGAGGAGGAGGTGGAGGCGAAGGAGTTATTGGAGATGATGGCCGTGGAGGATTCTTCATCATCCTCATATGGCCGGTCGGGGACTCAACTGGACCCGTCGACTGCCAGCGTGCAGCAAGATGATGACGAAACCAGGAGCTCGTTAGCGACGCTCATGGACGAGGTAAGAGATCTCTCTGTTGCATCGGAGGGTGAACGGAGCTTGGGTGGGCCCATTGAGAGAACCCCCAAGCCCCAGGAGGTGAAGAAGCCCTCCGGTGCTCAGAGAAGAAAATTTAAGAAATTGAGAGAGCAAGAGAGAGCTCAAACTGGGAATGATGCTGGACCTTCGGGACTCCTGGAGAACCAAAGTCAGGCGGCTCAGACCGCCAGACTGTCGGGACTCACGGATGACCGGAGTAAAGCTGTTCCTGGAACGAGCTCTGAGAAAAGACCTAGGACCTCACCCGGAACCTCTGCGCCTATGGCAAAGAGGGCCAGGAGTGCGGCCCCTAATGTTATTTCATACGCTCTAGCTACCGGAGGGAGTAAGGTAGCTATCATTCCCACTCGATACCCAGCTGATCAGCTCACCTGGGAGCAGAGTGAGGATGTTAAGAAACAGCTGATCGGCTTTGTCGATCAGCTAGAGGAAGGTGGCACCCAGGCTGAGTTTAGTGGGTTCAGCTTTAAGATGGGCGGCTGTGTGGTGGTTTGCGACAATCAGGAATCTAGAGACTGGTTGTCGGAAATCATAAAAAATATTAAACTTAGTGGGGGCCTAGCGCTCCGCATTGGTGACTTTGAGGAGCTCAAAAAGCCGGTCAGAGTCGGTGGCTTTTTCCCTGGGGAAAAGCTCACAGAGCAAACTTTCTGTAGGCGTATACGCATACAGAATTCTAGAATCCCTGAGGTGAACAGATGGTCACTAATGGGTGTAAAGGAGGAGAGGCACGGATTCTTCGCCCTGATGAGAATCCCGGAGTCTAGCCTTAGGTTCTTGGAAGAGCGAAACTGGCTGGTGACCTTTGGGATGGGCAAGGTCCAACTCAGGTTGCTGGAGAGAAAGAGGCCACCCAAACCTGCAAAGGAAATGGCTAACAAGGTCTCAACTGTTGCCAGGGATGAGGGCAGAAAGACGGAGCCTGGTCAGGACGGAGGAGCACCGCTCTCGATGAAGGAGAAAACTGCTTTGGTTTGCGGGGGTGGCCCTGTGGTGGGAGCTGGGAGGCCTGCCGATCCGGGTGTCTCTAATGTAAGAACCGGTGAAGGCACGGCGTCTCGGCTTCCATCTGGGGATGCCTCCTTGGCGGGATCCGGTGGGCCTGCCGATCCGGGTTCCTCTGCGGAGGGCCCCGGGGAAGGCACGGTCGGCCGGCGCCCGTCTGGAACTGGCTCTTCGGCGGGGTTCGGGGGGCATGCTGATCCGGGTACCTCCACTGGGAGGACTGGTGAAGGCATGGCTCCTCGGCGACCGTACGGGGTTGGCGCCTCGGTTGGATCCGGGGGGCCCGCTGATCCGGGTACCTCTGGGAGGACCGGTGATGGCGGCGTCCCTCGGCGCCCGCCGGGGTGTGACCAATAAGCAGTAATGGTGTTGCGGTTGATGCAGATCAACCTGCATCACTGCATTGCGGCATGTGGTGCCCTACAGCAGTATGTAAGAGGTAAGAATATTGATAATATTCTAAAACAAGAACCTTACCTTTTTAAAGACAGTGTAAAGGGGCTGGAGATGCGGGGTTACAGTGTAATAGCTGTACCCATGCGCTCCAGGACCTGTATACTGTACAAAAACAACCTAAAGATATTACCCTTGTGGCAATTCTGTTGCAGGGATCTGACAGCAGCAAAAGTGACCCTCCTTGAGGGTAATAACAGAAGGGAGATCACTGTTTGCGCCGTGTACCTTCCTTATGAAGAGGACATCCCCACTGAGGCTCTCAGAAGGCTAGTTGCCGGGATGGAAGGCGAAGGCGCCCTAATAGCATCATTGGACGCCAACGCTCACCACAGACTCTGGGGCAGTACAAATAACAACCAGAGAGGTGAGTCTCTATTAGAGTTTATCTTAAGCAATGATCTTGAAATCCACAACAAGGGCAATACTGCCACATTTGTCAACAAAAATAGATCAGAGGTCATTGACATAACACTAAGCACTAATTGTGCGAACGATTTCATTAAGGACTGGCATGTCTCTCTTGAGGAGTCATGTTCAGATCACAAATATATCAGATTTGACATAGATGTCAACGACATGTTTGAGACGGTGTACAGGAACCCCAAACTCACTGACTGGGGTTCCTACTGCACCCAACTCGAACAAGAAATAAGACAGTGTCCTAAATCAATTAGAGACAAATGGCAATTGGACTGCCTTAATGTATCACTTACTGAGGCAATAATGAAATCCTACACTGATAATAATAGAGTGTGTACTGTCAAGTCCAACAGGAACGTTACCTGGTGGAATAGTGAACTTGGCAAGTTGAGAGCTTCTACTAGGAAACTCTTCAATAAAGCCAAAAGTACAGGTAGTTGGAATGCCTATAAGCAAGCACTGACCGACTACAATAAAGCCATTAGGAAAGCTAAAGAGAGGGGCATGGAGGAATTTTTGCAACGACATCAATGACACATCCTCTACTTTTAGAGTAAATAGAATCCTATCCAAGAGGCCGGGCCAGGGAGTTATGGGTGCCATCAGTGCGGAAGGGGGCCATACCGATTCAGAGATTGGCACCCTGAAAGCACTTGCTAGAGCACACTTCCCTGGCTGCGAGCTGATGGATGAGGAACCAAACAATCCCACCTCGGATAAAAATACTATTAATACAGACAGGTGGGCAGAAGCTAACAGAATAGTCAATTCTGGGAGACTAGAATGGGCAGTTAAATCATTTGCCCCATTTAAATCAGCCAGCACTGATGGAATTTTTCCAGCTCTACTTCAAAAGGGCTTTGAGGTGCTGCGACCCCACCTCCTTGTTTTATTGAGAGGTAGTTTAGCACTTAACCACATACCTGATAGGTGGAATGTGGCTAAAGTACGATATATACCTAAACCTGGGAAGGCCTCCTATGACCATCCCAAGGCGTATAGGCCTATATGTCTGACATCTTTCCTATTGAAGACACTGGAAAAGATTATTGACAGACATATTAGAGACAATATACTGGCTGATAAACCACTACATAGTGCTCAATATGCTTATCAGCCTGGCAAATCCTGTGAGACTGCCTTACACTTCCTGGTCTCCAGGATTGAGAAAACTCTGATTAACAAAGATATTGTGGCAGGCATCTTTGTTGACATAGAGGGTGCCTTTGACCGAACTCCTTATGACACTATGGCATTAGCCTTAGAAAGGAGAGGAGTGGGAGGATTAATCTCCGGATGGATTAATGCCATGCTGGAGGGAAGGATGCTCACATCCGAACTGGGACACTCCAGATTGTGGATTAGACCGAGAGGAGGATGTCCGCAAGGGGGAGTGCTATCTCTACTTCTGTGGTGTCTGGTCGTCGACTCGTTGCTGACAATCCTGAATAATGCAGGTTTCTATGCACAGGGATACGCTGATGATATCGCTGTGCTAATTGAAGGCAAGTTTCCGGAAACCATATCGGATCTGCTCAAAACAACCATGAAACTTCTTAGGGAATGGTGTCAGACGAATGGTCTAAGCATCAACCCTCAGAAGGTCAATCTCTGTATCTTCACTAACAAAAGAAATATAACCATCAGACCACCCCACCTTGGTGAGGCTGAGGTCAATATCTGTAGTGAAGTTAAATATCTAGGAATTACTCTTGATAGTAAATTAAAATGAAACAGCCACATTGATAAAACCTGTACAAGGGCACTTAAGTGCCTCTTTGCATGTAAAGGGGCTGTTGGAAAAACATGGGGCCTCAAACCGAATTTCGTCCTCTGGATATATAAAACAGTTATAAGACCGATGGTCCTATATGCAGCTGTTGTGTGGTGGCATAAGGCAAATACATGTAAATCCTTGCTGCAGCTTGGGAAGCTGCAAAGACTGGCATGCCTTATGACAACCGGAGCTATGAGTACAACCCCGACTGCTGCAATGGAAGTTTTACTCAACCTAACACCATTACACATAGCAGTAGAAACTCAAGCACTTAACACAGCCTATAGGCTCTCTAAGTTAGGAACAAGATCCAGCTCTTTGGTTTACCGGGGCCATGGCAACTTGTTCAGAAGGATTGATGAAGATTCGGTGCTTGCCATGCATTCCGATCTTCAAGTAAAGAAATACAAGGACACACTTTATTGTGCAATGATTAACAGGACTGACTCGCACAAACCGTGCAATGGAGTCAACTGTTATACAGATGGATCCATGAAAGAGCTAGGCTCAGGTGCTGGAATATGGAGAATGGATAAACCTGAGGAAGGGTTGTCCATTTCTCTCGGTAAGCATACCTCAGTCTTCCAGGCTGAAGTAATGGCTATCAATATCTGTGCTCAAACCTTAATTTCAGAAGGGATGAGAGACAGACAGATAACTATCCATACCGATAGTCAAGCTGCTATTGGAGCTTTGGGTAGTTATATAACACGGTCCAAACTAGTAGAGGAATGCAAAAACAATCTAAATATGCTTTCCCTGCTAAATAAAGTCCGGGTATATTGGGTGCCTGGTCACTCAGGCATCTTAGGGAATGAGAGGGCTGATAGCCTCGCGAGGAGGGGTTCTGCCCAGCTACCCCCCACACCCGAACCTGTGTGTGGAATTAGCCTCAGCAAAGCCAAAGGACTGATTAAGGCTGCTGCTGATAATAGATCCAGGCAATACTGGAGGGATACCGACAAGCAGCATCACTCCAAGATGTTTCTGGATGGACCCTGCAAAGAGAGAAGTCATATTCTACTCTCTATGGACAGGACAACCCTAAGGAGGGTAACAGGACTATATACTGGACACTGTCAACTTAATAAGCATCTCCATAATATGGGTTTGGTGGCCTCACCGACTTGCAGATTCTGCAAGAAGGAGGATGAAACTGCATTTCATTTGATATGCAGTTGCCCAGAGATTGCTAGGACACGGTTTTACCATTTTGGTGTCGACCATATCCCTGATCCCAAGTTGCGTGAACTGATTAACCCCCACAGGTTAGTCAGATTCACCAAGGCGCTAGCCCTGTATTAACAGTATATCGGAATATCGGACGGCGCACAATAAGCCTAAATTGGCTGCAGTGCATTGGATTAGCCGGCAAAAAAAATAAATAAAATAAAATAATTAAGGTGATAAGGCTCACATTCTAGTTTGTTTCGGCCTTACCACTAAAACTTAAACTAATTTATTTATTTATTGAGTTTCTACCACCGTTGAGGTATTCCTGAGGGATTCACTTCATTAAATAAAGGTTTAGATGCAAATCTTGTAGGTTCAAAATCTTTAAGTTGCTCTCTTTCAAATTTTTTTTAAATGTAGGTATTTTTAACACTTCAAGTAATTTTGTTGTTTTTACTCTTTGGAATCTCGTCCCTTTTGCGATTCATCTTAAAATTTGTCTTGTAATGCCTAGACACTCTTTTCTGTTGATTTCGCCAAGTGTGAAAAAAGTCATGAGTCATACAACAATAACGGACGAAGAATAGTTTTGTATATTATGACTTAGTCGAAGATATAAACTTGGTGGTAATATTAAATGATTAGGCCTTAACATTTTTCGCCGTACAGATTTAATTTTTTTAGAAAAGTTAACAGAAAATTTTAAATGTCTATTGAATCCAAGATATAAAATTAACGGTAAATACAAAAATAAAAAATTATATTTTACATCTTTTTGAAGGAAGGTCCAATTCAATTATATTTATTGGGAACGCTATGCTTTTTTTTTAAACGATACCTTATACAAATAAAAATAATTAAATTAGATATAGAACAACCAATACACTTATGTTTAAGAATATAAGAAAGCAATCGTTTACTGTAATAGTCAACTTTATTCTATTCAAGTTTTGTTTTTATGGCCCATCCACGCTTTATCTGCCAAGACCCTTCTCTAGACGCCGAAGGCTATACACTCATCTCAATAACGCTCTTACTATATTCTACCTTAATTTACACATTGAAAAAAAAATATTATAGTTACGTGCCAAAACCTAAACCTGTATAGTAAATGTTTTAATTCCCATGTTTGTGTACAAAAAAAAAAAAAAGAAAAAAAAAGATTGTTGTCTAGTTAATTTAAATACTTGTATATGTATTGTAACTTAGTAAAAGGATCGTTCAACTAGAATACTTTTGTTTCTAATAAGTATATATAGTTATTTACAACAAAATATGTGTAAAATATCTTTTATAGAAATATAATTTGAAGTATTATCAAAATAGAATATTTGTATACATGGAACTGTCAATTTAAGGATAAGAAAGAAAATTGGATACGCCAAAATTAGTGGAAGTTATCAAATTTAATGTTTTGAATTCATTAACCGATTTATATCTTAGGGACAGGAAAAGCCGCATAAAAAAATATACTGACTTTTGTCAAATAAGGGTTTTCTTTTGTTTTTTGTAGTAAAGCATTGATCCTTACCATGCTCGTTTCATCGTAAAGCCCACAAATCTGAAACCGTTTGTGTTGGTTTAATCATGTCTATTCGAGGTCTTATTACAGTTTTGAAGTAATATTCATGCGTATCCTTAATTAAAAATCACTCCAATATTTGTGAGGTAATGTGCTTTTATGTACTAACCTAGGACACAACTGATCACATATTTTGATGATGTGGGACAAACATGACTTATACACCAATTTTGTTTGTTCATCCATTTAACGTCACTTTCTACTACTGTGGCTAATCGAACGATGCTACAGTGGGAATCCTAAATTTTGCCTATCCAGGTTTGATTGGAATATGAATTCTTAACGAGTATCTGATATCACAAAGGTTCGAGACTACCTTTTTACATCCCCTCCAAATGCCGTCATAACTAAAGGTTTTTTACTGCCTTTAAAAAATCCTAGGCCCAATACGCCAATGTCGCTTCTTCAGTATTGTAATCCTTCTTTTTTAGTATTGAAATTCCTGTAAATTTACGATAGAAAAAAAAAAAAAACGAAAAGAAATAGGGGTTGTGAACCATTTGAGGCAATCCGCCTGCCTGATTATCAAAGTGAAGCGGGTCTTAAGCCTAAGAAGGCCCCAGCCACTCAGGCTTCAGCATTGATCTCAGCCGAGTCTATTGGGTTTTTTGTCTTCTTCTTAGAGATCTTTCCTTATCTAGAAAGCAGGCAGGCTATTCCCAAACGCCCCACAAATCCTGGAATGTTCGATATGTTGATTAGGTTTATTTTAATCAGGTGCAATATCTACAAGCAGTAAAATAAGTTTATAGATTCTAAAACAGCTCTGAAGTTTGAAGTGTACAGAATGAAGAATCAAATAACAACGATGATATAACACTTGTAATAATGTGTATAGCTTTTCTCACTCATCTATTATTTAGGATGTTCGATTAAGCAGTGGGTTTCCTAAGCATAAGTTATCTATCGCCTTTTTCCAGATTATTCTATCCATGATAGATTCCTTAAATTTCATTAACTCAAATACTTCTCGAATTAGTAGGTCTTCAACTTTTATCTGCTTTCCATGTGTGTCCATGTTCATACCAGAATTATTCGGTAACGCATAATCGTCATTTGTCAATCCCTTTAAAAATAAGTCTACTACCACTATTTCTCTTACTATTTCATTCTTATCCATATTAATTCCAGGGTTAGCAATTTACTTTTTATTTTGGCTTCTAAATGTGAAAATAAAAAATGACAGTAACTCCATCTTGTGGTCATTTGAAGAAGCCAAAACGCCCTCTTGCGGGAGTTACAAGAGACCGTTAAATTGTCCAATAACAAGCCATTTACTTCTTCTTTCCTTTATTCATAGTAACCAACCAAAATGATCAGGGAGTGATTTAAAAAAGGTACCATCGCCAACGCAGGGGGATATATGCATACTTATATATCAAGAAAATTCAGATTATCTAGCACCTTTCCTTCAAGATCAAACAAACTCCCTTTCAATAGAACCAAATTAATATACAAATCACCCATATTGTTAATTTCAGTCCATTTAAAACTATATGAACGTCTTTATCAAAAGAAGTTCAATATCCCTTAGTACTTAATAATTTAATTTTTTTTTCGTAATATTTTTCCAGACTTCATTCATTCAGAACCAACAATTAAAAGGGTCAATTTCCTTCCTATATTGAGCAAAGTTTAAATATTATTTGTAACACTCCCATATTTAATACCATGTTAATACTACTTGTATTTTAAGTTCCTACTTCCCAGCATTAAGAAACTGAGTTCATCATTTTAAGAATAAAATCATAAGCAAGATAGACTAATTACATTATACATTTATCAAGCCTTATTGAATTTACGGAGAAAAAAAAAAGTTATTGCATTAAAAATATTAGTTTTTCTCTATGACCTTATCTTCGTTTTAATCACCTATCTTACTTATTATATTGATACATGATTATCATTGTAAGATAATAACTATATGACGCTGTCAAATAAAATATCTTTTCCTAAATGTAGAAATTACAACATCCACAAAGGAATAAAACAATACTGTTTTATTTATTCTTTATAAATAAGTTTATTATTATAATGAACAATGGTAAAGGTTTAAAGTATAAAGTAGTGGAGGTTATCCACAGACATATAATGAATGCAACACAGAAAAAAAAGATGTTAAAACCAAAATTTAAGCAGTTATTTTTCAACTTTCGTACAGATTATTTCCTGTTTTCACTGAATTTTAATTAATACTAAGAATAAAATAAAAATTAAATAATTCAAATAATTAAGAACTACTGATTTCATTGATTCGATATAAAAGAGAGAAATAGTTATGGGCATGTTTTATAAAGGTTTAAATAAGCACATTACCTGATTTGAGAACATCAGTTCTTGGTGGCAGTAGGAGTCCCGATAAGGTCAAATTGTGATAGTTTCATGTCCTCAGCAATGTCCACCTTCTTCGTCTTCCACTTGTATATGATGTCTCTGTCTGTGTATCCGACTAGAAACAAGGAAAATCATAATTACTTTTCATTATAGATTTTGATTATTATTTAGAATGAACATATCCAACACAAATCTCGTTTGGTACAGACTTTCTTAGTAACAATATTGACAGACCCAATCTTATAGCAATGCAATCCATTTGTTTATTCTGGTGGTTACACTTCGTCAAAAAAAAAAAAAAAAAAAAAAAAAAATGAAAAAAAAAACCTGTACCTCTACAACCCATGGAGGGTCTTGGGTTCAGTATATATAGAGATTCGTACTGTTACTAGGCCAACGGCAGTGCAATGAGGTGATAAGGCCTTAGTCGCGCTCTGCCGCCAGGTTTTCCCCAATTATTTTGGGTACCCACTTTATAGAGGCTGGGTCTGCCCCAGGAGGGTCTCCACACCCTAGGGTCGCTCCCCGACTGAATTAACAGAATAAATAATATTCCGCCACAGCCGGGATTCGAACCCAGGACCCGGAGCACAGCAGACTAGCGCTCTATCCACTAGACCACGTCGCTCCCCTCAAAAATCAAATAGTGCCTTATTTTTTTTTTTTTTTTTTCGATCTCGAAAAAAATAAGCTCAAAACAATTCATATGATGAGTCTGAGGCTTCTAATCTTCGGGGCACATAATTGCACACTGAAAAGCTGTGCATTTAATTTCTCTCAAACTAACTATTTTCACTTACAACGCTAAGGGATTAAATATAATATTTGAATATAAAATGATATCGTAGCGTTTTTTTAATATTTTAATTTAATCCTCTCTGTGCTTATAAAATAATGTTTACTAATTCAAATAATGTTCTCATATGTCAATAATGTTTACATATTCTAAAAAAGAATTAGTTAAGGTGCCTTTATGCATCAGTTCTGACTGAGGTTTCTTATCTTGAAGTGGTATTTAGTTTCCTCAAAATGGAAGAGAAAAAAAATCATTTTTATTTCCGAAAAGTAAAATCCGCAGTATAGAGGATTTACAAAATTTGCAGTATGTATGGCGATGATGCATTAGAAGAAAGTACCATCTTTAAGTGGTTTGTTCGGTTCAGAACCGGAAAATTTGACTTGGAAGACGCAAAGCGCTCGTCCTTTAACTGTTGATGATTACCAAATTCAAGCATTCGTCATAGAATATGCTTATCGACTCCAAAAGCAGGATTACATCCAAAAAAGGTTATGCTGTGCATTTAGTGGGATTAGAAAAGTGTCCTTTATTTTGAGCTCCTTCCGCCTACCAGACCACTAATTCTGCGTCCAGCCGGAACAATAAAAGACAAAAGGGACCAGCATTGGCTTATCTTATAGGCATAGTTTTCCATCACGATATCGATAGAAGTTTTGGGTGGACGGAATTAAAAATTACATAAAAGATGGCAACATGTAGTAGATGAATATCGATTGTATATAATTGCTTAAACATATTTAAAAAATCAGATGTTATAATTGATATAACGAGTAAAAAACTTATTTATATAACTCTAGGAACTTATTTTACAACCCAACACTTTGCCCGTTAAGTTAGATTTAACATCGACCGCGAAACATTTACAAAAATTTCTTCAATTTAAATACCTATAAAATTTTAGGACTAATGACAATTTAAAAGTTTTTATGCTTGGACATGGCTCAGTAATGCCCTGATGATGGCTCACAAGCTTGGGCCGAAACGTTGGCAAAATTAAAAACTTTTCAAAAAATGACTGATTCCTGACTATTCCACCTATAATAGTTTCTACAGTCGACTATACATCCTCAAGACAATTTAAAAGGTTTAATACCGGTTTTTTTTCTGAGCCCCATATTTATATATGAAATTTTACAAACCTTATTTTTTTAAATATACTTCGAATGATCTATAATTTATTTTTCTATAACGTGCTACTTAAAATGATTTTAGGGGTACTCACTACGTTTGCTATAGCATGCTATTTGTGCTATTGTGCTAAGCCCATCAATTTTATACAGGAAATAACTGTAGAAACTCGACGGGTTTAGCAAAATAACACAAATAGCATGCTATAGCAAACGTAGTGAGTACCCCTTTTGAGCCTATATTCTATTGCTTCTGTTTCAATCGAACTCGCAACGTTCGGGACAGTAGATCGGAGCGCTGCCACCGAGCCACTGGAGATAGTTTTTGCTTCTGTTGTCTGATAACAGGATGTTTCTAAATTCTGGTCCTCATAATATTATTTATTTTCCTTTATGGTAGTAATATAGTTGGTTACTTCCGATTCCTATAAAACCAAGAAATACGCTGTTACAAAAATATCTGGCATTGGCAGATGGAAAATCCGGTTTTACGCAGGCTGTATATTTAATTACAGTTTCTTATTAACTAATTAAACATAGTGTGCACTAATAAGTAATAACCAATATTCTTTATAAAAATATGGAGTGTTCCTATTAATATTATATTTGTTAAGAATATAGAAGCGAAGCAAGTTTGTCCTACAAAAGAAATTTATTCCGGTCTCATTGACAAATTTTAGGCAAGGTAGGAGTTTCTTTTGTGAACATAAGGAAAACAAATTAAAGTCACTTACGTTAGCAAAAGGAAATTTTGAACAAACAATGCAAATATTTTTGTATCTTTATATATCACCGTATTGATGAGCCGGTTTTTTCTTGCAAGATAACTTGCTTTTCAGTCATAAATTGAGACGTTGATTTCCAAAAGGTACTAAAGGACATTTTTTACGAAATTGATATTTTTACATATTTGTATTCTCATCATTTAGTTCTATCTAAATATTCTATTTGATGTTATCTAATGAATTCTCAAGTCCTTAAAAAACACGATTTAGAAATGCGGTCATTTTCTAAAAGTACTAATTACGCATTTATTTTCGTTCCAAATCATTCTAAAAAATTCATTTCATAACTTTAATATGATGTTATTATTATAGTAAAAAAATAATTCTAAATTTTAAGGCAAAAAGACCCAAATTAGCTAGTTTAATAATATAGTAATGAGAGATTTTCGCGCTTCTTGTAAAATTTCCTAGAATGGATATAGTACCTTTTGGAAATCAACGTATCAATTGATTTAGTTACTGTCTAGCCAAATTGGCGCGTGGGGTTTCACTAGACTTTGTCCTTAGGGACTTAAAAAGAGGAGATGTCTCTGGACATTACTATAGGTTCTTTCTTAAAATCGTATATATTTTAACGACCTCTACCGCGTTCTTTCCTTCATAATATGATATATAATTTTCCGTTCTCAATCTGGCTTTTTCCACACACTAATAGGCAATGGGGTCACCTATGGCGTGGTCGCTAGTATAAGAGTTAATCTTAGGTTCAAATCTGATAGTCAATTTCATGATTTTCTAATGGGACTAAAAAAATCCTTCATTATGCTGTACTTCGGAGGGGACGTAAAATGGGAGTGCGATGTCAGGTACTCGTTAATGAT
The DNA here is from genome assembly GCA_023052935.1 of Piezodorus guildinii. Lineage (NCBI taxonomy): Eukaryota > Metazoa > Arthropoda > Insecta > Hemiptera > Pentatomidae > Piezodorus > Piezodorus guildinii. Next base: position 101,819,867 of record CM041292.1, on the reverse strand, counting down.
CCATATCCTACGATATTATTTTATATTACGGTATTAATTTACATATACTACATTATACGAACTTTTTTTTTACCGTCATGCAATATTTGTGACTTAAGGCGTTTTACTTATTGGTAGACGAGATATTCTTTCTAAAATTGATGAATAAATAATTCCGTTTGCGGTAATATTTCATTAAAGGGTACTTCATTGCGGTTTTAATATGTTTCTCGCCGTTTCATGTCTTCGGTTGCTTGTGCCTTATCTACCAAGGAAAAATGCCTTATAATTGATTGTTTAATTTATTTTAAATTAAATTCGTAGTTGTTGAAAAATAAATCCCTCCAAATGCGCTTTCTTTATTGTACGAACAGTGATTTCAATAATATGTGTATATTTTAATTTACGTTAATTCAAAAATGATTATTTGTATTTTACCTTAAAATGTGAAAGATCTTTATTAATTTTCAATTTTATCCTTGATAGGAATAAACTTAATAAACAGAGTAAAATATTCTGATAAAAGACGTGTTTAATAAGTTAAAGGCCGGGTGAACTGGAAAATTGATGGATAATTTAATTTTAGATAAAGTTACACTTCTTAGAATGTAATGAAGGATTTCTGGGAAATTATTATTACCTTTGTAGCTCTACGGTCTCTTAAAATTACATAATGTTATAAATGTCTTTGATGAGGAATTCGAACTTGAAGTAATGATACATTTAGTATTCCGTACCACCAACCGAAGTTAGCGAATTAGATGAAGACATATGGCAAAGAACTTTAATCGAAATTATGGTGCTTTACGCATCATAAGTAGTTTCGAAAATTTTTAAATTGGCTGAAGCTCATTTTTTGTTTTTCTACTATTAAAATTAAATATAAATATTTAGGCTTAGCTAAACTTCTTAAAGTAAACAAAAATAAAAATACAAATACAAATAAGGTTTCAGCCAGTTTAAAAGTTATGAATTATTAATAGTTTTAGAAACAAGTCATGACAAGCTTATTAAAATAATATGTATTAAAAAAATGGTTGATCGAAATTTAGGTATCCCCTTAAACGAATAAAACAACAAGAAACTACTGATTGGTCTGTTTTATCACTTATTAGACAAACATTTTAACTCATTAAAAACCAAAGTAGTTGGTTAGAGTGGGATATCATAATATTTAGCTTAAATTGCTAAGTTCATCCATAAAGAACATTAAAATAAATGTACTTACAGCTGCCAAATTTCAAAGGACATCTTTGAGTATCCATTGGAAAGTTTTCCAGATTCATAGGACATCCAGCTTTTATGGTAAGCCTATAAAAAAATATATATAAAATGATTTTCATCTTCATTATTTTGATATTTAGTCCTACTAAAAATAATGTATGTTAAAAATATGAACTATATAATCTCAACAGATAAAAACATATTGTTCATTAATATTCAAACTGATTTTAGAAATGAGCATCACTTAAATGAGCAATCTTATTTTTAGCTAATAAGTCTGGATCAAGTCATACTCAATCAAGTTTCAGAAATTCATGGCCTACAGTCATATAGGCCAAACCAGGTTTGTTGAGCTTCATGTCTATGGTTATCTGAAGAACCAAACCTTATCAACGATAAGTGAGCTGTGCTAATTAGAATTAATTTCTTGATCTAGTTTCAGACAACCTTTTTTTTTTATTCTTCGATTTTCTAAGGAACATCGTAAATTATTTTTGATAAGCAATGATTTTTTCCTATCAATTGTCGGATTATTATAATTTTTTTTTGTATTTTAAAATATTTTCCTAATACATTACACTTTAACTCATTAGTTGAAAGCATTTCTGCATGTAAAATATAAAAGTTATAATATCGGACTTTTCTAAAATATAAATAATTTTGTTTCATCTCAATTTTTGGCTCCTCATTAATTTAACAAACGAAGTAGGAAATTCCATCCCCCATTCTTGTTCATATCGTTAAAGTTGAGGAGGAAAATTCGACTCTAATGAAGAGCACATTTCTTCAGAAATCGGACGGTGAAAAGATAATATATCACAGTACTATAGCCCCCTGAGTAGGGTTCGACGGGGACGGCAAAGAAGGGAGCTAAGAAGATTAGGTCTCGGAAAAGAAAAAGGCCACTTGAGCTGAAGATTAGCAGAAGGCCGGCACTCGACCCCTTCTGGGGATATTTGTCTTTTATTACATACGGCCACGTTCTCCTTTACAAATATAGGTTGCCTAAATATATTTGCACTTTTCGATTCTGAGCCCATACACTTGAAAAATATCACGTAGTTTAAACATTAAACATTAACTGAGAAAAAAATAAAATATTATAAAAATGACAGATGGACTCTTTTATTTAAAATTAATACCTCTCTTGTGTGAGAGACGATTTTCTGTGACATTAGTAATTTTGATGTATTTAGTTTTGTTCTTTTAACGTCCTTTAATCCACCCCTTTCCTGCATTTCTGCTATTCCAAACGCTATATTATTATGCTATTAAATTATCGTTGCAGTCATCAGAAAAGATGAACATTAGACAATCTAGACCAGATTTTGCCTCTTCCTCCCTCCATTTTAATGACCTACCTGATAACATCAACGAACCTTAACAGACTTAATACAAGAGAGTGGACCAGGAATCGAAGAGAAGGAGCATTCAGGAGCTCTTTGGGATCTAACGGGAGCCAGATGTGGTTGAAGTTCGGTGTTCTGGAAGGCCACGGGGGACTGACCATGTGGCAAAGGCGAAGAAATACCAAGACCCCTTCTGGGATGCTACTGAGAGGAAGACCGAGGCTCTGATGGTACGATGGCGCCAAGCGATGCAAGACCTATATCGGCGTCAGGGTTAAAGATGCTTGGAGGAAGCTGGTTGAGGAGGCCAGGATTCATCACAAAGATGTAGTGCTAAGAAACTAACTCACGAATTCTATCACTAATAGTATATATTGTAGTTTTTTTAACAAGCTATTATCTTTTCTTTTTTCTCTTTTGTAGGTTGGTGAAGTAAAATATTAAACTTTTCTCTTGCATATACCACTGATTTGAAAAACTCCTTTTATAACTGCGTGATTAATAATTCCAGAAAAATAAGTGGTTTCTCAAAGGACGGGTATAAAACAATATTTGAAGAAAAAAATATCATACCGGGATCTTATCATTAAGTTTGATAGATTTTCTTCATTATATTCCTCAGTATTCTAAAAACCTGTCAGACCTAATTTCAGAAAAGGAGCAGGTTTGTAGCAATGTATGAATAATTTCGATACTATCGTTATATCCATTTCAGTAGCAATTGATTGATTAAAGGACATATAACGGTTTTAAAATTGGTACAGTTTGTGCTTCGACCAACTATATACATCCTCTAATACGTAGCAGATACTTAAAAGAGTAACATCTTGAACTAAGTTCTGCTATGTATTGAAATAATAAGAGTAGTTATAATAAAAAGGGACATTATTTAATAACTTAAGTATAAAATTATATTTAAATCATTTGTTGGCTAAAAGGAAACATATAGAAGTATTTATCTGCGTTATGTAAGAACGCCTGTACCTAAAAATGGTGAGGCCAACCAGATATTTGACCTTAGGGACAACTAAGGCTTGTGATGCTGTCTTTAGGTTAATAGACATATCCTTGAAAGTTAATTATTACTTTTATATACATTTACTGGACCGCCACCCTCTCCCTTCTATTTCCAAAGGTATTTCCCATCTCAGCCCCGCCCCGTTGTTACAATATCCAAGCCGTGCAGTTTTTCAAAAGAATAGTACTTTTGAGAAGAAAAGGGAAGTAGAGATGATGAAATCGGAGGTCTGTTGGGCGTCTAGCCACAGAAATAGTCTAATTCCAGCTACGAGAGTAGTCAGAGAATCTTGCCAGTGATAAGAAAAAAATCACAAAAAAAAATGATAGGACTGTATTCAAATAGTCAACCAGTTGAAGTACAGAGTATACTTTTCACTTATTTTCATTTGTCAAATTTAAGGTTTATTAATAATTAATTTAGGCCATGTATTTTCCAAATTATCGATTTTTAAATCGATTATTATAAACTGTTGAGTACAGTACTAGCACATTTTTTTGTGAGTTTTTGTCCATCGCTAAGTCAGGCTAGGAAAAGCAACATCAGCTAAAGCTGTAGGAGGAACCGGATGCCGGAGAATGAGGCCAAAAAGTAACGCCCAGGACGAATTCCATCTCATTCAATATGTGCCAACAAGCTAAGTGTCTAAATTCCATTTCAGGTACTTTCTTATGTAATATTGTGTTTTAACATTAATAAAGGTCAGCCTTGGTATTCTCAATTATAGCTAACCTCAGACATAAACACATCTTTATTTATTTTATTGATACAGGCAATCCACAACATAGGTGATGTTTGCCGACGTAAAATATTGCTATTTCAAATATTATACCAATAACAGTTCATAGTTATATAGATTGAGAAGGTAGGTATGAAAGGTAGGTAGGAATATGGATAAGGTTAATTAATGGAGTGATAAACATAATTTAATTGCAATAAAAATACAACTGGAAGAAAAAAATCAAAATATTAAGCATAAATTATTCAATAAATTAATATCAAAATATTAGCATGAATAAATAATTATTCATGATAAAATAAAAATCAGTATACTTCGGGGCATTAGATGGATTCATATAATTTATTTCTTTTTAAATGATCAAATAAATGTGGGATGTGTGTACTTTTGTCATTTAATAGAGTATTTAAATGATATGGAAGGTCGACACCTATCAGTTGCCTGCAGTCGGTCAGTAAGTGTTTTATAGTGATGGGTACGTTACACTGTTCACAGTATAGTCTTGGTGTTCTAGTCAGTAATTGTTGGTGCGTTAGTCATGAGTGTCCTATTCTGAGTCTTGTTAATATTACTTTCTCTCTTCTATTGTTTTGTACAGATGATTTCCACGGAAATACTGTTTCTTTTATTTCCCTGAGTTTGTTATCCCTTTCTTTGGTCCAATTAAACTGCCATTTGTCCATGATTAATAATTTTATAAGCCTATAGAGATCATTATGTGGAGTGTCTAAGCAATCGAATGGAGGAATCAATGACGCCGCTTTCGCCGCCTCATCTGCTTGGCAATTGCCATATATTCCTGCGTGGCTTGGGATCCAAACAAATAGAATTGATCTATTTGACCAATTTAACATGTAAACGAATTGCAGAATGAGAATACCGATGGGATGTGTTGTATAAACGTTCTTCAGGAAAAGTAAAGAGCTCAATGAAGAGAACAATGTCAGTTTTACCCTCTCTGTAATAAGCTTCCCTAAGTCCCAGGTAAACACGTCTTTCTGTTATAAAATATGTGTAATTTAATATGAATAATAACTATAATCAAAATATCTTAATTATTTCAATAACCTACCCTAGCATGCGGCCCAGATACATCAGTGTGTTGGTAAAAATGACACGTCTGGACGCCAATGGTTTTGTAAAATGCATATATAAATAGAATACAATAGAAAACAATTTTTGACTGGGTCCCTTAAGAACAACAGGCGTGCGCATTGAAAATCTAAAATAATATAATATAATATGCCTGGCCAACAGACCAAATTAACCTAGTTAGTTGTTATTTACAATAATGAGAAAAGAAAGAAGAAATGTTATACAATAAAAAAAAAAAAAAAAAAATCTTTCGGGAACGGCTGTGTTGAACAAAATGAAAAATAAATTAATTGAAAAACAATTTATACATTTAATTAGTAGTCACTTATTTTCTTTATTCAAAATTTAATGCCTGGAATTGAAATATCATAATTGTTAAGCGTCAGTTTGGGATGACAAGAAGTAATGGAAAAGTTTGGATTTGAATGAAGATAGAGAAGGAGCATGGCGTATATGGATAGGTACAGATTTCCAAAAGGTAGTAGTGCGGATAATGAAGGAACGATCAAAAGTTTTACTTTTGTGGACAGGAACTTAAAATTCAGAATAACGCGATTTGGTTTCATGAGAATGGACTGAGGATTTAAATTGAAGGAGACTATGGATACAGGGAGGATGATGGGAGTTAATGGTTTTGTGAAGAAGACAACTCTCTGTATAAGTAGGTTACATGAGAACTTTTAGATGTTCTGAAGACAAATCTTAGAGAGAAGTTCGTGATTAGCTTCAGTTTGATACATAAACAAATGTCGTTTTTGGAGCTAAGGCTGCCTCAGAAAAGCAGTAGGCCAAAAATATAGCAGTGTATTATTAGATAATGTTCTTGTTCTCAATTATCACCCTAATTATTTCTCGTTACCTGGAAGAATAAAGAACCCTGCCGTCTTGGTAGAGGCGGACGAACTTGTTGGGTGAAGTGATGGTGTGGAGGTAGCTCTGCTTGCCGTTGTAGAAGTAGGTGTCCGGCTTCCAAATCCTCCCCAGCATGCTGATGCTCAGTGCCAGGGTGTCCTTGTCTCCGGTATAGGCCAGCCGGCGGTCGACCCACGTCTGCCGGAAATAGCAGTCCATCGAATAAGTCTGCAATAAGTTGTGGAGTTGGCAATAAGTATATTTTAACTGGATTATGTGAGCAGGGGAATGTAATATAATTTTTTTTTAGGAATATTGAACACTTAATAGTAGTCCTAGAGCCCGGACCCGAAAAATGTGTATTATAAGAAGAAAATTTTTGATGTGGTTTTCACATTTTAGCCAACTTGTACAACAAAATTTTTTTGTCTGCCAGCACAAACTGATTGGAATCAAAAATGGCCATGAATTGACCTAATTTTTCATTATAAAGGTAAATATTACAGAAACCAAGTATTATACGAAAATAATCATTATGAAATAAATTAATGGACTTTAAATAAGCTTCGATTCGAGAGCTGATAGACGTCTGTAGGTCTTAAAGGTATCGAGATATCTTAGTCCATATAATACATTGTATTCTAACTAAGAAATTGATCTATTTTTAACATTATGAAGGTAAATATGACAGAAACTAAGCATTATACGCAAATAATTATTATAGTATAAATTAATGGACATTGAATAAGCTCTTATTTCAGACCTGATAGTCGTCTTTAGGTCTTATAAGTACCGAGATAGTTGCTGTAGAAATTTCGAATGTGAGAGAATTATCCTTAATATAAATATTCAAAGAAAGGTTATGCAAAGCTGAGATATTTTATAGTGGAATATCTTAAAAGGGATTGAGTGAAAAACTCTGTTAAACTAGTGATTAATTGTAAATATTACTACAGCTGGCCTTTCTTATAATGTGAGATAGCTCTAAACAGGTACTAAAGGATTTAATTACCTTCTGTAAGGTAAGTGAAACTAGAAAAAGTCAGCAACCAAGAGAAACTGATAAACGATTCCTTTACACATGCTTGATCAATATACTAATCAATATAAGTATTTTCGTAGCATGCTTTATTTCGGTAATATTAACCTTCATAACGTTAAAATTATCTCAATTTTCTTAGTTATAACACAATTTATTATATGGACAAATATATCTCGATACCTATAAGACCTACAGATGTCTATCAGCTCTCGATTCGAAGCTTATTTAAATGTCCATTAATTTATTTCATAATGATTATTTTTGTATAATACTTGGTTTCTGTAATATTTACCTTTATAATGAAAAATGAGGTCAATTCATGGCCATTTTTGATTCCAATCAGTTTGAGGTGGCAGACAAAAAAATTTCGTTGTACAAGTTGGCTAAAATGTACCTTCATAATGTTAAAATGAGGTCATTTCCTTTTATTTGGACGATTTGCATGGGCGCCATTTTTGATTCCGAACAGTTTGAGGTGGCAGACAAACAGTACAAGTTTTAGATTTTCCAACCTGCTAGTTCTAATTTTACTATCGGTTTATTGATCAAGCATACGTAAAGGAATCGTTTATCAGTTTCTCTTAGTGCTGACTGCATTTCTAAATTAACTTACCTTACAGAAGGTAACAAAATCATCTAGTTCCTGTTTAAAGCCATCTCACATTACAAGAAAAGCCAGCTGTAGTATAATTCATGATAAATCACTATTTTAAAATACTTTTTCACTCAGTCCCTTTTAAGATATTCCACTATAAAATTTCTCAGCTTTGCATAACCCTTCTTTGAATATGTATGTTAAGGCTAGTTCTCTCACAATCAAAATTTCTACAGCAGCTAGAACTACGTGTATGACTAAGCAATATTAGTGAAAATAACCTAAGGTGAATCACTTTTCCTTTAAAAACCTTTTAAAATTAATTTTCAAGAATTTTTTTAACCTTCCCATTACCACTCAGATAATTTGTTGTAATGACATAAGTTAAAAGCATATTCTTGTTATATTGTTTTTTAAAGTTTTAATTTAATATACGTGTATATTATAATAATATATAATATACACGTATTAAAAATAACCAGAAATAGAGAGATTTTTTCAACACACGTTTTCAGCCAAGAAGCTGACTTAAAATGGCTACGACGCTAAAAAGTATTGGTCTGAATAATACTTTATCTACGGTTTTATATTCAAGAAAGGATAGAGAATAATGAAGACCAAAAATGTTGAGCGGTATGGTCTCGACGATTTCGAATGGATTGACCCGTGTGTATTGATCGTTGGTTAGCCATGGTTTTTGAGTTCCTTGTATTTTTTAATTAAATATATTTCTTACCTGTACCATAACAGCCTTCGATGCCAAAGGTCGCGGGTTCGAACCCGCAGGTGTTTCTAGAGTTTTTTAATGGGAGTAAAAAATCTCTAGTCATGCTGTCTTGTGGAGGGGACTTAAAAAGATTTTCCCGAGCCGGTGAGATGTAAGGTACTTGTTATAGATCCCTATTCTAATTATACCTGGATAGGCAAAATTTAGAACTTTCACTGTAGCATCGTCCAATTGGCCATAGTGCATAAAGTGATGTTATATAAATAAACAAACACTGACTCTGGATGAACTCCAAAAAGTAGTCAGTGGGTGTAGATTGAAAAAGGCTTCTAGCTCCGATCATTTACCATATGAAATTTATAAAATAATGCCTCCTAATTGGGACCATTACCTTCTTAATCTTTTTAATAATGTTTTTCAATATGCGAATGTTCCGGAAAAATGGGCAGAAATTCTACTATTCCATTTATAAAAAAAAGGTGATATTAAAGATCCCGCTAATTACAGGGTAATAGCACTAATAAATTGTGTAGTCAAACTGTTCACGGCTATTTTAGCTGACAGAATCACCAAATGGGTGGTGGAAAAAAACTTATTACCGGAAGAGCAAAATGGTTTTAGGGGAGGTAGAGGCTGTGTTGACAGTATTTTCACTTTAAATTCAGTCATCAACATCTCACTAGGTTACAAAGGTAATACAGTTTTTGCGACATTTGTCGACTTCAAAAGGGCATTTGATTCGCTGGACTATACAAAATTGTGGCCAAAACTTCATAATCTCGGGCTAAGTTCCAATATAATATGTATTCTGCAAGAATTGTACAAAAAAGTTTCAATATTTTTGAAGGATGAACTTAGGACTGAATCAGTAAAGATCACACAAGGAGTATTACAGGGAGATTCTTTAAGCCCTCTAATATTCTCATTATTTATTTCAGATTTAATTTCTCACTTTGAAAATGATGGATGTAATGGGATAAATATCGATCATACTGTAGAAGTATCGGGGCTGATGTACGCGGATGATTTAATTCTGCTTGATAATTGCTGGGCCGGAACAACTGAGAAATTGGTTTCTCTGTACAAATATTGCCAATCAAATTCTTTATTTGTTAATGTTGAAAAAACCAAATGTGTGATTTTTAAAAAGGGTGGCAATAGAACCAAAGTTCAATCTATTTTCTATAATAAATCTAAAATTGAAATAGCTAAACAATACAGTTATTTAGGAGTGGTTTTTTCATCATCGGGTTTGTTTTTTCAAGCAGCAGATAACTTTGTAAAGAAATCACATTTGGCTTCACATAGAATTCGGGAAATTCTTTGAAAGTCAAGATCAGACTCACTTGCTACAAAGTTCAAATTGCTAAATTCCATGGTAAATTCTGTTCTTTTATACTCTTCGGAAGTCTGGGCACCATTACATTGTCAAAAATTAGAGCGGGTTTCTTTAAGTTATTTTAAAGCAATATATCATTGGCCACGGAATACACCTAACCATTATGTTCGTATAGAAACTGGTCTGAAATCAATAGAAACAGATGTTCTAAAAAGAATGATTCGCTGGTACCGAAAGGTAGACTGAATGAAAGAGGATCGGTTACCGAAAATATGTTTAAACATTTTAAAAAAATATTCCTTGGGTCGATGTGAGGTACAATTGGTATAGGCAACTAACTAATAAATTGTTAATTATAGACGCGGCTGTAATATTAAATATCAAAAGTAAAGCCTTATTTGAAAGAGAATTAAATAACGCTGTTGAAAAATTCAATAATCATAATCTTTCTCTAGATATTCAGGCTATTTTGCACTCAAAGTTTAATCCTAATTTTAGGAAAATTAGTAGCTTAAATATGGGAGAATACTATTTGAAAATAAAGGGACCTATGAGGAAACATAGATTGATCAGTCAACTAAGACTATGTCAACCCAATAAACTGAAAGTTACCAGTTACGGATTCCAAAATGGTTATTCAGATAATAGCGTTGAATGCCCTATTTGTAATTCAGGCGAAGCAGAAGATTTAAATCATTTTTTGTTGCAATGCCCTGTTTACCCCCCGTCCAGAAATAAGTACTTGAGGACATATATTGGAAATATGTCTGACAATGACCTCATAGTACAACTTTTGTTGCAAATAGAAAATTAAAAGCAATTTGAAAATTTATTTTATTATGTAACAGAATGTTTAAAGCTAAGAAATTTGTATCTGTCTATTCAAGAATAATTTAAGCACATTACTAAAATAACAATAATTGAATTTGTTAAACTATTTATGATTAATTTATTTGTTTAGTATTTATACAGTCACAATTTATTTTGCCTTTTATTATGTATTTGTTTTTGAAGCGTATTTTGTTTAGTACAGTTGTAATAGATTTCTTCGATTTATGTTTAACTGTTTTGTACAACTCAACTCCATTTGTATGGGCTAGCCCGAAAACAAATAAAGAGATTTATTATAAATAAACAAACAAACAAATATTTTTCTGATTACTTACCGGTATTCAATTTATTATTGTTGGTAAGGATTCAGACTAATTCAATAGAATCGCAATATATAACTCCAATTCCATTTCTGTCCCACCAGACGAACTTAACAATTATTTTGTATCCTTATCACCTTCCTCATCTTCCACTACCGATTTTGGACATAATACTTTTAATCCAGAAAGTTTCTTCTTCTCCCATATTCCATATGACGAATTAATAACAACTGCTCTTAAATCCCACACTAATGATTATGGACCCGATAACATACCAGTAAAACTAATTAAATCCTGTCTACCATTTCTTATTCCAGTACTCTATCAAATATATAATTTTTCCCTTCAAAACTCCATATTTCCTACTTCCTGGAAAACTGCCTTAGTTCGTCCATTAAACAAAATTCCAAATCCTTCCTCACCGTCTGACTTTCGTCCTATTTCTTTACTTTCTAATCTTTCCAAACCTTTGGAACGCCTGGCACAAAACCAACTATCAAATTTCCTAGAAGAACGCGCCCTAATCAATCCTCTCCAATCCGGTTTCCGACCTGGTTATTCCACACAATCCGCTCTCCTAAAAATAATCCACGACTTCCAATCCGCCATTGAAAGCAGAAAACTGACTATCCTCATCCTTCTAGATTTCTCTTAAGCCTTTGACACAGTTGACTATAATATCCTACTTGCCAAACTACGAAATCTCCCTTTATCCAATAGTGCTCTGCGCTGGTTTCAATCCTTTCTCTCAGATCGTTCGCAGTATGTGGTAGTTCCAGGCCAACCTCCTTCCAGAACTTTACCTTTATCCTGTGGTGTTCTTCAAGGCTCATCACTGTCTCCCACTTTATTTTCTATTTACATTAATGATCTTCCTCTCCATATTCATCACTCCCAATATCATATCTATGCTGACGACTTCCAAATTTACCAATCCTTCGCTCCTTCGGACCTATCACTAGCAATCGAAAAGCTGCAAGACGATCTCAACCCAATTAGTTCTTGGGCAGCCGAAAACAAGCTAAAACTAAATGTAGATAAAACTAAAGCTACCGTGATAGGATCCCATCCTCTCCTTAAAAACCTCCCACCAATCCCAACACTGTTTCTCAATGATAATCCAATAAAGTTTCCCCAAACCGTTAAAAACCTAGGACTCACCCTCGATCAAACCTTATCCTGGAAAAACCATATCTTCGAAATCTCTCGTCGCACATTTTCCACCTTAAAACACCTAAATTACCTTCGTCACCTTCTTCCTTTAGAAACCCGTAGGCTCTTGGTTAGTTCCTTAATATTCCCCCACTTTGACTACTGCTGTGCGGTGTATGGGGGTGTCTCTGGGGAGCTCAAGGCAAAAATAAAACGATTATTCAACTGCTTTATCCGCTTCATCTTTGGGATACCCAGGGACACCTCTGTAACCCGATTCTACGAAGAGTTGAAGTGGCTTTACCCCTCCTACCGTTGTAAGTACTTCCTGTCTTCCTTTCTCTTCAAAGTTCTCCAATCCCGCCGTCCCTCTTACATATCACATATGTTCCTTTTCAAATCCTCAGTCCACTCACGCCACACTCGCTCACGGCCTTCGGACATGTACATAACGCCCCATCGAACTGCAGCTTTCGACAGATCTTTCCTAATTCGATCTTCAACCTTATGGAACTCTATTCCTTCTTACATCCGTGACTCCAATAATCTTCCTACATTCAAATCTCGCCTGTTCAATCATCTCCTCTCTCTCCAATTTTCGAAGAATCCTAATTAGTTTTCTAATTTCAATTAAAATTAATAACAAAACAGATAGAAACGTTAATATACCTATTATATTTTATGTTATCTTGTGTTTTGCTCTTATTATAATATTAGCATATTGTTAAAAAAACAAAAAAAACAACAACACTGTTATGATTTTTAATGAAAGTTGTATATATGTTCATATTTCTTATTATGTTTATCATCTAGTTTAGTTTTCAATATTATTATTTGAGGCTGCTTTTTAATCCATTGTTTGTAATTTCTATTGTTTCTTTGTATTGCTTTTGTATACTCTAAGACCTTAAAGTTTTTATTTTAATTTTCTCGTTATGTTATTCTAAAGGGACTAGTCCCAGAATAAATAAAGATTTATTATTATTATTATTATTATTATATTTGTTGAGTACTATGACATGAAGAAACATATTTAATTTTTACTTTTATATTTTTTAAGAAAACATTTCTTATTTATAATTTACAGATTATGCTCCGAATATTATAATTTACATATTATACAAAAGTACAATTTTCTTGAAATAATCAGTATTTTTCAAAACAATGTAATTTGGTGATTTGTACCTAGGTAAGTTTTGAATTCATTAGAATAAAAAGGTGTATGTATCCATCAATTTAGTTAATTAATTAGCTAACTTGAATATGAGGCATTAACGTTATTAATGATTTATAAATTTAAAAATAAATAAAAATAGAAAAGAAGAAAAAGTACCAAATCTTTTATTCAGTATATTTTTCCATTCCTTAGAATACTGTAAAATATTTTTTATTTTATAGTTTTACTGTATAGACAGAAGGTACGTTAAACAAATATATCAATGGTCCAAATATACTCCTAACTACATAGTCAGACTAGAGACGGGAATCTTAAGATTAGAAATAGAAGTAGTCAAAAGAATGTTGAGATGGTGGATTATTCTATTAAAAATTCCAGATGAGAGGCTACCTAAAATATGTTTTGACCGATTAAGAGAACTCGAAGGCAACAAAAATATATGCAATTGGCACTCACAATTAAAAACAAAATTATCAATAGTAGACTTATCGATGATTTTAGAAGAAGATAATCTAAAACCAGAAGAAGCCCGACGGCATCTCAAAAACATAACCAATAGATTTAAAAATCATTGCCTAAGTATAGATATTAACTCAGCGCTTAACTCAAAATATAATCCAGAATTCAGAAACATAAGCAGCTTTCTCCAAGGTGAAGAAAACCTAAATTTCAGAACACCAATCAAGAAGCACCGAATAGTGAGCCAGCTTAGGGTACCCAACTTGACAAGACCGGTAGTGTACAGTGAGGGGAAATCCAATAAACTACAGGGGGATGAAAACTGCACTGTGTGTAATTTACAAAAACCGGAAAATCTATATCATCTTTTGATAGAATGCCCAATGTACAAAGATCTTAGGAAGCACTATATATATAAATATATTAATGAGAACAATAATTCAATTTTAGGAAATCTACTAACAATTGATACTGTGCAGAAACTAAGTGACATTTTTTACTATACCCTCTGTATAGTTTAAAAATTAGAACGTTTATAATAAATCAATAAGCTTCATGATATAGATTTTCCGGTTAATGCCTCATTAAATTTTTATTAAAATGTGAAGTGAGATTACTTGTGTTTATTTGTTTTTTCTTTTACGTTTAATATTGATTAGCATTGTTTAGAATAATTTACACAATATTATAAATTTGAAACATTTATATTTTCACTAAGGATAACTTAAAATTCCTCAATTGTTCTTTTTTTTTTTATTATTATTTTTTTTTTTTTGTATTTATAACATATGAACTGTACTGATCTACTCCTTTTGTATGGGGATTACGCCGAAAAAAATAAATATTATTATTATTATTATTTATTGTATAGATAGAAGTCAGCTGGTTAATATTTCTTGATCATCATGTTTCTCAACACTCTGATATTTAAACTTACCGTTTAAGTAGTATTATATCCAAAATCATATGCCAAGAGATGCTTTTCCTTAATTAGGGATAAACTACAGAAACACGAGACAGGATCTTATAAGTATGACATACCGAGTAGAGACAGTATATCATGTGGCGTACAGTAAAATATTATAGCGGTTCCAATAAAACAGACAGTCAACGTTGAGGAATTACTTTATCATGCTCCTACATCTTCCTACTTTATGTCAGTACCCTACTCAATTCAAAATATTTTTATGGAAGCTATAAAGCATAAAAAGTTCCGGTGGGGTAATAGAATTTTCACTGTTTCAATTTACTTAAAATTAAATTACAAAATAACGGTGGTTAGGCCGATCTGTCTAATCGTAAAACTTTTTACACGGGGCCTTATTTTTTTTTACATTCTCTTAGGTAGGTAGGTAAGGTGTTTTAGGACGATAAATTTCTAGATTATTACGCCTGTTACATTCATATAAAAATAAT
Source organism: Piezodorus guildinii (assembly GCA_023052935.1). Lineage (NCBI taxonomy): Eukaryota > Metazoa > Arthropoda > Insecta > Hemiptera > Pentatomidae > Piezodorus > Piezodorus guildinii. Next base: position 101,804,553 of record CM041292.1, on the reverse strand, counting down.
TTCATCTAGTTTCAAGTTGCATTTGATACAGGGGTAAGATGGCAGCTATCTTGGCTTATAAGTTATTAATATTATTGATCTTATTACCTTTAGGCTGCATGAAAAAACAAGAGGAAAAGAGCAACTAAGAATCATAATGATGAATATTACCATTACATTTCCATTACCGCTCACCAGTTCCGGGCTCCTCTAGAAGTACCTTCTCTAGCATCTATCTCTAACCTTCTTACTATTTTTTTTACTAAGACTACTAATCATAGTTTGTTAATGGATTATTAAAGTGCAGAGATGCAATGATGGAAAAGATAAAAAATCATTACATCTCAATAGACGTCCACCGATCTCTCAATTCTAACCATAACCCCATATATAGAACTATCTCCAGCTTCAATATCTCCAGCCAAGAGAGCTAACTGACATATACAGCCAACATCAAAAAAATAAGATCATTGAGCCAGTTAAGAATTTCGAGCCAAGAACGTACCACACTTTATGAAAAAATCAAACTGTTCATCTTCAAAGCACAAGAAACCTGCACTTTCTGTGGTCAGTTTATCTTGAACAGCCTGTTTCACGTCCTTCTCGCTGTGAAAAGCCCATAAAAGACAGAGAGAGATATTTACAACCATTTTTATCAGGATCCAGTGATGACCAACAAATTAAAAAAAATCTTCAAATAGACAATATTAAAAAACTGAACAACATTTTCTGGTTTACTAAGTCAGCATGTAATACCCTGGATACCTTGAACTGTGAAGGCCCACACACCAATTAAGTGTCTAGTTATCTAAGGTTAACTTTTCATCATTTTTCATTGTACGGCGAATGTTCTCAGTTTGTTTTTCAAGCTGTTAATTGTTTTCGTTTGGTTTTTATGTTTTATTTCAGTGTCGTTTTTCTATTATGTATCAATTAAATGATGAAATGTATTATTTAAATATTTTACAATTATTAGTTTTCAAGTTTTTCTCAAGAGCCGAATAAATGGACATTTATTATTAACTAGACTGATGTTGGCAATTGAAGAGATTTATAATTTGAATTGATTTGTACAAGAATGTAAATCTTAAACAAATAAATTCTATTCTATCCTTATCATAGTTTGTCCAACTTAATGAACTTCATAGAGTCATTTTTGCTGTACAGCTTTAAATAATTTGTACAGCTCCGAGTATTTTGTTCTTTCTCTGCCAATGACTAAAGTCTCGTCTTGCCCAATCTGTTGAAAACCCATACCTTCGTGGTAGCGGCTAGAAGCACCAGCGACTTTTATAGGATTATGTTCGTTCGAGAGAGAACTGTCTTAAAAACACCTCGCAGAGTCAGAACAGTAGTAGCATCAATTGAGACATTAATTGATTCCAAAAGGTACCATATACACTTTGGACATTTTTACAGGAAACGCAAAAATCTGTCATTTATTCATTACTGGATCATTTCAATTTATTATTTTTTTATTAAAATCTAAAGTGGATTTTTTACTGCATTAACTACTTATTTTTCCAAATTATAGCTCTTTTCCCATGACTTTTTAACAATATAATATGAATATAGTACTTTTTGGAGTGAAATGTGGATATAGTAATATTTGGAAGAATAGGACGCGGGATCATTACCTTTCTCACACGACATTACTCATAACTAACATCATAACTGTGGTCATTACTAAATTATGTATATTTCCTTATTCTCACTCTGAGAAATATCTTTCATTGTTGGTTAACAAGATTTTATTGTCTATTCTTCATAAAGAAAGCGAATATTCAAAGGACCTTTTATTCGTTTTTGGCACTATAATAAAAAAGTATGTAATTATGAAATTTGTTTTGAACTTTTACTTATTCTCTCTGTGAATTTAAAAAAATGTATTTATATTAATAACTAAGTAAAAACAATATTTAACTATAAAGGCTGATAAATAAACACATTTTATTTTGGTCTTTTACCTTTTTCAAAAAACGTAGCATTATCGGTTAGATCATGCACGGTTTTTCTTTTCATAAAGAGCAAGGTCAGGGAAGTCTAATTCCAACCATTTGCTGAATGAAATGCCATTATTCTATTAAAATGTGAGTTTTCAAAAATTTTTATATCAAATTTATGTGGATGCAAGAAGAAATACTATGAAAAAGATTAATTTATTTGAGAACCGAAGCGACGCAATTAGATTGTAGAAAAAACCTAAAAACTGATTATTAGGTTAAAACCATTGATCAAAATAATAGCGGAGATTCAAGACTTACTAAACAAACCAATAAAAATCCATAAAATGAAAAAAAATTAATTAATCGTGATATAGTACGGGTTTAGGTGCTTCTGTCCTATAGTAGGAAATATACTAAACGAACCAATAAAAATGCATAAAATGAAAAAAAAATTAATTAATCGTGATATATAACGTAGTTAATAGTGCTACTGCTGTTTAATAGGAAATATAGTACCTTTTGCAAGGAAATGAAAAGACAGGTAATTTGTTCACAAAGTATATAGTACGTTTTGGAAGGAAATGATTTTATTATCTTTTGGAATCGAATGAAATGTGGATTTAATACATTTTGGAGTGCAATGTATTCTTTAAATACTTTTTAAAGGATTCCTATGTTTTTTAAAAGCTGATGACGGATTTAGATAAAACTGGACCATTAATATACAAATATGCCAAAATATCAATTATGAACGAAATGTCCAAATTTAAGGAAATCAACGTCTCAATAGGAAACAGCAATACTTCTAATGTACATCACTTACTGTTTTAAATATTAGGGGTACTCACTACGTTTGATATAGCATGCTATTTGTGCTATTGTGCTAAACCCATCAATTTTATACAGGAAATAACTGTAGAAACTCGACGGGTTTAGCAAAATAACACAAATAGTATGCTATAGCAAACGTAGTGAGTACCCCAATTATTTTTTTCTTTTCGAATCCTCCTAATTTATTTATTTGTTTTTAAATTTACGAGAATGAAGGTTAATGGCTTTTCTTTTCTTGAAAATCCTCTCCACGTATTCAAAAATATTCTTATTTTTTCGTATAGCTCTTTGTATTAGTTATACAACAATCAATTGATTTATATCATTAACCAAAAAAAAAATAATAGGTAGAGATAACAACAAAACCACAGTTGAGACATTTGAAAAGGATATTCATTTCAAAAGAACTAGTTCGAAGAGAAAAAGACATTTGAACTAGATATTAGTTGTCTATCAGTTTAATTTGGTAGCGCATTAAAAAGTAAGATGAAAATTAGAAGATCTCAAGTGAGGCTATATTAGATATGTTGGATTAAAAGATGCAAGTTTGAAGGAAAAAGTAACAACAGGAGTTTGGTAGGTTTCTTGTAATAGCTTTCTGCATCATTTGGTTTGCTGAATGAACCAACTTCCTTTCCTTACCGCCCTCTCTTTGTAAAGACATCCTCTTCCAGCTAGTTTCCTCCTTCTTCTTAATATTGTCCTCGAGAACGTTCTGTATGAATCTCGTGCAGAAATGTAAAGAATAAAACTGAGAAAACGCAATTACCCGAGGAATGCTATTCTAGGTTCTAAAATGGTGCATCAAAACCAGGACAAAATAAAAATATCAGCGTTCAATGATCAGTCCCGATAGTATTTATAGTTATTATTATTATTACCTTATTATTTTATTGAAAGAATCGTCTTACCATATCTACCTCAGATATTGGTCCCATACTCCTGATCATTATGTCTACTTCTACCACTGCTGGTGGACCTGTAACATTAAATGAAAATGGGTAGGCATTCAAGTTTAAAGCGAAAAAACATTAACAAAATCAGTTAATCGGAAGAATTGAATTTGATAATAAATAATTAAATGGTTCCTTAATCTTTCAAAAAATGAAAGCAATAATAGGTAATAATAATATTCAATAGATTTAGAGATGATAACTGAAAGGAATAGAATAATATACCAATATCAAAAAATGCAATTTATACCTCATCTATCTAATGAAGTTAAGAGAGCTCTTGTTTAATATGATTTACCACAAATATAATTAGGACTCTACTACCATAATAAACTAAGTAAATTTACAATTTTACCTACATTTTACCTAATGAAAAACTAAATGTCATTTACAAAATAAATTGCACAGAATTTGATAGGATATACATTGGAGAAACCTCTAAAAATATCTTTAAAAGAGTGAAACACCACAGCATTGGCACAACACAGCATTCAGCTTAATCACCAATTTGATTTTTAAAAACCTATATATATAAACATAAATATAAAAGATACCATCAATTTTATAACAGATTCAAAGCACCTTAATTCACACGATGCAGATGCAATAGGAAAATCAAAATTGTAAACTATACCTTATTGACCTATATTTAATAATTTTGAAGTGAGAATGTTTGACAGTGTGATTAATTAGGAGAAGTTAATTCAGGGGGCAGTCAAAAGAACACACAATTAAGTGTCAACTGAAATTTACTGGTGCCGACGTTTTGTTCTGAATTATAGGCCCTTTTTTCAGGATGGTTGAAGGAGAGCGTCATAACAATGAAACAATGGATTTTGAGCGTCACAAAAATTGCTTCATTGTTGTAACGCTCTCCTTTAAACGCCCTGAAGAAGGCCAATAATTTAGGCCGAAACGTCAGCAGCAGTAAATATAAAATTATACTTAATTGTGTGTTCATTGAACTGCAACTTGAACTAACTCCCCCTATATACTTAATAACATATTAATATTTACTTTTCTACAGTAAATAGGATGGCCCGAAACCATTAGGCGCCAAAGAATGTGTAAATTTAGATGGGTGAATTTCCTTAGTGTTAATTTTTATTAAAAAGAATTTAGTGACATAAATTATTGACAAATTTATAATCAAAAGTCATGTAAAAATTAAAATATTATCCATTTTAATTTTTACATGACTTTCAGATAAATATAATTTGATGTAATATGTGAGTCTTGTATAATATTTATATTAGTGAGTCCTGGTGATTAGGAAGGTCTCCCAAACGTTGACTCGTTTCGATATTTATTTTTAACTAACTTTTATTTGAAGATCAAGGAACCATCTAATTATTTATTATCGAAAAATCATCTATGGTTAGATTTGAGATTTTGATAATTCTCTCTAGTTAAATATCTATTGTACACGATACCATCCATAACCTATATGAAAGAATCTACATATATAGATTAGTTTTCGTCTACTCTATTTTCAACTTTCTTCTTCTTCTTTTTCGGACTTCACCAAAAGAAAATGAGAGATTTAATTATTCATCCAGAAAATAATTTCTTTCTACCTCAATTTCTGAATTGAACAAGATATTGATTTTTATTTTGACCGACCCACAGATCAGTTTGAATAATTATGCAGTTTTACGAAATGATTAATTTAAACACTGTCATATCTGGTAACCAATTTTAATCCGATATTTTAATGACATTACCAGTAATACTGATGTATTTTGAGAGCCTTGTTAAAATAAATGCAATTAGTATATTCAATAAATTTCTATCATGAACTTAAGGGATTTTCTCTTAATCGCGTTTTAATAAATAAACCACGCTGACAATTATTGATATATAACGTTTCGTTTACGATATTGGATTATTCAGATTGCATTACAATTAAGAGGGGAGGAATGAATAAAAGAACAACTAACAAAATTCTACTGATACTAATTAAAATTTCCATTAATTTTATAATTAAAAAACATAACATAACTGAGTAATTTACATGATTAATTGTGCTATTTGTATTTGAGAAGAATCAAACTGAATTTCTTGAATATTATCATTAAGGATATTTAATCAAAGGAAACAATAGATAATATCATATATATTGCATCGCAAATTATTACTATTAAAATAACTGCTGTCGTCAGTGTAGTTTTTTGTTAAATGAAAAAATTTAGAAGCAGGCAACCACCATCGGTAGAGATATTTTGTTGAACATTTTTTTTGTTTCTGGAAGGAATTAGTCATTAAATGAAAGCGGTCATTAAATGAAACAACTTAATAGTTTCAACTATTTTATTGTTTGCTAACGTTTCGACCCCCTTTGTGAGTCATCATCAGGGCGCATGGTGGGAGAATGGAAACTAGGTGGGATAGTTTCACCTAGTTTCCATTCTCCCACCATGCGCCCTGATGATGACCCACAAAGGGGGTCGAAACGTTGGCAAACAATAAAATAGTTGAAAATATTTAGTTGTTTCATTTAATGACCGCCACTCGGACTAATTCCTTCCAGTAATTCTCAACGGTCAACTAATTACATCCACAATTTTTTTTGTTTGTTTATAGTTTTGAATTATCATTGCATACAATCTTGTAACTGGCAAAGATACGATTTCAGGTTTTACGTAGAATCCAATGTACATTTTTTAACCTGTTCCCTATCTATGGTATTTATCCCATAATAATGGACTATTTTGAGATTTAGCATTTAGCATAGGAGGATGATTCTCGGTAATAAACATTTCTATCCTACATTTGTTCTAATTATAGGGGATTATACGTTACAATAATTAATTTCTCAGTAATTAATAGAAATACAGGACAAAAATAGATGCGTGGTAAAAAAAAAAAAAAAAAAAATGTATATATATATATATATTGCTTGGGAAAGATAATTAATGGACATCAATATCCAACTACACAGGCATAGGGTATATTATCAATTGGCTGTAACCGAAATCGGACGGAATAAAAGTTAATCACAATTTTGCTTGTAGAGAAAACAATTTTTAAAATATTTGTGTCTAATCAATTGATGCGATATAAATTTGTAAGGATCAAAATTTGGTCAATAACAAAATTAAAATGAATAACTTTGTCTAATTTGAAAATATTTGTGAACCTGATTAAAGTTGTTTCTAGAACGATAGGAGTGAACGGCTACATTTTCTTTTAGGGATTTCAAGCTATACTTTTTAATTCCTTTTTGGTATTTAGCTTGGATATCTAAATCTCACACTGTCAAAATGAGATTTTTTAAATATAATAAGTAATTAGTATTTTTAGGATAAAAATATGCATCCTCTCTATTATGCAGAAGACTTTTTGAATCCCATTTCTTTAAAAAATAAAATACCATGATAAAAAAATTAAAAAAAAATCTTGCCTTCATACATGTAAAAAAAATTTACTATGAACTATTTAATTAGGGTTCAATTATCGTTTTTGGAAAATTAAATTGTTTATTTTTTTTTTTTTTTATATATTTCCTTAAAGTAGTTCTCACTAATTTTTATTTTAAATAATTTATTTATTTTATCAATTTGTTCTATTAATTAATTTATTTTATTAATTAATATTGGGTTATGTCACATAAAATGTCCGTTTTCAAGGTTAAGGATTTTTATTAAAAATACGATATGAAAACAAGATAATTTTATTGAAAGTATTTACCTTCTTTTTCTACACATTTTTCCCAACGTGACACCTACTTTTTTATCCCCGAACTGAAAAACTCTGAGCTTTGAAGTGAAACAAAATCTGAAAATGCACTTTTCACTTGATCAACATTTCCAAAAAGTTTTCCTTTGACGAAGTTGTCTAAATTCCTGAACAGGTGGTAATCTGTTGGAGACAAGTCGGGAGAATATGGTGGGTGCGGAAGAACTTCGTAGCCCAGTTCTTTCAATTTTTGCACGGTATGTTTTGAAACATGGGGTCTTATTGCCGCTCAGTGAGATCGTGAGCTACCCATGTGTCAAGCTTTTTTACTTTCCCAATACACTTTAAATATCTGGAAACGGTAGACACTTGCATTCAGTTGTGCTGAGAGTCCTTTAACTGTTTGGTAGGGGTTTCCTTCTACTGTATGTTTGAGGACATCGTCGTCTATTACGGACGGAGGTCTTCTTCGGGGCAAGTTTTCCAAGTTGGTATCCCCAGCTGAAAACTTAGCAAACCAACGGCGAATGGACCGTTCATTTACACTCACTTACCCAAACGCCTTGCAAATATGTCTAGCGGCCTCAGCTGCTGAATGGCCGAGTTTAAACTCGTACAAAAAATTATTACTCGAAAATCGCGTGTTCCTTTATGTATTTCAGAAACTATAAAAACGGACATTTCATGTGAAACAACCCAATAATAACTAATTAATTTAATAATAAATAGAATATCATTTCCCATTTAATTGCTAAAATGAGGAGTTCCACATAGTGAACTGGATGGCCATTGCCTACGATGGACCTCTGTCCATCTCTATGGAATAGACTGATTGCGGTGGTTAAAGATCTACAAGGTCTGTTAAAACCAACGAAAAAAATAAATAAAATAAAATAAATTCTTAGGAACAATCTATTCTTTTTAACTATTATTTATTAATTCATTAATATTAATTAAATTAACGATTCGAGTTATAAAAATAATATTAATAAATTAATAATAATGGAACAAAGGGAAATAGAAAACCTCAACATTAAATATCTCTTCAACTTTTGAACACACATGAAATATTGTTCGTATTCATAGAAATTTTGAGTAATAATTTCTGTCTGTAAGAATTTTTAGTCTGTTAAATTTGTTTTGTTGATCTTCTGAATATTTTTTTTTCAAAAGCCTAAAATGTTGAGTAGAGGAATATAACCCTGAGATAGATTCAATGAACGAAAATTTTTATTTGGTCGAAACACTTTTAGAAAATAAAAATAAAAAGGTAGGGCATGATTTGTTTATACCAAAGCTTTCTTTGACGCCTTCTCATGTGTATAATTTCAAGTTTATAAATAGGCGCAGTAACAAAAATTATGGTAATATGCTCGACTTACCCCAAAATCCTGGCCTGACACTGTTGTCATACCCCTCCAGTAGGTTGTCCAATAACAAAGAAACGTTTCTGTGGTGGTTCCTCTCGAAGCCAATTTGAAACCTATGAGAAAAAATATTAAAATATAATGAAAATAATAATATTTATCACGAGGACTATTTGTAATTCTATGGTGGTAATTCAAAAGTTACCTCAAGAAAATTTGGTCATGACATGTTTTTTTATTTTTTTTCACTTACTCATCAAATATTACAAAAAACAAAAAAATAAATAAAACGGATTAATTATGAATTAGATATAACTTCCTACATCTAATTATGAAAATAAGACAAATTTACTTAATGATCAGATTTTTATGATAATTGCTTGAAAATGAAGAAACATAAAACATCCAATCCCACTTCAGAAGCCTTGAGGTATGGTATCACAATAGGAGAATCAAAATCAATTCCAATGAATCACATCAAATTATCTTTTCTCTTCGTCCTAAACCTATGACATTTTGTCTCACAATGTCCTTTAATGATATTCCGCTTGTTCCGGTTGAACAGATCCGTTATTTAGGCCTACTTGTCAAACGTAGAATCCGTATACATGACTGAAGACAAGAAACTGCTCGCCAATTTCAATTACTTCAACATTTACTTGACAGACACTCTAACCTTTCACTTAACTACAAATGACTCATTTACATGATAATCATAAGCTATGGGTAGTAAACCATCAAACTCTTCTCGAATACAATTCTTACAATCCAAAATCCTTTGCAAAATCCTTAACGTTCCTTACTTTGTCACGAATATAATCATCCACAAAGACCTTAATGTTACTGATGTTGCTGATTTAGCCCGTACCAGTTATCACTTCTTCCATGAAAAATTCCACTCCCACTCTAATCCACTAGTTTCAATATTTTCTTGCTCTTCAATTCCTGAGAATCCGCCGAGGCGTCTGAAAAGAAAATAGCGTCGAGACCTTCTCGGGTAGATTCTCAGTTAAGTTTCTCTTTGTGTTTTTTTAACGTGCTTTATCATTAAGCAGCACATTTACTTGTATTAAAATATACAGTTGTAAATTTCATAAAATAACTAAAATATAAATCCACTCTAGTTGATTTATGGCTTTATTCGTTCAATAATATTAGAAGAAGGGTTGTTTGAATATTTATTTAGAGATCTTCATTAAACGTATTTATTATTTGTTAATTGATTAAATAAACAGTCTTCCTGTAAATAATAACATCTAAATAATTTTCAAGTTTTTTTTTTTTTTTTTTTTTTTTTTTTTCAATTTCACACAGTATGTGTCACAAATGTAATTCCATGTTTTTTGATTCTATGCTTTTAAATAGTAGCTATAGATTTTATTTAGACATAATATTATGTTATACCTCCTTTATGCTATTGCTAAGGATTATTTTTTTATGTTAAAAACATCTATACAATGATTGATGTGTTTTTTTCGATTGCAAATTTGGTAAACTAAATTTAATTCAATAAAATTTTATTTTTTAGATAAACGTATATATATATATATATATATATATATATATATAATATATATATATATATATAAAATATATATTTCTTTCTACTAGTTATAAGTTGGTTAGCTACTTATTATTATATTTTATTTCTACGTAGTTATTTTTATAAGAATATCGGTAGGGAGCATTATCCTTATTATGTTTCATTATTCGTTTAATATCACTTTTGTGCTACTATGGCTAATCGGAAAATAATAAAATTATGTTTAATTTTGAATAAGATTATCAAAAAAAGAAAAAAAAAAAAAAAAGATAGTGTAGATACGCAGTGTAACTTAAAATTTGACTTTTAATTATAAATTAAAAGGATTTATTCAAATAACCTTTCTATTTCAACGATCAGAAGTATTTTCTGCTTCGCAGTGATGGTGTATCATTTAAACACAAAGGTAAACGTATATTTAATATAACACTGTATCTCTAAATGATGATATAAGTTTGTTTCGGACCAGGAGATACTTGAGGTCTTAAATTAAAATGGAAAGTGTTATTTGCTGGATGACCTAGACAGAATTCATAGTCTAAAATTAATTTAAAACTTCTTGAGGCGCTGCTAACTTAGTATAGAATTTTCAAGTATTTACGACTGACGAAATTTACATTTTTAATTTTAACCTGGGCTTCGCTTGAATTCTCAGGTAAGAAATATCATCATTCCTTTTATTCTGCTAACCGAAAGTAAAAACATTCATTAAAACTTACCGTTTCGCAATTAAAGTCTCAGTTTTCAGGATATTTCTAATAGTTTTAGAAATTATTATTTTATAATTACCAAATATTGTAAAAAAAAACAAAAAAAAAACAAAAACAGTATAGTTCAGAATGCTTTAAAGATGAGAATGGGATAAAAGGAGGTATATCTATTTCGGGCTAAGTCTCCGAATTATAAAATATTCAGGTCTTATGGATGATCTTATTGGTGAAAAAGTAAGGAGCATTCAGGATTTTTTCGAAGAATTTCGGATTGGGATGATTGAATGTAAGCGGTTATCTAAAGTTTTTTGGGTTGCGAAATGCGATCTATCCTTTATGTCGAAATAGAATTGATTATAGAGTTAGGTATTATAATCACCATTATTAAAGAGAAGTGTCTTATCTATAATCTATCTGTCATATGTGCAGATAAATTATAATTGCTGGATTCTGGATCTCTTGAAAGAATCAGAAAATACTTGAAATTAAGATCTGTGTCTTATATGACTACATCCCCCTAATAGATATGTAGGGTGAATTTATTCATAATTGTTCCTTTAGGGCTAGTCCAGATGGATTTGGCTGTAATTTACAAACGAAGTCACAGGATTAACCTCCATGAGGCCATTCTTTATGCTAAGAATTCTGGTAAAACTTCACAATTTTCATTTGATAACTATGAATTTCTGTTATTCTTGTATTTTTATTCTTTCTGCTGTTCTCCTTTACCCATCCCATTTCACCATGTTCCTGAATTCCACAAAAAGATGATGCAGATGGGTGTTAAACTCGTTGGTTTTTGTCAGCATCTACTTCAATGAGGATATATGATCAGTAGTAGACCTAGACTTGAAAACTTTTTAGTATTCTCCAACTAATATTTTAATCCTAATAGCATTCTTTTAATAATCCCTACTGAAAAGACGTTTTAAGTGAGACTAAGCAATGTAAGCTGTACTTTTATCATTCTTTCACGCTAATGTTTTATGTGTTGGGCAGTGCAATATTGTCCTGGAGAACGGTTCAGCCGTGAAGATATTATTAATTAAGTTGTAAATAGCATCAGTTACAGCATCACATTCATACGTAGTATCATCAACATAAGTAGTCAGTCAACGCTGGAGAAAAAGTAAAAAGTATTTTTACTTCTGGACTACTACACTGTCCTCACTAAATATGCTGATAATACATGTATGTCGTCCGTTAATAATGACCCAACTATTTCATCACAAACCCTTCAGTGACACATCGAAGCCATTGAAAAATGGTGTCAAAACGAGAAAATTAAAATGAACCCAAACAAATCCTATCAAACCATGTTTACCTTCCACACAAATCTATGACTTTCTCACCCACTTTATCCTTTCGCAACATCATACTAATCCCTGCTGAGCGAATCCGCTAACTAGGACTCAATCTTGACAAACGTCTTGGAATTCTCACACCAGACTGAAAAGACAAAAACTGCTCGAGTTTCACACAGAGATTACTACAACATTTACTTAACAAACGCTCGAAAATTCCCATATAATAAACAATTTATTTTGCTATCATTAGGCCTGAATGGAAATATAGGATTGAGCTATGGAGATCCACCAAACCACCAAATTCATCTCGCATTCAATCCTTGCAATCTAAATTCCTTCAAAATATTCTTAACGTCCCTTATTTTGTCACCATAAAACTATCCATAAAGACCTGAATATTTCATTAGATACAGACAGCCGAAATGGATTTACCTCCTTTAATAAAAAACTACCAGACTACTCCAACCTGCTTGTCCGTGTCTTCTTATCTCTAATAACCGCCTGAGGCGCCTGAAAAGACGTTGGCCTCGAGACCTGCTAATTCGTTTTTACTCGTAAAATAAACATTGAAGTGCTACCGCTGGGTAGCTTCTTCACAAGTCTTTATCCAACCAATTATCGCATTGTTCGAATTCACTTGTTGAATTTTTGTGTACAGTTGTAAATATCAATGAAAATAATTTTTAAAACAATAATAATGGTGTCATATGTAGCAAAGTGGCTAGCATAAGAGCCTTCTATGCTCAAAATTACGGGTTCAAACCCGCAGGTTCCCCTAGACTTTTTTTAATGGAATTCAAAAATCCGTAGCTATGCTATCCTTCGGAAGGGACGTAAAGTCCTAATTAAAAATGGATAGGCAAAATTTTAGGACTTCCATTGTAGCATCGTCCGATTATCTACAGTAGCATAAAGTGACGTTAAATAAATATGCAAACATAAAAATAAATATCTAAAAATTCTAAGGAATAAAATATACAACGAACTTAAATTTCAGGGTTGGATTTTGATAAGAAGAACATAATTGTTTTTAATGACTCAAGTATATGATTTTTCAAAATAATCGAAACAATTAAAATTCTTGTTTTGAATATTTTATTTTTATTGTATTACAACAATATTTACGCGATTTTCCTCCCTTTTTTCAATTTTTGTGTAAATGTTAATTGATTTTGACACTAATATAAATATTTAACACAAAAGGTAAGGAAATATAAGGTAGAATAAAATGTTAAGTTTAGTAAAACACCAGATTTAAATTTTAAACCCTTTAAGAAGTATCTGAATATGCCTTATGATAAATATCTCAATTTGTGTATTGTTTGTTTATATAATTTATTTTTTAAATCTGTAAACAGTATAAAGGATAGAAACGGAAGTACAGAAACACATATCTGAGTTAACTTTCGTAACACACTCTTATTGAGAAATGGAAATAAGATTCTTCTTCGAACCCATCTTCATATACAACTTGGAAATTGAGTTTCTACGGCTGTTCCTACCAAGATTCAGAAGTAGAAATGAACCACGTTATTGTTGTTTATATTTTGTATTAGTTAAAATTAATAGATACAATAAACCATAGAATATCATATCATCATGAATCAAATAGAACGGCATTATAAATTTCATGCTACTATAAAATAATCAAATAATCTCTTTTAATACTTTTTATGACAATCCCTTCTTTGCATTATAGCTATTTTTACCTTCTTTGGCGAAACATCTCATTGATTTTGATTTAATTGGAGAACCAAGCAGTACTAGGCGGGAAAGTAAGATTTTTAGAAAGTCAACGTAATCGTCAAAACTCAGCTTATGTATGAAATTTAAAATTAATATGTATTTAAAAAATGAATGTTGACTTTTTATCGTGTTTAAATTTTGTTAAATTAATTTTTGTCTCAAAAATGGGGACGAAAACTCGAAACGTCGAGGAAAAAAATGAGATGTAAAGAAGCTTAAAAAGAACAAAAAAGTTGATGAAAGTAATAAAATGCGAGTTTAAATATGTAAAAGTTACCCTTTTATGTTCAGGAAAGTAGTAAAAAAAAAAAAAAAAAAAAAAAAAATTAAAATCAAAAAGAAAAGAAAAGCGGCAAGGTCTAGACGATTTCGATTGGCTTAACCTATATATATATATATATATATATATATATATATATATATATATGCCTTTGGCGTGTGTGTCGCGTAGTCTTGTGCTTATTTATTTTCATTTGATCGGTTTTCTTTAGTTAAATTATTTAGCAATACCAGAAAAATCGTTCATTTTTATTAAGAACTTTTGAGACATAGAATAAAGACATCTGAAACATTTTCAAAGGAAAGAAATTGGACAAGAACAGAACTCCCTTGATGGAGGCGCTATTTTCACTGTTCTTTTTTCATACACTTCTCATCTCTGAGCACTTTTGTATTAATAAAAGAGAGAACTTTATCTCTTTTTTTCCTCGTTATTTGCCCCCCCAAAAAAAGGACAAGACATTGGTTTTAAACGAAATTATTAATTCTTTCTTGAGTTACAATGAAGCGTGTGTAGGAAATTCATACGAATTGCTAAACATGAAATCATAGAATAATTTATGATTTAAAAAATAAAAATTGTTTATCAATTGAGACGTTGATTTCCAAAAAGTACTATATCTACTTTAGAATTGGACCAATTTACGTGATTTCTTTTTTTATTAAAATCAAAAGTTGATTTTTGATAGTGTTGCCAACTCACATTTCCAAATTATTGCACTTTTCCGATGATTTTAAACAATATAAAATGTATATAGTACTTTTTGGAACGAAACATGGATATAGTACTTTTTGGAAGAATATAACACGAGATAAGTTGGTAACAGTCACTATAACCTTCCTGATACAACAGTGATAACTAACGTCTTTATACCGTTTATTACTAAGTTATGTATATTTCCTTGTTATCCCTCTGAAAAATATCTTTCTTTGTTTGTTAATTACATTGATTATCTATTCTTCATAAAGAAAGTTAATATTCAAAGGACAATTTATCTGTTTATGGCACTATAATAAGAAAGTATGTAATTATGAAGTTTGTTTTGAACTTGTAATATTTAACCACTGACAAATGACTATTTAGATACTGACAAATAATAACTTTTGAGCTTTTATTTTACATAAAAAAATCGACTACTAAGTTAGATCAGGCATATATTTTCTTCACATATTTAGCAACTTCGTGGAATGCTAAATCCAACTATTGATGCATCAAATGCCATTATTCTATTAAAATGTGAGTTTCTGAAAATTTTTAAACCAAATTTATGTTGCTGCAAGAAAAAATACTATAAAAAAAAACTTAATTTAATTGACAACCTACGAGAACCGAAGCAACGCAATTAAGTTGTTTAAAACGGCCTAAAAACTGACTATTATGTTAAAACCATTGATTAAAATAATAGCGGTGATTCAAGACATGCTAAATGAACCAATAAAAATGCATAAAATGATGAAAACAATAAATTAATGGTGATATATTACGGGTTTAGGTGCTTCTGCCGTATAGTAGGAAATATAGTACCTTTTGGAAGGAAATGTATGGAAAGGTTATATCTGTTTACAAAGGATATAGTACGTTTTGGAACGAAACATGGATATAGTACCTTTTGGAATGAAATAAAATGTGGATTTAGTACCTTTTGGAATGAAATGCAATTTTTAAATACTTTTATAAAGGATTTTTATGTATTTTAGATAAAATTTGATGACGGATTTAGGTAAAACTAAACCATTAGCATACAAATATGTCAAAATATCAACTTTGAAAAAAATGTCCTTTAGTAGCTTTTGGAAATTAACGTCTCAATTGTCGTTGATAAAAAAAAAAAAAATAAAATAAGAGATATTCGGATATCAAAGGTTTTCTATCAAACGAATCCCCTATAAACACACACATTCCTGCGTATATAAATTAATATCAATTAATATATTAACATTCTTTATAATATAAATTAACATTCTCATTCTTGTAATTTTGTAGATTACAAACAAAAACAAACTATTTTTTAATCAACAGCATTTTTTTTTTAATTAGGTATGCAATAGATGAACAGTACGATTCTTATACTTAAGGAGGGGCGTGGTCTAGTGGAAGGAGCATTAGGCTACTGTTTTCCGGGTCCCAGGTTCGAATCCCGAATGAGACTTAATTATTTATTCTGTTTTTTTTTTTATCAGCCATGGAGTGATGCACACTTAAGATTTATAGAATTGATACCCGAATTTGAAGAACAACCTAAGCCTAATAACCTCCTTGCAGTGTTGTTGGCCGTGAAACAGTACGAATCTCTGTAAGTAATGAACCTAAGACCCTTCATAAGTTGTAGAGGTACAGTTTTTTTTTTTATTTTTTAAATAACATACGATGGCACAAACAACAGCAATTCGATCTGTAACTATCCAATCCATGTATCGCTCATGCAGCCGTTCTGGGAATAAAGAAATATTTTTAAAAAAGTCTCAAATTGTTATAATTATGACGTTTTGGCTCAAATTTGTGAGCCATCATCAGGGCATTTACGAGCAATGATAAGCATTAATTGAAGGAATGTCAAGCATTAACGGAGTTAATACTAGTCTGTGCTCGCAGATGCTCTGATAATGGCTCACATGTTTGAGCCGAAACGTCGGCATGATTAAAGACATTTAATATCTACTTTATAATTAGGTCGGAGCAAAATGTTTTCTCTATATCCTCATCATTAGGTTACTTTTTTATGTGAGGGAGGGGAACTCTTACAGGTAAATATTTTTATGCATTTGCCTAGAAAAAAAATAAAGAAGAGATTGCGAAATCCTATTCTGATCAGAGGTAAGGATAAAAAATTGGGTTTCGGAAATAAATGTCGACTATCTGGCAAGCTATCTCGACAGTTGTTAGGCAGAAGATCCCGACCGGAACTGCGGATATCTCAGGTCGTTCCCTATTTATACTCTATCTCCTTACTCCCTCCCTTTGAGAATACAAATGATAACACAGAATAATGGAAAATCTTTCCACAAAAAGCGAAAAAAAGTAAGAGAAAATGGTAATTTAAAATAACAGTATAATCATTTATCGATTCATTATAAGCAAAGGAATAAGATTCCTTAAATTAGAAAAGGTGAATTATTAAATTATTTGCCCCTAACCTTCAACTTTAAAAAAATATTTCCCTGATTTATTTTTCATCTTCAGGATAATTTTTTTTTTTAATTATGCCTTCCCATTTCGACGTCCCCCATAGGATCTGGCAGCCCAGTACCACCAACCGATTTGGATGAAGTTTCACTTCTTTTTTTTTTTTTTTGTAATCTGGAGCATACTTCTAGATGCGCTGCATAGATTTCACACTTAGCATGACTAAGGCAACAATGTGGAGACTCAACCATTCCAATCCGATGTAAGTGTTTCGCGAGGAAGTCAGGGACAGTAATCATTCGGAACTGTGCAACAGCATCTTTCCTCTTCAAATCTAATGGTATCCGTTCTTCTTCTATAAGGAGTTTGGCCCAGTTTTTGTTAAAAGAACTGAGCCTTTGGGAATCCGTTAGTAGAGCATGATATGCCCTCTTAACTTCATCTCTAGCTCTACGATTGGAATTCGATTGTCCAACTGTTTTGAAGCTGCACCTGCTTTTGCAAGGTTGTCGACTACTTCATTCCCATGGATACCACAGATTAAGGTGATAAGATGCTGGCTTTAGAGGGATGCTGGGTGGCAGTTGAGAAAGTTTTTCTATTGGAGCAGGCATGAAGCCTGTTTTTTCTCTACTTTTTTGAAAAATGGGACTTATGCGTCTTAAGTCTTGTGCAGGGTTTCTCTCTACATGTCCAGGATAATAACCATAATATTAAGTTGAAATAAAAGTATTAAATAATTATTTAAAAATCAATACACACATTTATTTCCAAACTGAAAATGTGAATTAAAGATCTCTATACATGAAAAAAAGAAGTTTGTCAATTTTTTTGACTATTGCACAGAGTATCATCATTATCTCTCGCATTTATTGTAATGACAAATTCTCTATATAAAAACAGTGTTGTTTGTACGGTTTTCGCAATGATAGTGGTAATTTAACCCATCTTGAAGGTTATGAAAGAGTCAAAGAAAATGGCTAAATGTAAATTATTCCAGAGTTGATCCATCAAGAATATTATAAAATTAATTTTTATTGAATATTTTTACATGTCATCTTACATAAATTAACTACAATGATTTTAGTATAAGGGAAGCCCGTGGCTGAGTGGCTAGCACGCTATTCTCCCACACCAAAGGTTGTGAGTTCGAATTCTAGCCCCGGAGGGACTTTTTTAAGCATTTAATGAAATGGGGATTCTCAGCCTCTCCCCCGGGTACCATGAGACCCGTCAGCCAACTGGTGGCCACTCACAAAACTGTGCGTATGGAGTGATGACCCAACTCTATAAAACAATTAAAAAGATCAAGTATATTCTCTAAGAAGATTACACCGCAGGGCCAAGGGCCTGTAGCGCCATCGAAAAAAAATAAAATAATAATTTAAGTATTATGAAAAGGGTTCAGCTTAGACACAATTAAAACCCAATAATAACAAAAAGTCTAATATCTAATAATAGTCGCACAAAAAAAGTCATCCGAATTCCAATTTTACCGTCGAAGAATTATGCTGCTTAAGCATTCGTTTCGCTTAATTTTACTAGTCCTTTACAGCATAATTTTTGACACGGTAATATAACCTTAATGGCCGTTTAATTTTTAATCGAAATCTCATACTATCAATATATATTTATTTTCAAAACATTTGGTAGAAGTATTGTAGTGAGTTTAGACAGGTGCAAAAAAAAAAAAAACAGTCTGCAGTTTAGGTCATTAAATCATCGTTACCATACCTTTTAAGTAATAATTAATTAATAATAAATAATTTAAGATAAATATTCAGTAAGTAAGTAAATAAAAAACGTCCAGATTCAGCTTTCTTAAAAAAAACAACCTCGCATTCACATTCCGGACGATACTTGGGTGTAAATTATAGATGAAGTGACAGATAAACGGTTGCTGCTTCTATAAATTCCATAAAAATTGTTACTTTATTTTTCAATCAATATTAGCATCTTTTTGCAGTCGATTTCGTACACCCTGTAGTAATTCGTACACAAACTAGCCTTTCCAATCACAAACTGTTCTCATGATGCTAGATTTAGCGAAACGTTAACTGTATCGTTGTTAAAAGTGTCACACACACACACACACATACACATATATATGATACGTATATAATATATACGATGATACGAAGCCACACTAATTAGTAATAATTAATATCTTATCTAAACATAATTAATCCTTACTACATCAGTTTATTTTTACTGGATAATTCCAATATTAGCATTCGGAAAATGTTCTCAATAACATCTGAGTTAGGACTCCTTCATATTTATATATTAATATGAATTTCTAATAAAAACGGCTACATATTTATGATTTTCATCCATCCTTCTTTCTTTTTCTTTTTTACATAAAATTTAGTCATCTACTTCGACAAAAATAATGTGACCAACATATCTTTATTCATAAGCTGAATAAGTCCGACTCAAGCTCTCAGTAGCATCGATCGAAAATTAGCACATCAAAGAGAACAACGTCATTCTGCCCTGATTTTTCGATCCTTTGAATATGCTCTAAAAGACGTTACCGAATCATTTAAATGACTTTTATCATATATTTTTAAAATACTAATTACAGGAACATATTATTGTTCTTCATTTAATTATTTTTTGTGTTTCAAGATGCTCGATCAATCAACACTAAACTATCAACATAAGTTCATGAAATTGGCTTTCATTCCAATATCCGAACTTAAATTATTTTTTCTATCTAAATGAAATTCATCCATTATATAGGTTTTATTAATAGATCTTAGAGATAAATTTTGCGCAAGTTAGCAAAGAGGAATAGGTACCTAAATGGGATTTCAAGTAGATATTGTGGGAAAAGATTTTAATTTTTTTTATTATTATAAATTTATTGATACTTACAACTGCATCTGTTAATACATGTAGTAAATTAGCTGCTAGATAAAACACTTGAAGTGAAACTGCCCATTGGCAGTACTCCAATAGGTAATCTAAACTAGAGGGTCTCGAGGCCATATTCTTTTCAGACGCCTCGGAAGATTGTCAGGAATAGAAGAGGAAACAAGGATTGAAACTAGTGGGTTAGAGTGGGAATGGAGTTTGTTATGGAAGAAATGGTACCTGGTTCAGGCCAAACCAGCAAATTATGGAACATTAAGGTATTTGTGAATGAGCTTATTCGTGACAAAAGGAGCACCAAGGATTATTTCAGTCTAGTGTGCGGATTCCATGTTAGACGTTTGTCAAGTAGGAGTCCTTGGTAGCAGATCTGTTCAACTGGGACAAGCGGAATATTATTAAAGGATACTGTGGGGCAGGGCGTCATAGATTTACGACGAATTGTAAAGGTTATCTGGTGAGATGTGTTGGAATTTATTTTATTCGTCAATTCTGACTCCATATTTCAAGGTCTCTGATCTGATGTGGTATTGGAGGGTTTAGAGGCAATATTTGGATCGTTATTGACTGATAATACATAAGTGTCATCAGCATAGGTAGAAAGGAAGGTGTTAGGATGGGTTGATATGAAATTTGAAAATAATAACTTCAGAGAAGCACTACCCTTATGACATTTATGAACTGTGGCATGAGGAGAAAAAAAGGGCTGGAGGAATAGTTATTTAGCATATTTTTTATTCGGAGAAGAGGAAGAACGTTGTTATTTATATTAAATACTGTTAAGTTCAGTTATTTTTTTTTTAATTGTACATTATTGTATATCCATATAGTACAGTCAATGATTTTATAACAGAAACCCATATTTTCCAACCAATTAGTTTCATCTTTGATCCTTTTATAGCTTTGTTTAAGTCACTAGGGTATAAAACTCTTTCTAAGCCATTGGTCTGTTACACATTATTTAGTGAAGCATCTATTCACAAAGAAAAAAAAAAAGAACTGATGTGTTTCTTTTTCATATTTTTTTTTTCCTTGTAGGTATACAAAGGAAATCTCTTGACAACCTTTAATTTTTTTTTTTTTTTTTTCATTAAAGTAAATTGTGAAAAATTTGCACGAAATATAAACGAATAATTCTAATTGATAACATAATAAAACTTTCCAAGTTAATAATGATTTACTACGTTTACAAAATTATGAAACACTAAGCTTTAGTTGATTATGATCTACTGAATTTTCTAATTTTTTTTTTATTATAATTTCATACAAGTATTATTTTTAAATTGAAAATTAGTTGCAGAAGCTAGGTGAATTCGAAACTTATTACAAAAATCATGACATGCAATTCATTTGGTTTTATTGTAAAATTTTATTTAGAAATGATTTACAGTGTCATTTTGAGTAATAAGTTGCGGCTAGTTATTTTTAGAATACAAAACTTTAACAAATGGTCTGGATTATTGAATAGGCCACATTACTTTGATTAAAAACCGTCGTTATTGATAGTCCTGACCTCAATAATCCATGTTTAATATTCCATTTAGTGAAATTTTTTTAAAGACCTACATAATCATTTCCTTTTCTCTTCTTGATATAGAAACATTGTCTTTTTCGAATATTTTGAAATACTTTAATCTCACTTTCTCTACTCAGGTTCCATTCGTACTGTGTTATATAAGATATTTTTTTTCTCTCGCTGTTTTGTCCTCCGCTTTAATAGGCGCCCCATAAGGATTTTCTGAATCATATGCGTTTGTTCCTTTTTGGATGAGCAGTATTCAGTATATTTATTACAGTATATTTAATATAAAAAAAAAAAACTGCATGTTTTTATGGGTTTTCGTTCTTCAATTTCCTTGGTCAACGAATGTTTTTTAAAACCCAAACGTTCTACACAATATGGGAACACGAGCTCATAAGAGTTTCATTTTATTTTTTATGTTGAGTAGATGCGAGGTTGATGTATTCCATTCAGTGACTAGCCATTCAGGTCAAGATTGGTATTTCGCACACATACAGCACCGCCATAATACTGAAATAGAGCCGGTAACTTCCGTGAGACATAGCCGAAACCGTAGTTTGAAATGTTTATGAGGTCTTTGAGTAACATCAAAATCTATATACATACCTAAAATATACAAATGTAACAAAATAATGTAGTTTTTTGAAAGAGAGTTTCTCTATCCGACACAAAATAAGCCCTAAATTAAACTACATATACATTACACGAATTGATGGATATTCAGCTGTTATCTTCGCAAAAATATAAATAGTACAAAATTTATTAAAAAATTCCCACCGTTCCCAACACCTCTTTAATGTATCCATTACCACTTCAATGTCAAAATCGCAGGTACAAATCTGGCAGTTGGCCCAATGAATTTTTAATGGGAGTAGAACATCCTTAGTTAAGCCGTCTCTCGGAAGGAACGTGATAAGGCTGTCAGGTACTCGTTAAAGATCCCTATTCTAACTAAACCAGGATAGAAAAAAATTAGGACTCCCACTGTAGCATCGTCCGATTAGCCACACGCACCAGCATAATGTGACGTTAAATGAATAAGCTAACAAGTCAAGATCAATAGTTAGTAGAAGAAGTATGTTATGTTATTACGAGTATCTTATCTAGTTTATTATCTTTATGTATAAATCAATTAGCTTTAAATAACAACATATTGTAATAAAATAAATAATAAATAACTGACTCACTTGGCTTGTGGCTTTACCGCGTGAGTATCAGCAGCTAGAGTCACTAAATATTCTTGCAGCAAGAGGTATCCGAGGATAAAGCTCATCTAGCCACCTGGAACAAATAGTACACAATATAATTATGTAAACATAATAATCTAATAAGTGACTAACTAAAATATTATCTTTTAAAACTTTCGGTTATTGGACAGATTCTTAAAACATCGATCATAGAAGAAAAACGCGACTATTCGATATTGAAAGTGCATTCATTAAGCATGTAAAACTCACTTTGTAATTTTGTGCAATAAAGTATATCTAAAAAAATGCTCTTTGGTGATTTTGATCAATAATCTTCATGATAAAGTTGATCATAAACATATTTTTGTGCATTATTGTAATTTTTTTTTTTTTTTAAGGAATAAGTGGCCAAAAATGTAAGAGACAAAAAAGGTTTATTTTTATTTTAAGGTAATTACAGTTAAATGTTTGTTACAGTTATTCCTTTGTAAATTGTGATCATGAGCAAAATTGATTTTAAGTTTTAAATACTATAACTTCCTGTCCTACATTACCCTTCAACAATATTTTCCGACAATAAACTGCTCGCTTTTCGGTTTCTTCAACGCTCAAACTTTCCACTTAACTACAAAAGACTCATCTACATGACTATCATAAGGCTAACCTGGACTTGGGGAATCGAACTTAAGGGTTCTACTAAACCATCAAATTCCTCTGGAGTCCTAAACCTTGCAGTCCAAAATATTCAACACTCCATATCTTAATAATCGTCATGAACAAACTCATCCGTACTAATAAACTCAACTAGTAGGAATGTTCCATAAGTTGCTGGTTTTGGCCCGAACTAAGCACCTCTACTTCCATAACAAACTCTATTCCTACTCTTACCCAATAGTTTATATCCTAACATCCTCTTCAATTTCTGATAATCCTTCGAGGGATGTGAAATGAATATAGGCCCAAGACCTTGGATATGCTTTCAGAGCTGCCAATGCGTAGTTTCTCTACAAGTGTATCATGTCATTATTTATGATATTTCTTACATTTCGTTGATCTCTCTCTCTCTCTCTCTCTCTATATATATAATATATATATATATAATATATTATATATACATATACAATACACAAATACAGTTATAAATTTCAATAAAAATAATTTTTTAATAATAAATTAAAGAAAAACTAAACATATATAAAGTTACTTTACTATTAGAGATAATCAAACATTTGGTAGATGGTGCTATAATCTTTCTAGACCAGTAATGAAAGGTTAAATATGACAAAACTCTCAAATTATAATATGATCTGAAAATTATGGTTTTCTTTGGTATTAAAGCAAGCTTCTACATGTATTATCAACACCCCAAGAGGAGAGACAGCCACAGACGGGTTAAATGATAGGTTGGTATCGGTAATTACAGACTGGGTTCTCTCATTATGGTTTTAGGGCTAAGTTTATTGAGTAAACATATGGTAGTGAAGTTGAAGAGGAAGTTAAACAGTTTGATGGGGTATTAAGATTAAGCCCCACTGAGTAACTTGATGAAACAAACATTAGAATCAATAAACTTGCATGGTATGTCCATGTATGTGCGATAAATACAAGGCATGATTTAGACACTAAGGAAAATTAATAAGTAAACTTTTATATGTCCTCTGGGCAGAGTTAGCAATTTAATTTTATTAACTGCTTCATAAAAGTGTAATAACTAATTTGACATAAAGATTAATGATTTTTGTTATCATCCGGAATATATTTAGAGATAACTCAAAGTCAGAGGATGTTATTTTAAACTATAAATAAGTCAGCAGTTTCAAATGTTGGTCTCATGCTACAAATCGTGATGCTTTAGAGAACTATTAAATTGTTTGGTCTAGTTATTTAAGAAAAATAATGTTCTAGTCCATTAGCATATATAAAAATAAGAATTTTTATTTTTTCAATGTTTTCTTGGACATGTCCATACGACAGCATGCATAAGCGTTAAAAATAAGCCAAACAAACTATGATTCTTATCTTTAATTAACTTATAAATATTACAAGAATTTAAGTAAAAAATGAGTTTTTGTAGTCTTATTAATAAAATCATTTTTATGTTAAGATGCATACACAACAAAATCCAAATCCAAATAACTTTAAAAGAATGACAACCTGCACCTTTACAGGCTTTTCAGATTTTTTTTTTCATCTTCATATTAAAAATAAAATGCTGAACGTTGGAAAGTATGAAACTATGAATTTTTAACTGTAAAGAAATATAATATAATTTTTCACTCATTTTAAGGTTGAATAACCTCATTAAACAATTTTTATTATATTTTTTTATGCTATTAGTGAACTTTACATACATAGCTATTCATTATTTGTTATTTTACTAATTAACTTGAATACTTTTCTGATGTGGTTAAGAACCCAGATATTGAATAATGTAAATTAACACACACACATTGTTGTTATTTTGTAACTCGATCAAATTATAAAATAATCTAAACTTCGTTATAAATAAATGCCGCGCAGAGTCATGCTAATCTTTTCTGTATCGTTCCAATTTTAGTATATGTACCGCTGAAGCGAGTACTAAAAAAAAATAAAAAATTGTTTAGCTCGTTTTAAAGTAAATTAATTCCACGAAAAGCTCTCGACGTAGTTCTCACAATTATTATCCAATTATTGTTATTTTTTTTTAATTAGGACGCTTTGAAGTAAATATTCAACACAAATATTCAATACATATTGAGAAGTCTCTAACATCTATCATAAATACTTTCTTTTTTTTATGGTAAGGAAAATGAAACATAGAAGAGAAATTTTATACAGGAATAATGAATAGTGCAATTATTAATGAAAATATCTAGTTCATTCCATTGAGTGGTTCTGATCCGATCGACTGTAGTTGTAGTTTCCATGTTACCTAAATTTTCATTACATATGATAATTGTTATTATTTCAATAGTTAGCGAACATTTTTAAGTAAAGAGGTATTATAAGAAATTTTACTTCTTGATAAAGGTATTTTTAATTAGCTTTGTTCAAAAAATATTTTGTTATATAATTTGCCTTATTACTTAGAATTTTGTGATCATTTTCAAAATCATTTGTTGAAACATCATGTTGAGTTATAGTTTAAAGCTAATGTCAAGTTCAGAGGTAGCCGTCCCAAGTATGTATAGATAAGATACGAGTTTAAGATAATTTAAAGTTGTAAAGGACAGTTCGCATCCTTCGTCCTACTATCTTCAGCTTTTTGTCACAATACTTCCTCCTTATATTTTGGACATCATGGCACTTATTTTTTATTTTTTTTTAGCTTAAGCTGAAGTGAATATTGACATAGTATACGAATAAGTGAAAATCAGTTATTTTAAAATATGTTCCTCAAAAAAACTTTGATTTGTATATTACTGAACAAAACAAAAAAAAAAAAAATTAAGTTTCGCAACATATAACTGTTACTATTATTACTATATTACTATAGTTCAACTATCAAGTAACAAATAATATTATTGCAAAAATAAATAATGCAACAGTACAGGCCTCTCAGAACTTGCACTACCTTTGAGGTATTTCAAGTTGTACATTTCTTAGTTCACTGTATGTGGTGGTTCCAACTATAGGCTTTACTGGATGGGGAGAAACCATCTTTCAGGATTTTGAAAATATAATGGATTCAAACCATAGAGTCAAAACCCCTTCCCTCGGTGAGAACGTCAACCGTTCTCCCGTGAGGGACAGTGCTTTGCAACCTCCCAGGCCTGATGGTGGTGCAATGTCTTTGAAGAGAGCGTTCGCACAGGTCATTAGCCCTTTAAAGATCTTGATGTGCCTACGGTCTATATACTCAGGCACTGAGGGTAGCTGGAGCTCCTAGTGGATATGGCTATTTCGTGCTCTTTGGAGCGAAGTTCCAAGGACGATCCTCCGAAGAACGGAGTTCTGGTAGCTCTGCTGCCTCTGAAGAGTCGTGTTATAAAGATGCCGTAACAATGGTGCACCATAGAGCTGGGCAGGCCTATTAATAGCCTTATAAATCTGAAATTTCAGACGTAAACAATAAGAGCTCCGGCGACGTCAACAGATAGTAGAGCCTATGCGTCTTTAATTGAGCCAATTTTAATCTCTCCTAGCATTGGCTCGATTTGATTACTGTTACTATTGGACACTAAAATACTATTTTTTTTTTCTCACACACAACTAGTAGTACGAGAGCCTAGCAACAACGCGGAAACATTCATTTTAGTATGTTGAATTTGCTTTATTTAGTGTAGGTGTTGCGTAACCACGTTTTTGACGCAAAAATTTACCTTCTTGATAGCCTTGAGATGGTCATCAACAGTCGATTTGCTCAGTCAAAGTTTCCCTGCAAGTTCTCGAACATTTGTTCCACCACAGCCCGCAGAACATCGTTAACAAGAAAGGTATTCCTTCCATGACCTTCTTTGTCTTCAAGTCACCCTCTCGAAATTTTTGAATTGCCTTGAACAGTATACCCATGAATGCTGACCGCACCTCATGTGTGTGATAGAGTGAGGTTATAAACACACAGGTGGGAGCAAAGAGGTTAAGTGAAATGGATTTGTCACTGCCTCAAACATGTTTATATTTTTGTTATATTTATATTTAATTGAAGCTCATTTTTATTTCTTATTTTATTTTCTGTATCTTATTATAATAGAAAGATTATTTTATTTTACTGACAAATCCATTGCAACCTCTCACCAGCTGTTGTAATCTATTTATATTATTATTATTGTGCGCTCCTCATTTTGTCTCTCCTCTGAGTTTAATATATTATTACTTATTGTTTATCAATTGTACCTACAGGAAAATAAAAGAATATCTTTGATACCATTGTGCAGTTCCCTTCTATTATTCATTCCGCCCTCACCTCCTTTAAAGTGGTGATACCCGAGGTGAGTTTTAAAATGTTTTTTTTTCTTCTCATTCTCTTTTTTTTTTTTTCAAGAATATCATTATGCCATTCGATTACAATTTATTGACGCTGGTCATGGAGGAAAAGAAAGTGGAGGTGGAGTCAGCATCGGCACCCAATACGCTGGCTAGATTACCAACTTTTTATAGAGAAGAGAGAGATTTGTAGTTCATTCAAGCGGAGGCGGTATTCAGCTCATGTAAGATAAGTAATAGCAAGAGCAAATTTCAGCTGATTATCGCCCAGTTTGATTTTCAAGCTCTTAGACAAGTCGCAGATCTGGCTCGTAATCCGCTGTAAATGAGCCCTACGAAAAGTTAAAAGAGCGGCTACTTTCCGGCTTCGGGCAGTCAGCTAGCTTGAAGATGAAAAAACTTCTGGAAGAGCAGAAATTGCGAGAGATGCAGCAGCTGGCAGGAGGGAAGGTCCCGGGGGACATGCTTAGTACTCCATGGCTCGAGGGTTACCTGAAGGGAATGCAGGCGGCTTTGCCGCTACCGATCATACTAAACTGACCTAGTTGGCCCGCATCGCAGACCAAATAGCTGAGATTTAGCAACCCCCCAGGTAATCCGTGAGCCCAACGTAGCGGATTTCAACGTTAATATGCACGGTAAGAAGATCTTCAACATCTTGGACCTTAACCGTGCATATTACCAGATTCCGGTGGCAGAAGAGGTTATTCCGAAGACCGCCGTCATCACACCTTTCGGTCTCATCGAGTTCCTCCGTATGTGCTTTGGTCTCAGGAACGCATCGCAAACCTTCCAACGGTTCCTAGACTGTGTGCTTTGAGGGTTGGACTTGGCCTAGTGGTTCCTGAACGACACTATCATAGGCTCAAGAGATGAAGAGGAGCACAAAGCACATATGGAGGAAGTGCTACGGCGGCTGCACGATCACAGCCTCACGGTGAACTTGACGAAGTGTGTCTTCGCTCGTCGATCGAAGTTTCGGAATAGGGGACTCTCCGGCATCAACGCCCTGTCAGCGAAGGTGGAGGCCATAGTTTCCTATCCTAGGGCTGCTACTATCAAGGACCTGCGGCGTTTTCTGGGTATGTTTAACTTTTATCGCCGTTGTATACCCAGGGCGGCGGAAATGCAAACTTTGCTCAAGAGGTTCCTTGCTGGAGCAAAGAACAATGACAAGAAGCCCGTCGAATGGAACAACGAAGCCGTAGAAGCGATCGAGAGCTGCAAGAACCATCAAGAACTCCGTGGTGCTGGGACATCCTAAGGCTAACGCTGAACTTGTCCTGGTATGTGATGCTTCCAGCACAGCTATGGGAGCAGTCTTGCAGAATAAGGACGGCGACGTTTGGCGGCCTCTTGGATTTTTCTCCAAGGCTCTCTCTCCAGCGCAACAGAAGTACGCGACCTACGATAGGAACTATTGACCATCCAACGCGCCATCAAGCACTTCCGCCATTACCTTGAGGGAGACATTTTACTGTCTGGACGGACCAAAAATCGCTTGAACAAGCGTTCGACCAGAAGCCAGAGACAGCGACGCCCATGCAGAATCGGTTAGTGAACTTTTCAGCCAGTTTACAACCGACATCCGCCACGTACCCGGGGAAGACAACGCAGTTGCCGACGCGCTCTCGAGGGTTGAGGACATCGACTGTACCGAGGACTATGACCGCCTTGCGTCCGAGCAGAAGAAGGATCCGGCGGTTCATGAGCTTCAGAAGAACAGCCGTCTTCAGCTACGCTGGATCCAGCCTCCCGGGACAGCCTCATCTGTCCCCTGCGAAACCTCTACGCCTCAAGCGCGACCATACGTTCCTGAGTCCATGCGAGAAGAGATCTTCCACCGCCTGCATGGGATCAGTCCCCCCGGGATACAGACCTCGAGGCGGCTGGTCAGCGTTTCTTTTGGCCAGGCATGAACCCCGACGTCTCGAGGTGGGTTCGCTGCCGCATTTTGCATCGCTCTGCTAGCGATCGAAAGTGGTCCGTCACACAGTGACTCCTCCAGGTACGTTTGCACCCAGCGGAAAGATAGAGCAAATCCACGTGGACATCGTCTCTGCCAACCTCCAACGGCATGCGTTATTGCCTCACGGTATATCGATTTACACGTTGACCTGAGGCATGCCCACTAGAGGAAATCACAAGCACCAAGGTAGCAGAAGCAATAGTGGACACGTGGATTTCCCTTTATGGTACGCCTGCAAGGATTACTACCGACCAAGAGCGCCAGTTTTAGTAAGACCTCTTTATTAGCCTCACTCGCGTGCTTGGTATCCAGATGAGCAGGACAACGGCGTACCATCCTCAGTCCAACGGGTGCGTGGAGCGGTGGCATAGGTCCCTTAAGTGGCACATCTTCTCCCGAGAACGGCAGAGGACGGCGGCAACAGGGATCGGCCTACTCCATCACCCTCTGGTGTGGGCAGCGGCAACAGCGATCACCCCACGCCTTTGCCCACATCGGAGGACTCTGGACCTTCAAATGACCTCGACGCAGAACAGCAGGACGCACCACCGCTTTATCGCACCCGGTCTGGTCGTGTGGTAAAGCCAAAAGTTCGTTTCTGCGCCAATGTCATTGGGGGGGGGAGAGGGAGGGAGTGATGTGACGGGTCTGATGTTTGTGATAGAGTGAGGTTATAAACACACTGCTGGTGAGAGCAAGAGGTTATGAGAAATGGATTTGTCACTGCCTCAAGCATGGTTATATTTTAGTTATCTATATATTTAATTGAAGCTCGTTTCTTTTCTTTTCTGTTTCTTATTATAATAGGGGTACTCACTACGTTTGCTATAGCATGCTATTTGTGTTTTTTTGCTAAACCCGTCGAGTTTCTACAGTTATTTCCCGTATAAAATTGATGGGTTTAGCACAATAGCAAACGTAGTGAGTACCCCTAGTAGAAAGATGTTTCTGGCCCTCTGGGACCCGTTCAGGCCGAGTTTGAACTCGCCAAACAAAATTACACGAATATCTATTATAATTATATCTAAGAAGCGAAATACTACAGAAGCATTTCCAAATTTAATTTGCGTACAACCTAATATTAAATTTAGAAATAATTTTATGAAGAATAATGTATTTCCTATATCATTTCACCAACCTTATTTTGAATTTCCAGACAGTTTGGTCATTGCTAACTTCTTGTCAAACACTATTCCTTTTATTGACTAAAAAAAAATAAAAATTAACTATTTTAGCATAGATAAAATTTTACTGTGATATAGTTCTACTATAAAAGAACCTAATTAATTTTCCAGAAAAAAATTCAGGAATTTAATTGGAACTACATGTGTGTTCTATATGTGAAGCTTAGAGGTGATTTAGTAGGAAAGCACTTGTTGATTTAATAGTTGTTTGTGTCTCAGTAAAAAAGATTAATCTTGGCAATTTGCAATTTTGCTTTATTATGTGTAGAAATTCTGACAGAGTAAAATAAAAGTAATTTTTAATTTTTAAATACTCATATTCTGGCAACTATTTAGCAAAGAAAAAAATGTATGGAGGACATTTAAAATTAGATTTCTTGAATAACATTAAAAAATATAGAGAAGAAATTTTCGAGCTAAAAATGGCTCAAAAATATGAAATTTTTGCGCCTGTGACATGGATGTGCAGTAGTAAATAAAGATTAGTAGGATCCTTGAAAAGCCTAGCTTAGATGTCCATAAAGTCAAAACTAGAGATATGAATTAATTCACCTCGCAAACATGTAGGATAGACATAGATTTAAGAGATGTCCATATGAGAGGTTACTCAAGAAGAAAAAAAGGTATTGGAGGAAGGAACAGTAGAAGTAAGCACAGATTAAATATGAGAATGTCATTACTGGGAAATAAAGATGATGAACCTTCAAGAAAACTTTTTGCTTTATTAATTATTCTTAAGAGTATTATAAACGAAGCTTAGGTTTAATTCCAACTTGATAAACAATTGCCTGATTTGTCAATAATTGTTTGGAACTTTGTTTTACTAATTAAGAAATTATTATTTTTTTTTTTATGATTTCTATATCTTTGAAAATGACGTTTCACAAAATCTGAGAACATAAGAAGGGGTTAGAGATTAAAACCACATGTTAAGAGTGTCAAAAAATAAAGTATTTATATCTTTAACATAAATCATTAACTAATAGCAGTAATAAATGCTTTAACTGAAATCATTAATTATTGAACTGTATTTATGGTTTAATACAGTTCAATATTTTCATATTTCAATCTAGGCACTAATAATTTTTAGTTTTATGATTGAAATAATATGAAACATTAATACTTTTTATAAAAATAATAAAAATGTAATTTAGTACTTAGTATATTCTACACTAAAATTACATTAGACATAAAATTATACCATAATCGATGACAGGAGCCTCTTGAGAATAATCTACTTTGATAATTAATAGCAACATTTAGTATATAAAAGCCTTTCAGTTACTTTATCATTTCACTTCACAAAAAAAGAAGTTCCTTCTTTATTTGACCTAGGTTTATTAAATGTAATATTATTCCAGACATTAGAAAGAAATTTTAACTTTTTCACTATAGTTAAAGAAGAATATATTCCTCTTTGATATTATATTTGGTACTTTAATCAAACCAAAAGGAGCAAAGAAGTTAAGGAGATAGTGCACTGATTCTTGGGTCAAGGGTTCAAACCCAGCCATGGTTGTATATGTATTCTGTTATGTTAGCCATTAGATAATCCTGGAGTAGAAAGATCCTTCTGGAGCTCACCATCGTCTATAAAGTGGGGCAGACAATGAATTAAGACTGAATTTTGAAAAACTAAAACTGTCCTCATGGAGGTTCCAAGCATTACCTCAATTCTTTACTTTAACTCAGTTGTCCACCCATTCATTCACATTCAACTGTAAAATGAGGAGACTTAATGTTAAGAGTTCTTTAAATGCTTTCATGTCGTGATGTTGGACAAATCATCTTTACTGTCCTTTGTTATAAAAATAATGATTTAATAATAATTTTTCATGCATAAGTAAGAAATGAAAACAAAAATTGTTGTATAACAGATTTTTTTTCCTATTAAATTTTTACTTTTACTTACCTATATATAAATGCAATATTTAGTAAGGGAAAGTATTGCAAACCTGATAATTTTCAAATTCTAGTTTCCAGTGGAAATACACGTTTTAGGGCCCCCTGAGTCCAAATAACCAAGTCCCAAAGAAACATCTGTATGTGTGTGGTAAGTTACTGCAACTTTTCCTTTCATAAAAATTGACAAACCAGAAAAGCCACTTTATACCATGCATTTTGCACCTTTTAACTTTGTTCTCAAAAATGGCTATAACCATTTTGATTAAAGTGCCTACACTGATGCAAAATTTAATGGGTTTTAATATCATGGAGGTTTCATTCTTATTTAAATAGTCTAACAGGGCTTAACTGCCAACATTTTAAATTCTCTTCCTCTAAAGAACCTTTAATTTTATAGATTCAGAAGAATTGCCCATATCGTTTTATTAAAATTGATTAAAAGCAACTAAATATAAAAGTTAGGAGAGCCTATGGCTGAGTGGCTAGCGCGCTAGTCTCTCATGCTGAAGTTGTGAGTTCGAATCCCAGTCCCAACAGGACTTTTATAAGAATGTAATTAAATAGGGATTCACTCACAGACTCTCCCCCAGGTATGTGAGACCTGCGAGCCAAACGGTGGCCACTCACAAAATTAGGCTAAGGGAGTGATGACCCTACACTAGAAAATGCATCAGGGAACGTGAGTGTAATCTCCTGGGAGATTACAACGCGAGGCCCAGAGCCTACACGGCCTGTCGCGCCACTGAAAAAAAAAAGAAGATATACATATATATATATATATATATATATATATATATATATATATATATATATATATATATATATATAAAAGTTAAATGAATTTTATAACTAACTAAAGGAGAAAAAAATCAAAAATATTTTTTTAATATAATTTTTTTTTTGGACATAACAACAGCAATATTGATGTTTAATATACCGTTGGAAAACTAAACATTTCCTAAAAAATACTATCTTATAAACAAAGTTGTAAAAGGTAATGTAAAGTGACAAATAATGCATACAATTATTTTCGATAATTATATGTTGCAATTTGATATTGCTGTATTACTTAATCTAAATTATATGTTTCCAATGAAACTGAATAAGTATTTTATTTAAATAAGTTTAAAATTTATAAATTTAAATTGATTTAATAGTTGCTAAATTGATTTTATCAGCAGAGCTAAGTGAAAGTCATGTGGTGCCACGATTTTTTTTTGAAAATTTAATGAAATGTTTTATAGTAATGAATTAAAATATAAATAAATAGTTAGAAATAGAATATTATTTTATTGATGGGACAAATCAAGATGTATAAAGGCAAATTACAATAAATACACTTAGTATTCAGTAGGATGAGATTCAGACATTATAACAATTGAATACTTCCAATAAAATATCAAAAAAATTACAATCAATGAGCATCTGTTTGTGATAATAGTAGCTGGAAATGGAGAGATTTGAATGTGAATAAGGAAGAATCATGATAGATTGGAAGGAATAGAATTTCTGAAGACACTGGAATAGGCAAGAAAGGATCAATCGTAGGCTTCAGTTCGGTGGGATGGGATATAAATTGTTTATAGCAAGAGGAATGAGAATTTAAATTGAAGGAGACAGTATATATAGGTAGGATGCTCAGAATTTATCGTTCAATAAAGGATGGTAAATAAATAATCCAAAGAAATGCTGCTTATGTTTATAGAGGAAGAGCCACAATAACTTGTCATGGGGGTGGCACATGTAAGATTGCCTGAGGTAGTGAAAAATAATCTTAGAAAAAAAAATTACAATTTAAATATAAATTAAAAATAAAATATTTAAAAAAAAAAATATGTTTGTATATATATATATATATATATATATATATATATATATATATATATATATATATATATATATAAACATTAAAATCCTATAACTAGAAACACTGAGGGATTATAATAAGAAGTTAAAGTTATTTGTAGGGAAAAGGAGCAGTAGATTCTGTGAGAAAGGTAATAGATGAACCAAAGACGACAAAGAACAAAAATGAGATAATTTAAAAAAGAGAACAGACCAGACATACCGTTATTATATGATAGGTGGGTTAAATTGGAACAATAAATGTCGAGGACATATGCCAAATATGCATTATAAGGATAATCTGAATGGAGATTGGTATTAAAGTCACCTGCTATAATTTAGGTCATTATACAAAATAATATAAGCAAGGAGAAATTTTTCAAATGTAGAATTATAAAATGTCTTGTGGAGGGAGGTATAACCCAATAACCTAAAACAACAATAACCCACAAGAAAGAAAATCAGAGAGAGGATATTTCAGTATACAAATGCGCTAGATGATGGAGTGTTGAGAATTTTAGATTTAAATAGATTTTTAGCTTCCAAGATGTCATGAACCAACAATCAACCTTTCC
This sequence comes from Piezodorus guildinii, assembly GCA_023052935.1. Lineage (NCBI taxonomy): Eukaryota > Metazoa > Arthropoda > Insecta > Hemiptera > Pentatomidae > Piezodorus > Piezodorus guildinii. The sequence continues at coordinate 101,769,118 of CM041292.1, read as the reverse complement.
GATTCCCAAGTAAGTTAAAAACAACAAATATTAACATTTTTTATTAGAGAAAATACTAATAAAACAAAAAAATTAAAGAGATAGTGATGGAATCATCTATTACATTGATGTATTAATAATTCAAAATCCTCCAAGATGATAACCACAACCTTATATGATGGTATCCTTTCCCCAGTAACAAACTTGTTTCGTGCCTAACAAGACATAAGAAAGTGAAGTATACTTTGAGAAGTATTTTCAATGAATAGTTAGTAATTAAAAAAAAAAAAACACTTGTCAACCCTTTGTCATTGTGTTCCTTCCAAAACCTTATCACTTATATTTGACAATATATATTTATATCACATCACCCCTCTACCAAATAAACAGATATATTTCTATTGAGACTTTTTTAAAAATATTACATTGTCACTTATATTATATCAGTGGCAATATTGTTTGCAGATGCAATATCTTTAGATAAATGACTATCTATAAACATAAACCAATGAAAATCTATAATAAATTAGAAGGCGTATAATAAATTAAGACACATAAATTATATAAATTATAAAACATTGATTTATTATAAAAAATGTAATTTTCTGTATTAATCAAAATAACAAATGAGTTGAAATCTAACAGTCTCTTAATTTATCACAATAGGGATTTAATACTGTATTAATATCATAATATTTAATTTTCATTGAAAATCCCTGATCTAGAAATTCGGAGTAGTTCATTGGACATTAAATCAGCAATAAATTTTAAAGCTGTCTTGTCTTGAATGATTTTTGTATCTTTCATCATTTCACAGGACTCATATGAGTTAACCACAGCAAGTGAAGAAGAAACATCTTCAAAATACTGATCACTAAAAGCTGTAGGGTTCAGTACAGCAGTTCTATAAGGATAATGTTTCGTACAAAGTGTCTTTTTCAACATCATTGGCCATGATTGCTTAGCTCGTTTATCGTTTTTCAATTCAGTACAGCATCTCTGAATTTCCAGAGAAAATTGAATACTTCTACTAAGACCTAGATGATTAAACAAAGATAGAATATTTTTACCTTTTCTCGGTATAATATATTCATCCCAATGTAAAAATGTGACTATATCAACTTGATCATAAACTCTATGAAAACAATCAAGTTTAATGAATTCTTCTTCCATTTCGGTATCATCAATAGGAAAGTGCCAATTGAGAAAAGAAAAAGATCTTAAAAAATCTGTATTAAGAAAAAGATTTTCCAAGATAGCTAAGATACCATGATGCATACCATTATCATAAACTATAACATCATTGAACCCAACTCCTTTGTGATAACTTATGAACTCAATTATATTATTTCTTTCCAGACCAGAAACATCAGGAAAAACACAAACAGCTGCATTGTTTACTTTTTCATGATTGAGTTTGTAATATATGGGGATGAAATACTTCTTGTTTGGGATCTTATTAACAAATACAAACATGTAGGGTGATCCCTTAACATTGTTGTTTTCAACTTCACAAAAAAACTCATTTATATATACTGATTTTTTTGTTTTTCTAGATTTGGATGTAAACTGTCCTGATATAGAGAACAAAGAACCTCTAAGGTGATACCAAATATGACATTCATATTTAGAAAAATCATTATCCACTGATGATACTCCTAATGCAACAGATTTACTCTTTTCACTAATGTTTCTCCAGAACGCTGAAAACACAAAGAATTCTTCAATCTTTACCCACTGATGTAAAGGACGTGAAAATAGGTTCTTGTATTTATAACTTTCTTGAACAGTCTTGTTCAAAACTAGGCAGTCATCTCCAAAAGTGTCCAAACCGAACAGTTCTCCTATTTCAAAAGCACTTCTCAGTTTTTTATATTCACTCCGATAAATTAGAAAACCTAGCAAACTGATAGTTGTAATAATTAATACAAACAATCGATAGTACTTTTTCATTGCTCATTTCCGTCTAAATTACAGTTATAGCGGACCACTTGTCAACAGTCAACACAGAACTGGACAATCAGTAACAGTACTGTAACCTTCCGTAGCAAGCTATCGATAATAGAAAAACCAAGTCGATTACAAATAGAAATAAAATTGACAGTCATAATACATCGTGTTGATTGTCGAGCCTCATTAATTATATAAGTGATTTTTATACATGTAATAATATTAAACACATTAAAGATTATAAGATGAATTATTTAACTGTATTATGAGCCTAATTTATAAATTAGTACATATCCATCACATTGAAGAAAATATTTTTAATTTCAGGAACAAACAAAAATTGAAGGACCCATATCGTTTAAAAAATTAATTTTTTGAAATTTATTACTACATTGGCTAAAAAATATAAGTAAATATTTAAATACACTGCAGATTATTACTAAACGGTTTATTATTTCCAAGTAACTATATCAGTGTAAAACTGTTTATAAAATTTATAAACAGTGAGTGTCAGAAGTATTCCGAATTCGAATTTCTTTTAATTTATTCTGTATATTTCACAACTATGAATTTATATAATTATTTCTCACTCATAAATCTTTAAAAGAGACTCCCATAAAGGAAAATCACTGACCAGATAACCGAAAAGTTTATTGTTTTTAAAAATACCCGATTAACAAGTTCATTCAGTCTCAAAAGTATTCGAAAATCGTAATATCCTGTTGTTTCTTCTTCTTCTTCCTCTAACTCCTGTGTGCCGCTAAGCGTGGAGTTGCCGCCTCGGTCCATCGAGCCCACTGGTCTCTGTCCCTAGCTATACTTTTCATCTCTGGGATGGTTAGTCCTCTTGCTGCACCTAATTTCCCAATGTAGTCTGAATACATACACCTGGGTCTGCCACGAGTACGTCTTCCTTCCGGTCTGGCTTCAAAAAACCACTTGGCCTTTCGGGTATCATTCATTCGGCAGACATGCCCAAACTAATTCAATTGCCGCTTTTCTAGGATGTCACGCACTGATCGTACTCCCAAATCCTCGCGAATCCTGTCGTTTCTTATATGGTCCCTCCTGGTCTTTCCAAGTATTCTTCGGAGAAATCTCATCTCAGCCGCTGTCATCCTGCTAGCATGTTTATCAAGGGTTGTCCAGCTTTCAGATCCATATAAGAGTACTGGAAGGAAAACAGATTTAAAAATCCTAATTTTAGCATCTCTGCTAACTTCATGTTTTCCTATAATCGTTTTGGATATCTGGTAATACAGTCCATTGGCCTTCATCACCCGATTTAGAACCTCCTGGTCTATCTTACCATCATCGCTTATAACTGTTCCAAGATATGTGTAGGCATTCGTCCTTTCTAGTGTTTCGCCGCCACATAATATCCTTGGCTCCAGATTTTCTCTTCCCACACACATAATTTTACTTTTGGCTGGATTTATGTTTAACCCTCTTAGCCGGAGTTCCTCGTACCATTCATTTAGCGATGTCTGGAGAGCTTCCTGGGAGTCCGCAATCAGTACTATGTCGTCTGCATAGATCATAGCCTGGGCGAGCTATAGAAATATCCTGTTGTTTAATGGTTTCAAATGATCATATTCTCACTAATCTTCGACATAATTTTATATTCTAAACAATTCTTCTTCCTCATGTAACATATATCCAACCTAGGAAAGATTTTTTTTTTTAAATAAAGCCCTCAAATAAAAACGTAACGATTAAAAAACGGCTTCGAATAATTTTTAAAAGAGTAATTGTTGAAATGGGGAGCCCGTGGCTGAGTGGCTAGCGCGCTAGTCTCTCATGCTAGAGGTTCCGAGTTCGAATTCCCAGTCCCGGCCGGGCTTTTATAAGGATATAAATAAGTAGGGATTCACTCACAGCCTCTCCCCCGGGTATGTGAGACCCTTCAGCCAAATGGTGGCAACTCACAAAAAAATAGGCGTAAGGAGTGATGAACCTACCCTGTTAAATCACATCGTGAATCGTGAGTATATTCGCCCAGGAGATTATACCACGAGGCCAAGGGCCTACACGGCCTGTCGCGCCAGAGAAAAAAAAAAAAGTTGAAATGTTAAAAAAAAAATTGAGTATATGTGGATGGCTATGTATAGTGTAAATAATGTAATAACAATTTTTATTGAGAAAATTTTACAATCTGTCCCAATTTGGAACATTAATAGTATTGCTGAATGATATCAAACATACTACATTCATACAATATTTACAAAAACATAAAATTACAATAAAATATATACACAAAAAAATGAATCAATACAAAAGTCAATAATTCACTTATACCTATATACACATACACACACTCATACATACATCACATTGAGTGGAGAATCTAGCCAGTGCTAGAACTCCAATATATTACAAACGGTCGCGGGGCCACTGCCGTTTCAACCTTCTAGGTGGGTTGTATGGATGAGTGGAGCTGGATAGGGATTGAGCTAAAGGATTAGGATGATGAATGAGGTTCTGGTGGAATTTGGAAAATTTGGATGGAATTAGGTCTGAAATAAATGGAACATTAAGGTCGTGGTGCAAGGTATAATTGGAGACATAATAAGGAGCATTTACTATTGTACGGAGGACTTTGGATTGAAAGGATTGAATGCGTTTGATGTTAGAACGTTTAGCTGTCCCCCACAGTTCAAGTCCGTAGGTCCAGATGGGCTTCAGTATTGTCTTGTAGATTAATAATTTGTTTTCAACTGTAAGTTCAGATTTTCTGTTGAGTAGTCGGTATAACTGTCCGAATCGTCGGTTGAGTTCTTGTCTTTTAAGTCTTGTATGTGGGTTCCAAGTCAATCTTTTGTCTAACAGTAAGCCAAGATACCGGACTGTATCTGAGAGAGGAATCGGTAATGAGTTGAAATAAACTGGCGGACAGGATTTTCGTCTAAGAGTAAAGGTTATGTGTTTACATTTGGCTTCGTTCACCTTTACACGCCAGTTATTACACCAGTGTTCGATAAGGAAAAGGTGTCTCTGAAGGTTTAAGGATGCTGTTTCAGGATTGGAACTGGATGATAGGATGGCGGTGTCGTCTGCAAAAGTTGCCAGAAAGGTATCAGGATGTGTAGGAATATCAGCAGTGTAAAGGATGTAGAGGATGGGTCCCAAGACGCTGCCTTGAGGAACACCGGCCTCAACGGGATAAAGGTTAGAAAATTCTTCACCACAGCGAACTCGGAAGGAACGGTTCGAGAGATAGGATCGGAGAATGAGGTATAGGGACTGGGGTAAATGGGTTTTCAGCTTGAAGAGTAATCCAGTGTGCCATACCCGGTCAAAAGCTTGCGCAATGTCCAGAAACGCACCGGAACAATACTCTTTGCATTCAAGAGCTGAGGAAATATGGTCTACAACTCGGAGCCCCTGTTGAACTGTGGAATGCTGAGGACGGAATCCAAACTGATTGGAAGGAAGATTTTGAGATTCTAATATGGGTAGGATACGTTTTAGAAGAAGTGTAAATAATATAATAATAAAACATAAAAGCTAAAAATTGAGCGTTCAAAAATATTTAACGTTAAAAATGAAAGACTGATTATTTATCAAATACGAAAACAATTACTGAAATTAGTAAACCTTAGCTTGTTTATGAATTTTTTAGAAGTTCTGGATACACAATAAGAGTTTCAACTGTTCGCCGGGTTCAAAAAAAATATGACGAAAAGTAAAACATGTTACAAGAAGTGCAAAAAACGTCTTTCATTAGGCAAGGCAATTAGAGAATAGGCCGAATTTTTGTAACATTTTTTTAAAGAGAAATTTGATGAATAAGAGTGTTTATAAATGACTCCCATCATCACAATCATTGATAGTTTGGTGTATTTTTTAAGTATGAAAAGCCATAATTAAAAATAGAAGAAAAATGACGAATAAATTCAATTTTTAGCATACGCGCAATCAGGACTTCGGACATATATACGTTATCTATTCAGATGAAGTTGCTGCAGAAGTTTCAACAAGTTTTTGAAATCCCTCTTTCATTATTACTTCCAAACTTAATTAACTATTTGTGGGTCCTACTAAAAAAGAAAATCAGGTAATACTATAATAAAAATGAAAATGGCCTAAAGAAACAATAAGTGCTTGAGTGGGATAATATTTCACAGCAAAAAATCAATTTATTAGTAAGATCAATTCCTAGTAGGCTAAAATGTATGATTATACAAAAAGTTTTACCAATTGAATGTTTATTTATGATTAATGCATTAATATAATTAGGAAACCACATAATCCCGAATACTTTTGACACCATTAACGTACACTAGTTTTATTTGTTTCTTAAATGAACGTTCAAAACGTTAAAAACAAAATGATTATTGTCGTAATTTTTGGTTTTATCTTTCGTATGCCTAACTTCTAACATTATAAAGTGGTTAACAGCTCCTTAAAAACACAAAAAAATACGTTAAAAGCAAGTAAATTATGGAATGGTAGTGAATTCGAATACTTCTGACACTCACTGTAGCTGCTAAAAGGCAATTATGGATGTCACCACTACTAAATTCAAAACGGTATATCTCTGCTACTTCTGAACCAATTTCAATGATTTTGTTATAATTTTCTAGGAAATATATTTTCCTATATTATTTTCTATAATGTAGCACTAAGGATAAGAAATTTTGATGTTCATTTATTAATTAGGAAAAACGGATTCATTATTCGGGTTCTAATTATCTTGAAACGTAAGACCTCAAATTTTGAGGGGAGGGGGAGGTTATTTTATTTTTATTTGTTTGGGCGATAACAAAGTTTCATTATCAAAAATACGCTAATAAAAATATATACTAGAGTTCGTCACTATTTTTTATCTTTTCTTTTGATTTTCATTACACTAATTCAGATAAAATATCCTGATTCCAGAATAGGTACCTAACATTTTTTTCCTTTAATGAATAATAACCGAGTTATCAGAGAATCACGTTTCTTATAAGCTGTGGCTTGACCATGTATTGTACAATTTTTTTTTTTTTTTAATTTCTTCTTTGTGGTGTCTTGATCTCAAAAATCTCTTTGACTTTTCTCTACCTTCCATGACCGAGTTTTGGTGTAATTACATCTATAGTTTGTGACTTTAATATATAGATCAACGGTTTTAAACTTTTTTTTTTTTTTTTTTATCACATTCAGTCTCTATCTTCAAAAATAACTGAGTTATTGAATTAAATCACTTTTAATCGGCCGCCATTCAAAACATAACAAGTTAATATTAACTTCTAGGATTTTGTTGTTGAGATCATCGGATTTTGAACCAGAATTTTGTAGCTAATTTCAAAATAATTGGTCCTGTAGTTTTGGAGAATTGCCGCGGATGGTGTACGGCGGACGGAGGACAAACGGATTTTTTTTTATTCGCTATTCGGATTCTACGCATCTTGAAACCTAAGCAATCAAATTTTGAAGGAGGAATTTTTTTCATTATTTTTTTTGATCTATTACAAAGGTTCATTATTTAAAATAACAAACCAAACTATTATAATTATAATTATTATTATAATTATAATTATTATATAATTATATAATTATAATAATTATTATTATTATAATTATAATTATTATAATTATAAAACAAATAAAATCATACAATATTGGGTTGAAACAGTTGTCGAGCTTTGGCATCCTTACGGCGAATTACTGATTTTCCATTCTCTTGTCCATTCTGCGACTTTCACAATCACAGAGGACGTTTAGCTGATAATTTGCACACGCTCATCTCATCTTCCTTGGCGTTCTATTCTACGCCATAAGCAGAGTTAAATTCAAATCTGATTAGGCGTTATTTTTTGTTAAATAATCTGCCTCTTGTCCCGTGAAAAATTTTTAATTCTAAGGACTGCATTTGCTCCTCTTAATACCCTCTGTCTTGAACAAGAATCTCAGATATCTAGACTGCATACTGTACCAAATGCTCTACACTTGGAAACCCTCATCCAAGACTGAAACGACAAAACCATGCTCGACGTTTTCGACTACATATCAACCACTTTTACTAGACAACGTTGTAATCTTCCACTTAACTACAAAAACTCATCTACTTGATATCAATAAGGGCCGATATGCTTACGGATTAGAGGCTTTGGGGCTCTACTAACCATCGAATTCTCCCTTATCAATCCCTACAATCACAAAATCCTTCGTAAATCCTCATGCTCAGTTACTTTATCACGAATACACTAATCCATAAAGACCTAAATGTTCCGTAGTTTTGCTGATTTGGCCGATCTAGATACCATCCTTTTCATGGCAACTCCATTCCAACCCATATAACCTCTAGTTTCAATCATTTTATCCTCTTCCATTACTGAAATCCTCCAGTATTTATAAAAGGAATAGCCGAGACCTTCTATTTATTGAAACATTTTTAGAGTGCATTCCATTGGTGAGCTTCTCTACATGTTGTTTAGAAATGCCTTTATAATTTCCATCTAATTACTTGTTGTAATCTTGCATACCTTAATTCCATTTAATAAATAACAAAACAAAAAAAATTCATTTCGTACGACTTTTATGTTTTTTACTAACTTCTACACACACGTAATTAGTATTTGGACTCAGGAACATAAAACATGTACTTTCCGAGACAACCCAGATTCGAAAATATGAGTGAATCAATCATTATCAAATACAAATACTATATCCTTAAATTTAAATAACATTAAAAACATTGTGAACTGGTAACAACTACAATATGATATTGCAAACGTATAGAAATTTAAGTAGTATCAAACCATCAACTCATTTGGTTTAAGAGCACAATCTAAGAAGAAAACCCTTGTAACAATGCCGCCTTGAAAATTTTAAATCGACCGGGGTATTTCTCTTAATTAATCCTACTCTAATGCCTCCCCCACTCCTCTCCCGTTAGTAAATAACATCAAACCTCAATTGTATAAATATTCATTTATATTTTCAGTCCTGAATGTACTCTGAGATGGTTGCTCACGTTACCTGACTACTTGTGCCTAAAGTAAAAATTGTAGAAACTTTTAGAATCATGACAGCGCGACTAGTTCATGAAAAGGAAAAAAGAAAGAAAGACGTTTTATACATAGATACGTGAGTACGGTAAATTTAAAATGAACCCTTAGAAAATCGAGTCGATGAGGTAGAGATACAAGGATTGAATAAATGTACATAAACTTTAAAATGTTTTGCTTAATGTCAGTAGACAAAAACTGACGTCATTTAGGTTTTAGTCGGGAACAATTCAAGAGAAAATTTGGTTTATCACAAATTAATCTTCAAAACTGTTCTTTCAATATCCACTCTAGGTTTTCAGTCTAAATAACTAATTTTTTTTTCTAATCCTCAAATTTATCAAACAAAATATAAATACATAGAAAAATAGTTTTTTTATTTCAAAGCCCCTTGTAGTTTGGGTTAAAATTCTCCAATCTGTTGGTTTGTTGACTATCTCTTCTACTGTACATGGTACATTTTAAGAGAGGGATGAGGCGGCAGGAAAATATGTCTTCTTCGTAGGTATGTCTTTGATCTTAAATTCATCGACAGCCCAAAATTTTGTACAAACCCTTTATTTCAGACTCTTTCCCCAACAGGTTGGCCACAAAGCTGGCAACAATGTATAGGAAGCCCCAGCCTTCACTGAGGATTAATCAATGAATCAAAAATCTGGTGAGCCCACTCACAGAAAGAAGAAAAATAGTTTTTATTGCCGATTACGAAGTACTACAAAACTCAGATGCAATGAACGGGAATAAGAATCTTTAGATTACAAATTATTGGAAATTATATTATATGGGATATCACCTATCGCAATCTAAGTACTTTCTTACTTTTGAATCAGGAATAATTAATTCGACTTAAACATCATCAATTATATGGTTTCTTTAGGAAAGATTACTTTTTAATCAATTCACAAAATAAAAATACCCTTCGAAACATACCTTTATTTATAATATGTTGGTCTAGCGAACATTACCAGTATATTTAAATAAGTTAAAAACTAGAACTTATTTATTCAATAATAGTCTCTTAAGGATTTAAGAGTATGATCTAATTATGATGGAGATCGTAAGAGTCAATCTGACCCTTAGATATGGGTATAGGATAGAATAGAAAATAATTTTAATTTTTAGACTAGGTACCTTAAGAATAACAGATTTGAACAGCTTATAATATACAACATGTCTGGCCAACAGACAAAATAAACATAATTAACTAATATTTACAATTTTGGCTAAATATATACATAAAATAAAAAAAATGAAATAACTAAAATAAAAAAAAAAAATCCTCAGAAAATAAATGTTTTGAACAAAATTAAAAATAAATGGAAACAAATTCTTCTAATGACTATATAATTATTATTTTTTTAAATACTGTAACGATTGAACCAAAAGAAGTTTTCTAAATAAGAAAGTTGAAAAATCATAAATAAATAATTGTGAAAAAAAATATATTGAATACAATTTTACTGAAAAATATTAAATTGCCAGGCAGCGTTGTTTTGGGATAATAGAAGGTATTTGAATGTGGAGAGGGAGGGAGCACGACGGATGTTTGATGGGAGGGAATTCCAGTATCTATTCGAACCGGACAGAAAGGAGTATTTACTGGGTATTTACAAAATTGTAAATAACTATTGTTAATTAATAACTTAATAGTTATTTTTAAATTCATACCTCCCCATAAATGAATAACTTAATAGTAACATTAGTTATTAATAGTTTACTGATAGTATTAATATTTACAACGGAATATGATGAAATAAAAACTGTTAATTTATGTTTTAAGAAAATAAATGGTTCTATGCAATATAACACCTCTAAACCGAATTATAAGCTTGTCTCTGATAGGTGATATAGCTTATGTTTACGCTGAGTTGATGATTGGAAGATTAGTAGTTCCAAGTGATATCTCAAATCAGGGAGGTTCGATTGAAGTAAATTAGTGGGCTGTATAGATTTAAAAAACAAAATAATGAAAGTTAGCAATGGATCACAATACATTTATTAAAGTAAAAATACATATAGACAACATAAGAAACAAAATTAACCTGATGAGACATAAAAAAAGGTTTAAGAAAGAGACAAAATTAACCTAATTAAATACCTAAACAGATTTCAATAATAAAACAACTGATTTACGATTCTCTTCTATTTGTTTTCACATTCGTGGCGAAAACTGTTAACTATATTTAAAATAACTATGCTTTAAAACAAATATACTATAAAGATAAGGGTAATTACAAAAATTATCGTGATTTTTATATTCAACTAGCTAACCCGACAGACGATAAGAAATCTGTCTTATCTATGTTTAGCGAATTCAGTCAAGCCATTTATTTGTGGTGATGCGATCACCAATGGAAATAAAGATTCATTTCTATATATATATATATATGAGAGAGAAGAGAGAGAGAAGAAACTATTATTACCTTAGAAAAAAAATAAACTAACTACCAAAGTAACTTTTCTCTCTTTTTTTTTTTCATAAGATCCTTCTGAGTTTTATTAACACAACAAAAAAAGAATTACCGAAATATCGGCCAAGCATGCGATCATCAAGAAAAAAATATTACCGAGACAAAATAAAAACTAACAACCAAACTCACTTTTCTGTTTCATAAGAACCTTCACCTGACTGAACACAACAAACAACGAATAAGCTAAAGAATTAAGCTTAAAAATTCGGTTAAGCTGTTCACGCGTGATGCGATAACCTTGGGAAAAGTGGATTAATACTGTATATATATATATAATTATAAATATTGTGTGTGTGTGTGTGTGTGTGTGTGTATATAGAGAGAGAGATTAAACAATCATAAGAAACCTTATCGGGCCATAACATATGGCCTGAACAGCTTATGTCCATAATAGCGCATTATTAATAGCAATCAAATAATTTGAAAACTGGAAAACGTTTGTCGTTATTTACTGTTGCTGTTTTCGGTCTCAAGTAAATATTTGATTTGGGTATGAAATAGTAATTGAAATTTCTTTTGGGATTCGATTCCAACAACATACTTGTGTCCACATAAATCCAATCCAACTTCCATTAGCGGCTCACAAGAATAAACTTTGCGTTTAGAAAGTAATTTGAAATTCACTAAAGTGATTTCCGTTACATAGTTTTATAACTGCATGTTAATAAATATAAGTTAAAATACTACATAATCTCAATAGCGATTTGCAATAAATGTTCTATGATTTGTAATTATGAATATAATTCTAATGTTCTCTTAGTAATTAAAATTTCAATTATGAGATTGGTTTATTAATTATAATTGGTTTATTATACTCGTATACTACATAATGTATATAAGTTTAAAAAACATGTATTACGTTAAACCTATGATAAAACTTACCCTAACCATATAATCACTATAGCTTTTTATTATCATCTGTTGTCTTTTAAATATGAATCGACAATTTTTTTTCCTGATTTTCAATTTTAGCTTATGGAAAACAAAGACATGCTTTTTTGTTATGCTAATTTCTACTAAAGTTTTATTCATATTTTGAAATTTTTAATGGTTTTTATGTAATACATTGTGGTAAACTTTTTATACAAGCAGTTTTTCCTTCCCTGATTAGTGACCCGAAATTGCTAGACGTGATTTGCGGAATCAATTGAAATGTAATTAAATTTGATGCAATCGCTTTGAATGCTAAACTTTTAAAGTTATTTACTGCTATTATTATCCAAGACTATTATTTATATGTTGTAAATGATTTTTTTAAACACATTTCCCTCCAAGGGACAATTCTTCAGGCTTCGTGGTGGTAGGCTGAGACTGCCGAGTCCAGACTCCTCCTTGGCGATCCATCTACTAAGCTGATAGTTTCTTGCTAGCTAACCCCCAGGAATGGATGATAGAATTATGTCCCTGAAGAGTGCGTTGGCACAGAACTTGAACTTGATGTGTCATCTGCCGATAATCTCAGGTATTGGAAGTAGTTGGAGAACCTCGTGTATTGTGGTATTACTAAGTGTGTTGCCTCTGACACGAGCAAGGTCTTTGAAACACTGGTTTACTAACATCTGTTGAAAAACTTCTGGAAGGAGAATATCATTACACATGAGAAGACAAGAGTTCAGTATAGATGCGCCTTTGACAACATATGGAAAGGTGCAGGCCCGTAAGGCTGCACAAGAATGAAGCTACGGCGCTAATTTTTCTGAATTTCACCGAGACTATTGACTGTGTGTCACAAGCACTTCTACTCTGCAGCTTGTAGGAGTTCAGTTTCTGTGCCAGGATTAAGACCCTGCTAGCGGCGATGCTGGAGGCATAATTCCGATTTCATCCCCATATTATTTCCTCTCGTTACTCCACTAAGACCACAAATGTAAACGACAGTTGTATAGGTCCTAGCACATACCCTTGAGGTAATCCGCAGGTGCTGCCGTATAGAGGCTCCCGCCAAAACCCACGACAAAAGATCGCCTAGTATCATCAGTAATACATAATAATCATCCGGACAGGGCGGCCGGAATATGAAGTCTTTCAAACGGCGGAGTCAGAGGGAGTGTGACACACAGTCAGAGGCCATTATGCAGTACAGTGATATGGACGTCGTAGCTTCTTTTTTGTGCATCAACTGTATGGTGTGGGCCTGCAGTTTCGCCAGATGATGTTCAGTGGTGACCCCTTGTTGGAAGCCTGTCTTCTATGGTGGGATAATGTTCTCCCTTCTCCAGTGTTTCACTATTTGATGGACCAGCCTCTCAAATATCTTTCTCATGTGCGAAAGAATGCTGATCGGTCCGTAGTGCTCCGTGATTTTCATTAAACAGCATCTCTAACAGTACACACTGTATTTCGTTTTGTCCCGGTGACTTGTTTCCCTTGGTGTGACGTAGTACCGAATCAAGGCGAAGGGAGGGGTGCTGTTTAAGTATATGTTTCACCCTACTATAGCTTCAGATAAGAAACTAAAATCTAAGAGCTACTATAACCATTTAGTTCTGAATTTCGAATTTACACAAAACTTGCGGAGGAGCGTTTTTGGAAAATATATGAATAAATGTTATAAAGGAAATAAAAACATTTTAATTAACTAATCTACTGTTAATAAACACGTTTATTTGCAAAATGGTAATTGTATTTTTTCTTTCCTGTCCTTTAAGGCTGCAGTGACAGATTAATTGTACTAGTAGACAGCGGATTGTGGATCTTCATAAGGATTAGTTGACACGTCATCATCTCCTTAGATGGGCCATTGTCTGGAGGATGTAGGAGGGACGTATCGTCTATCCTGTTCCCCGGTGTCGGATAGACGGCGGTCTCTATTGTGGTTCACATGATCAGGAATGGAGTGAGAGGTGTATAGCAAAGCTTGAAAGTTCGGTTTTCTGTGATAATTCGGTTATTTCTACTATGGGACTAGTAGTTTAGTAATATTAAGCATCAATTTATGTTATTTTAGTTATATTGTGAGATACTACAGATAGGTGGGAAAAGAAAAGATTATTTAAAAAAATATATGTATATAAGCACGATTAGCTGTATTTAATTAAATACAAAAGGGTCAATGAAGTTGCTGACACTAAGAACTCCAAAAAAAGGAATTACATGGGGTCACCAGGGGTGTAGTGACTTGCTAGTCAGTAGTAGTCAACAGTATTCTAGGCCCAAGGTCGCGGGTTTAAAGCTGGCATATAATCCTAGAATTAGAATTAGTAAAAAATCCTTAGTCATACTGTCCTCCGGGGGTGTCATAAAAAGGTGGTCCCTAGCCTTTGCGATGTCAGGTACTCGTTAAAGATTCCTATCCTAGTTAAACCCGAAACTCAGGACTCCCACTGTAGCATCTTCTGATTAGCCACAGTAACATAAAGCGATCTAAAATGAAAAACAAACAAATATATAAAATATTGTTTAAAAAAATAGACAATCGAAGATTACATAACAAATATTTTTAAAACTCAGAGTGCAGGATCAAAAGCAATATTATTCTATTTATAGGATTGAAACGGATTAAACGAATCCCAGCTTCACTACTGCTGCGTTCTTGATACTGAAGTGTTAAAGGCTGAGAAAAAAAAAATTACTGGGGGATCTATCATGTGTTAGGAATCTATAAGTTGAATAAACACACACACACACACACACACATATATATATATATATATATATATATATATATATATATATATATATATATTAAAGTTCTTTGTGCTGGAAAGGATTCGTCGGTAGATTTTAAGGGATTAAACTTCGAAAAAATAAAATAAATTAAGGCAAACAGAACGGGTTATTAACTGTTATCCTCTAAGTAGTGAACCTTTTAGGTCAAGAATCACTTTTTTTTCAGCAAAA
The DNA here is from genome assembly GCA_023052935.1 of Piezodorus guildinii. Taxonomy (NCBI): domain Eukaryota; kingdom Metazoa; phylum Arthropoda; class Insecta; order Hemiptera; family Pentatomidae; genus Piezodorus; species Piezodorus guildinii. Next base: position 101,753,883 of record CM041292.1, on the reverse strand, counting down.
AATGTAATTCCGTCCTGATTGGATTCGTACCGGCACGCTTTAATCCTTTAGGTCACCATAGCCTGGTTTATTTTGTATATTTTTAGTTCGCCATTTTTTAAATGTTTTTCTTATCCGTGGCTATTTTGGTCATTTATAGTGGTTATTTTGGGTGAGCAGTTGATCGTATATTAAGAATAAAAAGCTTCTTAGGTTCACCATGTCTTTTTGTAAGTAGGACTTCCTTGATATAAATCATGAACAGATCTGAGGACAATTATTATATTATTGGCAATAGGAATATATTATATTATTTTAATAATATAAGGAATATATTATTTTTCTGAACTTACGATAAGATAATATGAAGAGTGTATAGATGGATTTATTCCTTATCAAGGACATCACTTTCTTCTGCTGTAATGTCATTTACGACAACAGTTAAACGGAGAAAGAAAAAAAAAATGAAAGAAAAGGCAAATAGTGAATGACTTTGGGCATCCTGTCATCGGCAGGCGAGAGAGATGGTTTAACAATGAGTCGGTTGCCGGGTCGGATTACAGCTGTCACCACTTAAAAAGTGGCTGGAACAAAATACTTATTAAGCCGTAATTAATGGCGAGGACTGGGATATAGAAGGGGCGCTAGGAGAGCTGTGTATCGCTGATCGAGAGCTCTGTCACCACCAGTGGCCCTGGCCTCGCTATATATTGGCCGCTTTATTAGGGCGACTTGTTTCCCAAAGCAGCAATTGTTGTTCACCCGGCGGTCCTGTCCGCTTCTGCAAAATTTATTCTTCCAGTGTTCAACCTTGTTTAATGAATTGAATATTGGAAAGGAATTGGGTCAGGCAGTGGATCAAAAAATTGAGTTTGTAATTATTTTCATTATCAATAAATGATGATTGCTTAAACACTTGGAGTAGTTTAATTGGAGATTAAACAAAAACGCAATTTTGTCTGCGTCTCAAAATTGCATGGTAATCGATTGTCTGAGTCTACTGTACGATCATAACTTTAGGCGGTAGTGGATTAATATATTGCGAGATGTTTTATAGAACTACTTAAAATCAAAGTTTCGAGGGGTTATCTGTAGCATGGTGGTAAGCGTAATAGTCGCTTACGCCCAAGGTCCCTGGTTTAAACCCGCAAGTGGCCCTAGGATTTATTTAATCGGAGTAAAAAATCCTCAGTTATGTCGTTCTTCGGATGAGACGTTAAAAAGTGGTCCCGAGCCTGTGCGATGTCAGGTACTCGTTAAAGATCCCTATTCTAATTAAACCTGGATAAGCAAAATTTAGGACTCACACTGTAGCATCGCCCGGTTAGCCAAAGCAGCATAAAAGGACGTTTAAATAAATAAAGAAACATAAACAAATTGACGAAAATATTAATTTAGAAGTACCATAATTTGATTGTACATCTTATAGTTATATATCTAAAACTTTTATTCTTGATACTTCTCTTAAAAAAGAATACGAATAGAAATATTTGAGGGGTAACTAGAATTACAACACTAAAAAGGACATTTATTAATATAGTAACTCTTATTCCGATGCAGGAATCGCCAAAATAGCGTAAGTCTGTCTATATAAAGGAGAGGAGGTGCGTTACAAAATCTGTCTGAAAAAAAAAATTGTTCAAATGTGACTGGTAGGAAATTGGCAATGCTTTATCAGTTTTTCAACACGGGTCAAGAACGGAAGTAAATAAAATGGCTTTACTTCAGGTTTCGCATAATGTATCGAAAGCTGGAGCTTTCTGTAAAAAAAAAAGGTAAACATTTAAAATGAAAAAGAAAGGCGAAAATTTACAACTAGGATATACAAAATTGCCACTATTTATTTATTTAATTCTTGACTTCAAATGAATCTACCAAGTCAAAATAGTCCTAAGTTTTTTACTGGATATATTGGGGTAATCAAATGTCTACAAATTTAATCTAAATGTTTATATATTATGCTAAGCGTTTCTACTACCCCCATCTAAACAAGGCCCTGGAAATACAATGGAAACAAAAGGACAATGAAAAAAAAGTGTTGTTCGTTACTAGATTGATTGTATATAGTTGTTTACCTTTCGAATGATCCTCCTGAAATCTCCTGGCATTCATTATCAGGAAAAGGAGAACAAAAATGTATTGGATCTGCAGCAGCAATAAAGCTGTATTGGACTCTCTTTTTCATTTACACTAGACCCAATCTTTTAACCAACTCCTTCGATTCCAAATGTCTATTTTAGTATATCACAATAATTTTATAATTTTTAGAGTATATTAATGATGCTTCACGCTGAGAGACACATAAGGAGGAAGAAGAAGAAAAATAAGCATTATTTTAATTCTAAAATTCAGGAGTGAGCTTAGGACTTTGCTAGCGATGACTAATTGCCTAGATACCTCCACCACAACCACTACGTCAAGTTGGATTGGTTGCCAGCCAAGGCTGCTAACCTTGATAAATAGCCATCAAGTAGCTTATCTTATAGTTCTGGACTTGTGCCAAAAATTTGATTAGTAAACTAAGCATTAAATTTAACGTGCCATTTGCCAGTAATTGAAATGCTTTTTCAGCAGTTTTGTGTTGAAGATATTGCAAACAGATAATTATGTTTGATATTTGATATTACTGATCAAATCTGAACTCTTAATAAAATTGGTTTGTTAAAAGTCTATCTGTGAATATATATCCACACGGATATTGCATTATTATTCATTATAAAAGCTTAAGTTTTGATCCTAGTAGAATATAATATTGAAACTGAATTTTACAACATTGTACCGTTTTTCGATATCACAATAAGATTTTCGATAAGACAAATTCAGATATCACACAAACTACATAACTATATTCATGCATTCATAGACAGTCACACGATTCTCATTGGTTTTCTGGTCAAAGGTGGCCGTATTCCGAATCCCGAAGAAAATACCTTCTTGGCAACATTCTATTCTAATCCTTGCTGTCCAGGAGACCTTCCCATATCTTTGACCTCCTTACTCTGCGCTCTTCTGTGCACACCCTAAATACAACATCCCAACCTACCAATCTATTCATACCCTCTCAATGAACAACATAATTTGAAAAGTTTATCATCCATGCCACCATATTTTGGCACTAATTACCCATCTCCCTTCAAATAATGTTTTCTCTAACCGCTTTCTAACACCAATTATTTATACATCTTAAAAATCAATCTACCACAAATATGTGACAATTCTATACTATGATAATTCATAACTAAACTCATTTGATGCTATCTGTATTTATTTGTACCTTTTATTTATACCACCTTTTTATAATTACTTAACTAAATGATTATGTATCAAATAAAGCACGACAAGTTGGACTACTTCTGTTCTTAGAAGACGAATGTCCGAGAATAAAAAGTGTTTTTCATTCATTCATTCATATGTAGAATTGATACTATAGTAAGTAATGCACGTGACTAATAAAAGATATGATTTATCTATATTTACAAATAATTAATTTTTCATTCATACTGTGCAGTTTGATAAAGTTGGAATGTTTATTCCAGTTTAATATTTTCTCAAGAAGACCAGTAGTGGAACAACGAGGAGAGAAATTAGAAAGTGTTCTACCAAAGTAACATCTATGTAATAAAAGGTTAATGGTAAATACTGAAGAGTCAATTTTTAAGACTCCTACTGTAGCATCCTCCGTTAAGCCTCAGTTGGATAAAGTGACGCTAAATAAATAAATAGAACCTACACAATACAGAACTTTTTTACTGCAATGTCCTGTAAGTTATCTTAGCGTATTTTAAAAAAAAATATTTCAATAATACTTTTGGGTTGTGTAACATGAAATGTCCGTTTTTAAGGTAAAGGATTATTAATAAAAATACGACATGAAAACCAGATAATTCTATTCCAAGTATTTACCTTCTTTTTCTACACATTTTTCCCAACTTGACACTAACTTTTTTATCCCCGAACTGAAAAACTCTGAGATTGAAGTGAAACAAAATCTGAAAACGCACTTTTCACTTGATCATCATTTTCAAAAAGTTTTCCTTTGAGGAAGTTGTCTAAATTCCTGAAAAGGTGGTAATCTTTTGGAGACAAGTCGGAAGAATATGGTGGGTGCGGAAGAACTTGGTAGCCCAGTTATTTCAATTTTTGCATGGTATGTTTTGAAACATGGGGTCTTGCTGCCGCTCAGTGAGATCATGAGGTACCCATGTATCGAGCTTTTTTACTTTCCTAATACACTTTAAATGTCTGGAAACGGTAGATGCACTTGCATTTAGCTGTGCTGAGAGTTCTTCAACTGTTTGTTAGAAGGGGTTTCCTTCTACTGTATCTTTGAGAACATCGTTGTCTATTACGGACGGAGGTTTTACTCGGGGCAAGTTTTCCAAGTCGGTATCCCCAGCTGAAAACTTGGCAAACTAACGGCGAATGGTCCGTCCATTAACACTCTCCTACCCTAACGCCTTGCAAATATTTCTAGCGGCTTCAGTCATTCAGATAATAATCTCGAAAATCGCGTGTTTCCATGTTCATATTTGGAGGTGTATTAAAAAGTGGGTAATTGATTGGGAAGCTAATGTTTATAATACAAAGTAGAGGATTAGTAACTGTTTACTTTAAATATGTAAACATTCGGAAGAAAACAACAGAGCCCTGCTAAATCCTTTATGTATTTCAGAAACTATAAAAACAGACATTTCATGTGAAACAACCCGATATATATTGGTTATAATGAATATATAAAAGTATACATTTATACATAATGGTATCCAGCTGCAGAAATTAAAACTGCTTAAAAACGAATGGATTTTAATGTTACGAATTAGTATTATAGACGATTTTTTTTTCATAGAAGGTGGATGTAATAAATCAGGTAAGAAAATAGTACATACTAGATCATAAGAGATACATAATAGATTATGGTCAGTATTTTGATATTTTACATTATAAAGGGCCTAGCCGGATAAGCATGTGAAATCTGCCCCCGCGTGTATTTGAACCAAATTTATACCATCAAGTCACACTTATGAGAAACAACCTTACGCAAATTTTTAGCCCCTTAATCCTAACGGGGGGAAGTTATGGAGGGGGAAAGATAAAACAAAAAAAATTGTTTTCTCCTGAACTGCTCAACCGATTTTCACGAAAAAAATATATGTTATGGATTTTATAAATAGGTTTTAAAAATATTTTTTTTTTTTTTTCCACGAAAATGTTGGTCCAAAAAATTTTTGAATTTTTCAAAAAAATATTTTTTGGTTATGATGGTTTGGTACACCTCCAATTTGTTGCTACTTTATTTCATTACAGGGTCCTCCATAACATATATTTTTTTCAATTTTATCGGAAGTGTACCCCATGGTGAAAAATAAAAAAAACAATTTTTTCTCCTGAACGAATCAACCGAATTTCACGAAAAAAATATATGTTAATGGTTTTCTAATAGAGTTTCAAAAAACATTTTTTTGAATTTTTTATTTCGAATACGTGAGTCAAAATTTTTATTTTTTATTTTTCAAAAATAAATTTTAAATTATGTTAGATTAGTACACCAACAATTTTTTACTAACTTGATTCATTGAGAGGTCCTGCACAATATTTGTTTTTTTCAAGTTGGTCTAAAATGTACCCAATAAGGAAAAATAAAAAAAAACAGCATTTTTTCAGCTCTCAGTAGCTCAGTAGCTGGTCACCCATGAAGAGCTTTATCCATAGCTGTGGGATCGTAATTTCATTAGATATCACTTACACACTATGCACATACATACTATTTATTATACCTATTATTATAAATATCTTATATTGGATCGAATATATTTATTATTTTTGCACTTAGTTATTTTTCTTACTTGGATAACTACTACACATTACTATTCTATATTTATATAAAACGTAACTAAAAAGATTTTTTTAATATATATTTGTTCATATTATTATATGTTAATCAAAAAAGTTATGATGACAGACTTGCATGAAGTGTTCGACAAAAAGCCTGTCGACTGTTAACTTTTTTGATTATTTAACATATAATAATATGAAAAAATATATATTTAAAAAAACCTTTTTAGTTACGTTTTATATAAATATAGCATATAGTGCTGTGTAGTAGTTATCCAAGTAAGAAAAATTAACTAACTACAAAAAAAATAAATATATTCGATCCAATATAAGATATTTATAATAATAGGTATAATAAATAGTATGTATGTGCATAGTATGTAAGTGATATCTAATGACATTACGATCCTACAGCTCTATCCCTACGCTTCATGCGTGACCAGCTACTCTGAGCTCTAAAGCTACTGAGCTACTGAGAGCTGAAAAAATGCTGTTTTTTTTTTTTATTTTTCCTTATTGGGTACATTTTAGACCAACTTGAAAAAAACAAATATTGTGCAGGACCCCTCAATGAATCAAGTTAGTAAAAAATTGTTGGTGTACTAATCTAACATAATTTAAAATTTATTTTTGAAAAATTAAAAATTAAAAATTCTCACGTATTCGAAATAAAAAATTCAAAAAAATGTTTTTTGAAACTCTATTAGAAAACCATTAACATATATTTTTTTCGTGAAATTCGGTTGATTCGTTCAGGAGAAAAAATTGTTTTTTTTTATTTTTCACCATGGGGTACACTTCCGATAAAATTTAAAAAAATATTATGTTATGGAGGACCCTGTAATGAAATAAAGTAGCAACAAATTGGAGGTGTACCAAACCATCATAACCAAAAAATATTTTTTTGAAAAATTCAAAAATTTTTTGGGACCAACATTTTCGTGGAAAAAATTTAAAAAAATATTTTTAAAACCTATTTATAAAATCCATAACATATATTTTTTTCGTGAAAATCGGTTGAGCAGTTCAGGAGAAAACAATTTTTTTTGTTTTATCTTTCCCCCTCCATAACTTCCCCCCCGTTAGGATTAAGGGGCTAAAAATTTGCGTAAGGTTGTTTCTCATAGGTGTGACTCAATGGTATAAATTTGGTTCAAATACACGCGGGGGCAGATTTCACATGCTTATCCGGCTAGGCCCTTTGCGAATAAAAACAATATGCCACATTATTTTAAAAAATAAGAACAATTAAATTATGATTAGCAAGATTTACTATGTGATAGATAATATATTTTTGAGAGTGGAAAATCAGTCCAAAAAGTAACAATTATAAGGAGACTGAAGTCTAAAGGTATTTTAATTATAAGGTATATTTATTTCATTGGTGAATATATTTTATAATATAAATTTTAAATTTAACTGAAAATAAAAATAAGCATGTTACTGTTACATGCTAATTACTATTAGAACTGCTTAACTGAGTTGATAGTTCCATTTTAAACTGAGATAAAATGTAATTCGTTCTAAAGTAGGATTTGAATTACCTGATAACTGGGGAAAGTATGAAGCCTTTTTATCTTCTCTATCATCTGTAGTCTTTATTAGAAAAGTTACAGTATTGATTTCACTCTTGCCTGGAAGGGCTAAAAACTTATTAAAAAATCATACTATCACAAAAAATATAGCCTCCTGCTATAACTTTTTAATTCAATAAAAAATAGTTCGGAAGGCAAAACAGACTAATTATTGAGAATTAAAACTATTTATTTTTTATTAGATGCACAGAGTTATTGCATTTTTACTTACTGATTGTGCATCATTGTGTATAAATATTTTATAAACACACTTTTAGTTATATTATTCATTTTATATGCTAAACAAAATATATTGGGATTTAAATTAAATTTAAAATATAAATAAATAACGGTATTGCTTTATATAAAATATTTTAACAACTATGTCTAACACTGTACTTCCAATATATTTTCTCGATATTGTATTAGTTTTCATGACGATTTTTTTAATCAGACATTCCTTATATCTTTTTATCCTAACAGTTGTGTTCATCTCTTCTTGTTAAATAAGAGTAGTGGTGCTGTTGCTTGTTAAATAAGGAAGGCAGACATCGTTGTCTAAGTGGTATATACGTTGTAACAATCTTAGGTCTCGTTTAAGTTAGTAATATGTACTTTTAATTTAACAACAGGTAACATGCGACGTCTGAGATTTTATGTGCTCATTCTATTCTTATTTTTATCTTCTCTCATCCTGTGCATATTATACATATCCATGAAATATTCTTAAATCTGTAAAAATGAGTTTATAATACGATAAGTGTTTAACAATTAAAAGATTTATCATTACGTATTTTATTTTAAAGCCATTTATATTTCATCATACTATAATTCATAATTATTAGATATATATATTTAGTTCAGAAGATACAGTTTGGAGCTTTTAAAACAGACTAGAGTGATCAGAACATAGATGTTTCACTTTTCAAACCTAAATTATAAAGAAATTTATCATAAGATGTACAGAGAGTGGTTTTAATTATTTTATTAAACAAAACCAGTTTTTTTGATCAAATCATTGATTAAATATTAAAATGAATGTAAATAATTTATTAATGATAATTTAAAAAAAAAATTAATAATCTAAATTTTTGGAAGGATTAAGTACATTGCTGAGTTAGTTTAAACTCTTGGATATAATAATAGTCCGATATAACAAAAACATGCTCATTAAATGGTATCTGGTGGTTCTATTTAAACTTTTTTTAAATCATCTCATGTCTAAAATTATAAATGTAGGGGTAAGGATTATTTCTATAATCATGGAATTGAGTAATGTTTCATTTTGAAATTGTATTGTATGTTATGGTGAATGCTAGCATTAAACATAATCAGACAAACTCCAATATATTTATGGAGTATTAATATTAATAATTTCCATTAAACCTTGAGAAGAAACATGAAATACAAAACATCAGCCATTAAATATAAAGATAGTCCTAATAAAATGTTAATTTGAACTATAATTGCATAATTGCATATTAATTATTGGTAATACTTTTAGACATAAACAGATCACTTTTATTTATTAATTCTATGTTAAATAATATATTAGGAATGTCTTACTTGCTAACACTTTTATCATAAAATATGGGCTATACAAGCATAAATTAAATTTATTTGAATAAAAAAAATTAACATTTTACAAAACTAAAATCATGGTAGTTTTAGTTAGGATGGTAATTTTTCCAATTATAGATAGAGCACTTTTGATAATGGGATATAAAGGTCTTCTCCGATTCAATAGTTAGTCCTAACTTCCTGAAATTCCATTTCTTAATGGATTAAATCATTAAGAACAATTATTATAAAGAGTTTTACTAATACTAATCTTTAGATCAATACTACAAAACATTATTATAATTATGTAAAACTCTGATTTTGTCGGACTAATGTTATTTAAAATTGAAGGGGAATATATTAAGATATCTTATGCCAATGTGTAATAATGAATTAAAAGATGAATTTCATATATGTCACATTGAATTATCAGATGATATTTTGAGTATAACTAAAAGAAAATGAAAAATAATTATTAAAAATCTGGTGCTCGCGATACACGGCTAGCTATTACCTTCGTTTTTAAAATTAATTTATGAACTTTGCAATAAACTTAGAGATAAAAAATGTTCGAAGAAATATATTGTTAAAAATATTTAACAATTGAAATCATTAAGTTTTATTCGCTTTCCATTGACTACATTACCTGATACAACATTTTTTTTTTTAGCTTTCCAATGGTGTATTATAAATCTGTATAACTATTCTTATGTTAATAAAAATTGCCCAAAAAAAATGTTTGCTCTTTTCTCCTTTAGTTGACAACCAAATTCTTTCTTCTTCCCTATTTTCACGTTCATATCAATGCTAACCAGATGATATAGTTAATTTATTTGTATTTTTTAATTTTTATTTCAATGCCTCTTGTTTGTGTTGAAATTCCAGGATGTGTAGGCTTTTAGGCGATCTCTTTTACTGTACAGGGTACATTTTAAGAGAGGGGTGAGGGAGCAGGAAAGAATGTCTTCTATTTTTTTTTAATCTAGAAAATTAAATGTACTTTAAAGAAGGAAGCCCTTAATAAAATAAAACCATTTCGAATAGAATGAAACTTACATATCCTCAAAGCCCATTTAAGTTTACATCAATATAGTGAGTTTAATCAGAATAATAATACTCGAAATTTAAAATTTTTCACAATCACTGTACTTTCCCATACTATATATTTCATATATAGGTAAATGAAAGTAAAAAAGTGAACCTTAATTTTATTAAGATAAATTTTATATATATATATATATATATATATATATATATATATGTATATGTATAAAATACACACACACACACACAAACACATATATATATATATATATATATATATATATATATATTTTTTTTTTTTTTTTTTTTTACAGTTGTAAAATAACTGGTAATTTTTTAAAAGTTAGGTTTTAGACGATTTTGTTCATGGTGTCCTTGAATTGCTCCATTCTGTTTGCTCTGTTCGAGATATAAATCTAAATTAGTTTTTTCCTATGATTTAAAATAAAAATATAAAACTTTAACAAATACCTTTTCTATCATATTCAGCACAATAATGAGAGAAATCGAAATATGATATTTTACGATATATGATTGATTCTGTAAACACTATATGAGCATTTATACTGATAATAAATGTACTGACATTTATTAGCAACTTTTAACTTCTGTTTACTTTTTTTCGCACATCGACTGATTGTCATTGAACTCAAGAATATATCAATAAAATAAAGATATAAATCGTGAAAAATTAACAATTCTAAATAGAGAATAAATGTAATTGCTTTTCTTGATGTTTTTTCTTTACTGAAAATGAACTTTTTTTTTAAATTTTCATTAATACTACTAAAGCTAAGAAAGAGTCTTGTATTGGACTGACATTGGAAGAAATATATGTCCACAGAATTAAAAAATACCACCCGTGATTCGTGTTATAGTAGTCAAGAAACGATATTGGTCCAGTGTCTTCCAGTCGGTCGGTAGTCAAATCTATGTAACCGGTATAATAGTTTAATTATCTCTCGATCTCAATGAAATTTTCAGTATTTGATGTGCCTAGTTTTGCGATTCATTTCGGGGAGTCTGCATATTGAGATGTTGATCGAACCAAGAGCTGTATGATGTCAAAGGTTCGAATGATGCTCATTTCATTGGTGTGGGAAGGTTAAGATGGGCTGGTTATGTTGCTCGTATGAGCTGTACAGACATACCGAGAAAGATCATGGAAAAGGCAGTACTTGGAAGAAGAGGACGAGGCAGGCCAAAACTCCGTTGGAAGGATGGATTCTCAAGACGCTAGAGCCCTTCTTGACGTTCGGAATAGGATAGCCGCTGCACATGATCGGGAGAACTGGCGGAGGCTAATTCAGAAGGCCCTGACCTAGAAATGGATTGTGTGCAGAGGAAGAAGATGTACCTAGTTTCTGAATTTCATCTGTTCCTTTATCAAATTCCATTCACTAGTTAAATATTAGTACATAAATGCGGCACGTAGGAGTTTTATTTTAAATTCTATTTGCTAGTTTTGCTTATAATATTCAAATTAATTATAAATGTTATATGATTTACATGTACATCAATTATTGAATAACCACTTCAACTATATTCAATAGATAAATATAAATGTCATTTGCCTTCCGAACTATGAGTGCCGGATTTCGATGTTAGATTTATTGAGCTAGTGCGAAGTAGTTTTTAAGGACTTTTACTTGTTAAGGCACTGATTCCATTGGTTTGTCTGGGAAATTATGAAGGATTTTGGTTTAAAAAGAAAAAAAGAAAGATATTCATCTGTTCTAACTAAAATAGTCTCCCTTATTTCGTTCAGAATTGTTATTTGTGATGAAAAGTGGATAATTTGTAACAGTAGACGTTCTGGACGGTGGCTCGACAAAGGAGATGCAGCACAGTATTAGCTAAACCTCCAAACCATCAAGACAATGTGACGGTCACTGTTTGGAGTACTTCATTTGGTTTAATAAACTACAGCTTATCAAATCTTTGAGAAACTATCAATCCTGAATCGTATTGTAACCAAATTAATGCAGGAATTGGCAATAATGAAACCATCTTTGGTCAATCAGGAGGATTGCGTGATAACGCTTATCACCTCTTATATTATATAAGCTTATTAGACGCTTGTTAATTTTTAATATTATTAGTAGTTTTGTAAAATTGGCAGTTTATGTGATATTGGGCTGACAAATGTTAAAAGTCGATCAATTCGTCTGTTTCAGACACAAAGTATTACATGGACAAAGTACCTATTGTTTAAATTTATTAGAAGATTAGACATATCAAAATAATTTATTATAATTTAACACATAACATGTAACATAATCTACTTTGAACTGCAACCTCCAGCTCATCAAACATATGGGAGCTTTTGCCATGTGACTATATCTAAACATCCTCCCCTTTAAGTATTGATACACTAACTAAAAATTTACAAAATAAATAATATGGATATTATAGCTCTAAGAAACATAATACAATACTAATATCTAATATAATACAAATACAGGAAACATTGATTAAATATACAAAAAAAAAACAATACACCTATATACAGCAAACATAAATCAAGAACACAACATAATATAAGATACAATAAAATATAAACACTAATCTAAGTAATTTACAAAAATTAACAGTTTTAGACCGAGACTGACAAGTGTCTTCAATCTGGAAATCTTACAGGCCTTCTTATTATTCTTCCTGACATAGTTTGGTAACCTTCATAACCTTCATAGTTAACTACAAAATTATTATCAGCATTATCTCTCCCCTCACTACCCAAACTATCCTCAGCTGTTACATTTAGGTTATCCCCATTTTCTAAATCATCATCACTATTCATTTCAGATAACTCTAAATCATTGTGATTAGTTTTAGCTAGCTGGGGTTGAAAATTTATATCATCCCTATTTAAAGCTATCTCAGAAAATGGTTGTTCTTTGAATTTTTTAATAAACCTAGAATTTCTCCTAAACTGTTTCCCATCGATATCAACTATGTAAGATCGGAAATCTAATTTTTTTACAATGAACCCCTGAGACCATAATTTCGTAAATTTGTTTTGAATCAACACAGGTTCACGAGGAACAAAATTATCGGGAGATTTAGAATTCTTGTCATATACAGTTTTTTGCTTATCTTTTTGCATACTACTATTATTATTTATGGCAGGTTTTGGAAGAAGGTCATCATTGCGAATTGGTAATTTGGTTCTTAGGTGTCTACACATTAATAATTGAGCAGGAGAACTAGTTAAACCTGCTACTGGTGAGTTTCTGTAATTTAGAAGGTATAAATTAAAATCTTGGCCACTAACCTGACATTTTTTTAACATAGATTTGACAATACCAACGTACTTTTCTGCAAGGCCATTGCTCTGAGGATAATGAGGGCTTACTGTTTTAATTTCTGTAGCCCATTTCTGCCCGAAATTTTTAAACTCGGCTGAGCCAAAAGGGTTGTTATCTGCAATAATGATCCTTGGAATGCCAAATCTTGCAAAAATAGGCTTGAGTGATTCTATGATAGTTGCACTCGATTTATCTTTTATTGAGATTACTTCCACCCATCTAGAGTAGTAATCAACAAGGATTAAAAAAAATTTCCTGCCAAATTCAGCTATGTCAAGCCCGACCTTATAAAATGGGATATTCGGAATATCATGAGGTAGCAGCTCTTCTTTTATTTTACTCCGTTGAAATGTTTGGCACACAATACAACTTGAGACCAAATTAGTAATATCTGACATTATTCCTGGCCAATAAAAAAAAATTTTTACAGTGCTCTTTATTTTGTTTAATCCTAAATGGGTCTCATGCAATAGACTTAAAATAAAACGCCTTAACGCAGCTGGGACAATTAACCTATTCTCCAGATAAAATAAACCATTTTCTTCAAAAATATTATTACGAAGCTTATAAAAATGAACTACTTCGGGAGTCACAGATGATTTCAGCTTCGATGGCCATCCATTATGATAGAATTCAGCTATCTGTGAAAGAGACGAGTCTTTTTGGGTTTCTACCACAAATTGAGAATATTTATCCTCCGTGAAATTTATCGTAGCTCCTAAACAATGCACCCTCTCCAGCATAGATGGATCATCATTAGAGTCAGATTTTACAAAATTACGGGACAAAAAATCTGCTATGTACATATATTTTCCCGGAAGGTATTTTAACTCGAACTGATAAGGTAACAGCTTCAATCTCATTCGTTTTATTCTACTATTGACTATCTTATTTATATCCTTTGAAAAAATCGATGTTAGAGGGGAATGATCAGAAAAAACAGTAACGCTAATATGACCGTAAACATATTTATGAAATTTTGTGAATGCATACACAATAGAAAGCATTTCCTTTTCGATCTGTGCATAGTTGCACTCGCAATCGGTTAATGACCTGCTAGCGAAAAGAATGGGTTTACCCTCCTGAAAAAGTGCACACCCTAGGGCATCCTTGCTGGCATCAGCTTGGATTTCCACCGGTTTAGTAGGATCAAATGACCTCAATAGTGTGGCATTTCCAATAAGCTCTTTTAATTCAAGGAACTTCTCATCATGATATGAAGTCCATAACCATTCTGAACCCTTTTTTAGTAACAGTCGGAAAGGAGATAACACCTGTGATAGGTTAGGTAAGTGGCTACGTAAAAAATTCACCATTCCCAACATTTTCTGCAATTCCTTGACACTATTAGGTGTTTTTAATTCCTTAATAACACGTATACGATCAGGATCCGGCCTATGCCCCTTTTCATTAAACAAAGATCCCAAAAATTTAACCTCTTTAACAAAATACTGAACTTTATCAGGATTGAATCTAATATTATATTTTCGAGCCACACTCATAACATTGTCCACAATGCCCTGTAATTCTTCCTCAGAGTCTGCAGCACACAGGATATCATCAAAGTAAACTATTACTCCCTGTAAATGACCAAAATACTTTTGGGTCAATTTTTGGAACAATTCAGGCAATACTGACAAACCAAATGGTGCTCTAACATATTTATAAGTACCAAAAGGTGTACTAAATGAGCACATATTACTCGAAGCCTCATCCAAAAGCAGTTGATGGAAGCCCTGTTTTAAATCGAAAAGGCAAAAAACTTTTTTATTTTCAAGTTTCATCGCAATATCCTCCATTGTTGGAATTTCATAATAATCTCTAATAAGGTATTTATTTAATTGCTGAGGGTCTATACAAATTCGCAATGATGAGTCTTGTTTTTCTATTATAACAATATTGTTAACCCACTCCCCTGGACTGTCAACCTTTGCAATAACCTTATTCTTTTCCAAATTTACTAAAGTTTCTTTTAATTTATGTTTAATTTTAAAGGGAACTCTACGAGCAGGGCTTGATTTTGGAATGGCACCCTCTTTTAATTTTAATGAGCACAAGTCTGGAAAACAACCTAAACCCTTAAAAATATCATCATTTTGCTTCAAAAATTCTGATAAGTCTGTAGTCTTAATATTATATACCTTTTTTATTAACTTTAAATCCAAACACGTTTGGAGTCCCATTATGGGAAAGCCTACATCTTGTTCCACAACAATGAATTCCGCTGTACAACATTTACCCTGAGCTCCTATCTGCAATTTAATAACCCCAACAGGTTTGATTTTGTATCCTCCAAATGCCTCCAACACAATAGTAGTTTTGGAGACATTAGAACTGTCCATTCCTAACTCATCAGTCAGTAGTTTCAATGATAAAACATTTGTTTCAGCACCTGTATCTAACTTAAATATAATTATTTTGCCGTTAATTTCTATATTTTCTAACCATTGACTATTTTTGTTTTTGTTTATTTGGTTTAGTTTGATGGTTCCGATACTAAAATCACCATCAAATGCCTCATTGTGGTCAGAAACACCCAGATTTTCAATTTGTTTTGAATTTCTGCCACACATTATGGCCCAGTGACCCATTTTATTGCACTCAAAGCATTTTTGGCCAAATGCAGGGCAACGATACCTAAAGTGCTTCTGCCCACAACGGGTGCAATCTATATATTTATTTTTATTTACAGTTTGTTGTTTATTATTGCTATTTACCACCTCTTTGCTGTTACTTGCCCTTGCCAACTTGAAGACTTCCTGCCGTCGTTCTTCCTGTCCCCTGATGATCCTTAAATTTTCCTCTGCCATTTCGACGGTTTTACAAAAATCAACAGTTTTTTCCAATGAAGGGTCCTCTCTCAAAAGTCTTTCTTGAGTACTTTTGTCATAAAGTCCAAGAATTATTTGGGATTTTAATAATTTTTCCTCCTGGTCACCGAATTCACAAGGTGCAACTAGAGATTTGAGATCCGTAAAATACCGTTCAATTGGTTCATTTGCTGCTTGCTTCCTACTAAAAAATTTATGAATCACCATTGTCTCATTTTTCTTTGGGGTACAATGCTTGTCAAGGACATCTAAAATTAAATTAACTGTTTCTGCACCTGGCTTTAATGTCGTTATTGTGGAATATAGCTTTAACCCCTCGGATCCCAACAAGTTTTTTAGCCGTGCTACCTGGACCTCTCTTGATTTTTCTCAGTTTCTGTGGCCACAAAATAAATTTCCACCTCAGTCCGGAATCTTCTAAAGCTCTCGGACAGGTTATCCACATTAACTTCCAATTGCGAGGGTTTATTGAATTCCATAGTAGATGTTCTGTCACTTCTCTTTCTTCAGTTCACTAGGACGATTTCGACTGCGCCATGTTTAAATTTATATTGGAAGATTAGACATATCAAAATAATTTATTATAATTTAACACATAACATGTAACATAATCCACTTTGAACTGCAACCTCCAGCTCATCAAACATATGGGAGCATTTGCCATGTGACTATATCTAAACACCTATAGTATCTCGGAAACTATGAGACCTACAGACGTCTATCAGATCTGAAATAAAAGCTTATTCAATGTTCATAAACTTATATTATAATGCGTATTTTTCGTATAATGCTTAGTTTCTGTAATATTTACCTTAATAATGTCAAAATTAAATGAATTTTCGTAGTTAGAACACAATGTAATATAAGGAGAAAGATATCTCGATCTCGAATCGAAGCTTATTTAATGTTCATTAATTTATTTTATAATGTGTATTTTTGTATAGTACTTGGTTTCTGTAATATTTACCTTTATAATGTTAAAATGAGGTCAATTCCTGGATTTTTATGGACGTCATTTTTTATTTCGGCCAGTTTGAGGTGACAGACAAAAAAAATGTTGTACAAGTTGGTTAAAATGTGAAAATTTTCTTCTTATAATAAGCATTTTTCGGCCTCAGCTCTTAGGCTGGAATTAGAAAACTAGTTTTTTCAGTTTATCAAATCTAAAGATGGGAAATTACATGCCGAGGGCATGAAAAATTTAGCAACACGATAGCAAAAAGAATTAGTCGTAGTAGAGACAATTTTTATGAAGTAAAATTATTGTTAATGTTCCTTTATAAACCGATTTGCTGTTTTTTTCCGGACAAACCAATAAAATTAATATTTTTAAAAAAGGTGAAAGAATGATGATTCTATATAGACCTAATTATCAGACTTTATTTTCTGTTGACATTAAAAGTTAATTTCTACAGCTTCTTTGAGACAAAGACTACTAAAATGTTATAATGGTGAAAATTAAACAATTATAATAATTACTCTATATGAAGATACTTGCAACTGTGCTCTAGTGCTGATAGATAACCAAGGGTACATACGCCCGATTCCCCGAAGGACTCACTAATGGCTATGGAAATTAACTTAGATCCGACCCTCCCTCTTCTCTTAGCAGTTAACACCATTTCGATAGCTATTAAAGGAAAGCTGTTGGATTAGGCAAAAACAGTTTATAGGATTAGTCCCCGAATGATGAAGATCAATGAATAAGGGTGTTCATGGGAATAATGCAATTTGTAAGAATCTCTTGGGCTCGAAACAGTTGACTTCGACCTACCTTCAGAAATTCACGATGGTAGTGATTAAAATAAGAAAGAGGTATGTACCATATTATTACAACACCAAATCCATATGACTTGCTTACACGTAATAACTTCAAACCGAGACAGCTATCTCGTTCATATATTAGGGAATAATATATTGCATTAAATTGTATTTTTTGCACTTTTGGGTTAAATTTTAATATCACAATTCATTATTTCAGCATTTTTCTCTGGTTAAATCTACAATTAAATTATTAGTTAAGAAGAGAAAAAAATCTGGTGCGGGCAACACACGACTTTCACTTACCTCCATTTTAAAAATCAATGAAAGAATTTTCAAATACAGTAAGAGATAAAAATACGTGAAACTATTAAAGAATTAATTAAATTGAATTTATATAGAAACATGTGTTTTATTAAAAATTCTATTATATTATCATCTAAAAGAATCAGTTATTTTTATCTTTTTCATCAATCTCTATTAACTTTTAAAAGATTGAGTATAAGATAATATTTTTTCTAAAATCTTTAGCTTTCCAACGGTATATCATACACTTATATTACTGCTCTTATGTTCAAAAACAAAAAAATTGCATTAAAAAAAATATTTTTTCTGTTTTCTCCTTTAGTTGGGTATCGAATTGATTCAATTTATATATTTACTTGTTTTTCATCAGTGGTAACAAGATAATATAGTTATTTTTATAGAATCAACAAAATTAAGGGTACTTTAGAGGAAGAAAATATCGGCATTTAAGCCGTGTCAGACCATTTTAATTGGAATGAAACCTACATGATATTAAAGCCCATTAAATTTTACATCGATGTAGCGAGTTTAATCAAAATCGTCGGAACCGTTTTCGAGAAAATCGAAAAAGTTGCAAAATGCATAGTATAAAGTGGCTCTTCTAGTAAGCTCATTTTGATGAAAAAGGTTTTGTTACGTCTCGGGCGTATATTTGTTTTAAATATGAAATTTCAGTTTCATAGGACTTTTCGTTTCCGCCCGGGAGTTACCATACACGGACACACTCACCCACAGGCCGTTTTTGGTGGGACTTGGTTATTTGGACTCAGGGGACCCTAAAACGTGTATTTCCGTTGAAAACTGGAATTCGAAATTTTTCACGATCGTAAAAAGGATCATTGAAATTCGTCTATAACTAGCTGAGATATTGCGTTTTTAAATCGGCGTTAGTGATATGATATTATCTTCTGAATTATTGCTTTTCATATTATTTAATTGCCTATCAACAGCTTTATAAGCCGTTATAACCCAATATTGTTATTTGGAAATAATTAAACATTGTGTAGTAATTTGCAGCGTTTTTTTTTTAAATTTGCGTAAAAAGTTGAAAATTAATCCATAGCCCCTAGTCATAGTTCCGATGCGTTTCCTTAAATCATTGTTATTAATGGATATTGAAATAATACCGTAATGAAAGTAAAAAAAAAAAATAATAAAAAAAAAGTAGGCGAGAAATAAGAAAGAATGAGGCTACTTTGGCGACAATTGTGGTGAAAGGAAAAAAAAAATCTTTTTATACTTACCCTTATCTATGTCTCTGCTCTGTTCCAACCACTTATATATAGCTCATGAAACATCATTCATCAATAACTTTTTTGCCACAGCCATTATTTTCGATAGTGGGTCAGGGAACATTTAAAAGCTATGAAAAATGGGAGAGGCCACACATAGAGGACAGCGCCAAGGGGTTGTTCTGATAGCTCCCCTCTCCTGGGGACAGTAAGTCTTTCACTAACATTAACTTCCTCTCACCCTCGTTTTGAGCCGGTTAAATCGACCCTCGTTGCATGTTATCTATCAAAATAATATTTACGTGCACGTTTGGGGCCATATCTTCCTCATAACTATTGGTTATTGAAGTATTTAACAGAAAAAAAAAACTGGGATCTTTAAATCAATTCAATAATACTTCTTTCTGGTCAGTCCTGAACTTTACACTTTCTATGTTTCGTAATGAATCCTGCTCTATCTGGTCATCATTAATATTGTCTTAGGAGAAAAGATCAATGGACAGTTATGCATTGCTTTTTTAGAGAAATATTCTTCAAATATATCCTATGTTTTCAGGATTATAGCCATATACCTTGTTATTTTCTTTCTTCTATTTAATAAAGAATTTATGGATTTTGGAATTAATATTGGCTGTGACTGGTCTATTACAATATTGGGCAATTTTCTTTTTAGATTTGTCATTAACAATACAGGTTACTAACAATGATCCCGCGAACTCAACTTTAATGCCAACTTTCAAAATTTCAGTCTATCAGATGAATTTGAATAAAATAAGTGGATTAAGAAGTAAACAACTATTAAATAGTTTGCATGAATCCCTTAAAGCACGTTTTTAATATAAAATCATCAGAATCATTGCAATGGTAAGCAACTGGATAAGTAATTATATGCTTAAAAAACGTGTGTTATGTGAAATAATGGAGCGGAAATTAAACCCTGAGAAACACTGGAGGAATTGAATGATGAGTAAAATAAAATAGTGTTTCGATTATAAAAATCATTATTAATGTTATTTTATTATATTTAATCCAATATCCTAAATGTAACATTTTTTATTGAATATTTTTCCTACTATTAAAATTACTCACTTCCCTGTGATGGTTTGAGTATTTCGTACAATGCTTTGTGATATTGATATTGAGAGCAGTGAGTGAAACTAATTGTTTCAAAAAGATACAGCCTTCACGCCGCTTAATATGAGGCTCAGCATCTCCTTTTCCCTTTGTTAGCCGCCTTTATAGCGGGGATAAAGAAGCCGCCCGCGCCCTGGAGATGTTCAACGTTCCCCGAGTAAGCCTCCGGTTGTCAAGTATGTACAATTCTAGCAATCCTTATAATGAATATCTGCCAGAATATTACGTATTCGGATAATTAACTTGTAGGATAAGGGGATATTATGGACTACTTTTTTATTCTCACTCAAAGAACGTATGCCTATGCCTTCATAGATTATTCATTCCTTATATTTTAATTACAAATCAATTCCATTTTTTATTTTTTTATTAATCTTACTAGTGGGTTTTGTTATTATATTCACAGCGTTAGTTTTTGCAGATTCAGGGCCACCTTTTTGCTTCCCCTCCGAGGGAACGCATAACTAAGAAATTTTTACTAACATTAAAAAATCCTTTGGGTTTGAACCCGTAACCTTTGTAGGAAACTGATGCCTCAAAAAGTCTCAACGACAGATTTACATCGTTATATGGAATTCAATTAACTGATATCACCCAAAAACGTATGTCCATTATCATTGCTTTCTCAGTTTATAGTAGCTGGTAAGCTACGTCTTGTTGTGGTGTCTGTTTACAGTATGGATGATGTTAAAGTATGTTTTGTTGCTGGTACCGTATTATTGGGTTGTCCGGAAAGTTCGTTGAGAAATTTGGATATAAATTAAAATTGATGAACAGCTTAAAATTTATTAATTTAATCTACAAAATAGTTACCATCGTTAGCGATTACCCTTTTCCAACTTCTTGGAAGGTCCACTATTCCTTTTTTTACAAAAATTACTTTCCTCACTCCTAAAGGAACAATAAAAGGTTCGTTTTGACGCCATCTTCTGAAGAGTAGGATTTCCCTTGTAGACAATTTTGAGAGAACGGAAAAGATGGAAATTCGAAGGAGCAATATCAGCAGAGTATGGCGGGTGAGGTAAAATCTCCCATCTGAAGCTTAGTAACTTTTATAAATGTGAAATCCTTTGTGATAATATCCTTCAGTGGGAACGTAAAATGGTATTCCAGAGCATGTGCTAAGTCAGGTACTTGTTAAGGATAACCATCTTAATTAAACTTAGATAGGAGAAATTCAGGGCTTCTATTTAAATATCGTTCGATAGTCACAGTAGCATAAAATGGCTTCTAATGAATACAAAGAATATAGAATTTAAATCTTATGCTGTTTTTATCGTATTTATTCATAAAGACAGAAAATTTTGTTTAATATCGCCTGCGATGCATCTTACATTTGCTATTCTTTAAGATAATTTTTTTCGAAATGTTAAAAAATGGCCAATTTTAAGGTTGTAAACAGTAGCAATAAACAACAAGTAACTATATCTCATAGCATGCTAAATTTGTCCATGTAGAGCGTTCGATTTTTATTAAAATAGGCTTCACAAATATTTTACGTTAAGGTAATTTAAAATTATTCCTCAATGACATCTCGTGGACCACTAGTTGGGAAATACTGTACTAGAGGATTGAGGGCTTATTTATTAGTTAAAAAGTCATAACTTTTTTTTATGAACAGTGATCCATCCTCAAAATCATTATCATCAATGTTGATGTCCCTTTCACGCAAATATCAATCATTTAAGATTTTCTATTCACTAGTTGTGTTTTTCTTTTTTTCTATATTCGAAAAAAACGGTTATGTTACTGATAATAAAATAAAATTCAAAGCTATGAAATATCAAAGTTTCTAAACATTACTGTTTTTGGCCTATTCACTAAAATTCCTGAATTCAAGACAAGTTTTAGCACTTATTCTAAAAATTGCAGATCATCTGATTGTCCCTAAGAAATAAATCAAAAACGATATTTCTAGATTTTCCCTTCCGCCTTTCCTTAATACCCAGCCATGACACGTCTGCTACGATAGAGCGAAGTGTTGCTAACCCGGTAATTATGCTCCGAGTGGCCTGGCAAGTAGAAGGCTATTACCGACAAAGGGTCCATCTCAATCCCAGCTCCAATTTCAGTTTCAATTTCAATTAAATACTCTCATCCCTTCTACTTTAGCATTTAATTTTCTCTTTCTGTCCCCTTTTTATTGCGTTTTTTTTTTTTTTTTTTTCACGCAGACTGATAATGAAAGGGTGTAATCGCTTACCCGGATTTGGATCTTCAAACAAGTTATTAATTTCTTAATCTCTCACAGCTCTTCTGTTGTAAAACGTCTTGTTTGAAGCAAGGCAGCTAAGTGAAAACAATTAGATTAAAAATTTCCTTCATCAGAACCATGTTCCCTGATTTGATTGGTTGTTAGGGTTGGTGTTTTTATGAGCTCTAAGTATAATTCAGGAGGATGTATAGGTCTTAGGTAATCAAGATACTAAAGAAAGACGGACCAGTTATATTGAAAGAAAAAAAAAATCACAGCTTTATTCTAAGATTTATCACTTTAAGAATAACATCAGATTTGACATAATATTAGAGCTATATCCACTCAAGATAAAAATTAATGAAAAATAAAACAATTTAACATATATAAAAATAATAATAATTAAATTCCTCTAGTGACAGTATAATAAAATAGATAGGATTGGGGTAAATGGTTTTTGAGCTTTAAGAGTAATCCCGGGTGCCACACCCGGTCAAATGCTTGCGTTATGTCCAGAAATGCACCCGAGCAGTACTCCTTGTTCTCAAGGGCAGAGGAAATATGGTCAACGACTCGGAGCCCTTGCTGAACGGTTGAATGTTGGGAACGGAATCCAAACTGATGGGAAGGAATAGTGTGGGATTCTAATAAAGGTAATATTCGTTTGAGGAGGATTTTTTCAAAGATTTTTGAAAGGATTGGGAGTAGGCTGATAGGTCTATATGACGATAGAAAAGAGGTTAACTGTGTGGTCGCTTATCATTCTCTAAACTTGTGATGCTTTATATTATTATTGTTTGTTGTTCATTGATTGCTTTATGTTTGTGTTATTTATCGTAATTTGTTTGCTATATGTGTTTCTAGTTCTGTTCATTTTTTATTTATTTTATTGACAATTTTAATTTAATATTTGGACCACATAGGTTAGATTTCTTTTCTTCTTGCGGTTATAAGCAGTGGACTATTCAGAGATAAGTAGTAAGAAGTGCAGAGGACTTAAAGGTGAGCACGTTAGATAACTTATAACGTAGTAACCAGCATGAACTTATCAACGTCTGTGTACTCTTTATTTCAACATTTTTAGGAAGTGTTTTAGAATTATCTTAATTGCTTAGTAGTTTAATTTACTAACAGTAAGCTTCCTTGGCAACTTTATAATCTCCTTTGATTAACAGACAGTCTTTATTTGTAAAGTTTACTGGTTATCAAAGTAACTTAACCCTCTTAGTATACCGTTATGGTTATTGATAAAATAGATGAAATGGATAATGTTGTGCAAAAAAAGGACCTAAAAAGTTCAGCTAAAAGGGCAAGGGAAGGTTCTCCTGATAGCTTAACCAAATCTGATTTGAACAAAGCAGATAATTTTCTCATTAATGCAAAACGTATTCAAGACAATGTTAAGTCACATCTAGTCAAAAATGATAAGAAAACCGTAGCAGGGATTCGTGACTATATTAACAATAAGATACGATCCCTTATGGAAATTATAGAAACATTACAATGCAAGTATGAAGAAAAGAATAATAGCGTTGCCACTCAAGTGGAGATGGCAATAAACGACGCACTTTCTTCGGGGAAAATGCGTGACCTTCTCACAGCCATTATAGTGGAGACCTCTGTTCCAAAAGTTTTTTTTTTTTTTTTTTTTTTTTTTTTTTTATTCGTATATATTACAATTTGTCATAATAGACAATAATAATAGTGCTACAGGATCTCATTCATACAATATTTACAATATAAACAAAAGGAAAGTCAAATTACATAAAATAAAATCAAAATAAATAAACGTATACAATAACAAAATTTATAGACAAAATAAATACAAATAAATGAAGTTAACAAATAAATAAACAAAACATGTCACATTCATACCTATGTACAATATTTACAATCAGCTCGGGAACCCCAGACGGGGCTTGTCCCCCCACTTGTGGAAGGACAAGCAGAGTCAAAAGGATCCCAGCGCCTCTCTCTCAGCCGCATCACTGGTGAAAGCCAGCGGAAGCTAAGTGAGGGCGCCACAGCCAAAATCACACCGCACATGAGAGGAGAATCTGACCAGTGTCAGAACTCCAGAATAGATGTTTACAATATGTCTCGAGGCCACTGCCGTTTCAACCTTCTAGGAGGGTTGTATGGATGAGTGGAGCTGGATAGGGATTGTGCTAGAGGATTAGGATGATGAATGAGGTTCTGGTGGAATTTGGAAAATTTAGATGGAATCAGGTCTGAAATAAATGGAACATTAAGGTCGTGGTGTAAGGTATAGTTGGAGACATAATAAGGAGCATTTACTATTGTTCGGAGGACTTTGGATTGAAAGGATTGAATGCGTTTGATGTTAGAACGTTTGGCTGTCCCCCATAGTTCAAGTCCGTAGGTCCACATTGGTTTCAGTATTGTCTTGTAAAGTAATAATTTGTTGTCAACTGTAAGCTTAGATTTTCTGCTTAGTAGTCTGTATAACTGTCCGAATCGTCTGTTGAGTTCTTTTCGTTTAAGTCTTGTATGTGGGTTCCAGGTCAATCTTTTGTCTAGTAGTAAGCCAAGATACCGGACTGTGTCTGAGGAAGGAAGCGGTATGGAATTGAAATGAACCATTGGACAGGATTTGCGTCGAAGGGTGAAGGTGACGTGGATGCATTTGCTTTCATTAACCTTAATACGCCAAGCATTACACCAGTCCTCGATAAGACAAAGGTGTCTTTGCAGGATTAAGGATGCTATTTCAGGATCGGAATTGGATGATAGGATGGCGGTGTCATCTGCAAATGTTGCCAGAAAGGTGTCAGGATGAATAGGAATATCAGCAGTGTAAAGGATGTAGAGGACGGGTCCCAAGACGCTGCCTTGAGGAACACCGGCCTCAATGGGATAAAAGTTAGAAAATTCTACACCACAGCGAACTCGGAAGGAGCGGTTTGAGAGATAGGATCGTAGAATGAGGTATAGAGACTGGGGTAAATGCGTTTTAAGCTTGAAGAGTAATCCGGTGTGCCATACCCGGTCAAAAGCTTGCGCTATGTCCAGAAACGCACCAGAACAATACTCTTTGCATTCAAGGGCTGAGGAAATATGGTCTACAACTCGGAGTCCTTGTTGAACAGTAGAATGATGAGCACGGAAACCAAACTGATGGGAAGGAAGATTTTGTGATTCTAATATAGGCAGGATTCGTTTTAGAAGGAGTTTTTCAAAGACTTTTGAGAGGATGGGGAGTAGACTAATAGGTCTGTAGGATGAAGTGTTACTGGAAGGTTTACCTGGTTTTAGGAATAGAATGATTGTGGAATGTTTCCATAAGAGAGGAAAATAGGTGGTGCGAAGGATGCAGTTGTAGATGTATGTAAGAAAAATAATGGCTTTCTGGGGAAGTTGTCGCAGGATCTGGGGGGTAAGGAGATCGTGTCCAGGAGATTTACGAAGGGTCAGTTTTTGAAGAAGATATTTCACCTCAGATGGATTAATAGCTTTAGGAGGTAGCGAAAGAGGTATTGGTGAGAAAAGGAATTCTTCAACTGTTGTGGTATGATTTCTGTTGGATTCCGGGTGAGGAGTGAATACTTTGGAGAGGTGTGTGGCGAATTCCTCGGCTTTATCTTCATCAGACGCAGCCCAGGAGTCATCACCACGCCGGAGAGGATGGGAAACTTTGTGGTATTTTAGGATCTTTTTGGTCACATTCCACAGGGAATTATCTCGAGCTGATAGAGATGAGAGGTAGGAATTAAAGGACTGAGAACGGAAGGTCGCCAACTCCCGCTTTAATTGCCTACAATAAAAGTTATAGGAGCGGCGATCTGTTGGGTGTCGGGTTCTTTGCCATAATGATCTGGCTCGGCGTTTTGCATGGATGAGGTCAGCTAGGTGTTGAGGTAAATGGTTTTGCTGAGGACTTCTATTGGAGTGCTTAGGAGAGGAGGCAGTCCAGACAGCTTGCTGAATGGCGGTAGTAAAGGAGTAGACGGAATCATCAAGGTCATCCGGTGTTTTGAGGGTCACACTGAGGTCAATAGTATCGGTAAGGATTTGGCGGAAGAGGTTCCAGTTGACAGGGCCTCGGATAAATGAAGGTGGAATGGGTTTCGGAATAGGAGTTAGGGATACTTTAAGGATCAGTGGACTATGGTCAGAGGATAGTTCATCAAGGCGAGTTACGGAATAGTTGAGGGAGCCTAATCCGCTGTGAATGAAGAAGTCAAGGATGTCAGGATTACGGTTGGGATCGGTTGGCCAGTAGGTAGGGGAATCAGGAGGCAGGAGATTGAAATGACGGGAGTTGAGTGCAGACAGCAAATTTCGTCCACGAGAATTCGTGGTTCTCGAACCCCACTGTTGATGCTTGGCATTTAAGTCTGCACCCAGAATGAAATGATTTACTAAGGAATTTAGAAAGGATACAAATTCGGTGTTGGAAATGGAATGTTTGGGAGGGCAATATGCTGATGTAAGGGTTACCGGAAAGGAAAAAGTTTTGATTACTATGGCTGTGGTTTGTAGGAAATCATAGGTAGGAAGTGGGAGCAAGTGATGAGAGAGGGACTGGTGCACAATGACAGCAGTACCGGCATGGGCTTTGCCGTCTGGGTGGTCGGTACGGTATGTTACGTATTGAGGTATTTTAAAGTACTGTTTAGTGGTTAGTCTAGTTTCAGTAATAAGTGCTACGTCAACGGTTTTGTCTTGCAATAAAGCTGTAAGTTCGTCAGTATGATTTCTAACACCATTCGCATTCCATAACACCTAGCAGTCCACAGTCTCCGGCGAACAGGGATCTGGACTCTGCTGGACCGTCGACTGCCAAGGAAACATTTCAGGTCGTAACAAGTAAAAAAAAGAAAAGGAAAACTAAAGGTGCTATAAAAAATATGATAGTAAGTAAAGAAAACGCGGGGCACAACCAGGTGCAACAAGTCCAGGAGAAACCAAAAAGCATGGCAGAAATGGTTAAATCTCTACCAAAGAAGCCCTCTCAAAACCAGAAATCCACTTACATTACCATCAGTGGGAACGGAAGAAGCCTGATAGATATAGTTAATAGGCTGCCATCACCTACAGACATTGGAGTGAAAGCATCTATAGTTCGTCCGACTAAAGCAGGCTCTGTCTTGGTTCGCGTTGAAGATAGTGCTGATGCCACAAAGATGATAGGTTGGCAGAGTCTGCGGGACTAAGGACTACAAGCCAAACTGGCTCTGAGGAAAAAACCTAGATTGGAAGTTCGGGGTGTCCCCCATACTTGGAACTCATCGGAGTTAGTTAGATTATTGTGGGGAAAAATACCCGACCAGTCGACTCCCACTCCACTGGTCATGGACGATCTCCAACCCCTATTTTCTTCAGTTGCTAGAAATGGATTCACAAGGAATTGGGTGATGGAGGTGCACCCAATGGTTCGATTCTTGCTCTTGGACATAGGAAAATTAGATGGGGGATGGTGGAATATAACCTTTAATGACTACCTTGATGCTCCTCGATGCAGTAAATGTCAGGGCTACGGTCACACCAAAGCGACATGTACAGCTAATGCTGTTGTTTGCATTTGGTGCGCAGATAGTGGTCACATCATTAAGGACTGCCCAAAGAAAAAGGAACAAGCAAGCCCTACATGCATTAACTGCGAGCGGGCGAATGCTCCTGAAGGCCAAAGAGCGCATAAGGCTGGCAGCCGTGTCTGTCCTGTGCATTTAAAGTGTGCCAATGAGGTAGCAAAAAGAACATTTTATGAATAAAATCACCATCCAGCTCAACATGGGTCACCGGCGTTTAGTAGCAGACGAACTTCGAGCTCTCTGCCACCGCTACGATGTCTTGGCAATCCAGGAACCGAGCTGCCGTGGGAACGTGGTCACGGGGTTTGGCCTCACATCGAGAGTTATAGCTCTGAGCAGTAGAGAGAGGAGGCCCAGGGCTGCAATAGTGGTTAATAACCCCAACCTCGATGTGATGGATCTGAGACAGTATACTTCGGCGGATATTGTTGCATCTTACATCAGGTGGGGCAACCTAGCGTTTACGCTGGTGTCATCGTACCTACCTGATGGAGGTGATATCAAAGATGACATATCCGCCATGGAGATGATCGCTAATAGTACAAGGAACTTGATCATCTGCTCAGATACCAACTCCTGGAACACGGTCTGGGGATCCAATCGAACGAATCGAAGAGGCGTAGAACTCGGAGAGTTTATTTCGCGGCGCCAGTTGGTCGTTATGAACAATCCCTCTGCAAATCCTACCTTCAGTAGTGCAAGGGGGCAGAGTTGGATTGACGTGACAATGGCAACACCTGTGCTGGCGAACCGCATTGTCGATTGGATCCTACGATCTGAGACGAGTTCCGACCACCAAGCGATAGTCTTTAGACTTTTGGAAAATACGGAAAGTTCTCACGGTATCGATAAGGGTTTCATGACCCGAAGAGGAAATTGGAATGCCTTTCGGTCTACGCTGGAGGGAAAAATAGTGGATGAAGAATGGGATGCGGCCGAGACTGATCATACCGATGACTTGGATTACAGGGTATCCAGGATCACTGAGATCATCCGTGATGCCGCTGAGGAGACCCTCCAGCACCGGAAGGTGAGAGCTCGACCTGTCCCATGGTGGACGCCGGCCTTAACAATTATAAAGAGAGAGCTCTACAAGGCCCGGCGATCGTACCAGAGGTGTAGATGTGACGTGACGCGCGCTACACTTCGAGACGAGTATAAGTCACAAGCCAGGGCTTACCGAAACGCAGTGCGTTTAAGAAAGCGGAAATCCTGGGACAATTTCATCGTCGAGGAGTCCTCCAAGAATCCTTGGGGTATCCCATACAGAGTGGCCTTGGGTAAGCTGACTCCACTGCAAGTAATTGCAGCGTTGAAACACGATACTGCCCAAGCAACCACCCTTGAAGAGGCGGCGAAGATATTTATTTCGGAGACCTACCCCAGAGATGATCCTTCTCAGGATGGCGAGGACGATTGTTTTATTAGACGCACTACTGAATGCCCACCTGGTACGGACTTATGCCCACCATGGGACATATGGGACCTCCGTGTTGCTGTGGATGGACAATAGACTGGTCGTGCTCCAGGTTTAGACTCCATTGATTCGGCAATTATAAAGAACAGTATCCCCTATATCGAAGATAGATTGCTATCATTATTTAATGATTGCTTGGATAGGGGATACTTTCCAAAAAACTGGAAGATTGCTGACTTAAGGCTCCTGTACAAAGGAGGAGACAAAGACAGGCAAAAATAAAAATCTTACAGGCCGATATGCCTCCTACCGGTAATGAGTAAAATTTTAGAAACTCTAATGGCCTCAAGCCTGCGACCGGTCTTTTTGCGAGCTGCCCATCCACGGCAGTATGGATCAACCAAAGGCAGGGGAACCGTAGATGCTCTGCTGAACATACGCCGGGACGTCGAAGGAAGGGCTGAGAAATATGTTTCACTTATTTTGTTCGACATATCCTCCGCCTTCGACAGCGTGTGGTGGCCAAGTGTACTCCAGCAGTTGCACAAATATGAAGCTCCCAGCAACTTGTACGATCTCATGAGGAGCTACCTGCAGGACAGGACTTTAAGGATAACAGGCAACTTCTATGAAGTAGAAGATACTGTGGAAAGAGGTTGCCCACAAGGCTCTGTTCTTGCTCCTGCATTGTGGAAATTGGTGTTTGACGAGTTGCTGGGAGTACTGGAAGAAAATCGGTTCCCCGCAACGGCGTATGTAGACGATCTGGCCGTATTGGTGGCCTCGAATAGTAGAGCTGGTCTGAAAGAGTCAGGTGAACGGTGTGCCAACCTAGTAAGCAGATGGTGCGAGAGGAAAAAGTTGAAG
Source organism: Piezodorus guildinii (assembly GCA_023052935.1). NCBI lineage: Eukaryota > Metazoa > Arthropoda > Insecta > Hemiptera > Pentatomidae > Piezodorus > Piezodorus guildinii. The sequence continues at coordinate 101,723,289 of CM041292.1, read as the reverse complement.
ATGGCCACAGCCAAGACTCAAACTATTCTCTTGCGAGGTGCGACTGACAGGGCCCATCCTATAACTTTAAATATTCAAGGAGCCAATATTCGTCCAAGTGAGGTTGTTACCTACCTTGGCATTAGGATTACTTCAAAGTTCAACGTCACGCCTCACTTGGACCACTTAAGAAGTAAGGTGGGCTTGACTCTTAATGGCCTCAGCCGTATAGGGGGCGCTTTTTGGGGCCTCAGGTACCCAGCGACATTGGCTATTTACAAAGGAGTGGTTTTGGGTATCCTGAGGTATGCGTCCCCAGCATGGAGTCAGAATCTCTCGCACCGATAAAAAAGTAAGTTGGCCACGATCCAGCGGACAGCTCTACTCCGGGTCACCAGAGCGTTTAGAACAGTGTCTCATGAGGCGGTGCAGATGTTAGCAGGAGAGATACCAATAGACCTTCTCCTAAGAGAAGACTATTACGTACATAAAATCAAGAGAGAAGGTATGGCGGATCTACAGAAAACATTAGAGTGAGGATCAACTTAGAACCCAGCAAATGGAAGATGATTCTCCGGGAGATCACGATAGAGGAATGGAACCGTCGGTGGGTGACGACGCCAAAAGGTGCTGATCTAAGGAAGTATTTCCCCACCGTCGGATCAAGACTGGAAAAAACATGGATCCTCCCGGACTACAGGGTTTCACAGTTCCTCACGGGGCATGGGGGCTTCCGAGCAAAACTTGCTAAGCATGGGAAAAACATAAGTCCCCTATGTCCCAGTTGTGGTGTTCCGGAGACCGCCGAGCATATTCTCCTTGCCTGTGCCGCTTATGAGACACTAAGAACGAATCTTCTGAAGAATACAGGCCTCTATATCCTCACGGAGAGTGACATTCCTCACCTAGTAACCAAAGAAAACTACCCGTATTACAAAGCATTCGTGTACGGGTGTAAAGAATGTGTTGGTCCAAGTCACTTCACGCTGGTTAGGGGAGAAGCATGAAGAAGGCTGCCGAACATTTGAGCTAACTTTGAAGACATAAAGCAGCTGTGGGTTGTAACTTGGTACTTCCTACAGCTGCAAGCACCCGTATTGCCTTCAAGGCAGGGAAGGGTTTAAATAAATAAATAAAGGTCTATATGACGTCGTAGTGTTAGGAGGTTTACCTGGTTTTAGGAAGAGAATTAATGTGGAATGTTTCCATAAGAGAGGAAAATGAGTAGTGCGTAGAATGGAGTTGTAAATATATGTAAGAAATATAACGGCTTTAGATGGAAGCTGTCTGAGAATCTGAGGAGTGAGGAGATCCGAATCCAGGAGATTTACGGAGTAAAAGTTTTCGGAGAAGATATTTGACCTCAGAGGGATTAACTACTTTAGGAGGTAATGAAAGCGGGATTGGAGACTGAAGGAACTCTTCCACCACTGCAGTGTGGTTTGGATGGGGTGCTGGATGAGGTGTGAAGACTTCGGAAACGTATTTGGCAAGTTCCTTGGCTTTGTCTTCATCAGACGCAGCCCAGGAGCCATTACTACGACGGAGGGGATGGGAAATATGGTGGGATTTTAGAATTTTCTTGGTGACATTCCATAGGGAATTGCCACAAGCCGAAAGAGAAGAAAGGAAGGAACTAAAAGATTGGGAACGGAAGGTCGCCAGCTCTCTCTTTAATTGTCTGCAATAAAAGTTATAGGAACGGCGATCTGTGGGGTGACGGGTGCGTTGCCATAAGGATCTGGTTCGTCGTTTGGAGCGGATGAGGTCTATGAGGTGTTGTAGTAAATGATTTTGGTTATGACTTATCTGGGAGTGCTTGGGAGAGGAGGCAGTCCAAACAGCTTTGTTGGATGGCGATGGTGAAGGAGTTTACGGCATCGTCAAGGTCATCTGGAGTTTTGAGTTTCACTGTGAGGTCAATATCACTGGCCAGGATTTGGCGAAAAAGGTCCCAGTTTACTGGTCCTCTGATAAATGACGGTGGGGTGGGTTTTGGAATAGGAATTAGGGATACTTTAAGGAGCAATGGACTATGGTCAGAGGACAGTTTATCAAGGCGAGTCACCGACATGTTTAGGGAGCCTAATCCGTTGTGGATGAAGAAGTCAAGGATGTCAGGATTACGGTTAGGATCAGTTGGCCAGTAGGTAGGGGAGTCAGGAGGCAGGAGGTTGAAACGTCTAGAGCTGAGTGCAGACTGTAAATTCCGCCCACGACAATTCGTGGATCTGCAACCCCATTGTTGGTTCTTAGCATTCATGTCTGCACCCAGAATGAAGTGGTTTCCTATGGCATTGAGGAAGGATTCGAATAGAATGTTGGAGATGGAATGTTTAGGAGGGCAGTACGCTGATGCGAGGGAGATCAGAAAAGAAAAAGTCTTGATTACTATGGCGGTGCATTGTAGGAAATCATAGGAGGGGACTGGGAGTATGTGGTGGGAGAGGGACTGGTGCACAATGACAGCAGTAACGGCATGGGCTTTTCCGTCTGGGTGGTCCGTACGGTATGTTACGTATTGAGGTATTTTAAAGGACTGTTTAGTGGTTAGTCTAGTTTCAGTAATAAGTGCTACACCAACGTTTTTGTCTTGCAATAAAGCTGTAAGTTCGTCAGTGTGATTTCTAACACCATTCGCATTCCAAAGGAGAATGGATAAGGAGTTAGGTGTAGTCATTTAAGGATTTTTTAAGGATGGGATTAAATTTGATACGAGATTAGTAAGTAGTGATATTAGCGGCATAACAAGGGATTTGATTTCAGTGATGAAGGATGTCATCAAACTTGTAAGGTCTGTGACATTTGATGGAGGAGGAATATGAGAAATTTGATTCGGATGAGGTTTTTGATGGTTGGTTAAATTTTGAGGAATATGTGGTTGTGGAAGGGGTTCAGGATTTTGAAGTATGCGTTGTTCCGGCAGGGCCTCTTTGTTCTGGTTCCCACCTCCAAGTAGATGGGCAAATGTTACATTGGAATCAATTGTTTTTGAAGGTTATCTTCTGCTTCTGATCGGTTCAGCTGTTTCATCCAGATTCTGAGGTTTTTGATATCTGCTTTTGAGGTTCTTGTAGATTTGACATCCCTTGTAGTTAGCCAGGTGGTCCTCGAGGCACAGAGCACATACAGCGGGTGTTGATCTTGATCATGTGCATTCTTCTGATTTATGTTGCTCACCGCATTTCACACAGAAAAAAAAAGAAATAATAATAGATAAATAATGAAATGAGAATGAGAAGGAAGAATAATAAAAGAAAGATAAGTTAAAGAAAAGCAAGCCCGAGCTTGCCGAGCTAGCGGCGATCAGCTGATCAGTGACCCTCCTTTCACTTTTCGTGATTTTACAAAGTAAATTATAACTTTGCTTACCGATATTTCTCCAATATTCACTGCTGTGGCTTTCTTGAAGTCTAGTGAAGTTTTCCAGACTGAACTCAAGCGAATTCCTACTGAAAAGAGCAAAAATCTGAGAGACGAAGTAACGTATGACTGTTATCATCGAGCGCATCAGCTGTTCGCCTACAAGAACTAAAAAAAAAAACCTCGCACCACTACAACCCATGAAGAGTTTTGGGCTCAGTACATGTAGAGATTCGTACTGTTTCTAGGCCAACGGCCGTGCAATGAGGGGATTCGGCTGACATCACGCTCAGCCGCCAGCTTTTTTCCCCAATTTTGGGAGGGTCTCCATACCCCAGGATCGCCCCGGATGAAATAACAGAATAAATAATATTTCGTCACAGCCAGGATTCGAAACTAGAACCCGGAGGACAGTAGACTAGCGCTCTACCCACTAGACCACGCCGCTCCCACAAGAACTAAACCGACGCTAAAAACAAAGTTGTTTAAAACAGTCTACAAATTTATTATTAGGTTAAAACCATTCATCGAAATAATTGCGGTGATTCAAGATGCTAAAGAAACCAATAAGAATAAGGGTTAGGTGTTTCTGCTGTAGTAGGATATATCGTAGCTTTTGGAATGAACTGCAATATTGGAATACGTTTTTAAAGGATTTTTTTAATTTTTTTAGGTGAAATCTGATCACAGATTTATATTGATAATACTAAACTATTTGAATAAAGATATGTCAAAATATCAATTTCGGAAAAATGTCCTTTAGTTCCGCCAACGTCTCAATTGAGACGTTGATTTCCAAAAGGTACTATATCCATTCTAGGAAATTTTACAGGAGGAGCAAAAATCACTGATTATTATATTATTAAATTAGCTAATTTGATTCTTTTCGCATTAAAATCCAGATTTGTTTTTTTAGTATATTAATTATATCATATTAAAGATATGAAATGAGATGTTTTGGTATAATTTGGAACAAAATTAAATGTGTAATTATTTCCTTTAGAAAATAATTATATTTCTAAATTGCGTTTATAAAGGGCTTGAGTGTTCATTAGATAAAATCAAATAGGAGATTTAGATATAACTAATTGATTAGAATACAAATATATAAAAAAATCAATTTTGTAAAAAATGTCCTTTAGTACTTTTTGGAAATCAACGTCTCGATTGTTATAATCCATCAAGACTGTCATAGCTTGACTAATATGAATTTGATTTTATTAATTTTCATTTAGGTGCGCTGATTCCAAAATAATTTACATTTTTTCGCTATTGTAACTAATAGTCGCCTAAGAGACTAAATCTTGGACACTGATGCAAAAAATCGGCCCATAGATTTGGAGAAAAGCTACCGACGGACGGATTTTACTAAAGTCGATAACTGGATTCTATGTATCTTAAGACGTGAAACATCAAATTCTGAGAGGAATCAAATTTTCTTTTTCTCATAGAGGTATTGATATTGAAAATATAAAAAAAAAAAAATACTTTACAAAACAGTGTAAAGATCACTAATCTTAATTAGTCCATCTTAAATTTAAAAAAACAAAACAAAAAAAACTTTTTTAAGCTGTTTTGAATTTAAATTATTACTGCAGATCATATAATTTAAATCTACTCTGTACTAGTATTCAGTATTCTTTACGATGCTCCAATTTATTTAATCGATAAGAATCTTAAACTGAGAGAGATTTTATGGGTTTGTGTAGGTTTATAGTTCCCGATAGGTTTAGAAAAATATTCCTATTTTCTCCAGCGATTTCCGATTTATAAATAACTTTATGAGGAGGAAGCCCTCTAAGGAGCGATTGAAGAATATCTGAGTAGTTAAGATTCAATGAGGTTCCGCCGCGAAATCTGGTGCCCTACGTGCTTCCCATCCTCAGCCACCGCTCGTCTCCAACTTTTCTAAATCTGTCCGATATTTGCCATCATTTCTATTCAGCCGGTTATGTGGGGAATTCTTTCCTGGGTTAGTCCCATGTTGGAGCATACTCAATAGTTTCCGCTTTTTAAAAACAATTTTACGCTTTCATTTTATTCACATAAAAAATGACTATATCAATAAAAAATCTATAATTGGATTCCGTTTCTAATCCTCTATTTTATTAATTTTTATGCAAGTCATATCATTATAAATATTTTATATATGTATATATGTAATTCTTCATTTTCTCCATAATCGTTAAGGAGAATCTATATCCTTCCTCTCTTCAGCTAATAGTAAGCACATAATAGAGATAAGTCAATGCCTGTTTGTAGTCATTGAAATGCTGAGTATCCGAAATTTCAAAGGATAAAATAAAGGATAAAGTTCAGAGTATATTTTATTTTATTCTTATTACCTAGAGGTATATTAATAAGAGGCAGCGGCGTGGTCCAGTGGATAGAGCACTATAGCCAAGTAGAATTAGACCAAAAAAGGGGGTTGGCTAGAAAAAGGTAGGGTAAATTTAATTTTTAGGCACGATTGTTTGTACTGCTCTCCTTATTAAAAACCCAAGTTTTCACACTTTTCATCCTTGTGCGTTTCCCGCTATCTTGGAAAAACCTCTAAAAAAACGTACTTTTTTCAGTTTTCTGTCCTTCTAAATCTGTTCCTCGGCATTTTAGAGCAAACTTTGTCGTTAGCAATTTTAAAGGACATTACATTGCCTACATGTTTGGTATGTAATATGTTGGAAAATTCGAAACACCTGCTGAGATACGTGGTTGTCAATATTGACCATATTGTCAAAAAAACACAAAATGTCAGAAAAGTCGGCGGTTTAGCTTCAATAACTATTTAGGTGACCAGTATATTAAAAAATACATAAGAAACAATCTTTTAGAGCATTAAATTTCTAACAAGTTAGATGTATACAATTTTTAATTACTTCTAATTATACGAACAAGAAATGTTGATAACTTTTTTACTGAAAGTGCTCTGTTAATAAAAAATAAAATACTCCGTTTCAATTTGATCTTCTAAACGTGATATTATCTTAAAACCATTATTGCGTTTATTATGGAAAAGAAAAGCGTTTTTGCAACTAATAAGAACAATTTCCAATATATTACTTTTGTTTTAATTGATTTAAAAAAAAACATTTTAATGATACACCAACAACTTTAAATAAAATATAAAGCATTTTTGTTAGTTGTTTTTTTCTTTTTTTAATCTCAAATGTATTTGATGTGTATATTGTATCATATTGAGCGAAAGGCTGCGTATCGTCAAACTCGTGTTCTTACATGTTATATTTAATATTTGGTCTATTATGCAGGATTCGAATCCACAATAAAGACAGTCAATAGAACAAGTCCACCTTTTAGCTGCATTTTTACTACATTTCTCGTTTCTTTTAATCATGGTTACTGATGTTAGACCACTAAAATTTTTCTTCTTGTCCCAGTTTAAAGGGTCTTTCACATTTTCTATTCACATTTCTACTTGCAGATAAGTTAGATAACCATGAAATTCATGTGCGTCGTATGTTAAAGCTTTATCAAATCGAAGATACCGCAACTCATCTATAGAAGTGTTCATATCACCACCATAAACCGGCACTAGGAATTTTTCTTCAATAGCATGGATAAATAAAATGTTTTCTACTAGATGTTTATATTTAAAAGGCCTGGTGGAGTAAAACATATCTGATATGCCACGTCTTCCAGGTTTGCAGAAATACACATTATCCGTCTCTTATAGCCGTCACAAAAACTAAAATATCAATGTCTTCTCAATCTCAAATACGAAAACAGGTTCAGAACACAAAGAAATGACTGTTTTCACAATTAAAAGATCTCCATCTTCAGTTCCTTGCTTGGCAACTATTTATGCTCTCTCCAAATCATTTATAATCAGTGATGTAAATCTGGATTCGTTCTTTTCATTCGATTAAAACTTTTCCTTTGGCATCTGCGGAAACATTTCACCATTAAAAATAACTTAAAAAGACTATAGCCTGGAATGACGAGCTCTTTCAGAGATTTTTGTAGTTCTTATATTTTCTTAAAGGTAAAAAAATTGAAATTCAGGCAGAAGTAAAGACTTTTTAAAAATTCTCGATTATGGCTGGAATTTGGTGGAGCAAAGAGTACTTTGGTTAAAGTAGAATATGTTGAGAATGCATGGTTTTTTATTATTGTAACATTTATTTGTAAAACATCACCGTGTAGAGATACATCATCTTGAAGTATGTAGTCGTAATCTGATTGTGACTGGTACACTGGTAATGGTGGTACACATTATTTTTTTAAGGACCTGCCATTTTCATCAAGGAAATTCAGACTTAGGAATAAGCTCTACAGATAACCTCAGTTTCTTAATAATAAAAAAAAAATGAATTAATGAAAACAAATATAGATTAAAAAATAAAATTTTGTATTGAAACATTACTTTCTACTTAATACTTATTTATTATTGATATGACCTTATCTTTCTTTCCACATTCGTTCTTTTATTTATTATATAATATTTTATTCTTTTTTTATTAATTTGTTAATTTTTTTTCTTATAATAAATGACCATAGGTAGATGTTTGCGCCTTAAACATAGAAACAAACAAACAAACCTCAGTTTCTCTTCAAGTAAACAAAAATCATATGTTCTAATTAGTAATGAAATATACATTGAGCCTAATTAAAATCTATAATATAAAAATGAATTTAATTTTCAAATGTTATATTTCAATGCTTATATGATCAAGGTATTCTTTTCGATTTCGCTTTACTACGATTTCAATATTGACAGTAACATCATCATGATTTTGCTTCGTATGTTTGAATGTTTTCATGCAAAGTAATGTTTTAATAATATTTACAACGATCGATATTTTAGAGTAAGAAGAATTAAGATATTTTTTATACTAACTTTATATACAGTAAGAGGTAATTTCTAAGACATAGTTTATCTACTATCTCTTTACTCTATAAATACTGAAATAAAGTATAATTTATAAGTATATAAATAAAGTATTATAAATACCGATATTTTTGTGCCAATATTACACCGGTATCGATAACGTTCACGGAAATTGATATCGTTACCCTATCTCTAATAGACAGGTATACACAGAGCGCATGTGCCAGTCCAGAGTATGTTAGTGACGTTACGATGGTTACGAATTCAAAGATTTTACCTCTACCGAAAATCGCATGACACGCCTAAACAAGTTTTCACTACAAACAAAAAAAGACAAAAAAGTTCAATGTATATCCAACGAAAACATCCATTTTCGATTAAATGATACTACAATAAAATTTTGTATTTAATCACCTAATTATATAAGAGTTTCGTCCATCTCAATTAGTTTCTTAGATTTCAATTGCTATTATATGATTTCTACAATTTTAAAACTTTTTTCCCAATAACGTGCCATTAATATTATAAACATATCTTCGTCTTATTCGCATCGTTCACTATTGATTTCTTTCATAGATTATATTCACATATGGAAGATTTCTACTGTTGAAAATTTGACATTGAACCTCTGTCAGATTTGTTTATTTATTTAACGTCCCTTTATGCAGCTGTGGCTAATCGGACAATGCAACAGTAGGAGTCCTAAATATTGCCTATCCAGGTTTTATTAGGATAGGAATCTTTAACGAGTACCTGACATCGCACAGGCTCGGGACCACCTTTAACGTCCCCTCCGAAGGACGGCAAAACTAAGGATTTTTTCATCCAATTAAAAAATCCTAGGGCTACCTGGGTTTGAACCCGGGACCTTTGGCATGAGAAGCTGTTATGCAAACCACCCTGCTACAGGTAACCCCCTCTGTCAGATTTAAATAAGGATAAAACCTATAATTGCATTGTAATAGTTGGTATTATGGTACTATAGTAAATGTCCATCAAAACTATAAAAAATATACAATAAAAGATACCAGTTGTATAGGAGGTGATGTTGAGAACTGTTCTTATCAATACCTTATGTACAATATGCCTTATTTACATCAGAGCTACTAAATGTTAGTTTATTCCGATTTCTTTAAAAAACAACAAGACATTGTTTATTGAAATAAAATAAAACAGTGTTATAGTGATAATAACCATAAAATTTGCATTTGTCATCGTATCTGCCAAATTTGCCCTTATAACCTGACAGCTGTCAGCCCCTGGCACGAGAAAAACAAAACAGTGAGCGCTACGGTGTCAGTCAATGCGAGCACATCCAACACGTTTATAACAAGCATTTCAACTCCGTGTCCCTACTGTCAGACCGGGGATAACACTATGAATATATTGTGATTTTGCTTAATTATTTCCCTTGTTATGCTATTTCAAAAGTCGTCTAATTAAAATAATATTCTATACTTTTAATTGTTGTATGGAACCATGTAATTTACTCTTTTGTAATTGAAATAAGTATTAAAAAAAGATAATTAATTTTTCAATAGCAGAATATAACAGTAATACTAATGAAGATTGTGGTAAGTCGAAAAATATAATGTTACGTAATTTACTTGTATTATATATATATTTTAACTTAATGATTTTATTTTCACCTGTAAAATATATACAATTAGGATTCTATTTTATGATCAAAGAAACATAGCATGGGTTGGCATGAGGGAGACAGCACCCAGTAGTGCTTCCTCCTGACATTCAAAAAGAAACAATTAATTCAGGCTACGAGGTTCCTTTACGTTGTGGTGAATTACTCCACATTTGTAAATCACTCCAATGCGGTTTGTTGACAAAATGCCTAAGTTGCTATGAATTTGATTGAATATGAATTGAAATTGCTATTGTTTGAAACATACGGACGGTGATGAGTTCGTTGCTAATCTTAAAAAGGATTGAAAGGTTTATATTTCTTGAATGCGTGTCTCGTTAGCTGGCCTGTCCTTAAATTTATAAATAATAAATAAGTCCATATGGATTTTAATAAGTAAGTATAACGTATATAGTTTCTGTCTGATGGGTATTTAAAGTGTCTATATAGTATCTCGAATATAATAGTCTGAGTCGAAAGTTTAGAATTCTATGTTTTGTGTTGACTTTTGATCCCCATGTCAACATTTTGTCAATGACAAGTGCCAAGTACGTTAGTTTGTTTGATTGTGTATCGCAGATTAAATATATATATATATATATATATATATATATATATATATATATATATATATATATATATATTACTATGTTCGGTGGCATAAAGGGTAATAAAGTAATTATCTTATAATACTCATTTATTTATAAAAGAGTATATATTAAAACACATTATTATTACACATAATACTTAGTACAGTGAGGCATTGTTATTATCGAGAATACTGAAGTTCCGATTTACCACATAATATTACATTTAGGTAGGTACCTTTGAACATGACTTCAAATTTCTTCCTGGCTTGACCTCCCGACCTCTTCCGTCAGCGGCTTGACTTCCGCTTCTCTTGCCGTCCGGGCTCAGACTCCATCAGGGCTATCTCTCCCAAGCAGTGGAAGGGTGCAGTTTTTTGCATAGGCCTTCTAAGAACCCTTCCTGCTTGTCGCCCGGAAATTGCTCTATTTTATACGATTCAAATTATTCCTTCACCTTTCAGTATTCTCGATACATAGCAATATATATATATATATATATACATATATATTGGTAATATAATACATATCTTTCTCTGTCTTCTAGATCAACATATAAATTAATTTGATAGAAAAGAACTTTTGCAATGTTAGTAATACTTTTGTATTGATAAAATATATGATGTATTATATCATATATACTTTAATCAGTTGATAAAGATCAGAATAATATTACTCAATGCCTATATAAATGTTGCACTTATAACGCTGAATCGCGTGGTTTGTCATCGGTATGGTAATGATTTTAGTAACCTGTCTTGTATTCAAAAAAGCTAATAAGAAAACAATAATTAAAATAAGGGCCAGTGTTCTTAGAAAAAAATAAAATAAAAAAACAGGTATTATTTCATTGCACAAAAATTGTTCTATTCAATTAATTCATTCTTTCTGATAGGATTTTTACTTTCACTTACCTATATGAAATATATAGTAAGGGAAAGTATTGCGATCGTAAAAATTTTCGAATTTCAGTTTTCAACGGAAACACACGTTTATTGCTGAGTCAAAAAAAACAAGTCCCGCAAAAAGGTCTGTCTGTGTGTGTGTGGTAACTCCCGCGCGTAAATGGAAAGTCCTTTACGAAAAAAAAGAAAAAAAGAAATTTCATATTTAAGGCAACTATACGCCCGAGACGTTACAAAACCCTTTTTATCAAAATCAGCTTAATAGAAGAGCCACTTTATAATATGCATTTTGTACCTTTTTACGATTTTCTCGAAAACTCGCTATATCGATAGTTAATGAATTAACAGTGAAGATATTAAAATACTGCTTTTATTATGAGAACATAATACATATTCTGATTACAATACACTGTGCTGAAGAGTTTAGTATACATAGTTTACTGTGACTACAAGTGTACATTCCGAGGTCTCCTTCTATGAGTGTGACACAAGTAATGTTACAACTAGAGTGATGAGTTTTGCCGATCAAAGGGCATAATAGCAAGGGTTTGTAGAGGGAATGAGGAGGCGGCATGGGTACCACAAAGCAAGTACTTCCAGGTGTAGAGTACTGTGTCGTAAGTACAGATATGTGTTCTTTGTCGGTACTTGGTTAGTCCATTCTAGGTTTATGGGTGACACCCTTAGGTATAGAAAAGGAAGTTATTAATAATTACTCTATATTATTTATTAGTTAAGTCTCATTCTATGACTGATGTAAAATTGAACGGGCTTTAATATCATGTAGGTTTCATTCTGATTGAATAGTCCTACAGGGCTTAAATGGCGATATTTCATAATTTCTTCTTCTAAAGTACCTATAATTTTGTAGATTTTCTATAATTGACCATATCATCTGATTAGTATTGCTAAAAAAACAGGTAAATATATAAGTTGTGCTAGTTTGAAAATTAACTAAAGGAGAAAACTAAAAAAATATTTTTTTAATGCAATTTTTTTTTTTTACACAAGAACAGTAATATACATGTATATATAATGTTGGAAAGCTAATAATTTTAGATAAAATATAATGGTATACACATAATTTAAAAAGTTATCGGAAAGTAATGAAAGGCCGATAAAATTAACTGATTGTTGTAGATAATAATATAATGGAAATTTAATAAAACACATGTTTCTATTAAAACTTAATTTAAATGATTCCTTAACAATTTATTTTCTCTAAATGTTTTGAAAAATTCTTTTAGATTATAACAACGGAGGTAAGTGAACGTCGAGTGTTGCGCGCACCAGATTTTTTTTTAAGTGTTCTATTTATTATAATTAATACTTTTTCTCTATATCTTTCTAAAGAATAGAGGTAAGGGTAAGAAAAATCTTTAATTTTCAGGTCAAATAGCGGATGGTAATACGGAATCAATAAGATAGTTGAAAAGACAGATGAAGTTGGTACCAACTCAAAGAAAATCGCATCTTGAAAAAATTTTTAAGGCAGGTGGCCAAGGAATAGATATTTTTCTTGATAATTACTACAACCATCTTGAAGCCTATGACGTCTTTTTTAGAATACGTAAACATTTCTATTTTACCACCGACAATTAGAAATGTAAATAAATTTTTTCTGTTGGTGAAAATGAATAAAATCCAAAAATATCCCAAAAGCTTCTCAGTTATTATTAAAATTCAAGTTAAATTTAACCATTCTAAAAAAAATATATATATAAAAATATTTTATGATCTGCTTTTTGGAAAGGTTAGAGTTGATTATACAGTCAGTTATCTATTATGCAGAAGCGTACATACTGACAGTTCCGCTTTCACTTGTACGGCCTCAATTAACACTGTCAACCTTCTGAACTTTCTTCGAAATGATTCACAAACTTTGACACAAGTTAATATTTTCACCTCAAAAAAAAAAAAAAAATATATATATATATTCCTTTTTTGTCTTCAATTCCATTGAAGTCATTTTAGTATTAGTCATCCTCCAAAAATGTAGGGTAATGGTATTAAGTTTTAATATACCAACCTACAAAAAAATCAGAATTAATAATTAATATTAATGGTTAACACTTCTCCGCTGCATATGGCCATTTGAAAAATGACTTTATCAAAGGAAAAAAATACAGAGCGAGAAGGATGAATTGGAGAGGGCTAAAATATACTGGAAGGAAAATAAATCAAGGGACCTTTTCAAGATTACCAATAGGAAGAGAAGACCTCGAAAAGTTTATCTGAAACTTGAAGGTTGGGGACATAGTGGCCTGCTAGGGTGATGCTCTATTGCAAAGGAAAAGAAATTTTTACGAGCTTCTCAACACTAGGTCTGGTACAAGAGAGGATCTGTTCCTAGATGTCAGGGACCAGAGATCAGACATTGAACCACCTGATGATGAAATAATAGACGCCATAAATTGGCTAAAGAATAATATGTCACCTGGAACTGACGACATTCCTGCTGTGCTCTTCAGGAACGAAAGCAGGAACTGATTAAAATGATCCAGAACCTAATCATGACCGTGTACAAGGAAGAGGTTTTGCCGGAAGACTGGAAAAAAATATATGTCCTATCTTCAAAAACGGTTACAAACTCCAGTGTGAAAATTAATAATTTGTGAAAATAAGATTTTCTCTGACATCTTGTTCTAGCGTCTTCTCTGCAAAATATTTGCAGAGAAGATGCTTGGTACCTACCAATGCAGGATTAGACAAGGCAGATCTACGATAGACCAAGTATTCTGCCACAGAACAATCCTAGAAAGAGGAAACGAGCACCAGATAAAAACCCACCATCTTTTCGTTGACTTCAAGGCAGCAGCTTACGATGGCATTATCGGGAAGTGACATACTAATATAGTAATTATCGAACAATAAAACATTGTCAAATAATTTGTAGCATTTTTGCTATCGAACTTATTTTTAAAGGACACCATTCCCCTATATGAACAATAAAAAAATTATAATTAAAATAAACTTACTACGAAATCATAGCATATTTTTTTAAAGATGCATTCTTAATACATGATTCCTCAATATCTACGGTTCGGAAAAACACTTATATATTTTGGATTTATCCTTGTTTACATCTGATTTATCATCATCATTAGGATTCAATAAAATATATTCTCTTTTATTTTTAATGTGTTTTAGAAACCATTGAGCGCCATGTACTGTAAATTTGAACACAGGCAATAAATAAGCAATAGGCAAATCGAGATTCACCGCGGATTTCAATTTAAAATTAACCTTCCACTTTAATCTGGCGGCGGGAGTTCTTCACCGGGAGCGGCCACTCGACCCTCCCTCTATGCAAATGGACCAATCAAAGTTGGCGGCTCTCTCCCCTCCTCTTCCCTAACTCCATATTAGTGCGTCATTTCGCCTTTGCCCTTTCAATTTAAATCCGTCACCAAGGATCCCTCTCCATCCCATCTCTCTTAGCCCCGTTTCTACCTCTCCACTCGGAATCCAATTAAGATATTAACATCGCGTCCTTAATAAATTTTAATTATATCGTCAAATATTGAAGAAACCAATACTTTTCTATCCTAAAAGTGAATGAAGTGATTCATTATCATAATTTCAAATAACTGACAAGCTACAAATAAAATATACAAAGACTCCTTTACGAAATGTGTAGTCGATGATGTAACGTGTAACGAAAACAATGCATTAAGAATACTGAGGGAGTTAAAATGGATTTTCAATCAATATGAAATCAAAGTAATATTAATAAACCATTATCAGCAACAGTACAAAAAACATTTACCCACACCTTGGGAAATCTCGTTGGTCCCTGCAAGTAAGGCAATCGAATATTAGGCCTTATAAGGCAATAAACAAACCATCATAAATGGTTAGGATATTACTCAATTTTTAGGATATTAGGATGTTCTTGACCAAGTCCTAATATTTCTACCTATAGCTAGTCGGACCGCTGCCCTAATTGTACTGGGTACTTGTACTCTAAATACTCATAGTACTTCCCACATCAGCCCCGCCGCCCAATCGTCAAAATCACCAATATGTAATTAGGAGGCGATTCAAACTAAAAAAAAAAAAAAAAATCATAAAAAAAGAAGTATTTTTCGGAACATGAGGAAAATAAAAGGAAGAGGGCTGGGACATAGTATCCAGAGAGGTCAGTCTAAGTCTAGAAATGAAGAGATACTTTAAGTAATGTTGTGGTAAACTGGATATCCCTCAAGTACCTGATTGAAACATATAAAATACTTTTAATGTGGCTAACGCTGCTATAGAAAAGCAGCTGACCAAAAACATAGAATAAAGGAGCTTAAAATGATATTAAAAAAATTCTTAATGATATTTACCAAAGCAGAGAGTTATTGTGAGTTATATGAGATACTTGATTAACATTTGTCAATAAATTTTACGAATGTAAGTGACTGTGAAATATATTCAAGGATAATGAACCATTTCATTCGAAAACTAATATTGATTCAGATATTGGGCCCAAGATTGTAACATTATGCTGATTGTGTCAAGTGACGATGACAACTAATTGCGTGTCGCGGTTGAGTAGCTGATTAGTTCTAGATATTGCTGTACCCCATTAAGACAGAGGACATGCCAATATGCTAGGTGATTAGTTCTGATGTAACTTCCGACTGTTCATCTCTTCAGTATCAACATATATCATATGTTGCGTAATTACAGACACCAAACTTTACATTAGAAACAAAACCATTAGAGATAATACATTTTCATCACATATACATATGTATATAATAACATTTTGCAATAAATATAGCTGTTTGATGTGAGATTTCGATCTATTTGAAATAACCTAATCGGTATCTTGAGCCGGACCTTCCACAAAACAGCAACCTCTAACATACTTTTTTATGTTAAAATAAAATAACTTCCATCTTATTGGCTGGACTACAGCTAGCATACCATAGGAAAAATATGTTTCGGCCTTATAAGGGGATGAATGTTATGGCTAGGACGAGTCCGGAATCGTGCTTATGATGATTTTATTTCCAAAAAATATCTGGCGAAAAGATGACGTCCCAAGAAAGAAGGCACAATGCGGATTGTTCAGAATAATGTCAGAATGTAGATTAAATGGATACATGTTATGTTATACGAGGAGGACATGTTTTGGCTTGACTTTAAGTATTATAGGACAATATGGCAAGTCTCAAACCTCACTCAAAAGGAAGAATTGCTGTGTTGTGTCGAGGATGCAGGCCTTTGGTAGTAAAGCCTAAAATAAAAACTATACATATATATCAATGATTGTGGCGAAGAACTATCTACAGCACTATCATGTCTCTTGTAGGAGGATGGTACCATCAATTCTGAACAAATAATACCATTCAAGGAAGTGAAGGCGCTAGACTTCTAATAAAAAGAAAGTGAAGACAGTATTCCGTGAATAGGCGCATTCACAGCGAAAAACGAAACGCGGTGCGAAACTAGAAGAAGACGTCCTTGGACGAGTATATAAGAGGGAATTCTGCTAAAAATTCCCTTGCGTATACCTTATAGAATGGCACTGAAAAAATGTATGTTCTTAAAGACTATGGCAGAATCCGAGTGGAAGATTACCGGCTTTCAACTTGTAGGTAAGAAGACGAAAACATAAAGAGGAACATAGTGTGAATTGTCCCATTTTACTTTTTCTTGTGATTAGCTCGAGAATGCAAAGACAGTAAAAACTTAAGGCTAGTCTTTCAAACGGTGAACCACTCCTAACGTTTTGAGAGGACAAGAAAAAATACTACAAAAAGCAGCTAACGCTTAAATGCGAATGCTGAGGGATTTTAAGAAGTTATAAAATATTGGATTGATAATGCGATTCAGCACATAATCTGCCTTTGACTGTGTCCCGTGCCCTTAAAAATAATAATAATAGGCTTAGCGAACCCGAAGGTTCGATGCCGATACCACCGAATTCCGCCTACACAGACTCGTCCAATGTTCACCATTCAAGCCCAAGCTCCCGAGATCAGACTTAACGCGATCCTCCCATTCCCTATTGTTAGATCTCTAATTTTCATCTTGCGCCATGATTCTCCTGAAGCAGTCCCCACCCGGAGACCCGAACGGGGGACTAGTTTACCTCCGGATAATGAAACCTCAGAGGAATCTATGACTTTTGGTGGTATTTTGTGAACTAAAATATGTGAGTAGGGCGTTCGAACCTACGTCACACCCTCCAGCAAGCCTGGGGGGCCGCTCTCATTGTTGGTCAGCGAGTCCATCGGACTTGGCCGGTAGGAGCTTCCGAGGAAATTCCCCCGACCATCCCCACATCCGCCACCCGTGGAACGCTCCCCATACGCGGTAATGAGATCCGCGCCCTTACTTAATTCAACAACTGCATGAGTTTGATAGACTCAGTAGGAATAAAGGCCTTCATAAGCGGCTACGACAATGATAGGAATATTGACGTGCATGGTAGCATCTACAAGACGGAAAGAAGATTAGGTTGTTTCTTCACGAGGCTCCTTTCTGTGGTTAACATTTTGGATACTGATTTTGGTAAAAGATAGCTTCTGGTTGACGTAGTCACATTGATAAATGGGGGAAAAATTAAAATTCAAAAATTAGGTATAAGAACTGCAGTGTTGCCAGGAAAAGCCTTTCACAATGATTATACAAAAAAGACAATATTTTCTAAAAAGTAGTGTTCATGCATATATTTAAAATCTAATAATTTATTTTTTATTAAAGCTTCATCTTAGCTAATAAATATTAAACTTCAATGAACTTCAAAGACTGCACATTCATAATGTTAAATGCTTAAATGATTCAGCTAAGTTTTCAGAGTATATCCTTTAAGTGATAAAGATGTCTATCGAATAATTTATATTATTTATTTATTAATGAGAGAGCTTTCGAAAAACACAGTTTAAAAAAAGTAATCTTGAATTTTATACTTTCGGGATAAAAACAGTGTGAAATGTATCTAACTAATTTGTTAACATAATTAGTAAATAATATATCTGAACGAGAAGTAAGGGATATTGAGCATTTCTTCGAGTTGAAATATATCTCAAGTTAGCAATAGGACAAGCTCCGAACTTACTTTGATATAGCAAACATTATTCATTTCGAAGCTTCAATGATAGCTTTTGTATTTAGTTCAGACATTTTTCCAGATGGGTTATTTCAAATTGAGAATCTGTGCAGTGAGGTATATTTTTCATTGTATTATTTATATATTATTGAGTATATTCTGTAGCCATAGTGCTAGAGGGAATAGTAAATGATTGCTTTGTTCTATCACGTTTAATTATATTCCTTCTATCTCTATACTTCTATTTTATAAAAGCACTTTAAGGGCGACATTCGTTTATAAAGTTCCGATTTATGGTAAAGCTCCCGATAGAACCATAAAGAAATTAGATACGCTACATAATAGATGTATAAGGTTATGTTTGAGACTTCTTAATTCTACTCGAATAGACGTATTGTATAACGAGGGTGGGGAAACCTTTTTGCAGTTCAAAAGGCAATTCCTAACCTATAAAATGTTTTTTAAGTTAAAAGCTAGGAATGAATACTGTTACACTAAAATCGTATCCTCTAGTGTCCTCATCTTTACTAAGGCTTATTGAAAAAGAAAAATATGTCCCTCTTATTTACAATAGTTTCATAAAATATCAAACTTTAACCGAAAATTTATTTTCCAGCGTTAATCTACCACTCTATACGCTCGCATACCAAATGATGTTCTAATAATAATAATAATAAAAGGCTTACCGAACCCGAAGGTTCGATGCCGATACCACCAAACTTTGCCTGCACAGACTCGTCCAATGTTCACCGGTCAAGCCCAAGCCCCCGAGATCAGCCTTAATGCGATCCTCCCATCGACACTTTGGCCTACCTTTCGGACGCCTACCAGTTGGTTCAGCGAATACCAACTTTCTCGGAATCCGTTCCTCACTAAGCCCAACAACTTTACGCCCCCATTTGAGACTCTGCGATGCTATCAACTCAATTACATTCACAGGGTACAAACTCCGCAATTCCGCGTTGTGCAACCTTCTAAACTCCCCAGTGGCCTCATCTCTCTTCGGACTAAATATTTTACGCAGTACCTTATTCTCGAAAACCTTAAGCCGTTGTTCATCCTTCAAAGTAAGCGGCTACGTTTTACATCCGTAAAGAACCGTTGGAAGAATAATAGTTTTATAAATTCTAACCTTTAAGTTTTTAGACAGAAGCCGCGAGGTAAGTAATTTAGCAACTGAATAATAACACGCATTTCCCACCTTTAATCGGGACTTTATTTCTTCCTGGATTTCATTTTTTCTTGTTATCATTGAACCTAAATACTTGAATTTCTCTACGTGTTCAAAAGTATGACCTGAAATATTAATATCATCAAGATCGCCGCCATTTCTGCAACTAATCAAATATTTCGTCTTATCGGTATTTAATTCAAGACCTATTGGTTTACCGGTTTTTATTAACACACTTGTATTTAGTTGTATAGTTTCCGTGTCATCACCGTGTCTTCAATGATGTTCTAAACTTTTAATATATTAATTAACTTTAAACTTAAATCGGTTACCTCCAATAGTCATAAATTTAAACCTTAGCATGCAATCTTACAAGTTCTTAAATTTATAAATAGTTCAGAAAAAAAACAAAAAAACATTGTTAATATTAACGACTAGTTAAGCTCATTATTATCAATTTTAAATAATAGTAATATATCTAAAAATAACATTTTACCTAATGTGCTAGAGGAGCACTGCTTAGCAATAAGCGACAAAAAACAAATAATATCTATTTAGATCAAGGCGCAAGTAGGGATCCCCGAAAATGATGAGGTAGACCGTTCAGCAAAAACCACGGATAACCCAGAGTTTGTTACAGACATCCGACTAATTCCGTATGATTGAAAAAGATTTACTAAAGAAGTGGTCAGAAAGTTATGGAGAGTCTGTCACAAGAAGATTTTATAAATAGTATGTACGGCGTATCTTGGAGAAGCTGTCCAACTACGGTATGTGCAATGTGTACCTGCATTGCATCGGTTCTTACCTCCTCTAGGTGTGACACATGTGATATGAATGAGACTCAGCAGCAGATAATTCTGGAGTGCCCAGCTTATAAGAACGAGAGAAAGATATTACCGGATTTTTTAAATACCTACAATAAATTAAATAGATATGGACATTTATTGATGTGAAGAAAATCTGATGAAATCAAGAGTAATCTTGTGCTGGTCCTGGCTGTATGGAGAGCTCCAATGTCAAGAAAAAGAATAAAAAAAAATATAGAAACCCTTGCCATTGAACAAGAAAAAAATAAAATCTTTGAAATGGAACGAGTACCTATTAATAGAAGTATATTGTCCCGTTTGATGAAGAATTATACAAACGTTTCATTAGAAATCGGTTGAACTCTGATAATTCTAAAACATCCATTGATGTAATAGCTTCTAGTATAATTTTATTCTTAGCTAATTAGGCACCCTCATTTTCCTAAGTAATAATATTGTACGGAATAGTACAGAGTTATTTTACTAATTAAAACATATTGCCCTATTGTGTTTAGTTACTCAAGTCCTAGGAATATAAATTTCGGTTCTCATTTTATAAACAATTTCTACGTCTTTCTCCCCTCTCTGCCGTTATCATTCCGCCTAGTTGGGAAGTCTTTTGATCCTTCATGAAAGGAAGCAATTTTTCTGATTCAAATATTTGCTTTAATCTCGCTGGGTTTGAATAGAGTTTAAACATTATTTGGGCTCAGTAGCATAAGGATATTAAAGTAAACTTCAAGACTAAATAATGTTTGTATTGGTTGCACTCAGCTGTATGTGACAATATTTAAAAATATTATATATAAGGGGATGAAGTAGTAATAATTTGTTTAAGAGTGTAATAGATATGACGAATTAGTTTATCGTAAATGAGTTTGTTCTTCATGTAGAGACGTAATCAATTTTTATGAGTGAACATCACTTTTTACTTTCCCTTACTATATATAGTAAGGGAAAGTATTGCGATCTTAAAAATTTCCGAATTCCAGTTTTCAACGGGAATACACGTTTTAGGGTACCCTGAGTCCAGATAACCTAGTGCCGCAAAATGGTCTTGTGTGTGTGTGTGTGTGTGTGTGTGTGTATTTGAGTGTGGTAACTCCCGGGCGAAAATAGTATGTCCTATGAAACTGAAATTTCATATTTAAGACAACTATACGCCCGAGGTATCAGAAAAACTGTTTCATCAAAATCGGCTTACCAGATCAGCTACTTTATACCTTGCATGTTGCAACTTCTTATGATTTTCTCAAAAACATTACCGACGATTTTTATTAAACTCGCCCTATTGATGTAAAATTTAATGGCCTTTGATAAAATGTAGGTTTCATTCTAATTAAAATAATCTCACAGGGCTAAAATGCCGATATTTTAAATTTTCTTCTTCTAAAGTACATTTAATTTTGTAAATTCTAAAAAAAATAACTATATTATCTTAATACCACTGATGAATAGCCGGTAAATATATAAATTGAATCAATTCGATACCCAACTAAAGGAAAAAACTGGAATAATATTTGTTTAATACAATGTTTTTGTTTTTGAACATAAAAACAGTATTATAAATGTGTAATATACCGTTGGAAAGCTAAAGATTTTAGACAAAAATATCATCTAATACACAAGCTTGTAAAAATTAATAAAAAGTGTTAACAACTTAGTCATAATTCGGTACATTATAATGTTTCTAAAATCTTGCGCACTAAATGGAAGAATATAACTTGCTCGATCCTATAACACGTTGGCCACTCTCGATCCAACCAATAACATGGTTATAAGTTTATGGGCTCACAACAACATTATATTAACTTGTAGGATTTCTGATTATTGCTTGTTAACTTTTCTAAAATCTTGCGCTTTCCAACGGTATATTTTAAGTCTATGTTACTCCATGTATATTTTAGAAATAATTTTTTTTATGACTTGGTTGCTGATAATTTTTTTTTCGTTTAAATTACAAGGCATTCTATTTATAAACCGTCAGGAAAGATTGCCCTTAATGATGGTGAAAACCTTATCAAAATCCAGCTTGTGTTTTAGATGGAGTTAGCAAAAACCAAAATAACGTTATTATTTTGTATATATATATATATATATATATATATATATATATATATATATATATATATAGAGAGAGAGAGAGAGAGAGGGAGAAGGAGAGCGAGATAGAGATTTTTTAAAATTTAGAACTGTATTATGAAATATATCTAGTAATAGTATTAAACTAAGTCATAGTACACGTGTTAGGACAATACCAATTGACAGCTCTCCCCAAACTATGCTAAACCAGAAGGTCAAGAGGGCAACTTATAAAAAAAAAATGCTAAGATAAAAGCTTTTTTTTCCTACAATCTTTACAATAACACTTAAAAAAATGTGTAATAAGAGTTAAAATCAGTGGATTATCTAAGAAGAAAATAAATAATGAAATTTGAAGAAAATTGAGGAGGACACAGCCCACAAGTGCCACTTCCTGGAATTGCTCCATTACCTTCGGTCACGAAAGATCCCTTTTCCAGGATTGTTTTAGGCTCCCTTGGCATTGGTATGTTCGTGTGATTTACTTCAGAAGGGATACAGCTAATAGCAATGGCTATTCATCCTTTAGTATTCATCATTGTTGGACACTGATTTAGGTTTTATCATCTATCTGTCGTGGTGTTTTTAAGGTCATACTATTTATGAAATAATACAAAACTGATGATATTCTTCATAAAATTTTCAATACTAATTTTACGATTTCTTCAACCAACTAAATGTTTTCAAGGTTATAAAATCTTTATGAACTTTCCTATCTATCTTGAAATACTTCTAACGGCACGTTTTCAATCCAATGAACTATATTTAAGAATGGATTACTCACTGTTTAAGCATTTGCGCCAACATAACCTTAAGTCTGTGAGTCAAACATTTTGATGATAATGTGCGTTTGAAGATTTAAACTCTTCAAGTTATTTCATAACTTCTAATAATTGGTTTGAGATCAGTAACAATACCTCAATAACAACACAAACATCACACACTCACAGAAAATCAGCAAATGTAGGTTGTCTGAATTTCCGTATAAAATCAGCTTAAAGTAATTATATAGACCAAAGAATATATTTTAGTTAGAAGAAATATTTGAAATTATTGGAAAGTCAGATTTCTTCGTATGTTTATCCATTTAACGTCACTTACACTAGTGTGCCAAGGGACGATGCTAAATATTACCTTTCAGCATTTGATTAGGATAGAGAGCCTGCACAGGATCAGCATTTCATTAATCGAGGATTTTTTTTTACCTTAAAAATCCTAGGGCCATTTGCCGGGTTTAAATACGCGACCTTGGCCATAGCAGGCTGTAATTCTGGCTACTAGACCACCTTTATCCCTGAAATTCTAAACTAGGTTTCGGGGCCATCTTCTTTTCAGACGCCTCGTAAGATTATCAGGAATCGTAGAGAGTGACAGGATAGAAACTAGTTGGTTAAAGTTTGAATGGAGTTTTCATGGAAGTGATTGATACCTGGTTTAGGATAATTTTGTGACAAAGTAAGGAGCGTTAAGGATTTTGGATTGTAAGGATTGGATGCGAGAAGAATTCGATGGTTTAGTAGAGCCCCATAGCTCTACTACGTAAGTCTATATCGGTCTTATGATGGTCATATAAATTAGTCTTATGTAATTAAGTGGAATGTTGGAGAGTTTGTACACTAAGTGTTGGAGTAGTGGAAAACGTCGGACAGTTTCTTGTCGTTTCAGTCTTTTATGAGGGTTCCAAGCTAGATGTTAGTCAAAGTGGAGTCCTAGGTATCGAATCTGTTGAAGATTGACTAGTGGAGTGTCATTAAAGGATACTGTATGGAAGGAAGTCCTTGGTTCACGACGAAGAGTAAAGGTTATTTGGTGGAATTCGTTTGAATTATTCCTAATAAGTTTGATTATAAAAATATTTTCAAAGCAACCTTTGTAAGATAAAATAAATCTCGGAGTTAGTAATCAAGTACTGATGTTTCAATCGATTAATCCCTGTTGCTTAGATTTTTTTTTCTTGGATCAGTTTTTCAATTTTCAATAAACCCAAATTTCTAAAAAAAACATATTACTTTTTTATTTTTAAGATCCAACCGAAAAATATTTATTAACGCTATTAATTATAAAGTCGATTTTCCTAAATTATAGGAGGGAAAAGCCTTGAGAAGCAGCCACCTCGGATACCAAGAACTTTAAGGAACTGCAAAGGGTTCAAAGGCTGATCGAGTTTAAGGATCATCAAAGCCCTCCATATTCTTTTCAAAGAGGCTACCTATATACCTGCACTTTTGACGGCTATTCAATTCATAACAACCAATAGCTTAACGGTATATTAATAATTAAGAGCAGCTGTTTGATAGTATTCAGATAACCGTATCTTTTATTGGGTTGGTACCAGAATATTTATTCTGATAAATCGAAAGACACTAATAACTGAGGAGATAAGGTTGGAGCATGTATTTTTCTTTTTATTATTATTTTTTACCTATAACCTATGTACGTTTAGGCTTAGGAATATATGTTATAAATTCTAATTTTCTTATTAATCATATTATTTATTCCGTAATAATGCACTGATAGTGATCTGAGATTCTAAGTTGGAACAGGTTACGCATAACAATCATACTTTGGCTAGTATACGAATGACTTAAGTTTAAATTTGTTTACAATTTTCAGAAAACATTGAATGGACGTAAACAATGAACGGTCAACCGTCTCAGTAAATAGTTATTTATGTAAGATGTTCAACCTTAAAATTATTTAGTCTAAACTTAATCAGGTAAATATGAGAGTAGGAAAGGGTACTGGCATAAGGTCGATAAATTACAGGAGTATAACGCCCGATGCGAAAATGTGAGGCAAAAATTTATACAGAATGGGTGGAATAAATAACTGAAAAGCAGTTATATGCGCTGGGTATTTAAACAAAAAAAAGATTGTGTGCGCGCAACGCACAACTTTCACATTCCTCCGATGTTATAATCAATTTAAGAATTTGTAAATACACTTTAAAAAAGAGTTTTTATTTCACTAAAACATATCTTTTATTAAATAGTTTATTATATGATTATGTTCGACATTCAGTTAGTTTTATCGGATTTTCATCTCTCTCCATTAACTTTTAAACTTGTGTGTATAAGATAACATTTTTTCTAAATTGTTTAGCATTTCAACGGTACATTACACACCTCTAGCAAATTCAAAAATTGCATAATAAAATAGTTTTACTCTTTTCTCCTTTCCATGGATATAGACTTCGTTCAACTTATAAATTTACCCGTTTTTTTTGTCAATGCTAACAAAATTAAAGGTATTTTAGAGGAAGACAGCTTAAACTATCGGCACTCAACCTATGTCAGACTATTTCAATCAGAATGAAACCTACATCGTATGAAAGCTTACTAAATTTTACATCGTCACAATGAGTTTAATCAAAATCATTAGAGCCGTTTTTGTGAAAATCGTAAAGAGGTGCAAAATGCATGATATAAAGTTTAGCTCTAACTTTAGTTTTATTAGCCTTTACATTTCAGACTGGAACTTAAAGACCCTAGATTCTTGATGAATATTGCTTTAATAAATTAGAAAATTAAAATGTAGGGTATTTTGAAATTATTTTGACAGCGTGGTCGAAGGAAGTTGGACGGACGGAAATTATAGTTATTACCAGGGGTGGATTAAGTGGTAAGCAGGCTAAACCTTCGCCTACAAACCCGTATAGCAAAGGGCTCTTCATTAATGGTCATAATTAAACTTAAATAATTAAAAAATAAATGTAATCATAAAAAAAATTCTAAAACAACCTTTAAGTACCTGGTTGTCTTCAAACTTGATAAAAAAGAAATATTAAAGTTTACATTTAGTTTAAATGAAAATTAATATTAGTTTCCATGAAAATATCAGGTTTTAAGAAAAAATATAAATTATTCTTTAGATATAATAGTTCAGCTCATTAGTTTTTTCATTAACTTCCGCGACTAATTTCTTACACATTATCTGTCTAGAATCGTGAGCATAAAAATTATTGTTAATTTTTTTTTTTTTTTATTTTTTTTTTTATTTATTTATTTTTTTTTTTTATTGAGATATATTACAATTTGTTACAAAATGAACAATAATAATATTGATAAGAGACCACATTCATACTATATATACAATAAAATAATAATAATAAATAAAAAAAAAACAAATCGAAACATAAACCTATTATTGAGATAAATAAAAAGTTGGCAAATAAATAAACATCTTACACACAATCATAACTATATACAATATATACAATTGCTAAAGGGACCCCAGCAAGCGCTTTTTCCTCCACTTGTGGAGGAAAAAGCGGAATCCAAGAGATCCCAGCGCCTCTATCTACGCCGCATCACTGGTCTGAGCCAGTGGAGGCTGAGTTAGGGCGCTGTAGCCACAAACATACCGTACATGAGTGGAGGATCTGACCATTGTCAGAACTCCAGTTTAAATGTTTACAATAGGTCTCGTGGCCACTGCCGTTTCAATCTTCGAGGAGGATTGTAGGGATGGGTGGTGCTGGATAGGGATTGTGCTAGAGGGTTAGGATGATGACTAAGGTTCTAATGAAATTTGGAAAATTTGGATGGTACCAGGTCTAATATTAAGGTCATGGTGTAGGGTACAGTTGGTAACGTAATAAGGAGCATTAACTATTGTTCGGAGGACTTTGGATTGGAAGGATTGGATGCGTTTGATGTTAGAATGTTTAGCTGTCCCCCATAGTTCAAGTCCGTAGGTACATATAGGTTTCAGTACTGTCTTGTATATTAGTAATTTGTTGTCAACTGTAAGATGAGATTTTCTGTTTAGTAGTCTGTATAACTGGCCGAATCTGCGGTTGAGTTCTTTTCTTTTTAGTCTTGTATGTGGGTTCCACGTCAGTGTTTTGTCTAGTAAAAAGCCGAGATACGGGACTGTGTCTGAGGAAGGAAGCGGTATGGAATTGAAATTAACAGTTGGAAAGGATTTGCGTCGAAGGGTGAATGTAACGTGAGTGCATTTGCTTTCGTTCACCTTAATGCGCCAAGCATTGCACCAGTCTTCGACAAGGGAAAGGTGCTTTTAGAGACTTAGCGATGCTGCTTTAGGATCGGAATTGGATGACAAAATGGCGGTATCATCAGCAAATGTTGCCAGAAAGGTATCGGGATCGGTAGGGATATCGGCGGTGTAGAGGATGTAGAGGACGGGTCCTAAGACGCTGCCTTGAAGAACACCGGCCTCAACAGTATAATGTTTGGAAAATTCTGAACCACTGCGAACTCGAAAGGAGCGGTTTGATAAATAGGATCGGAGGATTAGGTATAAGGATTGAGGTAAATGGGTTTTGAGCTTAAAGAGCAGTCCCGGGTGCCATACCCGGTCAAAAGCTTGAGCTATGTCCAGAAAGGCACCCGAACAATACTCCTTGCACTCAAGGGCGGAGGAAATGTGGTCTACAACTCGAAGGCCTTGGTGAACCGTGGAATGTTGAGGACGAAATCCAAACTGATGTGAAGGAAAATTGTGAAATTTGGCTAGGATTCGTTTTAATAGGAGTTTTTCGAAGATTTTGGAGAGAATCGGGAGCAGGCAAATAGGTCTGTAAGATGAAGTGCTGTGGGAAGGTTTGCCTGGTTTTAGGAAAAGGATGATAGTTGAATGTTTCCATATGAGAGGGAAATAGGTAGTGCGTAGGACACAGTTATAGAGATATGCAAGAAATGTAATGGCTTTGGGAGGAAGTTGTCTTAAGTCCTCAGATCGTAAGGTATGGAGGTCGTATCCTGGGGATTTACGGAGAGGAAGCTTTTTAAGAAGATATTTAACCTCAGATGGATTTACTGCTTTAGGTGGTAAGGATAGTGGTATTGGTGACATAAGAAACTCTTCAACTGTTGCAGTATGGGTTGGATTGAGCTCAGGATGAGGAGTGAAAACTTTGGAAAGGTGCTGTGCGAATTCCTCGGCTTTATATTTGTCGGAAGCAGCCCAGGAACTATCACAGCGCCGGAGAGGGTGGGAAATGGTGTGGGATTTTAGAATTCTCTTCGTGACATTCCATAGGGAATTGTCACGAGTCGAGAGAGAGGAGAGGTAGGAATTGTAGGATTGGGAACGGAATATCGCCAACTCCCGCTTAAATTTTCTACAAAGAAAGTTGTAAGAGCGGCGATCTTCTGGGTGGCGGGTGCGTTG
This sequence comes from Piezodorus guildinii, assembly GCA_023052935.1. Lineage (NCBI taxonomy): Eukaryota > Metazoa > Arthropoda > Insecta > Hemiptera > Pentatomidae > Piezodorus > Piezodorus guildinii. The sequence goes on along the minus strand of CM041292.1, from coordinate 101,694,722 downwards.
CCATAATGATCTGGCTCGGCGTTTGGTGTTGATGAGGTCCTTCAGGCGTTGTGGTAAATGGCTTTTGTTAGGAATTCTTTGGGATTGTTTGGGAGAGGAGGCAGTCCAGGCAGCTTGTTGAATCGTGGTTGTAAAGGAATATACGGCATCATCAAGGTCAGTTTGGGTTTTGAGAGGTACTCTGAGGTCAATACCATTGGTGAGGATTTCGCGGAAGAGGTTCCAGTTGACAGGGCCTCTAATGAATGACGGTGGGAAAGGTTTCGGAATAGGAGTTATGGATACATTTAGGATTAATGGACTATGATCAGAGGATAGTTCATCAAGGCGAGTTACGGAATAGTTCAGGGAGCCTAATCCGCTGTGGATGAAGAAGTCGAGGATGTCAGAATTACGGTTAGGATCTGTCGGCCAGTAGGTAGGAGAATCGGGAGGTAGGAGATGAAAGCGTCGGGTGTTGAGTGTAGACTGCAACGTCCGTCCACGAGAATTGGTGTTTCTAGAAACCCACTGTTGATTCTTTGCGTTTAAGTCGGCACCCAAAATGAAGTGATTTCCCAAGGAGTTGAGGAAGGATCCAAATTGGGCAGAGGAAATAGGATGTTTAGGAGGGCAGTATGCTGATTCGATGATAAGCGGAAAGGAAAAGATTTTGATTACAATGGAAGTTGCTTGTAGGTAATCGTGGGCGGGAAGTGGGTGTAAGTGATGGGAGAGGGATCGGCGGACAATGACAGCAGTACCGGAATGGGCTTTGCCGTCTGGATGGTCTGTCCGGTATGTTATGTATTCTGGTATTTTGAAGTACTGTTTAGTGGTTAGTCTAGTTTCAGTAATGAGTGCAACATCAACGTTTTTGTCTTGCAGTACGGCTGTTAGTTCGTCAGTGTGAGTTCTAACACCATTTGCGTTCCAAAGGAGAATGGATAAGGAATAAGGTGAGGTCATTTATGGTTTTTGTAAGGCAGGAATGAGATTTGATACAAGGTTCGTAAGGAGTGATATTAGAGGCATAACAAGGGATTTCATTTCGGAGATAAAGGATGTCATCAAACTGGTAAGGTCTGTGGCGTTTGAAGGAGGAGGAATATGAGAGATTTGTGGTGGATTAGGATTCTTAGGATTGGTTACATTTTGAGAAAGAGGTATATGTGGAATGGATTGAGGTATATTTATTAGTTCCGGCAGGGCCACGGCTTCGGTACTTTGATTCCCACCTCCAATTAGGTGGGCAAATGATACATTGGCATCAATAAGTTTTGAGGGTTCTCTTCTGGTGCTTGCATGTCTTGTTGTTTCATCCAGTACTTGAGGTTTTTGAAACCTGGTCCTGAGTTCCTTATAGATTTGGCATCCTTTATAGTTGGCCGGGTGGTCCTTGATGCAGTGAGCACATACAGCTGGTGTTGATTTTGGTTTTGTACACTCCACAGACTTGTGCTGTTCACCGCATTTCACGCATCGAGGTATGTGATGACAATAACTTTTAGTATGACCATATGCTTGACAATTATGGCACTGAATTATCTCTCTCTTTGTGTAAGGTTTTTCAACTCTTACACTGGAATAGTACAATCTATTGAGGTCATAGATTTTTCAACTCCTTCAGCTGGTTCCAAATCCACAAAAAAGAGAGGTAGAGGAATTTTATCCTTTAGGACGTTAGTGACTTGCCGCACTTTATAGCCCATCTCCGTTAGTTCTTCTTTAATAGCTTCAACTGGTGTCGAGGGGTGTAAGTTTCTGATTACAACCCTTAAAGCTCTCTCTTGGCGTAGCTGATAGGTATGGAAATCTGCTTTGGTTTCAGTTAGGTATTTCACTATTTTTCTATATGTCTCGGCAGTAGTAGGAGATATTTTGGTATCATTGATTCTACTCATACAGTAGTAGCTGGTAGATTCGGTAATTTTGTTCAATTGCGCACACAACAACTGGAAATTTCTAATATTTTTGACAAATATTGGAGGAGGCCGTGGTTCACTAGGTATAGGATTAGATTCCATGTTTTCTTTTTCATTATGTAAAATCTGAAAAGGATTTGGGGTGAAAAACGGCGATTCGTCAGTCATCCCTTGTGACGATGTGCCAGGTTGTGGTTCAGATTCTGAATAAGTACCGGAAGGGGTTGCTTGTAGATTTAATCTTTTATTAGTATCACGGCGGGGTCTTTGTTTTGTAGGTGACGGGATTGAACCACTAGATCTAGATCTTTTAGTTGAAGCTTTGGAGGATATTACTTGATGATAATATCGCATTTCATGTATAGAAAGTAATTAAATAATAACCAGATGTGGGAAAAAACAATAACTTAAAAAAAGTTAAGCAAGACCAGCCTTGCCGGGCTATTGGCAATCAGCTGATATGAAGAGGTGACTCAGCATTCACTTTACACTGTAAATTATATCACAACTTACCGCTGTTTGCTCCAATAATAACTGTTGTTGTTATCCTGAAGTCTGATGATGTTTTCAAGACTGTGCTGAAGTGAAATCCAACTGTAAAAGCAAGAAATCCGAGAGCCGACTTGAAATATGACTGCTATACTCACGCGCATGCGTAGAACTCATTGTTAATTCTAGAATCACTAAACAACATGAAAATATGTTTCTGATGCTTTTTTCTTTATTTTATTGTCTTATCCGTACCATATTGGATGTTTACTCATGTTTAGTCAATTAATTTTAACGTCGAGAAAAGGTTTATTAAGAAAAAAAAAAAAAAAAAAAAAACTTTATTCTTCAGCTTCGTCCCCTAAGAATAACATCAAATTGAAAATAATATAATATCTATGTTGGGCCAAGACACGAAATGAATGAGGGAAAAAAAACAACAACGATTTAACATAAATTAAAAAACAAAGAGAGATAAAGAAGAATAAAAGAAAATAAATTCATTGAGTGAAAATGTAATTAAATAAAATTTACTGCTATTGATAAAACTAAAAAAATAATGTATTTAGGAGAAATGCTGAGACAACTTTAACAAATACGCGTAAAAAACTAAACATATTTACTGCTTATATTATTATTGTTATAAATAATTTTTAAAAATCAAGGTCAATATAGCTGATTTGGAGACAATCTTAAAAAGGTTCAAAAGGCGTTGTATAATGTAGCACTTCTGACCAGTCAATTTTGGTTAAAAAGTTGCTGCACGATCTGAGGTATATACTTGACATAAATAAAAACGTTTAGTTCCATACTTTTTTTTTTTTTTTTTGAGCTAGATTCAAAAATCACTCAGACAGACCTTTTTCCTGGATTCGGTCATTCGGACTCGGGGAACCCTGTACATATATTTCCGTTGAAAACTCGAATTCGATATTGTTCACGATCGCAATACCTTGTCTTACTATATATTCCACATTTAGGTAAATTAAAGTAATAATAAACTTACTTTCTAGGAAGAAACCCCTATTTCAATGATACTGCGATTACGCCACGCATATTAACTATCTGTAACTAATTTCGAAAAAAAAAAAAATAGCAAAATATGATTAATAAATCGCTTAGGTTACATAGGATATTTTTAGTCAAGCAAGAACCGTCGTTTATCATATGAGGGATAATTCTCCTTGACTGTACGGAGGCCGTGTCGCCGGGCTAAAGGCTTAAGTGCGACGCCTTATCGACCAGAGCCCCAAGTGTTTGCCATTGTTTGCCAAGCTGATGCTGATTCATCCACTAATCTTACTCTTATCATGTCAGGCCTTTCCTCTTTATCCTCCGTTACATTTGGAATAAAACAAAAAGAAAAACTATGTCATATATCAAGGCCAAAATTAATCGAAATAACTGTTGGGAACTGTATACAATAATAAGTAGAAGATTCTAAATACTGTTATATTTACTTCATATTATACTGTTATGTTATACTGTATAACTTTATGTTATACTGTTATATTAACCTGAAGTTATTTGAGATGTGCTTCTCTTGTCTATGATCTATATTTTCTCTTTATTTTTCTCGTCTAATGGCAAAAAACTTCATCCTAAACGTAAATCGTTAGTTACTAAGTTATATTCAGAAACTTGAAGCTTTTTTTTTTCTATAAGATATTATTTAATTATGTTCGTTGATGTTAGAAACAGCATTCTGTTTTTGATTTGGTCTTTTATCTGGAACATCTTTCGAGATGATTTTCAGACCAATGTTATATTCGTTTGCTTTCATAGCCATAACGTTTAGCAATAATGTGAATGACTCTAAGTGGTTCCCCACATGTGATACACCCAGGCGGGGGTTTTTCTCATTAAATATTAATAGGTGAGGAGTGTGTGTCCAATTCTCAGTCGAGCAAGCACTACTTTTTTCCTTCCGCGTGAGCTGAATTTCTGTTTTTTTTTCTGCGAATATAGGGCTCAATTATCCTGAGTTTATAGTCTCTCATAAACGTCCAGATCTGTTGCCTTGCCTGCCACGTCTTTTCTTTTATCAGATCTATCACTTCACGGAGTTGTAGGTTTGTATCACTAAAAGGAGTCTAGTTTTAAAAAGAAATATTTGACTAAGAACATTGAAATTAAATTGATAAATAGAAAAGAAACATTATTACGGGACAAGTTCCCTTAATAATAACATATATGAACAAGGGAATTCAAAATTATAACTAACCAAAAATATTTTTCAAGATAAAAACATTAATGATTATAATAAATATATAAAATTATGTTTAAATAAGGAAATTAGCAAGAAAAAAAGCTCAATAATATTATTATGTAGTTTGAGATTAATATAATCGAGTTTATCACTATTTCTGTTAAAAGTGTAAACATTTTTTCACTTAATTTTATTAGGGATACTCAAATTAGCTATATTCTAGTTAGGAAGCAAGAAATATTGAAATTGGAGCGATTTAATGAGGATAGGGACGGACGTGTGTTTTTGATCGCAGGGTGTTCTAGAAGACAGATGGATAGATTTTTAGTTTTAGGGCCTTGGGGTCTTTCTTACATACAAAATAAAGACTTTTTCATTCAGAGATGTGCCTGTTACTACAGATATGCAAATCTCATATAATAACATTTTCATAAGATTTATAAGATTCGAGGACAGGGCTAAGAAGGAGGGCTCATAGAATTTTAGTACTCCAATCACAAAGCAATTAGGATGGAACTGTTGGAGCAACTGAGTTTTGTAGTATGATATAGAATCTATATTCTTTAGCTTTAGTTAAATGTAACCCTTATTTTGTCACAAACCAACTCCTCCATAATTACCTAAACATCCCATTTGTTGCTGACATAGCCCGTGATAGATACTCCTCTTTTCATTCTAAGCCCCCTGCCTACACAAACTCAATTGTCAGTAATTTATCTTACTTAGATATTCCTGAATAACCCCCGAAATCACTGAAAAGAAGATGGCCTCGGGAACTACCGTTTTAAAATAGTGAAGTGCTACCACTAGGTAGTTTTTTCTCAAGACATTTTCCTCTCTTTTTTTTTTTTTCTGTTCATTCTGCATATTTAAGCATTGCGTTCTATACAACAGTTGTAAATTACTATAAATAAATAAATTAAATTAAATGGTAGTTAAAAAAAAAAGAAAGTGTAAATGTGTTAGGAACCTAAAATTAGCAAGTGTATACAATATTAAATAATATTTTTTCGTTCATTGACTTCCACACCTACGCCAAAAAGTAGGGAACTCGAAGTTATGATTCATTACTTAAGACCATTGCATATTGTTTGGAATTTGTTATATTAATCTTGAAGGGATATCAGCTTTAGTTTTATAAAACGTGCCTAGATTTATTAGAGGAGTAAATTAGGAACGATAGAATATATATATATATATATATATAATAATTTATGAAATTATATTATGATTATAATAATTATATACTATTATAATTATATTATATAAATTTATATAATAATTTATAAAATTTATATACATATATATAAAGCTAATATATTAATCTACTTAGCTCAAGTTTAAATGTAAGTCTACTTATATCTAATAAGTTTAAGTGATTAATCAAAAAACATATATTGAAAATAGAGTCAAAATTTAGCTTTATTTTGAGTATAAAATTAAAAAAAATTTTGGCTATCACAAGTTCAAGATAAATCCATTATGTTAGTTTTGACCAATCATTAGGCAAAAGTAGAGAAGTAAAAATAACATATTTGCTGAAATTCGTTTAAAGAAAATTACAGCGGCATAGCAAGGTAAGGTTTTGATAGAATATATTCCATTTATTCTTTACGTATTTTTTTATTTTTTCTATTTATTATTTAGTATTGGAATATTCTAAACAAACACCGGAGACGATCAAACAGCAGTGAAAGCGGTATCGCCACTCCGGTCATCAGAACTGAATACCACAAAATCACATTAATGCAGATCAAAGAAGCGACATCTCAATTTTCCAGTCCAAACGGAATAACCAAACACTGAAAGTACATCAGCGTTCATTAAATATAAAGTTAATTTATATGTTAACGCTTTAGAAAAAGCTCGATGATCAGTAATTAATACTATAAAGAAAATGAATATTGTAATTTTTTTAAATTGTTTCTTTGACATGTTAGAAAAATTAGAAATTATTAATAAAGAAAAATTTGAATACAATGACAGTCATTTATTAGTAGATTTTACTTTTTAAAAAAAGCAAAAAAACTAAACAAAACAAAGCTTGCTTATTATTGAACATTGTAAATTCTTTTAATATACGTTATCCCCGTCTATTTATAAACTTTTCTTTTTGTTGATACCATATCAAAATATTATTGAACACAGAACTTCTAGATTCAGATTAACCTTCTTTTTCTAATCAGAGAGTTCTTTAAGTATACAAAAACATGATATCCTTTCAGAAAAGTTGCAATGACTTTAAAAATCTCATGTCCACTTTTGAATGCGTTAGTAATCGCCTTTAAAAGAAAGTTCTTTTCAATCCGCCTTATATTTGAATAATCTAGATACATTACATATAAGCTGTTGGCTGATCAATATTTTATTTTGCTTTTTGACGTTTTACTTTGAATAAGGACTGAAATACAGGTGACTCAATCAAAGACTCAGTTTATATTCCGTATTGTTTAGAAACAATTTTTTTTAGTTTTTAAGGTAGTACAAAAACTTTTTATAAACTCTTAACTAATTTTATTTTACAACTCATTCGTATGGCAACTATTGGTGACATTTTTAATTAAAGTTCATTTGCGGGAACGATATTGACTCAAACAAATATATCCTAATCTTTATTAAATAATTAATTAGAGATTTATCTTTATTATAAATTTATTTATTATTACATACATAATTCAACCCACAAATCTTAACGTTTCGATGTCCATGTTTCTTCAGAAAAATTTATTTTTAAAAATAATTTAATATCAGACTTAAAATTTCAACATAAAATCGAAATTTAGAAATCATTATCTTATTAATAATTTTCTCTATATTAAACTGTTTTTTAAAAATCATTTGTGTTTTTATTATACTTTCCAATTTTGTGTTTTCAATTTTCCATACTATTGGGTTGATGCAAAATTAATGCAGGTTTCCTCTATTGCAATATCTTAATTCCAATTGTGTAAACAAAGCTAATCCTAACATTGATCATTATTATACCAAAACAAACCTTATCTAATACCCTCTCTTTCACCATGAATTTGTTTAGTAAAATCGTTTTGTTCAGTGTGTTCAAAGGTCTTGAATCAAAATGTAAAGTTCGTTTTATCGTCAAACGTTATTTTACGAATTTAATTAGCGCGCCTGCGCAACGGCTCGAAATATTAAAGAATGTTGTGGTCAGGGCTATTAATGATGCTGTTGTCGTTGTTTTCAGAAGTTTCGCAAGGTGATTACGACCCTCGAAGACTAAGAAAGGGTTTGGGGCGTATTTGACTTACAAATGACCAGCTGATGGTCAAAGTGGAAGAAGTCCCAACCAAAAACCACACGAAAAATGGCGGCGGAACTGAATCAAAAATTGCACGTCTTTGTCCAGCTTGATGAATGAAGGGCCCGATCCGTGAACCACGATAACGCCAGACCAAGTTGCACAACCAATTTTTAGTTGACGATGCACAGTTGGCTACAACGTCTAACATCCCCTTATTTCACCTACCTCTCTCCTACGGAACTTCCACTTTTTCAGCATCTGAAATTATTTGGGGAGAAAAATTATCAAAACCAGAGACATTGAAATTCTTTTGTGATTTCAATTGAGTCCTACGATTACTGGAATTTTTTTTTGTAATAATAAAGCTTGTTGAACGTTTGCAAAGTGCATTGATTCAGAGGAAATTATTTTGAATAATTATATATGGTTAAAGTAAATAAATTGACGTAATTTACAATACCTAACTAAAAACCTGCATTAATTTTGCTATAACCCAATTAAAATTCATTTTATCGTTTTATTTATAGCTATTTTCATAATCGTCATTATAATAAAACATAGTCAATATAATATATATATATATATATATATATATATATATATATATATATATATATTTTCCATTTAATTCAAAATTTCAATTATTATTATATCTGCATAATCATTACTTTTTTAAAAATCAAATTTGTAATTTACTGTATTTCCCAAGATTTTTGATTAACTAAATTGATACTAAATTTTTTTCAATTTATAGTTTTTTGTTCTGTATTTAATAATTGAGGTTTTAAGCATTAAAATGATGCTTATTTTAATATTCTACTATAATGTCCTACTAATATTTATATCCTAATCAACCTACCCTCGGGAACATGCTACTATCTTAAGCCCTTCTATATAATAATAAATATTTAACGAAAAAGAATTATACAAAGTGGACACATTTATCTCAATATGTTAATCAATCCACTAATAAAAGGAAATGACACTGAACAAAAATATCCTGATACTTTATTAATATAAAAATAAATGAAAGCCGGATTAAGGTCATTCTGTACTTTTCTGGATCTTATTGTTTTATTAGTAGTCGTAAAACCTTATAAAAGTTAATAAAAAATGTTAATTTTTATAAAAAATGAAACTTATGAGGAAAACATTTTTTTAATCCTTTTTTTTTTTTTTAAAAGTACTCTGATGTCAAGACAACTTTACATATTTTAAGGATGTTTGCTACAAAAACTTTTTAATAATTTATGCAAAGCTGTTATTACGTTTGAGTTTAAAGGAAAAAATGACTTTGTAATTTTAAACTTATTTAAGTTCAACTTTTCACGTTCACGTGCCCCTACCAAACCTTGAAGCAAAAGAATGCCATCGTTCTCAAAGGCAGTTATTTTATTATCAATGTCCATTTTTTTTTTTTCTTTTAAGTTTTCACTGAGCAGCTTTATGGCTAAAGATTTATATTTTGTCAGGTTGACTAGCATTTATAAATTTTATATTTCATTTTTGGAATATACCATATATTTATTTGTATATTTCCAGTTCAAACTATAAACAAGAGAGTTCATCGATATGGACTTATTATAGGTAAGCCTGAAGATAGTCATCCAAATGAATGTTGTTACGAAAGACGTGTTTCTGCAGTATCCTTTCCATCGACGTATCTAGTCCTGCCATAAATATTATTACAAGGAAATATTTATAATAATAATATAATAAATCTTATTTATTCTGGACAAGTCCCTTTAGAATAATACAGCAGGAAACATAAAGTGGACTTAAAGCTATATCTTAGAGTATAATACAATAATGAAAACATAGAATTTGAACTGATAACCAAACAAGAAAATAAATAAAAGATAAATCTAATAAAAATGCACAAACAAGAGAATAAATGTTATGTTAACATGAGAACAATTTAAAAAAAAAAAACAAAAGAACTAATTTTTTTATATTTTAAAATAAAATATACGGAGAAAAAAATTACTTTCTTCAATGTATATTAACGTAAAACAAAAAATATATAATAAGATTTATAAAAGAACAAATATTACATATAATTTATACATACACACACATACTCATGTACACATATACATACACACACATATAATATTATTACCACACATTCTACATACACACACATATATATATTATCTAATACATCAGTCTTAAAATGAATATATAAGAAGAAGAAAAATTAACAATTCTTCAATGTATGAAACATAAGAAAACAAAAAAAAAAAGATAAATAAAAAGAAAAAACTATATGTTTACAGTTCTAAATATTAATTAAAAAAAGAAAAGAAATTACAATTTTCTGATTTGGACAAATATTCATCTTACGTCTTTAAAGATTAAAGAAAACTTTAAATAATATTTTCTGTTAATGAAACGAGAAACGAAAATTGACTAATATAAATGTATCTGTCTGCTTGATCTTCCTGAAATTAGCATTTACTGGGATTTTGGGAATTGTATTGATAGGAAATGGCTAAATATACGGGCTTAATGTGAGAGGTTTGGGTTCCGATATTGAAGGAATGGAGTTCCATAAGGATCGATCCGATTTAAGAATGATTTTGAAACAGTGACTATGGGACCCTTACAGGTCAGAAGGCGCGGCGGTGTCACGGACGAAAAGGATTGAATTAGGAGACTCAAAGATGTAAGATGGAACACTAGAATTTTTATAATCTGGTAAGAGGAACGGATTTCAGCAATACTACGGCGAAAGAAGGATACAAGCCATTTTCAACTCTTCGAAAGAATGGATGATAAGTGAGTGTCTCTAGATAAACCCAGAGAATGAAAACGTATAAAGCATTTAAACATTCGTTTTAAGTTTTGCCTTTGAGACTCCAGGATAACCCCCATACACGTCACAAACAGTAGGGCCAAAATGGGAAAATATTTTAGGAAACGAACCACAGCTTCGGGTTTCGATTGGAAGAGAGGACAAGTAATTTCAGAAGTTTTAAGGTGGAAATTATTCGAGGTAGATTTCGTAAACTGATTTTTTCCAGGAAAAGGCTTTGATAAGATGACCCGATGTTTTTAAGATTGATTGAATTTTATTAGTGATTTTCATTCAAAACAAGTAGGAATCGATGGAAGGTCCTTGAGAGGGAATTGGACTATTACAATGCACTTGTCTTCTCACATTAAGTTGAGTTGTGTCACTGCCTCAATGCCTGATACGATTCAGATCCTCTGAAGCTATTCGTGGCTAGTAATATCGAAGAGAAAGGATAAAGATTTTTTATAGTCGTTTATAACATATTCTAACAGAAAAAATTATATGTTTTTAAAACCTTACTAGGAAATAAAATGCATATCAAGAAAGAGTAAAACAAACAAGATATTACTTAAAATATTCCCCTTTTTCCTTGACCAAAGACCGTAATCTGTTGGGCCAAAAGCAAAATCTAAGAGCCAATCCGAGCCAGAGATGAACGCTGGAATGTTCTTTTGCAGCCACTGCTGAGTTGACCTAGCCTTGTGAGTTGAAGCAGAATCCTGTTGGAAAACCCAATGACTTCCAGCAAATAGAGTGTCATTTAGAGGCTTGACAACGGGTTCCGAAATATCTTTCTGCTAGTTTTGAACGTTTTACACAAAATTTATGTTTTTGGTGATATTTATTAAATCAAACTCCTCACCAAACCATCACCAAAAAAGGGTGATGATATTTTACCACTCTTCTAACGACTTCCTGGGCTTCTTTAGAGCTTTGTGCTTCACCAATTAAAATTTCTTGGATTGTAAAATTTTCCTATCTCTAAAGAAAATCTCTTGATGAAAACTTTGGGTGTAACGGCTAAGGAACACTTCGCATCTACCAACTCCTATTTGTTTTAAAGACGTGGTTAGCCTTGTTTTAAAATGCACCCATCCTAAGATCACTTTCATTATACAAGACAGTGATCTGACAAATATTTCCATTTCCCAAGACATGATTTGTTGTTTATAAAAAGGATTTCTTCTGATTCGACCAGCCTCTTCTCTCGCTAGATTTGCCAATCTCACAAAGCGGAGAAAAACCGGTCGGGGTCTGTCACATACAGATAGGGTTCATTATATCCATTTATAGTGCGATACACGAGCATACGGTTGATACCCAAAGGTTTCAAATTGTTGAAAATCTCTAACCTACATTTTTCAACTTTGTGTCAGGCGACTACAGCTATTCGGTATTATTTATCATCCCGCTCCATGCTAATCGAACAAAAAAAAAAAAAAATACATACGAATTGAGATTATTAACCTGACATGCAAAGAAAATAATCCGATAAAGGTGAAGATTATCTAAGTAATACCCCAGGATATAAACCACGTTTAACTTTTGTAACAGTATTCAAAGAAGAACTAGGTATGTTCAGACTTTCAGGATAGAGAAAAGTCGTTCTATGTCTGAAGGGTCAGTAGGCGCATAAAGAAATATATTTCCTTCCTGGAAACAGACCGTATCGCTTGACCGAACCTTCCAGGGGCTATTCGATATTACGGGAAAAAACACAAAGTGATTTCCAATTGAAGTACAAAATTCTACGCTTGGTCTGAGTAAGATGCTTCCAGTAGACTGACGTTTATCATATGCCGATGAAGGAAAAAGTTATTTTGAAAATCTCTGTATAGTTTTTTTATTTTTTTTATTTAGTGATCTTTCCACTCTCTAAATACAACTTTTTCAGCAAGACCCTGGCCACATTCCCATTGGTGGTCAAGTCAGGACTTTACCACACAGTTATCTCCTCTATGGGAAAGTCACATACGAACTCTAAACATGCACTAAAAGAATCTTACAGAATCAATCGATAGCCGATCGGGCAGTAAAAAAACAAAAAAAACATTTTGTCCTATAGTCGAATTTGTAATTTTTCTAAAGTTTAGAAAAGTAAATACTATATTTTTCTTGATTTTTAATATATATATATAAAAATATTATTTAAATATAACATACTAAATTTTATTACTGTCCTGATAGTCCAATTGTGATAAATAAAAGAAATAATACCTAACTGATGAATCACAGAGAATGAAAATTGTCCTCGTTTGAAACAGAGCTTCAATTAGACCAACGACCCATCACTCTCATTCCCATCACCCAGCAGTTCGCTATTGCAGTGCACTTAAATTCTCTTGATCAGTTCAATATATTTAGCCTGTAATTTGAAAACGAAATTCTATCTTATCAAGTACTTGTTGAGGACTGAATTGGATACTTCAAATTTATGGGTTACGACCAATGGATAATTATTTGGAAGTAGACAGTATATGATTGATTTTTTTATATTACAATACATTGTGTATACGTATATATTGAACATTAGACAAAAAATACATTTTTATTTACCTTAGAACTAGTTCTGTTCTGCTTTGAATATAATCTCTATAGGATCGGGATCACGAATAGTTTTTGGAAAGAATACCAAATTTAAAACATGAATAAAAAAAAAGAATATATATATATACGCATGTACGTTTGAATATATCCTTAAATTCGGGTGATTTAAACGTGGAAAAAACATTAAGTGTAAATAATTACGGTATTTACATAACTCTTTAAATAAAAACAATCAAAAACTACTAACATAAGACAAAAAATCGAGACGTTTTATTATGTATAGAGCGTGCTATACTTAACATTAGTCATTGCATTACAGATTAAAACTCATTTGTCAAGTGTTGAAGTAACCGAAAGCGGCATTTTTGTCGTTTCAGTCTGGTGTGCGGATTCTATGTGAGACGTTTGTCTAGCAGGAGACCTAGATAGCGGATCCGTTCACCTGGAACAAGTGGATTATTATTAAAGGAAACTGTAGGACTGCATGTCATTGTTTTACAACGGAGGGTAAAGGTTATTTGGTGGGATTTGTCTGAATTCATTTTAACTCTCCAATTCTGACACCATACCTGAAGATCTCTGATGTGAGATTGTTGGATTTTACAGGCAATAGTAGTATTGTTATTGACTGATAGCACACACGTGTCATCTGCATACGTAGAAAGAAATGTATTAGAATTGGTTGGGATGTCAGCTGTATAGACTATGAAGAGAATGGGTCCGAGGATACTGTCTTGTGGTTTAAATTTTTACATTCTATTTTTTAATGTTTAACTTACCAGTGTTATATTATACATTCATTTTGTTACTGATTTATACAAAAACAAATTGTTACGATATTAAAGCCACTATAATCATATGTTGATAATATGAGTATAATCAAAATTTTTGGATTATATAAACGCTGAGAATATTTTGTGACACCTGTAGATTTTTAAAATGGTAATACTTTTTCTAACTATTTATTTAATTTGTAAATAAGTAAATTTAATAAGGTACCGCGCTAAATTACAACTCTTAAATATACTCAGGAAAAAATATATAAAAAATGTAATTATCTCGTTAACGTAAATTTTAAAAATTGGGAAGGATTTAAACAAATGACGGGATAAAGGGATATGTGGTATATATCCAAATAAGGTTTTAAAGAATGAAGATAGATCTCGGGAGAGACGACAGCCCACTTTGTTAGGGCCTGTATAAATGGAAAGCCTATCCTTTGAATATATCACTCCCTGCCCAAAGTGTCCGCGGCAACATTCTTCTTAAGTTTCTAGCAAAGGTTTTAGGATCTCTAAGGCAGATTCAATCTATGCATTGTTTTTTAAGATAAGGAATTCTCTTTTGCTTTCTATGAAAGAAGGTATGCATTTTATTGAATATGAAAAATTCCGAATCTTTTTATTATTCATACTATTTGATATTCATATATATTCCAGAAATACATCCCTGTATTGAACATACTTTAAATATCCTCCTTAAAAATGTTTAGTATCGACCTTGCTACCATCAATTCGTTTGATAAAAATCTGGTGCGGGCAACACACGACTTTCACTTACCTCCGTTTTTAAAATCGATTAAAGAATTTCCAAATACAGTTAAAGATAAAAACGAGTGAAACCATTCAAGAATTAATTAAATTGAATTAATATAGAAACATGTGTTTTATTAAAAACTCTATTATATTATTATCTAAAATAATCGGTTATTTTTATCGGATTTTTATCACTCTTTATTCAATTTTAAAAGCTTGTGTATAATATAATATATTTTCTAAAGTATTTCCTTTTCAAACGGTATATTATACGTCTATATTACTGTTCTTATGTTCAAAAAGAAAATTGGCGCGCTGTGCTTCATTGACAAGCCGCCAGGTTGCTGCACGGTCAACATGAATTTCCCTTTTCGGGAACCCAAACAACAATTAGTTTTATCGGCTGTTCATCACTCTTCATTACCCTTTACGGTTCCGTATAGGTACAAATATTTTTTCTAGAATCTTTAGCTATATAACGGTATATTATACATCTATATTACTATTGTTGTGTTCAAAAAAACAAAAACTGCATAAACAAATATTTGTTCAGTTTTATCCTTTAGTTGTTTATCAAATTCGCTCAACTTGCATATTTAGCTGTTAATTATCAATAGTAACAAGATAATATAGTTATTTTTATAGCATCTAAAGAATTAAAAATACTTTAGAAAAAGAAATTTAGAAATATCGGCATTTAAGCTCTGTCACACTATTTCAATCAGAATGAACCCCACGTCATATTAAAGCCCGTTTAATTTTACATCTATAAAGCGAGTTTTTTCAAAATCGTTAAAGCTGTTTTTGAGAAAATTACAAAAAGGTGCAAAATGCATAATATAAAGTAGAACATCCGGTCAGCCGAATTTAATAAAAAAGTTGCTGTAACATCTCGGGCACATAGTAGTTTTAAATATGAAATTTCAGTTCCGTATGACTTTTCGATTTCACACTAGAGTTACCACACTCACGGACACACAGACACATAGACACGCGAACACACAGATGCACGGAGACACAGAAACACAGACCTTTTTGCGGGACTAGATTATTTGGACTCAGAGGACCCTAAAACGGGTATTTCCATTAAAATCTGGAATTTGAAAATTTTCATGATCGCAATACTTTCCCTTACTATATATTTCATATATTGGTAAGTGAAAGTAAAAATATATAATTTAAAATATATCATGAAAATGTCGGAGAAGTCATTACATGAAAAACTCAGCCCTATTAATGAAACGGTAAAATTCGTCTTTTGCAATTATATCAACCAGTTTTCTGTTACAAAATTTAATAACTAATTCTAATTAACACGATGTAAAGTATTTGACTACTTTTTTCATATCAAACATCTATATATAATAAATAACATTTTCTTTTGTAATTATTTTTAATCTGAGTTTTCAAAAATACTTCAATGTCAAATTATAAGTACAATCCTTTAAAATACTTTTAATTTATTTTATTAAAGCTGATCAACTATATTTATTTATTTTATTTTTTAATAATGAACCAATATAAAATATGAAGGAGTTTGACCGAAAAATAACACCGACAAACTAAGAAGAAATTTCACCAATATGTATGTTTGTGTATATATATATATATATATATATATATATATATATATATATTCCTTTTATTATTATATATTATATTATATCTATTCCTTAAATTATATATATATATATATATATATATATATATATATATATATATATATATATATATATATATATTCCTGTTCTGAAATATTTTCATAAGAGACCAATAGCATCTATTGCCAACTGTTATCCTTGCTTTAATTTCGTCTCTAATCTTATTATTCTCAGTGATAACAGTGCCTAGATACTAAAACTGTGGTACTCTCTCGAACCTATATCCAGCCCCCTCGATATACCTGTTTCCTCCTTCTTCCCTGCTGGTCTTCATATATTTAGTTTTTTTCCGAAACTAGAACTGAAGATAACTACTACGATAGAACTGAAGATAAGACTATACTGTACTGTCCTTCAGCCAGTGGTCATCTACGGAAGCGAGTCCTGGAAGTTAACACGCAATGATGAAAGGCTACTAAACATGTGGGAAAGGAAAATTCTCAGAAAAAGCTTTGGTCCTACAAAAGGACATCGTTGGCGAATGAAGACGAATCTAGAAATCTGTATCAGACACCTGATATAGTTGCCAAGATCAAGAGTGCCAGAATAAGATGGCTGGGGCATGTACAGAGAATGGAAAGTGGGAGACTGCCATAAATGATGATGAAGGGACACCCTGGTGGAAGAAGGAGCAGGGGCAGACAAAGACTTCGTTGGCTGCAGGACGTGAAGGAGGACCTTCGGTCGTTGGGTGTCAGCGGATGGAGAAGGGCAGCCGAAGACAGGTCAGAATGGAGGATCGTTGAGGAGGCCAAGGTCCTACAAGTCACCAGCCGGAAATTACATATATATATATAATATATATATATATATATATATATATATATATATATATATATATAAGAATAATTCGTTACTGGAATATTTTTCTGAATTAACCCCTAAACTTGTATATGTTTATGACTTAAAAGTGAGCTAAAAATTACTAATTATACCATAGAAAGTGAATTTTCTTAGGAAAATGATTACTTTGAAATGACTGATCATAAATAGAGATAGGAGACCAGGATAGAGTCTTGTCTAGAAAAAGTGCTGTTGGAACCACTGCGAGGTGGAAAAAAAAATTCTGAAATAAAATCAGGAACATCATAAGGACCTTTCAAGGCATCATAAGGTCTAAAATATACGAATTTACACATGCAGCGTTTTTTGTATTTGTGTTGTTTGGCTTTTTTTACATATTGGGAATAGGGAAAGACCATTCTTATAGCTTAGAAGTTCTGATAGGTTTGACTGCTAACTTACAATTTCTTCCCTCAGCGACCTAAGGAATAGTTCCTTGCTATTCCCCATGGCTGGAATTGTTTTTGTTTTATTATATTTGAAAATGAATAATTCAATCGGGCTAAATATAAACTTTAAAAGTTCTTTGCAAGTAGAGATTCTCATTAGCAGTTGTTTGATTTGCACGTTTTTTTTTTGTTTTGTTTCTTAAAGTTTATGTTGTCTTTCAAGAATAAATATAACAAAAATGTTTTGTATTATTTTTCTTATATTCCAATATCAGGTTTCCGATGAACTTCATTACTATAGGTTCATATGAATTATCGCTACAGATTTATTTTTATTATCTCCATGATGGGTGTTTCCCTAAATACACGGCCAAAAAATATTTGGAAAAGTAAGAGCACGAGAGATAGTTGTAAAACCTTTCTCCATTTTAACGTTTGTAGCTTTTGAAGCGTAATCCATGAGGTGCTATCGTTGTAATCACCCAGATTGCAGCCGACCTACAGCTCCTGCTATATCTACAGTTCCATAAATATGTCTGATGCATCCGCCCTTACATCACCATTATTAACGAGGTTCGCTTACTGTCGTATCTGCTAAAATGTGACAGGTATATCGACATTCAATCATCTTTATTTACGTTTAGGAATGATATAAAATGTAATAGGAAAATTCAAAAAATCACATGAATTTTGCTTTTACTTTTTTTGTTCAGGAGATAACCCAAAACATAATCTTATATTTTTTCAAGATTTAATAAAATTATTATAATATCTGCAAAGAATTTACTTAAAATGAAAGTAAAGTCACTCTTACATCATTTATTAAATTTTTAGTAGTTTATTATTTAGTACAGACAATATTTAAAGCAAAAACTAAATTAAAAGAAATGAAATCGTATAAATGGAAAAATTAATTAACTTTACAAAGCATTCATCTATTACTATTAAATTCATTAAAAATCAGATTCATTTTTTACTCAAAAGATTTTATATAATAAATGAAAAAAATCTGGTGCTGGCCACACACGACTTTTACTTACCTCCATTTTTAACATCAATGAAAGAATTTTCAAATACAGTTAGAGATAGAAATAGGTGAAACTATTAAAAAATTAATTAAATTGAATTTATATAGAAACATGTGTTTTATTAAAAAATCTATTATATTATTATCTAAAATAATCAGTTAGTTTTATCTTCTTTTCATCACTCTCTATTAACTTTAAAAAGCTTGAGTATAAGATAATATTTTTCCTAAAATCTTTAGCTTTCCAACGGTATATCATACATGTATATTACTGCTCTTATGTTCAAAAACAAAAAATTGCATTAAAAAAATATTTTTCTTTTTTAGTTAGGTATCGAATTCATTCAATTTATATACTTACCTGTTTTTAATGAGTGGTAACAAGATAATGTATTTATTTTTATAGAATCAACAAAATTAAAGGTACTGTAGAAAAAGAAAATTTAAAATATCGGCATTTAAGCCCTGTCAGACCATTTTAATCCAAATGAAACCTAAATTATTTTAGAGCCCATTAAATTTTACATCAATATAGCGAGTTTAATCAAAATCGTAGTAATAATAATAAATAAATTCTTTATTATTCTGGGACATGTCCTTTTGAAATAACATACACAGAATGTAGAAAGTGTGCTTTATAGTCTTAGATTAAATTAAATACATATAAACAAGTTAATAATTACTGATTTAAATTATACAAATCTAAATGATAATCAAAACAATAAAATTAAAGCTTACTTACAATTCATATTCTGACTGGATAATCATTTGAAGGTAGAAAAAGAGTTGGAATGACAGATAGAAAGAGGAACAGAATACCATAGGACTGAGAATCAAAAGGGAAAGGATCTCTCGAAATATGCAGGTCGGTGGTCCGTTCAGTATAAATCCGAAGGTCGGGAGCGTATACAACGGGGATGGAAAAAGGATTTGAATTGTAGAAGGTCAAACATTTATGATGTCGGGATCGGATAACTTGGTAAAGGAATGATGCAAGGAAATACATGCAACGATTAGAAGGGTAAAGCCACTTCCAGGCTAAAAGTGAGATACAGAGGTTTACCTCGAAATCTCCTGACAACCCACGTGTACTGTACAGAAATAGTTTAATTAGGGAAATACTAGAGAGCTAATAAGGATTTTCTGGGTCTCATGCGAGAATCTACTCCCGTATAAAACTCGGAAAATCAGTTGAATCAGACGAAGGGGATCCAGTCGCTTTAGGATTGAAAAGGTACGATAGGAGATTTCGGAAATATTATTTTCAAAGACTGTGAATATCAAAATTTAAGCGTTTAACTTATTTAATTAAAATCCTAAACACATTTTTATAGTTTTTTATTTTGTTATTTGCCTCTATCCCATAGGGTCATTGGCAAGGGAGGATTATTATATTTGGCTATAATATTTAATTTCTTTTATGTAGCTTTTTTACTCTGAATTTATCATCATTCGATACATCTTTTAGGGTTGCTGTTAATTTAATTTCTCGTGTTGTTGATTCGAATAGGGGACACTCTAATAATAGATGTTGGACAGTTTGTGGAACGTTATCACAATATTCCCTGGTGTTTCGCGTGAAGATTTAAAAAAAGGTAAGGTAACTGTATGTAAACTGGCAGTGTCCAATACGAACCCGGCAAAAAATTATCTCCTGCTTGCTGGAAATCTTAGTGCTCGTGGTCCATTTTTTTGGTGTCTTTTCTTACATTCAACAGTTTAACAGTTCTCCTAATTTTTGAAGAGATTTTTCTTGAATTGGCTGATCCAATCTTCTGCTGCGAGTTCTCTTAGCACTGTGCTTTCAGATATGTTGTCTTGTCTGGCCAAGCCAATGGACCTTTACGCTGGCTCTCCATTGAAAACAAAACATTCTTCTATTAAGTTGAAAAGGAGTTGGTGCTGTTTGATTTTTACTATACAACCTACACTACTATCCCTCGTCTGTGTATGTAACAGTGAAGTTATTATAACGCTCTAATAGTTCCAGGAGACAATTATGTACTTCCAGTGGACATTTCTTTAAGTCATAGACATTGTTTTGTCAACGATTGGTCTGTGGCTCTACAATCGAGGTATTTCCATGTCCGAGGAGGGTTTTTATTTGTAGAGCAAATAGGAATTTTGATTGATTGTTTACTTTATTTGATTCAGTAAAATGCCTACTAGCCGGTAGGATTTAAATATGTAATGTCATGAAAGAACTGATTTGGGGGAGAAAAAACAAAAAAGAATTCATAGCAGTTGTTAAGAGTGTTGTAGTGAGAACAATTTTAAGGATATTTTATTTCATTAGAAAGTTTAACTCAGGCCATTTTAAAAGGGGAGTAAAAAAAAATACATTATAACATAGACCAATAGCTAGGAATAAAGGAAAAATAGACAATTACAATAGGAGATCAGGTGGTGTATTTTCATACAGGAACATTATGATTACTGAATGATCTTGCAGGTGTATTCACATTGTTATGAATTGTGAAAATTGTTACTAAGGATTGGGAATCCTGGACATGTGGTTTAGAACCTAATCGAAACTTCGCTTCTTAGAAATAGAAAAGATCAAGCACTATTTATCGGATGACCAATATTTCGCTTTTTTTGTCAGAGTTCTACCTTCAAAGTTAGTCAAGGAATTATTTTGACTAGAGATTCACCGTGTGATAGTATGGTGATAGATAAACGAATTTAACGTAAAACATTTATCAGATGAGTCATAGAACATAATTTATCGTTATTTCAGTAAGGCCTTTAGGTTACTTTGATTTATTATTTATTTATGGTTGATATGCTCATCGTATGATCTAGCGACAATATTCTGGTGTATCCGCTTGTGATTATATAACTACTTTATTTTTATTGGGACAAGTAGCTATTAAAATATTTTATCTGGGTTTTATAGTTTCATCAGGTCACTTCATTTAATTTGACAACTTAATTTAAAAATTTAGGTAAGGTTTGTAAATTAACTGACGCTGACGAAACTGCACCGGTATCAGACATTGTCATATTTAAGTTCTATTTTCACTCCATTCGACCACTTTATCCTTTTATTTTCGAGTTTGGGATTACAATACTAAATAAATAAATAAAACAATATTTGAAAATGTTACTGTTGTACATTCCATTCTAGTCCGAAAATTCAACAAATCTTCACTATTAACTATTCTTATTAGGTATTTCATTTCTGATATAGTTTACAAGATACTCTAGAAATTCTTTCAATCCTGATATATATCGACTTTATACGGAAATAGACACATTTCCTGAGGTGGCAAGAAAGTTCGCCTTTAATGATTTCTTGTTTCTGAAATATTTTGGGATATATTCTTTAGGGACCACTTCATCTATAAACTTAACAGTTTAACATTATTAAAGTATTTGATATTTTAAAATTGCAATATAAATTGAAGTAATGTATCATATTCCAAGTAATTTATCTCCGATCAGGGGTGGATAAATTTTTAATTTTTTTTTATTGAAAGGGTTTAACTGGTTTACTGCTACTCGTAAAATATTTTTCAATTTTATAGTCCATAAAGGGAAATGGTTGTCATGAAATTAGAATTTCATTTCATTTAATTCAATTTAATGTACATAGTTATAAGTGTATAAATATGTTGTAAATAGTTGAAAATAAATTTTGGAGGGTTAGAAAAAAAAAAAAAAAAAAAAAAAAAAAAAATGAAAAAGAAAAAAAAAAAAAAAAAATGAAATTAGAATAAATATGGTAATAGAGTTATGCGATAAGGAAATATGAAAATCGAACAGAGGATATGAAAAGAAGAAATAATTTTTAGAATGTTTTGTGCCAAAGGGCAATACGAGGCCTGAGCCGTGAACTGTATATACTATTGTTGTGTATATACATAGAATGTTTGTGTATTTATTTTGTAAATAAAGTTGGAGGATAAGAAAAAAAAATAGAATGTTTCGTTAAAAAAATAAAATAAATTTACAAATATACAATACTACAATGAATTAGAACTATTATTAATTCAAAATTTAATGTTATGTTTAAGCTCACAATAGCAAATTCAAAAGTAACATAATGCTTTTTTTTTCTCTGGATATTAATTAAAATTTCAAAAATAAAATTTTTAATACTTCAAGTAATTAATGTAATTCTTCTTTTTTAAAATAACATAATTATTTTCTCTCCTTTAAATAAAATTATTATGGAAAAAATTTAGTTTCAATGTTATTTTACCTAGAATAATCTTCTGTAATCATTTGAGTTTAACCTCTTATTTCACTCTAAATCCTACAAATTAATGAAATCTTTCTAAAATATTTAGATTTTAAACGATACATTATAAATACATTACTAGTCTTACTAATTGACTCACTTAATCGTTATCAAATTCTTCAAATCAAAGGAAAAAAAGATATTTAAGCCCCGGCTTAAAAATTTGAAGAGGATGAAACTTATCCTGTATTAATAGACAATTAATCATACACTGATAGAATGATTTAAACCTAAACCATTTGTGTTGTTAAAAAGAAAATGAATAAATCCGTAAATTATATTGTATCCACTGAAACAATACAATATTGCTAGATACTTTTAAATCACTCAATACTCCTTTATTTTATTTTCCCTTATCCTTAAGTTTCGGTCTTTACCATATTCAAGGGTTCTTTAATCACTACTTTCTATTGCATATATATAACATATATTTTGTCACATAAAAAAATAAAATAAAATCTACTATAGGCTGAACTAGCTTGGCCAGCTTGTTATATACAGATGATAACAAGCTGACAAGCCTATAATAGCCGGTTCAGCCTATAATATATATATTTTTTTTTAATGTGACAAAATATATGTTATATATATATATATATATATATATATATATATATATATATGCAATATAAAGGAATGATTAAAGAACCCTTAAAAATGGCAAAGACGTATGGAGAAAGAAAAGGAAATAAAGGAGTGTTGATTGAAACTGGATCATTTTATTCAAAAGAACCTAGCAAATAGATTTATTCACTCAAAAAAAATTGAAATTATAATAAAAATCAATACATTATCGTTTTCGGTTAAAAAACTGTCAGTGTCATAAGCCTATTATAAATATACAATTTCAGTTCAGTTTATTTTCGTTTTCTAAATAAAATTACCACATACCCACAGAATCACACATAAGGTCCTTTTTTAGGAACTTAGTAATTTGGACTGAGAATACATTTTATCGTACAAATTTATTCTTTGAAATTCTTCACGATCTCGATACTTTTACTCTCAATATATTAATTAATAACTTATAAAAAGTGTGATATTTAAAAATCAATATAGTCCATTAAGAAAGGAAAATATACTATGTATAGAGAAAGCTTTGAGCATAGCCAGACATGATGAGACAACTCATGCGTCATCTGATGAGCCTCATGTGGATTCGGATTGCAATGGAATGGAAAATGCAATGAAGTTGTATCTGCAGCCATCGGACCAGCTAGGGCTGTCTGTTATCGCTTGGAAAAAAAAAAACTGTTTCATAGTGAGTATTCATTATAACTAACCTCGTAATGAAAAAGGAAATTATCATAGCTACTTAACATTACTGAAATCAAGTGTTAACACTTTCTTAAAGCCTTATAAAGATATTAAAATCGACTATTATTTACATAAACATATTTCAAACATTCTCAAAAATTAGGTTTAGAAGGTTTCTTGCTCTGGTATTTCAAAATTAATTAGTAAAACCCTTTAAAGCAATTTAATGCATTTTACATAATATCCTAAAACATATTGCTTTCACTTACCTATATATGAAAGATATAGTAAGGGAAAGTATTGCAATCGAGAAAATTTTCGGATACCTGTTTTCAGTGGAAATACACGTTTTACGGTTCCCTGAGTCCAAAAAGGTCTGCGTGTGTGTCCAAAAGTCTAGCACGGCAACAAATAATAAGGCAATATTGAAATTTCATATTTAAGATAACTAAACGCACGAGATGTTACAGCAAATGTTTCATCAAAATCAGCTAACCAGAAGAGCAACTTTCTACCATGCATTCAGCACCAGCTTGCGATTTTCTCAAAAACGGTTCCAACGATTTTAATATAAACTGAATTTCGATGTAAACCTTAATGTAGGTTTCATTCTGATTGAAATAGCGTGACAGATCTTAAATGCTAATATTTTAAATTTTCTATCTCTAAAGTGCCTTTAATTTTGTAGAATCTATAAAAATAACTATATTATCCATTTAGTACTGATATAAAAACGGAAAAATATAAAATTTGACTATAATTATATATATAATTTTTTTTTTTTTTTTTTTTTTTTTTTTTTTTTAGGCGATCTTAGTGTTTTGAATATAAAAACAGTAATTTAGACTTATATCATACCGTTGGAAAGTTAAAGATTTTAGAAAAATTATTATCTTACACACAAATTTGTAAAAGTAAATGGAGTGTGGTGAAATTACAATACTTGTTTCAGAATGAACAATAGTAATACTGAGATGAGAACATATTCATACAATATATACAGAAAATAATAATAATAGTCAAATTACATAAAATAGAAAATAAATAAATTCATATATATACAATAAAATAATAATAAATAAAAAAACAAAACAACCTATAATTGAGATAAATAAAAAGTTGGAAAATAAATGAACATCGTACAAACAATAGTAACAACATACAATGTATACAACTGCTAAGGGGGCCCCAGATTGGGCTTTTCCTTCCACTTGTGGAGGAAAAAAACGGAATCCAAGAGATCCCAGCGCCTCTCTCTCAGCCGTATCACTGGTCTTAGCCAGTAGAGGCTGAGTTAGGGCGCAATAGCCACAAACATACAGTACATGAGTGGAGGATCTGACCAGTGTCAAAACTCCAGTATAAATGTTTACAGAACGTCGCGGGGCCACTGCCGTTTCAATCTTCGTGGAGGATTGTAGGGGTGGGTGGCGCTGGAGAGGGATTGAGCTAAAGGATTAGGATAATGAAGAAAGTTCTGAGGGAATTTGGAAATTTTGGATGATACCAGGTCTAAAATAAATGGAATATTAAGGTCGTGGTGTAAGGTACAGTTGGAAACATAATTTAACTATTGTTCGTAGGACTTTTGATGGGAAGGATTGGATGCGTTTGGTGTTAGAATATTTAGCTGTCCCCCACAGTTCAAGTCCGTAGGTCCATATAGGTTTCAGTACTGTCTTGTATATTAGTAATTTGTTGTCAACTGTAAGATGAGATTTTCTGTTTAATAGTATGTATAACTGGCCGAATCGGCGGTTGAGTTCTTTTCTTTCAAGTCTTGTATGTGGGTTCTACGTCAGTCTTTTGTCTAGTAAGAAGTCCAGATATTGGACTGTGTCTGAGGAAGTAAGCGGTATGGAATCGAATTTAACTGTTGGGCAGGATTTGCGTCGAAGGGTGATGGTAACGTGTGTGCATTTTCTTTCGTTCACCGTAATATATTGAAAAAAAAGTTTGTATTGAAATTCAATGTAAATAATTCTATAATAATATATTTTCATCTCCGAATGTATTTAAAAAAAGTCCTGAAATTGATTTTAACGAAGGAGTTAAGTGAAAGTCGTGTGCGGCGCGCACCAGAGTTTTTTTTAAATGTGTTATGAATTAGCCTCTTTCACAATTCATATAGATATATCCTACCCTAATAATTATTGTTGTCTGATAAAGTCTTTTAGCCTGAATATTATTTTTCGTTTTTTTCATCGATAATTGATAATTAACTTTAAGAAAAAAGGGTCTTGTTCAAGAGTTAATCTTGACACAGTATCAATGACATACAGATGATCATTTTGTCGAAAAATGCATGTTTTAAACTTCAGTTTCTCTGAAAAGCAATGATAAACTGAAAATATTTCGACGATTTGACCCAATTACAATGCGGAAATAGCCTTTAATTATTTTGGGAAATTACCTTTTAGCAATTAGAAAGGCACGAAAAAAAAAATTCTGCAAATCATTACACAAGGATTTATCATTTCCAAAAGACTATATTAAGATATAACAATCTATATACACGTTTGGGCAATTAATTATATGTATGTATTGCGATTAATTCATAAAAGCAGAAACACTATCAATTTATATTCAAGGGAAAATAGCCACTCACCACTGCTAAATTTGAAATGCTATCTTTCTCATTTCTAAACCGATTTTAATGACTCCTTTTTTTTTTTTTTTTAGTAAATTTAATTGTCGATCTATATCACAATAGCAACAGGCAGGCTTCATTTTTCCTCTATCTTTAGAAATAACCGAGTTTTGGGAAATTAACGTTTCTTATAAAATGTGACATGAGCGTATAAGAATCAATATTTTTTAATTAATCTTGGAGTTATGATTGTTTATATAGACAAGGTTTTTTTTTTCTTTCTGTTTTTTTTTTTCCTTGCGATGTATTGATCCTAAAACTTTCAACATATCTTTCTTTATCTTCAAAATACTAACCGAGTTTTGGGAAAATAACGTCTCTTGTAAAATGTGACATGACCGTATAATAATCAATATTTTTTAATTAATCTTGGAGTTATGATTGTTTATATAGACAAGGTTTTTTTTTCTTTCTGTTTTTTTCCTTGCGATGTATTGATCCTAAAACTTTCAACATATCTTTCTTTATCTTCAAAATACTAACCGAGTTTTGGGAAAATAACGTCTCTTATAAAATGTGACATGACCGTATAATAATCCATATTTTTTAATTAATCTTGGAGTTATGATTGTTTATATAGACAAGGTTTTTTTTTCTCCCTGTTTTTTTTTCCTCGCGATGTTTTGATCCTAAAACGTTCAACATATCTTTCTTTATCTTCAAAAATAACTTAGTAATATTGGTAAAATATTAATTTATTTTCTGTTTTTATGATTAATCGCGATTTCCTGATGAGAAAACGCCATAAGAAGTTTCTATGTCTTCAAATTAAAAAAAAAAAAACTGTTATTGAATAATCGACTGCCATTTTAAAAATCTGAAGCGCACAACACACGACTTTCAACTACCTCCGTTATTTACATCAATGTAAGAATTTTTAAACAAATTTAGAAAGGAAAATAAATTGTTAAAGAACTATTTTCTTTGGATTTTAATAGAAACAGGTGGTTTATTAAATAATATATTATTGGTACGTAAAATAATCAGTTAGTTTATCGAATTTTCATCATTATCCATTAACTTTTATAAGCTTGTGTATAAGATAATATTTTTTCTAAAATCATTAGCTTTCCAACGGTATATTATACATCTATATTACTGTTTTCAAATTCGAAAACACAAAAACTGCATAAAAAAATATGTTTTATCTTTTCTCCTTTAGTTGGATATCAAATTCGTTTAAATTATATATTTATCTGTTTTTTAATAATCCTAACTAGATGATATGGCCAATTTTATAAAAACTAAAAAATTAAAGGATCTTAAAAGGAAGAAATGTTAAAATATCGGCGTATAAGCCCTGTCGGACTATTTCAATCGGAATAGTCACACACACCCACACGGATACACACAGAGACCTTTTTACCCTTAGATCTCAGGAGCGTGAAAGGAGCTGTCAGGTAAGATTTATAAGATAGATAGATAAAATAAAGATGTCCAGTACTGAAGTAGTCATATAGCCATACTGCCTCCCGCGAAATAATGCCTGACGGCAGTTCCGTGGGGTGGTGAAGGCGAATAGGGAGGTGGTTATTTAGTGAGTAGGAATCTCACATCGTCTATGAAAGATTTTTCCCCTACCTTCAAATAAAAAAAAAAACAGACCTTTTTGCGGGACTTGTCATTTGGACTCAGGGGATCCTAAAACTTATATTCAAAAATGTTCACGATCGCAACATTTTCCCTTACTATATATTCCATATATAGGTAAGTGAAAGTAAAAATAATTGGATGATTGTTAGCATCATTAGCGGGTGTCCTGGCCTTTTCATGTTAAATTTCGAAAAAATTGGTCCGAAAAAAATCGGTTATGCATTATCATTTTTTATTACATTTTAAATGAAATCGGCAGGTTTATTGCATCATAGAGCATTGTTTTAATATGTTTCTATTACACTTAATTATTATTTAATATTTCACAATATATAAGATTCTCCTTAATGCATTTTTTATTCACACTTAACTAAATTCACACAAATACGTGCATTTTAAAGAAGCCTCTTCAGCAAACGAAATGAGCAAATAAACCAACTACATTATTTAAAAGCAGATGAACAGGTTTTGGTTTGTTCGATATTTGTATTATATGCATTATAGTTGTAAAACCTCAATTTCGAGGAAGAGGAGAATGGTAAAAAAAGGTTTTATAAATCGATTAAAATATTGGATCGAAATGCGATTGTTAATAGATGAATACGTTTTTGATAAAATATTCTACAAACAGTTTACAAGATAATTCTATCATCAAACATAAATATTTGCTTTCAATCAAAATAATGATTAACAATAGCAGTAAATTATTCCTGTAAACTACAATAATTTCATCCATCAATGCCGAAAATCACTTAATATCACTTCAACAACCTCATTAGATGAACTACATAGAGCTTCAATTATATTCATTCAGCTTCAACTTTGTATAAGAATATTCATCAACTCCTATTCTCAGCAAGTTTTAGACAAACAGATTTTTTTTTTTTTTTTACTTTTGTGCTTGATGTTGGCTTAATTGGAATGGATACAGGATATCGCTAATGAATAAGATATGATGCTCGAAATCTGCCACGTCACCTAAACTTTTCCCTTTGTTATCGAGCGTAAATATTATGAGTACGAGCGCTGATGCGGAGCGTTGAAAAGCTTTGAAGTATTTTTGATACTGAATAACATCACTTAATTGACTATTGGTAATAATAAGGTCCATGCTTTTTCTCAGTATTTTTTTCTAGTAATGAACGAGGACCTTTTCAACTTGAGCCACTATAACGAACGGTTTTTTTTCTTCTCATTACTTTTAATATTTTCAATCAATCCCAACAATTTTCAAGTTGAAATATAATATTGGTTTATAACTTATTATTTTATCAATTTGTGTCCTAAAATCAATAAGAAAATATTCAAACCATCCTGGGAAGACTTCATGGGAACTAATTATGTTTCATAATAGGGATCACGTGCCAGTCATAAGTAGAAATAAAACTGGATAATGGAGAAATATCGACTATTTATCATTTTTGCTGTGCCTTTTCCCGAAAGAGTCATTAGCAATTCATTGGTTATTTATACTCTGTTGTAAAACTGTTTTTTTCGATTTTATGACAGTTTTTGCCCCTATACGCGGCCATCTAACGATATGGGTGAACCATCGACTTCGACGGCCATGATAATGGAAGAGGCTAGAGGCGAGAAGCGCCCGTCAAGTGGAGCTGATGAAGCGGGATTTGTCCAAGTTTCAAAGAAAAATTCCCAAAAACTGAGGACAGTCGCCGGGCCTCCACCGACACCTGTCTCTAACCAGTTTGCGCCAATTGCTCCCACTCAGTCAGGCAATGATCAGCCCAAGAAGAGGTTACCGCCACCAGTAATAATCAGGCCACCACTGTCGCAACCCATTCTCAGAGCGACTCTCTTGGAAATGAAGATCACAAAGTTTACTACAAATACCTCGGCAAAGGAGACGAGGTTATACTTGGATAATGATGCCGATCACTATGCCGTGGTAAAACTATTCCGTCGTGATGATAAGGTGCAATTCCACACCTATGCACCTCGCGGCACCAAGAGGACAAAGAAGTTTGTGGTTCACGGCTTCGATGTTGACAGTGATTTAAATGTGCCAACTGTAGTGGAGCCCATCATGCCTCCTCCAAAGAGTGTCCCCGCCGGCAAGAACTGCTCCAGATGAGAAAGAGGACAATTATAAATGTAGCAGCCCCTTCAAGTAAGACAAGTAGGCTAGTCAACCCTAACTTGGCATTCACTGAACTACTTGGCGGACCCGCCGGGCAGCAACAGCAGCAGCAGCAGCTACAGAGAACATCCCCAACATCGCATCATGAAGAAGCTGAACCAATGACAGCACCCGCTCACTCCTCAACACCGCAATTCACATTAAATACACAAGCACATCCAAGCAATGCTCTATTCAACGCCCAATTCGCAGAGATGATGGCAACTGTTCGAGAAATGATGAAGATGCTGACGAAGATCATCGCTAAGCATTATGACTGAGCACTTAGTTATTTCCTATAATATTCGAGGCCTACTACTTAAGAAGGCTGAAATAGAACTCCTCCTGCAGCAGCACCGGCCATCGGTGGTGGCGCTGACCGACACTTTACTACCCACCTCTGCTTCACTGTATTTTCAGGGGTATATTGCATACCGGGAGGCTTGTCAACCCGGGGCTAACGAGGCCGTAGTGATTCTGGTTCGAGGAGATATCCCATCGAGGTTGGTACCCAACCCAGTAGCTTCTACAGAGGGTACTCATATAGTCACAGTAGATGTTTGATTAAAACAACGTTTTACTTTCTGTTGTGTCTATAGGAGACCCAAGGCTATATTAACATCTATGAAGCTATTGCTGCAGCACGCCCAGGATAAGAGTCGGTTTGTCATCTTAGGGGACTTCAACGCCCGGCACACTGCCTGGCTGTGCGATAGCAACAATCCGATGGGTACCTATATCACCAAGACCAGGATGGCTGTCTTCCACCCCGGAGTGCACACCTTTAGGCATGCAGCCCGACCTGACTGGACATCCACACTTGACCTACTCCTGACCAGGGACCTTCACACTGTTACTGAGTGCCTAGCGCTCCCATACGGACCGTCGGACCACCGGCCTGTGCTATATGCCTTTGAGGGAACTCCAGCAACACCACCCGCGAGCAAGTTCCTCTTCCACAAGGCCGACTGGAAAGGATATAGGGCTAGTGTGGATGATACCCTACCAAAGATACAGTACTTAAGAACTGTTAAAGAGGTGCAGAAGGCGATCTCGGATATCACCACCACCGTCCATGTATCAGCCAATCTTACCATACCAAGGTTTAGTCCTCAGCCAAACGCCTTCAGGAAACCACCGAGCCACATTCTTGCTCTCATTGCACAAAGGAACAACCTGAGGAATATTTTCCACCGAACTTGTGACTACGGCTTGAAACCGGCCATCAATGCGATGACCCGGCAGATAGCCAGCCTCATGCGTGAATGGAAGACTTTCCTATGGCACGAGCAACTCCGTAGGACTCATGATGATCATCGTCAGTTCTGGAGACTTGTGAGGTCACACGTCACTAAAAGGAAGAGTGTACACCTTACATCAGGTGGCACCCTATTATCCCCTGAGGAACAGGCTCAACTCTTGGCCGATTCTTATAAGGCGAGGGAAGATGATCGGCTGTTAAATGCTCCCACACTTCCTGCGGGAAGACCAACGTCCCCTAATGAAAAGAGGATATTCTCCACCTTCGGACAGCTTGAGTCGGTACTACGACGCACCAAGGGTAACAAGGCTTCGGGACTGGATGATATTCCGTATGTACTATTGAAGATGCTACCTCGGAGGGGTAAAGCCTTCTTATTAAACATTTTTAACTCCTGTATGCGGATCTCATACTTCCCCGATGACTGGAAGCAAGCGATCATAGTGCCGCTACTTAAGCCTGGGAAGAATGGAGACTCACCAGAGCATTATCGGCCTATCAGTCTCCTTTCGCATATGAGCAAGGTGTTCGAGAGGCTGATCCATCACCATCTGCTAGAGCACTGCAGTGAGGAGTCCATCATTCCACCAGAACAGACCGGGTTCTCACGAGGCGTAGCCTGCGATCATCATTTAGTGAAACTTCAAAGGCACACCATAGAGCGTATGACGAAGAACAATGAAGCCACGGCGTTCATCTCGCTGGACTGCACACAGGCGTTTGATTGTGTATCCCACGAGTTACTGCTTCGCCAGTTGGAAGACTATCGTTTTCCAGCTTCATTATGCCGATTGATCAGAAGCTACTTAAGCGGGAGATCCTTCGTCGTAAGGGTAGGCGATAAATTGTCAACTTTAAAGGACACCATTTGTGGGGTTCCTCAAGGTTCTGTATTGGGACCACTATTGTTTGTGATCTTTACAGCAAAAGTGATCTCAATGAAGCACCCAATGGCACTGGTAGCAGCCTACGCCGATGACATTGGCATCTATGCTTCTAGTATGAGACCGAAAAGGGCTCTCACCCTGGCACAAGGAGCATCGACCACTATTGTAGATGAGCTGAAGGAGATTGGCATTAGGGTGAACCCGAAGAAGACAGATGCTATTGTCATGTCGTTCCAGAAGGGGAAGAGCGCTTTGCCCACTGATTTTAAAGTGAACGGAGAAACACTGCCAGTCTCTAATTCAATCCTCTACCTGGGCGTCACTCTAGATAGGCACCTCACCTTATCTAGTCACGTCCGGGAACGACTCAAACTGGCCAGGAGAAAGAGCTATAGACTTAATCATCTACTCACGTCACCTCAGCTCTCACTGAGGCTGAAACTACAGATCTACAAGGCTATAATACGTCCGACTATGCTCTATGGTGCGCCCTTGATGCGGCATCTGTTTAAGTCCACTCTCAAACAATTACAGACGTTCCAGAACTCCATCCTTCGGCGGATTGTCAGAGGTACCAACTTACAGAGGGCCAGAAACCATATCCTTCATCAGGAATTAGTATTGCCAACAGTGCCTGAATATATCAGCCGGAGGCACATTAAATTTTTTGATGGGCTGAAGGCCTGTGCTAATCCATTATTTTCTGATATCACCCCACCACCCAAGCCTGGGAGGTGGCAAGGATCACTACCTCTCGTTGACGTTGTCGCCGAGGGAAGGAGTTCAGACTATGTCTGAACTCAATTTATTGCCAAAACCCTGAAGAATGGTCCCTCCCATTTTGCAATGGATAAATAAAGGCTTAGAAGAAGCCCTTGAAAGATTACTAGTGCATCCAGCGCATATAGCAATCCTCTTTAGAATACCTCCGGGTAACAGAAGGACAAATCTGACAGCTATACATATTATATTTGTATTTGTATTTTGTTCGAAAATAAAACCAGAGGGTAAGAAAAAAAAAAAAAAAAAAAAAAAACTGTTTTTTTTTTACTTTCACTTACCTATATATGAAATATATAGTAAGGAAAAGAATGCGATCGTGAAAATTTTCAAATTCCAGTTTTATACAGAAATATACGTTTTAAGGTCCCCAGAGTCCATTTAACCAAGTCTCGCAAAAAAGTCTGTGTGGTAATTGCTGTACGAAAACGAAAAGATGTACGGAACTCAAAATTCATATTTTAGACTCTTATATGCCCGAGATGTTATAGCAAATTTGTCATCAAAATCGGCATTCCTGAAGAGCTACTTTATACTATGCATTTTACACTTTTTCACGATTTCCCCCGAAACGGCTGCAATGATTTTGATTAAACTTAATGTATTGATGTCAAATTTAATGTGCTTTAATATTTTGTAGATTTAATTCTGATTGAAATAGTCTGGCGGGGCTTAAATGTCAATATTTTCATTTTTTTCATCTGAACTATCTTTAATTTAGTACATTCTAAAATATTAAAAATACCATATTAATGACATTGATAAAGGATGTCTAAATTTTTAAGTTGGACGAATTTGACGAAAAGATAAAAGGGCAAAACTATTTTTTATGTATTTTTTGTTTTCTTGATAATAAGAACAGTAATATAGATCTATAATATACCGTTGGTAAGAAAAATATTTTAGAAAAATTATTATCTGATGCTCAAAGTTGTAATAGGTAATAAAAAGTGACGAATAGGGAATAATCTTATTAAAGTTACATTATTTAATCTAAATCATATGTTTCCAACGAAAATATGTACAAGTTTTTTTAAAATCAATTAAAATATTTTTCAAATTGAAGTATATTTATTAGTTTTTATATTGATTTTATTAGTCGAGATAAGTGAAAGACGTTTGTTGCCTGCACCAGATTTAAAAAAAAAAAAATTATGAATATCGGTCCAGTCTTTCAAGAAAGGCACCTTACAATGGATTATGTCGATGATAATGTTTGCTATTGCAGGATAACAATCTCAAGGCTACATAAGATTATTCCCTCTTCTCGATTTCCTGATGCAGGTAAACCAGTTCGTAATATCACTTCAAATTGTAGCAGTTTTTAGGTACTAATTTTTTTTTCTCCTTATTTTAAAAACATGATAATGGTTTTGTTAAAGATATAAGTAGGGTTTTTTTTACTTAACAACAGCTATTGGGTTTACAAATATATAAATGAAGGATAATAAAGGCGTATAGTTGGCTATTCATCTCATAATAGAAAAAATAATCAGGAATCAATTTCAATAATTCTATTTGGCCTCGTTCCTGAGTTAGCATGCGAGCCATGAATTGGGAAAGCGAGTTCCTGGAGAAAAAAAGTACTATTATATTATTGTTAACTTAGAACTTTTTTTTTTTTTAAACATATTTATTGATATTTACAACTGTATAATTATATACAACAAGTAAATGTGATGGATATAGTAATCTAACATGAAATACATGAAGAGATGCCACCCATCGGCAGCTTTCTGAAAATATTTTAAACTAGAAGGTCCCGGGGCGATCTTCTTTTCAGACGCCTCGGAGGATTATCAGGAATCGAAGAGGATAATAGGATAGAAACTAGTTGATTAGAGTGGAAATGGAGTTTTTCATGGAATGATTGATATCTGGTTCGGGCTAATTCAGTAACATTTGGGATATTAAGGTCTTTATGGATGAGCTTATTCGTGACAAAGTAAGGAGCGTTAAGGATTACTTAGAACTTAATTACATATTTAAATAATATAGTCCTGATTATGCTTTGTATGACTATCCTGATTATGCTTTGTATCTTTGACAAATGTATTGGAAATTAGTATCTGTCTTCCGTTGCCTTTAATTGTTAATAAATTAATATTCGGCGTATTCACATATTCGGATTAGTCACCCATGTTTCTAATTCCTCTGTTCCTCTCCTTTGTCCCCTATCTTTGTGAACTGCCTCCCTGTATGACCCGCATTTCCTAAGCAGGATATCTGACATGTAGGGCTTTGCTGTCAGGAACCAACTCAGCTCTTATCTCTCATGGCGCTGTCTGCTTGCTTCCAGCTTTAGCAAACTATTTTTTTAAGTCGATGCTGATTAGATAAAATGCTTCATTGCAGCGCAATATAATTGAAAACAGATATTATCTATAATATTGGCGTAAAATAATTGAGAAAACAAAGGGTTTATACCTCTTGGTTTGAACGAAAGAGAAGATGAGTAATTCAGATATTGAGTGTTCAGTGCAACACGAATTTTACTTAACAAAAACATAAACTATTTTTTGTTTCCATTAGTGATTATTTTAGAGAATTCAAAACATAGCTTTAGCACGGTGTATGGAAGATTGGGTGAGGTTTCTGAGGGATTTAAAGGTGGAGTAATCATTACTAATTCTTGTGCGTTTAAAATTTCTTCTGGCAGCATCTCTTTGCCTCATCAAATCTCTTATCTCTTGATTAATTCACGGTGCTGGGAGGCACTTGAAGGTAGAAGTCTTGAGCGGAGCATGATGGTCAAGGAAAGTAGATAGATTAGAGGATAGGCATTCCACCATTTCATCAATGGATGATAAGGAATAAATAGATTCCAAGGATCGGGATTACGGATCAAGGTATGGATTTATCTTTTCTGCTGTAAAGGAGTCTAGATCGCGCCAAGTGGCTTTCTTAGGGATTATTTGTGGAGTTAGAATATTATAGGAGATATCTATGAGATCGTGATGCGAAAGAAAAGAAAAATATATTGTATTTAATCCAAAGTGTTAAGCCGAACGTTTAGTGAGTCGATTTTGCTAAACAATATTAATATTTTTGTTCTTTTTATATTTATATGAATTCAGACACATTTTATTTTATTTTCTGGGTATTAATCTTGTATTAAATTTTTTTTGTGTGGTGAAACAAATTTTTAAGATAAAAAGAATTTAACATTCAGTGATGGATCTACTCTGTTATTAGGTATTGGCTGTCGTAATTTTATTTCTTAATTGCTTTATTGATATATTACGCCCTGAAAAGTATACAAGAATTAATCTAAACTGGTATACGATTCAGTAATGAAAAAAAAAAAAAAAACTATAAACATACCTCCTCATTTCTATAAATCTTGGATTATAAAATTTCATGATTACAATCTTTTCTATACTGTATATGTCATGTATAGATATTTAAAAGTAAAAGTAGGTATAGAATAGCTATGAGTAATCAACACACAACAGGTGCTTGTTTAGGATAGGTAATAATTTTCTCACAAAGCGTTATGGTGGGTCTTCTAAACATTAAGTATTCCATGAATGCTGAGGTACAATGCCTCGCTGACAATTGCTGAAGAAGAATGTATAGGAGAAGGACTATCCATCATAGTTACTGAGCTAGTACATGAGGCTGCGGTCCACTGACCTGGACACAATCAGCTTCCGCCCTCAAGGCTAACTTACTGTGTAGGCACAAAAAACCAAGCCAACATTGCACAGGTCGCCCAATAATCTATATGGAAGTTTTTTATGCGTTTCCAGAAAAATAAAAAAAAATAGTTAATTGTGTGCTATTTAATTTAAACTTAACAATTTATAGTAACAAATTACATCGAAGAGAGGCTTTGTATATGATTGTTTTTTGTCACAGAGATTAACTTGAGGATGATATTAAATGGTTAAGGCTGAAATTTTTCCAATTACTGATTTGATTTATTTAGAAAAATGAACTGAAAATTTTAAATGCATATCGAATGTGATTTCAAGATATACAATATTTTTAATAGTTAAATTTGGCTTTTATTTAGATTAAATCCTGAAGGAAGTATTTTTTTCCGTTTATTCTTACCTTTCAGGATCGAAAAAACTAGTCCTTATGTTTTATTAGGATTCACATGTATATTTAAGCGCTTTATCTTTGTAGCTATCTTGTGGTTGCTTGAGAGCTTTTACTGGCATTTTGGCAGCTTCTCGTGACGGCAATATCATCAGAAAAAGCTGATAATGTAGCCTTGTCGTAGTTGCTTCCAACGATGTTAAAACTATTAATCAAAACAATATAGGAGAAAGTATTGCTCCTTGTAGAACATAACATGTATGATGTACCGAACAGGAGAGCTTTTCCACAACTTTTACTACCGAATAACGATTGCTTAAAAACGATTAAATAACCTTAAAAGATACGGTTTTTATTATATTGGCTAGGTTGGTTTCAATTCAAAGGCATGAATGAAAAAATTAGCTTAAGTACGCTCTGCACTTACCAGTACTACCACCACGGGGTTTCGTCAACGTTTTGCATAAAGAATCATAAAGTGAAGATGTATAAAATTGACAACTCGTGTATTCTGGTATTTTTAAAATTCAAATATTCAATATTATAATCGCTGTTAGTACCAGATAACTGCTATTATTAGTTTACTCCAATAATAACTGATTAACAGTTAACTAAAAGCTCTCTATTCGATTCCAATCAGGATGAAGACATTGAATTGAAGAGGACACGATAGGATGAAGAAGAAGATGCAATAAAGCAAGTGGAGTACCCTCCAGTTATAGGAGGCGGAACTAAGGACCTCGGCGAAGATTTCCGAAGGTTATTGGGCCAACCAATTGCGAGGCACCCGGGGCGCTACTCCAATATTGCCATCGCATCCGTCCGCAATCCTCGCACTTATAGGATCCTGTCAAGAGCCATTCCAATGGAAATCTCTTATACATTTTATCTAAATTTATATTCATCTCTCTAACGTTACAACTTAAATGTTATTTACTGTTATAATACAAAGAATAAAATTGAGGATGTCATGTTTTCGAGATGAGGCTGAAAAAAAAAATTAATAATTTTGTACTGTGTTTATGGAAAGAAAAAGCTTCAAATGAGAAATTAATAGTAGTTTTGGGGATATCCAATTACTAAATTACAGTAATCCAGTAACTATAGCATTATGAGAATATGGTTAAGGTTATTTACCAAAAGCCTAAATTTCAAAATACAATGTATATTAATATTAATAATAGGCTTAGCGAAAACGAAGGCTCAATGCCGATAACAATAGATTTAGCTTCGTCCAATGATCACTGCTTAAGCCTGAGCCCTCGAGATCAGATTTAATACAATCCTCCATCCGAGCGCTTGAAGGAGCCTGAAAACTGAAAACACGCCAATTTGTTTCGTCGCGATACTATCAGTTTAATTTCACTAATAGGGAACAAACTCCGTAATTCCACACTGTGTAAGCTTCTTAACGTTCCACTTTTCTCATTTATTTTTGGATCAAATGTTTTATGCAGTAGGTACCTTATTCTCGAAGGCTATGTTGAAGGTGATTATACACTTAATATCTTTATTTTATTTTATTTATTTATTTTTTTCCGTGATTCTCGATGATGCTTTTAGGGTAGAGCTTCACTCCCTACGCCCAATTTACCTAGTGCATTATTCTCGAAAAGTTTATGGTTTTTCATGCTTTAAAGTAAGCGACCATGTATTATCTATATTATCTATTTATATTTTTCGGTTGGGGCGATAGGCCGTAGAGATCTTTGGCTGCGCCGTATGGTTTTCTAAAATTCCACACCGTAACTCTCGCTGATACCTTATGTTAGGATCATCACTCCCTACGCCTATTTTTGTGAGTAGCCACCAGTTTGTTCACTGGTTTCACATACCCCATCTATATTAATAATAGTTAAATTTCAAGGATTCTTTTTTTCTTGTAAAAAAAATAAATAAATTGCGTATTAAACCGTTATATTACGCCGTGCTAAAGCACTGTTCTTCCACACTTCACTATCGCAAGCCCCGGATCATAAGTCTCGATGGAAAATCCTCAAAAATCACTCCATTGTGAAGACAAAGGACGTGTATCTCCTACCCTGTTTCCTCCGACCAATTAAACTCCTACTTTACCAATCCTATCCAAACGTCTTCAACCTTTTCATACTCCATTCCAAAAATATCTTTCAACCCCGAAAAATTCTATTTCTCAAATATATACCTATTCACCTCCGTACTGAAATCCAGAACCACAGACCATGGACCGGATCAAATTCCCGTTAAATTAATCAAATTGTGCTTACCTATCATATTTCCAATCCTTTTGCATATTTATAACTACTCTCTACAGAATTCTACCTTTCCAACAGCTTGGAAAAAAAGCTATAATCCGTCCTATTAGCAAAGTTTCAGTTCATACCAGAGTTTCTGATTTCCGACCGATTTCCATCCTCTCCAATCTCTCAAAGCCGTTAGAAAGAATAGTCCATTCACAGCTCAACACCTTCCTAGAGCAAAAGTCCCTAATAAATCCCCTCCAATCCGGTTTCCGAACCCACTTCTCAACACAATCCGCCCTGTTGAAAATTACTCAAGATATCCAATCCTCCATAGATAAACGCAAAATCACAATCCTTGTTCTTTTTGACTTTTCCAAAGCGTTCGACCTAGTGAACCATGATATCCTTCTTTCAAAACTCGAAAATCTATCCCTATCAAACAGTGTCTTAAAGTGGTTCCAATCCTACCTATCTCATCGTTCCCAAACAGTTATTATTCCTGATAAACCTACTTCTTCTCCACTCTACTAATTCGCGGTGTTCCACAAGGATCTTCACTCTTTCCGACTCTTTTCTCTTTATATATAAATGATCTACCTGACTCTATCCATCATTCAAAATATCATTTTTATACCGATGATCTTCAGATCTACCTTTCCTTTTATCCCAGCGAGATGTTTGAGGCGATTCGTAAGATGTAGGAAGGCATAGATAATATTAACGCATGGCATTAAAGAATGATTTAAGAATAAACGTCGATAAAATTAAGGCCATAATTATAGGTTCCAAACATCTCGTTAATTCCCTTCCTTATTATCCCTTACTATACCTTAACGGACTACCTATCCATTTCCATACTACCGTCAGAAATCTTCGTGTCATCTTTGACCAAAACCTTTCTTGGAATAATCATGTATCCCATATCATTCGTAATTCCATCTCTATATAGATGCTCTTAAACTGTTCTCAAGATTGCGTGATTCGCTGCCTTTCGATGTTCGTCGGCTCCTTGTTTCATCCCTTGTCTTCCCCCACTTCGATTACTGCTGTCTGGTGTTCGGTGGATTGTCTGGTGGACTCGAAATGAGACTGGAAAGACTTATGAAATGTTTCATTAGATTCCTTTTCGGGGTCCCTAGGCGCTCCAGCGTTTCTGACAGGTATGCCGAGTTGAAGTGGCTCAATCCTGTTTCCCAGCGAAAGTATTTCTTGGGAGTTTTTCTATTCCGTACTTTCAATACCAAAAATCCATCCTATATTCTTGACCTACTCATCCCTTGTTCATCGGTACATTCGTTTAATACAAGATCCCAGTCCACTAACCTATATATTCCTTTTCTTCAAACATCATCCTTTAAAAAATCATTTAGTTTGCGTGCCACATCGTTCTGGAATTCCATACCTACCTCTATACGCAAAGCACCTTCTTCAACCTCATTTAAAAGCAAACTGTTCCTTCATCTCCTCAACCATCCATCTACAGATTGATTGTAAACAAAACGCTAGAATAGTGGTCATGTCACATTCCAAAATGAGGACCACAACAAATATGTAAACAATGTTTTAGATATATATTCACCTTTCTCTTTCTTTCTTCTGTTTTTCTCGGTGACCTTATTATACCATAAGAAGCACAATAGTAATATATCTTCAGATACATATTAATGATTATATAATTATAAACATATATGCAAATTAAATAATCGTAGTTATTTATTTAACTTTATTTATTCTTATTTTTAAATAGTATTATATCTTAAGTTTGTATTTCTTTTATGTTTTTGTTTCTGTGCCAGACACAAGCCAAAGTTTTGTACTTTTCTGTTATTCTTAGGGGACTGAAGGTCCCAAAATAAAATTTACTTTCTTTCTTTCTTTATATTTACACAAGATTACAAGCTGACAAGATCTCTGAGTGTTTCTTCGAGAACAAATCACCAAGAGTGGGTGTCATATCCGTTAAATCAAACCGAGTACACATATACATACAGTAGCTACCGTAAACCTAAAACAATAATATTAATTTTCGATTTTGAGGACATAACTTTTTTCCAAATAGTGTAGAATTTAGAAAAAATGTTGGTCTTCCAACAAGTATTCTTAAAAGAGGGTAAGACAAGCTTAAGCATCAAAGAGGAAGCATTTTTGAAATTTTGGCCAGCAAGAACTGTCAAATTATTTCAAATTATCCTGCATAATAGTTATGCCTTTTTAATTGTTTTAGTTTTTATATAATGACTTTATTCAAATTCTCAGAACTTTAATCATGGAAGTAGTAATAAGTACAAAATCGTATATTTTAATACGCATATAAACATACACTTGAAGTCAATTTTAAGTGGAAAACGTAATGTATATCATATAGTATTCCCTAACGTAATGAACTTCTTCAATTTCATTCTATTCATATTGTTGGGGCAAGGGACTTTTCTCAATCGAAAAACAACCTTTCCCTGTCAGACTGTTGGGTGGTCAAAATAATAATTGTGAAAACATACCACCTGGTTGCTTTCTTCACTTCGCTTCACGCAATAAGATCAATTTATTGAACACATTATTATTTCACAGAAAAAGAAAGGTGGGATATTGTTTTTTTGGTTTAAGAACAACTCAAAACAATAGTTCACACTCACATTATGTAACATTTTTTTTTTAACAATAATAAAACCCACGTATATAAAAAACAAAACAACAACTGTTAACTTGACAAAAATAAATAAAATTACAATCAATTGTTAATTTGGGCTTGAACACATATTAAACATTCGAATCAGAATCTCTTGAACCATCTTCGATGTAGAAAACTTCTATATCGAATTTAGTGGGTTTTATTATTCTCATATAAAGAAAATTAAAAAAAAAAAAAAAAAATCTGTATTTTAACAATAAATTATAAGTTGCTTACGTCTCTTCTTTAGAAATAAACTAATTTTAAGTAGAATCCAGTATCTGCTTCTGGATTTTACTTTCTCCTTAAGCTCTTTTTTCCAAGTGAATTACCTCAGCTAACTTTATTAACGACACCTTTACAAATTTCTTCTCTAATTATTCTGAGCCAGCTTGCCTTGGGAAAAAAAGTTTGATTTCTCCTTGAAACTTGCTACTTTCCTGCTTTTTCGTTACAAATTTTATTTAAACAAATGATGTAGCTTAAACTACCGTAAACATTTCCCAACGGAATGATTTTTTTTTTAAATAGTAATTTTGAAGATTTTTTTACTCTGATTCATTTATAAAGATTTAATATCACAAAGAATTGTTATTTATTCATGGTTCATTTATTTATTTGTTCTATTTATTCTAAAAAATTACTATATTCAAATATTTTCACTTATAAAAATGTATTCTAAGAATTAATCTATGTAATTTAAATTAAAAACATATTTAATAACATATTGTGTTTTGTAACTTTTAAAATAACCTTAATTTATTGGTTAACATCAAATTTCACGATAAATATTAATGGTTAGAGAAGATTACATTATTTTTTGGAATTATTTCAAGTTATAATTCATTATATTTATCTAAGAATAAAACTTGTGGTTTGGTCAATATCTGTACATCTTTAGTGACAAAATTAAGTCATGAATAAGCACATAAATTGCTTAAAATAAAAAGACTTATACAATACTGAACGAAATCGATGGGAAGTGAGGATTGAAATAAATGTATTAATCATAACAATAATAAACATCTATAATTAAGACGATGATTTTAATTTTTTTTTTTTTAACTTATAGTAAACACAAAAGTCGTTAATTTATTTGTTGTCAAATAAATTTATTTGATTTATTTTTTATGAAAATCTAAAAATTGTTTTACTGCATACATTTTTTAATTAAATTTTAGAATAAAACTTATTAGTGTAATTTGGAACGAAATCAAATGTTTACTTAGTACCTATTGGGCATAATCAAATTTCTCAAACACGTTTTGCTGGGTCTGAATATGCTTTTAAGATGAAATCGGAAGATAGATTTCGATACTTAAAAACGATTATGTTACAAATATTTCAAAATATCAATTACATACAAATTGTCCACTTATTCATTGAGGAAATCAGAGTGAAAATTGATAAAAACGTCTTATAATTTTCAAGAGGTTGAGTGCTAAATGACAAGTTTTTACAAAATAGAAAATTTAAAAAACATCATCATATAGAGTATAGCTACCTATTTAAAGTAGGTCACAGAACTTCAGATTATACTTTTTTTTTTTTCTGCACATTCATTTAATAGAATTAACTTTTATAAGCCTTAAAAAGAAAGAAACTAAGAAGGGGGAAATCCCTTTAGGCCCAGTTTGGTAAAAAGAAGTCGCTTAAGGTTGCAAGCGGAAGTTTCCGGAAGTTTTTCCACTCTTCCCCAAGGGGACATCGACTATGAAATGCGGTTTCACAAAGTGCAGTGGCATTTCACGTATATATATATTATATTAATTTGCAAGGCTATTTATTTTCAACTAAACAATTTTCTAATGTACGAATTATTAATACATATAGCAGATTAAAAAAAGGATCTATTTATTTTCATTTCAACATTACTATCAAACGAGACAGAATGTATTTTGATAATGATAGTTCAAAAATGTTTCCACACACTTTCA
Source organism: Piezodorus guildinii (assembly GCA_023052935.1). NCBI lineage: Eukaryota > Metazoa > Arthropoda > Insecta > Hemiptera > Pentatomidae > Piezodorus > Piezodorus guildinii. Next base: position 101,650,374 of record CM041292.1, on the reverse strand, counting down.
GTAATAATTTTCTTCTATGAGCGTCTTTCCAGTGTTATATGTATGAATCTTATCTCTATAATCAACTCTTAGTTCAGTATGCGCTTTACTTGTGCATGGGAAACTGATTTCTCTTCAATATGTTTGTTTCCAGTGATTTGAGAGAGCTTATGGTTCGTTATAATGTAAATGAAAGGCCTTATCTCTAAGAAAAATTGTACATCTATTTAATAAGCCACATGCTTCTGTACTGTATGTAATTAAAGTTAAAATCTCTGGAGGATAGACCACTTTCTGGAAGACCTAAAGAACTGTAGAATCACCACGGGCGAACCATCCTTGCTGTAATCCATCCAAATCCTTACACTACCGCAAACTCCGTAGCTATCAGAATGAATAGGGACTATAGAATTCAAGTCTCATACAGAAACATTAAAAAATATTTTAAGAAGGGAAGGATACAGTGGTCGAATCGCAAGAAGAAAGCCCTTTAACAGTAAGATAAACCGAAAGAGGCGATTGCAATTTACCAGTGAGTTTGTAAATAAACAATAATTTTTGGTGAAGGGTCATATTCTCTGACGAATTCAAATTTTAAATTTTTGGGTCAGATGTAAAGTCAAAAGTTTCAAATTTCTCTAATTCCTTCATTTGCATTTGTACAATCATATTTGCGTGTATGTAAACTTTTTTAGAAAGTGTATATAATAATAAAATCTGGTGCGCGCAACACACAACTTTCTCTTACCTCCGTTGTTAAAATTAATTTGAGAACTTTTATATAACCTTAGAATTAATTCGATAGACAGATATATTTTCAACATCTATATTATATATTTTTTTTGAAAATAGTTGTTTTAAGATATTTCTACTCCGGTTCCTTTATGTAGGTTATTAAAAATATTATTTACTCATGGTTTATTTAAAAAAATTACTAGATATAAATATTTTCATTTCATACAAATGTTTTATAAATCAATTTAAGTAATTTACTTAATATTTAATAGTATATCGTGTTTTGGTAGGTTTTTGTAACTTTTATATAACCTTAGAGTTGAAAGAAGTTATTAACATTAAATTGAGTTTCGTAGCAGGCATTTGAGTTATATTAAAAAAAGTTAACAACAGAAAACATAATCTACAGCGATAATTTGATTATATGCGCTTTTTTATCACGCTCTATCACTTTATAAAACTTTCTAGACGGGATATTTTTTTTTCTAAAATCTTCATCTCTCCAACGATATGAAAAAAAAATCGTACAAATTAAAACATAAAAGGTACTTTTACGTGGAAATAATTACGCTCAGAGATGTATTTAGTGAGGCACTTAAAAGTGACAGCACTACAGGAACTATTTAGTGGGAACTATTGTGGATCTATTATAAGTACTTAGCTGGGTCTGGGCTCTCAGCACATCTTCATGAGCCTCGTTTGTTCTCCTAGAATGTGGTTAGTTGTCAAGGAATAGTAGCATATTATCAACAATGATTTTTATCATTTAATTATCATCGGCATTTATTTTACATATTAATAATATCATTTTTTTATTGTACTGTAGTCTTTACTGCTATCTGTATTCAACAGAAAACAATGAAACCCCCCTTTTTTTCTTAAATAAAAAAACTTTCTATGAAAAAAACAACAACAAACAGTGATTTATGTAATTTATTTAGGTATTCTTGGCACAATGATTCTCAGCATCATTTTTATATTCAAAATTATCTTAGGTTAATTCGAATAATTTTAAATATTCTAATAATTATTAATTACTGACTGAAGTAATAATTTTTTAGTTCAATTAATGATACATTACATTGTCGAAACCAATATGTTTTTGTTTTTTTTGGTGTATTCATTTAAATTCACTTTATACTACTGTGGCTAATCGGACAATGGTACAGTGCGATACCTGAATTCTGCTATAAAGATTTAATTAAAAATCTTTAAGGGCATGTGTATTGTAAATGCGTTTGTACTACACGCGTTTTAAGGTCTGGAGCGGCAGCGGATTCTATATAATTCTAGGAACCCGCTACCGCTTTAGTGCAGTATAAATACCCTTAAGAAGCTTGACATATCGCACAGGCTTGGGTCATTTTACGTGCACTCACCGCCAACACAGGACCAACATTTTAAGACAGTAATAATGACGACTTCATGTTACTTCATAAATTTATTTTTACTAATTTTAATATTGGGTTGTTTCTCTACCTTTGTATTATAAACATTAGCTTCCCAATTAATTATCCACTTTTTATTATAAATCCAAATATGAACATGGAAACACGCGATTTCCGAGTATTATTTTTGTACGAGTTTAAACTCGGCCATTCAGCAGCTGAGGCCGCTAGAAATATTTGCAAGACGTTTGGGGAAGAGAGTGTTAATGAACGGACCATTCGCCGTTGGTTTGCCAAGTTTTCAGTTGGGGGATACCGACTTGGAAAACTTTCCCCGAGGAAGACCTCCGTCCGTAATAGAAAACGATGTCCTCAAACATACAGTAGAAGGAAACCCCTACAAAACAGTTAAAGGACTCTCAGCAAAACTGAATGCAAGTGCATATACCGTTTCCAGACATTTAAAGTGTATTGGGAAAGTAAATAAGCTCGATACATGGGTACCTCATGATCTCACTGAGTGGCACCAAAACCCCATGGTGACCCCAAGTACCGTGCAAAAATTGAAAGAACTGGGCTACGAAGTTCTTCCGCATCCACCATATTCTCCCGACTTGTCTCCCGACAGAGTTTTTCAGTTCGGGGATAAAAAAGTTGGTGTCACGTTGGGAAAAATGTGTAGAAAAAGAAGGTTAATGCTTCGAATAAAATTATCTTGTTTTCATATCGTATTTTAATAAAAATCCTTTACCTTGGAAACGGACATTTCATGTGACACAACCCAATATATTAGCTCCACATATTTCATTCATACTATAAGCTGGTATGTACTAAATTCGCTTAAAGTTTAGCTATTGTTTGGATTTTACAACTTACTATACTTTGGATTTTACACCTTAATAATCGCTCCAACGTGGGTTGGGTTGCCTTTTACATCAAAGCTAAGCTCCAGAGGTCGTGGTTCAGCCAATCTCCATCCTGAAGACCTCGGCCACTTCACTAATCCATCTACCTCTGGGCCGTCCTCGTCTCCTTCTTTCCCTCTGTTGCTAGTTCAAAACTCGGTTCGGCCATCGCTCTGTAGAGATTTTTCTTACTTGGCCGTGCCACTTTAGCGGGTGTTACAGGAGCGAATAGAGGATTCCAATTTACGAAGATCCGAGATGTAAATTGGACACCGGGATTGGATAACTTGGTAGAGGAATGATGCCAGGAAGTACTTACGGCGAAAGGAAGGGTAAAACCACTTCATCGTAAAAAAAAATACAAAAAGCTCTGTAGAGATTTTTCTTACTTGGCCGTGCCACTTTAGCCTTCGCAGTCCAATTCTGTTGTTAACAGACAGATGAACAACCGTTCTCTCCCGAATAACATCATTTCGAAGTCTGTTCTTTCTTGTTACACATAGGATTCTTCGCCAAAAATCCATCTCCACTGCTTGAAGCTTTGAATAGAGCAGGGATAACCTGGTCCATGTTTTAGCTGCATACGTTAAAATGGGTTAGACGATGGTGTGGAAGATCCTTTATTTATATTTTCCTTTAGAGTCGTCTCGTTCCACAGAACCGGGTGCAGCGTGCTTGTGGATTTTTAGTATAATATTCAAATATTTTCATACCTAAACATTATTTGATATTACTTTTTGCGTCCATGTTTTATTACTTTACTGTTTACTTATTATCATTTTTATAAAATAAAGCAAAAGTCTTACACCCTATTTATTCCGGGACTAGTCCCATTAGAATAATACTACAGGAAATAAACAATGTTATTAACACTGGAGTCTTAGAGTAAAATGATTGAAAATAACAGAATTGAAAATGATAAAATGAACAAATAAAATAACTTAAATAAAAATGTAAACAAAAAAAGTATGTTAACATTAGGAACAGAAATAATATATAATAAAAAATATATTAACATTAATTAAAAAAATGAAAGAAAGTACAATGCTTTTGAATGTTCGTAAAATTATATGTGATTTAATCTAATATCTTTGAAAAGATAATCTTTTCAAATAATGTTCACTGCTGAATCTAATTGAGATTATTTGGGAATTAAATTGACAGGAAATAACTAAATAGATGGGATTTAAATGTTGAAAGAATTTGGGACTTTTGGATATTGGAAGGAATGGGGTTCCAGTGGAATGCGTATCGGATTAAGAACGATCTATCGAAGGCTGTGGATCGATGGGACGTTACATACTGATCAGAAGCCCGCGAGCGGGTGTTACAGGAGCGAATAGGGGATTCCAATTTACGAAGATCCGAGATGTAAATTGGACACCGGGATTGGATAACTTGGTAGAGGAATGATGCCAGGAAGTACTTACGGCGAAAGAAAGGGTAAAAGCACTTCATCGAAAAAAAAAAATAAAAAAGAAATACACACACACACACACACATATATATATATATATATATATATATAATATATATATATATATATATATATATATATATATAATACATGTTTCATTCTCCTTGATTGGTATTACTCTACGTATATTGATGGGGTAACTGTTGACGTGGAGTATAGATATATGATTGAAAAGTTTATTGGGGTGCGGTCATCAATAAAGAACACCCTCATAAGGAAAATTTATTACATATGTGTGCTAACAATTCGGAGTAAATTGTAGGCCCTTATCAGACCTAAGAAAGACCAAAACAATTAAAATACAAATATGGTGCGCGCAACACACTGTTCTCACATACCTCTGTTGTTAATAAAATCAATTTATTTTTAGTCAGCTTTATTTTATAAAAATGATAATAAGTAAACAGTAAAGTAATAAAACATGGACGCAAAAAGTAATATCAAATAATGTTTAGGTATGAAAATATTTGAATATTATACTAAAAATCCACAAGCACGCTGCACCCGGTTCTGTGGAACGAGACGACTCTAAAGGAAAATAAAAAAAGGATCTTCCACACCATCGTCTAACCCATTTTAACGTATGCAGCTAAAACATGGACCAGGTTATCCCTGCTCTATTCAAAGCTTCAAGCAGTGGAAATGGATTTTTGGCGAAGAATCCTATGTGTAACAAGAAAGAACAGACTTCGGAATGATGTTATTCGGGAGAGAACGGTTGTTCATCTGTCTGTTAACAACAGAATTGGACTGCGAAGGCTAAAGTGGCACGGCCAAGTAAGAAAAATCTCTACAGAGCTTTTTGTATTTTTTTTTACGATGAAGTGGTTTTACCCTTCCTTTCGCCGTAAGTACTTCCTGGCATCATTCCTCTACCAAGTTATCCAATCCCGGTGTCCAATTTACATCTCGGATCTTCGTAAATTGGAATCCTCTATTCGCTCCTGTAACACCCCCTCGCGGGCTTCTGATCAGTATGTAACGTCCCATCGATCCACAACCTTCGATAGATCGTTCTTAATCCGATACGCATTCCACTGGAACCCCATTCCTTCCAATATCCAAAAGTCCCAAATTCTTTCAACATTTAAATCCCATCTATTTAGTTATTTCCTGTAAATTTAATTCCCAAATAATCTCAATTAGATTCAGCAGTGAACATTATTTGAAAAGATTATCTTGCTAACTAAAAGCTAATCCTGTAACGGGAGCTGTTAGGGTGGCTCAGGGCTAAGATATGTTGGGATTAGGTGCCGCCGGTCCCGATGGCTGCTACCGCTATTTGCCACGTTGGCTAATGGCCGACCAGCTTCATTCATTTAGGAACCAATTAGAATCTGGAGGTGTCTCCCGCTCAACCTCCTGCTTCAATTAGCAAGCGATGAGGTCCTTCATGTTTCTCAGGGAACTGCCTCAGACTGACGGCCTGATAACAGACCTCGGCGATTAGGATCCAAATTTTATGATGGCTCATCTATATCTATACTAATATTATAAAGCTGAAGAGTTTGTTTGTTTACTTGTTTGTTTGAACGCGCTAACCTCTGAAACTACTGTTCGAAATAAAAAATTATTATTGTGTTACATAAGTCATTTACCGAGGAAGGCTATAGGCTATATAACATCACGCTGCGACCGATGAAAGTGAAGAATCAGTGGAAATTCTGAAAAAAAAAAAAAAACGGGGAGAATTAATCTCGCATCCCAATGATTCTAAATGATTTTAACTTTTAATTTTAAAATAATTCAATATCCCATTAATTTACTTTTTGCCGTAACAATTAATAAATCACAGGGACAAATATTTAAACACGTAGGAATCAATTTACGTCAAGACTGCTTTTCATATGTCGCGTTGTCAAGATCGGGTTGCGGAGAAAATACAGTATGTTCTTCTGCCACAAGAAAATAAAACTAAAAATATCAATTAGGCAGTAGTGCTTTAAAATATATATATTTAAAAAAAAACTTCTTAATAGCGATCATAATAGCAAAAATTGAGCCGGACGAAGTCGCGGGCAAAGCTACTTTATAATAAAACTAGTTACCATTCACTAATTTATTTAGTCATCGCGGTATCTCAAAATATAATGCCCTTTAACACGTTCAGTGTAGTCTATCTAACTTTCCACTAGCGCTGAAATTTTAATAATTTAATTGAATTTTAAATATTCATTTAGTGTTTTTCTGGAAGTGTGACGAAATCGTAAAAGTTAAATTCGTTTTTGACTTACATGATCTCTGGACTTCATCTAAACAGTGTAACACACTTTTTGTTTTCTGTATTAAGTTGTCTGTCCCATCCCAGCTGCATAACTGTAGGCCAGAAACTACTTCTTGTAAAAACCATTATGACAAGAAAACGAAACAATCTTCATCCAACATCAAGCTGATCTTGCATCAGCATTTTTCACATATATTTCATTCTATAACTCGCTTTCCTAAGATAATACTTAAATATGATTATGAAGAAAAAGTGTTGTTTTTTCACAGCCATTTAAATCTTAGAATGAATCAACAAGCTGAATGTTAATTAAAACAGTTGTTTACTATACTATATATTTAAATATTAATTTTTTTATTTGCTAAAACGCTGGTCAAAAGTTGTTATCATTTTATTAGATAATTAAACAGGAGAAAAGATAAATGAATATAATTATTTAATTTGTTATTTATAATCATGTCCATTTTTCCCTAATCCTGTTCCGAATTTTAATCTGACGTATTTAGCCTTTAAATATTGATTGGCGAGTTTCTACGCATTTTTTTGCGAGTACGTCTCACATAATCCTACCTAACCATTAATAAAACAGCCAAAGGAATGTATGAGACATACCTATTTACATAAAGCTTGTTATGAACAATTTTTACTTTCCTATGGATGAAATATATACTAAGGAAAAGTATTGCGATCGTGAAAATTTTTGAATTCCAGTTTTCAACGGAAATACCCGTTTTAGGGTCTCCTGTGTCTAAATAACCAAGTCCCGCAAAAAGGTCACTGTGTGTATGTGGTAACTCACGTTCAAAAACGAAAGTCCTATGAAACTGAAATTTCATATTGAAGACAACTGTACGAGATGTTACAGAATCTTTTTAATCAAAATCAGCTGACCGGAAGATCTAGTTTATACCATGCATTATGCACCTTTTCACAATTGTCTCTAAAACGGTTTTAACGATTTTGATTTAAGTCCTTATATCAATATAAAATTTAACGGAATTTAATATCATGTAGGTTTCATTCTGATCAAGGTTACTGTGTTTGCTGTGATTCAGAATGACGCACAAGGAAGAAAAAAATCATAGTTGAAGGAGCATTCTTTCATTTAAACTTATTTCTGAAGATATTTTAACTGAAATTTCCTTCGTTTAGATATGCTATGAGAAGGATTTAATAGTTACTTTACTGTAAACATGAGCTAATATAATAATAATAACAATATAAGGTGTTCTTCTATGGAATTCCTCTTAACCGTTGTTGCTTTCATGTTAACCACATCTCCACATGAGTAACACTAATAACAATGAAACTTGCAAAACAACACTGTCTCTTCTCACAATAAGCTTTTAAAGTCACCAAGTCTTTAGATGCCTCCATCAAGAAGGAAAGCAGTTCACATTTAACAAACTTCCTTTCACTGACCTCTTAATAATTAATATTTTAATTGTTCTATTTGAAAAATCACTAATTAACACAAAAGATATCAACAGTGATTTGGGAATTAAAGAAGAAACAAAACAATTGAAAGACCCTTATAGGTTAAACTTCTGTTTAAAAAACAGAAATAAAACAACATTGAGTTTTGGTTAATTATATTGAAACTCTTACTCAACTAAATCTATTACTTTAACTTACCTGTATAGGAAATATATAGTAAGGGAAAGTATTGCAATTTTGAAGATTTTCGAATTCCAGTTTTAAACGAGGATACATGTTTTAGGGTTCCCTGAGTCTAAATGACCATGTCCCGCAAAAAAATCTGCGCGTGTCAAGTCTGCTCGAAAACGATAAGTTATATGAAACTTAAATTTCATATTTTAAAAAGCCTGAGATGTTATAACAACTTTTTTACCAAAATCGGCCAACTGGAATTCATACTCTATACTGTAATGTATTGAGGATACTGAGGGGAGTTCATAATTAAATAATTTTAATATTAAACAATTAATGATAACTAACCTTTGTCGGCAAAACATCAAAAGGTGTTTACCTAGCCCCCTGGATTTCCCATCGGTATGGGCCCTCCAGCGGTACCAGAAAACTCTGGTAGTTTCCCCCCAGCGGGGGCCAACAAGAATATTAAGATAGGTGGAAAGATAAGAATAATAGTACAAAGGCTATATCGCCAACCGGGGCACTTCCCATATTGGCCCGCCCGAGGTGACGAGGATGGGAGAGAAGATTCGTAGGGCAGTCTTATTCGAACCAGGAGTTAGTCAAGTTTTATCCTCAGGAAGAGGGAGTCGGGTTCCATCTACAAGAAGAGGAGGTGGCCGTCGAGGTTCTGAGAGCAGCTGGAGGATGATGCCGAGAAAGGGGACCTAAGACTGATATCACCTTCGCCAGCCGGTTAAGTGTTTCAAAGGTATATTGTTGTTTGTAATATTGTATGGTAAAGGTAGTAAAATGTCCCTCAGTATTCTCAATCAAAGTTCTAGGCAATGTGTTGATATACTTTATATGTGTTAGTGAATAATTATAATAACGTATTGATTGAATCTTGTTTACTTTAATCTTACCCTGCATGCCACCTCTTGGATTGATAAACACGATACCTTTGGAAAGGAGATCCATGGTATCATTAAATATAGTTTATATAGCATTTCCAAGTCAAATTCAACCTTTTCCAAGTCAAATTCAACCTTTTCCAAGTCAAATTCAACCTTTTCCAAGTCAAATTCAAACTTTTCCAAGTCAAATTCAACCTTTTCCATTTCAAATTCAACCTTTTTCGATTTCAATAAAATAATAAAAATCAAATTAACATAATTTTATGTTTTAATGGTTATTTTAATTACACCTTGTGTTTTTAACCCTTGTGGCTTGTTAAATGTTCCCAGAGGCCTTTCTACATATAATTAGTCACGAATATAATAATAAGTATAACCGATACATTAATTTTAAGACATTTGCGATACAAGGTCTGGTAGTCGGATTAGCGGGATTCGTTTTATTTTAGTTTTATAATCGCGGGCGAAAATATTATCAATAGAGGTTTATTTTAACTTTTTCGTATTTATTGGATAGTAGGCTAAGCAGATGCGTCCCAAAGGTTCGTTACCGATTATACTATTAATTTTAATCGCACTCGCTCAAATATGGGTTTATTATAACTTTTTCGTATTTATAGGTGGAATAGTCAGGAATCAGTCATTTTTGAAAAGTTTTTAATTTTGCCAACGTTTCGGCTCAAGCTTGTGAGCCATCATCAGGGCTACAAACATCAGAACAAAAGAGATACATATTAATATGATAATGAAAATTTTCTTCTGAATGTAGTGACAATGATAACATTTGAAATAAAACAGAAAATATACCAACATACTTAAATATTATAGATACAAATAATGATAATATGATACATAATCTGATGATGATAAGCATAACAAATTTTACAGAACTTTAGACTTTAATATAAAAGTAAAAAAAACATATATATATAAACGTACCATTACTGAGCCATGTCCAAGCATAAACTGAGGAAAACCATAAACATAGGTAGTATGGGGAGGGGTTCGTGTAAAAACCCTGAAGGTTTTCCCTTCTAAGTGTAAATACTACAGCTTATCTTTGTTTTTAAAAAGTTTTACAAAATTATATAATGGAAAAAACAAAATAATATATCCGTATGTACAATAAGGTTGAACATTTTTAACAGAAAATTATAAACACTAGAATCTGAGGTATTTAGAAGATCATGAGGTATATAATAAAAAACAAAATAAAATAAATAAATAACAAAAACAAGAACCAGAGGTGTTGTAAACAAAAAGATAAATATACAGTAAATAAATAAAATATACATTACACAAGCAATTTGTACAATAAAGTGATAGAGTTATAATTTAAGGAGACGGAAGATGTTAGCATACGAGGGAGAAATTATCTCTTTGTCAGTTTTATGATTTACGGGAACTCGATCTTTTTCCATATGGATATATATAGCTTCGGAGAGGAGTCGCTTTTTGTAGTTAGGTACGGTGGCTAGGATTTCAGGATTATCAAAATCAAAATGATGGTCAAGGGATATAGCGTGTTCGGATAATTTTGAGGAAAATGGGTTACGGGTAGATATTGTGTATTTGTGCTGATAAATTCTTTTTTTGAGATAGTTTTTGGTCTCGCCTATGTAACATGAATTACAATTTGGGGAAGAGCAGGGAATACGATAAACTAAATTTGATTTTTGTAGGAAAGGGATGGGATCTTTTAGTTTTGAATATAGATTCTTTAATTTGTTACTATGTTTTAAAACTAAGCGGAGATGGGGAAAGCTAGAGGATAAGACTTTTTTAATTTTTTGAGATAGAGATGGGATGTATGGAATGGATCTGTGGATGGAATGGAAGGAATTCCTTAACACTTTCCGAGACAAAATTTCACCAAGATAATTTAACCCGACTAACAAAAATCCTAAAATCTAATAATTTTCCTGACCAATCAATCAAGAACCTCATTAAAACTTCTTCAAACCCTCACTCCATCCCCGCACACTCTCCACAAACCGCCATAGTTCCCCAGTACAGATCCATTCCAAAGTATGTTGGTATATTTTCTGTTTTATTTCAAATGTTATCATTGTCACTACATTCAGAAGAAAATTTTCATTATCATATTAATATGTATCTCTTTTGTTCTGATGTTTGTAGCCCTGATGATGGCTCACAAGCTTGAGCCGAAACGTTGGCAAAATTAAAAACTTTTCAAAAATGACTGATTCCTGACTATTCCACCTATAATAGTTTCTACAGTCGACTATACACCCTCAATATTTTTCGTATTTATTGGATACAAGGCTCAGTAGCTGCGTTCCCAAAGGTTCGTTACCGACTACACTATTAATTTCAATAGCGCTCGCTCAAATATGAGTTTATTATAACTTTTTCGTATTTATTGGATACAAGGCTCAGTAGCTGCGTTCCCAAAGGTTCGTTACCGATTACACTATTAATTTTAATCGCTCTCCCTCAAATATGATAAACCTCTACTTGAGTTACCGCAATTAAAATTAATAGTATAATCTGTAACGAGTCCTTGGTTACGCAGCGACTGAGCCTAGTATGCAGTAAATACGAACAAGTTAAAATAAACCTCTTCTTGAGCGAGAGCACTTAAAATGAATTAAATAATTGGGATAGCAACCTCCGCAACGCATCAACTGAGCCTAATAGCGAATAAATACGAAAAAGTTATAATAAACCCATATTTGAGCGAGCGTACGAATAATTAATAGAATGGTCGGGAAAGAACCCCCGTAACGCAGCAACTGAGCCTAGTATCCTATAAATACGAAAAAGTTATAATAAACCCATATTTGAGCGAGCGCACGAATAATTAATAGAATGGTCGGGAAAGAACCCTCCGTAACGCAGCAACTGAGCCTAGTATCCAATAAATACGAAAAAGTAATAATAAACCCATATTTGAGCGAGCGCGATTAAAATAAATAGTGTAGTCGGTAACGAAACTTTGGGAACGCAGCTACTGAGCCTTGTATCCGATAAATACGAAAAAGTTATAATAAACCCATATTTGAGCGTGCGCTATTGAAATTAATAGTGTAGTCGGTAACGAACCTTTGGGAACGCAGCTACTCAGCCTTGTATCCAATAAATACGAAAAAGTTATAATAAACCCATATTTGAGGGAGCGCGATTAAAATTAATAGTGTAATCGGTAACGAACCTTTGGGAACGCAGCTACTGAGCCTAGTATCCAATAAATACGAAAAAGTTATAATAAACCGATATTTGAGCGAGCGCCATTAAAATTAATAGTGTAGTCGGTAAAGAACCTTTGGGAACGCATCTGCTGAGCCTACTAGCTAATAAATACGAAAAAGTTAAAATAGACCTCTATTGATAATATTTTCGCCCGCGATTATAAAACTAAAATAAAACGAATCCCGCTAATCCGACTACCAGACCTTGTATTGCAAATGTCTTAAAATTAATGTATCGGTTATACTCATTATTATATTCGTGACTAATGATATGTAGAAATGCCCCTGGGAACATTTAACAAGCCACAAGGGTTAAAAACACAAGGTGTAATTAAAATAACCATTAAAACATATAATCATGTTAATTTGATTATTATTTTATTGAAATCGAAAAAGGTTGAATTTGAAATGGAAAAGGTTGAATTTGACTTGGAAAAGGTTGAATTTGACTTGGAAAAGGTTGAATTTGACTTGGAAAAGGTTGAATTTGACTTGGAAAAGGTTGAATTTGACTTGGAAAAGGTTGAATTTGACTCGGAAATGCTATATATTGACTAAATATAGTAAGTAAGCTAGTTCTTGAAGCTACCGTTGCCTTAGAAAAGCAGCCGGTCAAAAACATAGCAATACCATGAATTTTGTACATTTTTACGATTTTCTCGATAACGGCTCTAACGATTTTGATTAAAATCGCTATATAGATGTAAAATTTTATAAGCTTAAGTATCATGTAGTTATGGTTCATTCTGATTGAAATAGTCTGACAATGCTTAAATTCCAATATATAATATAATAATAATATTCAAATATAGACGTATGACATTGGATGTAATTGAATGACGTGTGTGGCTCGCATCAGATTTTTTTTTTTCTCATAGTAATCCTACTAGAGGCTATCCATTAATTTTCAACGTACCTAAACTATAGGTTAACAAAAAGAACCAGAATCCATTCTAATTGTGCAAAACCACTCAATATTTTAATTGGATTGCGGTTGCAGAAGTGGCACTTCACCAATAATCGCGTGAACCGGTGCATATGGAAAAGTTTATTATTACAAGTCTCTGGCAATCCTCTTATTATTATATTTTTAATTTCAAATGTTCGAAGTTTGCCTCAAGCATTTTTTATTTTTTTTTTGTAATATAGTACTTATCTGTATAAAATAAATTGTACTAAAATAGTAAAATAATTCTCATTTATTTAAATCATTATAGTTAATATTATTGAAATTGTAAAGAAGCGATACGGAGGGACTTAAATATGTCTCTGACTTACATTGAATATGCGACAATACCGTCTTCCGACCGTTTCTCGGGACGGTTTCCGAGAAGAAGATATTATAATTTTTAACGAGCCCGATTTTTTTTTCCCCCGAGAACCTTCTCTCAGAATATCTTTTCCATATATATTGAGAATTCCTCAGATCCTGGAAAGCAGGATCAGCAAATACCACTTCAGCAGTTGAGGATGGTTTAAGTCTCTAGGTTAAATTACGGTTGCAACTGACCGCCTAACAAGCTGGTCAATAGCGAAAGATGCAGCCCACGTGCATCCTCCGATTGCTGCACAGACGTGAGTGATTTTTGAATCGTAGTGAAAAAGAAGTCGTAGGGTATGTAATTTTCTTTCCTAAAGAGTAGATTTAGTACCACAGCCATCATGCCACACCGGTTACTTTTTTAATACAAGTTACAAACTGTGATTAATTAATTACAGGTTAATTTATTGTTATTTTTATAATATCCGGTCAGAATAATATTATTTTACTCCTAAACGGTTTTAAGTCTTTATTTATTGGTTTTAAATTCCAATTTTCTTTTTTACTGGCTTATTCTAGAAAGCCATTTCTGTTATCAATATTTCTGTTAAATCCGAGTATAAGATTGATAGTTTCATCTAAAACGAAAGTATAACATTTCAGCTGGTATCATCTGTTCATTTTTCTGCTAGCTACATAAAAAGACCTTAAGGAAATCGGCCTAAAGATGATTTTATTCAAAACAACTGAAATATTTTATAATAATTTTTCATCATTTCAAATCAGAATAATTTTTAAATTTTTTTTATTCATATTTTATTGTATTTTATAACTGTATTAACATAAATACAATAAGTAAAACTGTTGAATTATAATAAAGGGCGTGAAAGGTTTGTGAAGAAACTACCCAGCGGTAGAACTTCAATGTATATTTAAGTAAGTAGATCCCGAGGCCATCTTATTTTTTTTTAAATTTAATTATAAAATAAAACTACTTATAACAAAACTACTCTATCAATTTATCAATATCAGAAAAATATTTAATAATAACTGTAGATTTTTCTTCTTTCCTCACACAGACGTTGCCTCTTAATGCCCATAGGAAGCGATACCCACAAGCAGAAGCTTCCAGTAACGCCTGTTACTGTTTATCTATAAAAAGATGTGTTGTATTTAGTAATATTATTTAATTATTGTATTGTATCTTACTGTCCCACACACGGGATAGTGACTTCTACATGCACTGTAAAATGTCTGTATTTTGATTTAAATAAAGAAGTTATTAAAAAAATAAATAAAAAAATAATAATTCCGAATAACCCTACTATCCAATAAATTATTCAACACACTTCTTCACTTATTTTAACTTGAATTTCTGTAATCTGTTTCACCCAAAAATCTTAACGATTCTCAATCGGGTAAGTGGTAAAAATCAAGGAAGCTACTAAAAATATAAAAAAAGTATTTCTTAAACAAAGTTTTTGTTATATTTTATAATATCTTTCCATTGAAATATTTGAAGAAAATATAAAAAAAAAAAAAAAATAGTAATAAAAAAAATAAATATGTTTATGTACCTACTGTTTACTGGAGAAATCTTAATTGAAATTTCCGTAGTATATATTAGGTCCCATCGCTTATTTGCTACTAGGATTTTTTTCAAACTAATGTCATTTATAGCTGAGAGTAAATCATTTAAAATTTAAAAGTGAACGTTAAAAAAATAATATAGTCATAGAAGCTTAAAGTAATAAGTCATATTAAATTTAATAATCCTTCCAAGATTATTCCCACGATATTTCTTGCATATTTTGTTACAAAAATTAAACTTTTTAACTTAGGGCATTCACCTGTCGCAAAATAGACATTTCAAACTGAATATCATAATGTAATTTTTATGTGTAGCGTTTCCTCACTTACTGATAAATTCAGTTTTATTTTCAGAACCGACCCTCTTTTATAATTCCACTTCTTGAGCGAAACTGCTTTGTCTAAAGTTCAGAAGATGTCTAGATTGTTAATTTAAAAAAAAATGTAATATAAAGGTAAAAAACTATAAATTATAGGAGGGAAGGCACGGAAAGAGTATAATTTATTATTGTAGACTTTTTTATTAATATTTTTAATTAATGACGAAATAGAAAAAATAGATTGACACCTAGGAAACCATTTTGATGACAGGATCTTAAAGATAGGGAAAATATGCCGAAACGTTGTTCGCCGGTGTTTATTTTTAATGAAAATGTTTTGCGGAAGAATTATAAACACGCCCAATTATTTTTAATCCAGTTGATTTAAATAATAATATTAATTTAATAATAATAAATGACTTTTTTTTAAATTGTTCATATTATTTAAATTTATCTAAATTACGTTATTCGGCTGAATTCCATAGGTTCAAAAAAAAGAAAAAAAGAACTGATCAAGTTTGCATTCAACATATTACCTGCCTCATATCAAATTCTCCAATATTGGTCTGCTGGCAGTAGACCAGGAGCAGTTTCGAACTAAAAACTAACATTGCGGTTGTGCCAAATACTAAACCAAAGACCTTTCGATATTTGTGATTCTTTGTTCCATTTATTATCTATGACTACCGACTGATTTGGGTCACCTTACAAAATATCATTGTAACTATTAAAGTTGATCTAAGCTACTAGACAAAAATAATGAATAAATGAAAATAATAAAAAAACAAAAACAAATATATAATATAATAAAAATGTTTCTTTACGATTTCCCTGAAATAACTGGAAAAAGGGACAGAAGGTATTGAACAATGGCAACAGGCGGGAAATATGAGTCATGAAAATTATTATAATTTAATTGTGGTATATTTTAAATGATAGAGAAAAAAATGTTATCCTATTAAAGTATTGATCTAGAAAATGTCATAAAAAGTGATCTAGGAAGAGCTGTTTTTTTTTTACTATAATAGAGATAAAATAGGCTATAAAAAATTTAACTTGATCAAGAAAAAGGCACCGAAAATAAATACTACCTTAAATCCGTTTTAGATTATTTTGCTTTGTTTATCAAAATAGCTTAAAAATAATGAGAAAAAAAATTATCATTTATTTTTATATCCATACCTGTGGCTCAACCCGAGACAATAAGCTGATAAATTGGTTATCCTGGCAGGATACTGTTTGGACTTCTGAGCTATATAAAGCAGAGAATATTTTTTTTCCCCATTCTCTTCTTAAAGAGAAAAAGTTCCTAAGATAAATGAAATAAACACTAAAACGGACTATTTCAATGTATACTTTTAAATTTGTATATAGTAATTTACAAATGTGTAAAAAAAAACACATTCTATATTTGAAATTTAGACATCACCAAAGAAAAATCTAATCTGGCTAATGAAGCTTTTGGTTTCTTAATAACCTTACTCTATATAAAATATTCTGCAGAATAGTTTGGTATTTCTTTTGCGAGATTTATTTCTTTAATATTTCTAAGTGAACTTTTATTGAAAAGTTAAGAAGCTATGGAGAAATAATAGGGTTTCTGTCATTTCACAAAGCTTTTCATAAATACGTATTTTTTTTATTTTCCAGGTCTTGGTAGTTTTTGTTGAAAACTTGCTATTTTCTCTCCCATTCGGTTTTTCAATAGTACATATATTGTAATGATTCATGGTAGTAAAGGTGATCAGGGGATTTCATTAATATATGTTAAAGGTAGAGTTGAGATCTTAAGGTGACCTGAAATGGGACATCTGAGTAAATATAATATAACTTGGGTTTGCTAGATAGTATCTCGTAGCTGACTCAGGATCGAAGGAGAACTTCATGACAGCAAGATAACAATCCAACACGTATGTTTTAGATCCAATAATTTTCATGGAAAAAATATTTAGGACTAAATAATTTTCAGATTCTTAAAAAAGAAAGATACCTATAATAAGAATTATGGATATTTACAAGTGTATGTAAATTTATATCAATATCACAAGATTAAAAATATTTTTAAAAAAATATTAAAAAAGGCTTCTGTAGACCTTTTGAAAAAAATAATAATCAATAGTGCGAATTTCATTTTAGTCAGTGATTAAGAGGTTTTAATGTTTTATAAATTGTTCTAGTCTGGTTATCAGTTTATATTTTCCGTCAGGAGTCACGCGTGGTGTAGTGGGAAACATCACAGGTAGATAGCCATACGATTTCTTAAAGGAAGTAAAAAATCCTTGAATATGGCGTTAATCTAAGGGGACGTAAAATGTTGGTCCTAAGCCTGTGCGATGTCTGGTAATGATCGAAATCCCAATCCCGATGAAACCTGAATCGGCAAAATTTAGGACTCCCACAGTAGTATGATGTGAATTTAATGAATAAACAAACAATAATATTTGCTGTGGTCAGTTATTCGTGACCACTTCGTGACCATGAATAGTATTCAAATATTTAGTTATAATAGTTGGTCAGTTACTTGTGGATAGTTAAATGTCAGGCAGTTATTATTCGTCAATCTTCTTTTGTGTGATCTTCAAAGGAATACAGTAAATATAGTGTTGCGGTTGGTGAACTTCAATTAATTTGTTAGCCCAATTTATTTACACTTAAATATTTACATCAACAACGTTGTAATCGCTCCATTATACAGAAAGGCATTCGCCTTTCCTATCAGATCGAAGTAGTATAATATGCAATCAAACAAAATGGCATACCTAAAAAAGATATTATTTTTGAAGAAAAACTAATGTTAGATAGTGAAGATGAAACAATGAGACTTTTTAATTTAATCCTTATGACAAAGCTCAGAACTCTAAAACCCGTAAGTAATCTAGGGTCAGTGCTTAGTAATATAATATAACTGGACTTCAAAATAATGATTCCTTGAACCAAAATGTCAAGAGGGATAATTAATGAGTAAGAAGCAGCCCTAAGCTTCAATCCTTATTTTGTAACCCAATTATCGGAAGAGGTACACACTTTATTAGGATTATGAAAGGTCACAAAAGAGTGATTTTGTCACAAATTATAAACAACAGAATAAATAATGCACTGAATCACGTAATTATTATTGAATTAGCTGAACTAGAAACTTATAAAAATCTACCTAGCCCACTTATCTCCATTTAAAAATATAAAATAAAACTTTTTCAGAATTCCTGAGTTCGCCCCTAATAGTGAAAAGGATCTTTGAAAAATTAGGAATCTGCCATTATTGAGAATTTAGATTCAAACCAGATTAATAAATGGATGCTCGCCGTTTTAGGCTACTTCAACACTTACTAGACAAACGGTCAAACCTTCCTTTTAACTACAGAACGCTCATCTACATGACTATTATAAAACCAATCTGGACTTACGGAGAAGAGCTATGGGGATCTACTAAACCATTAAATTCTTCTCGCATCCAATCCTACAATTCAAAATCCTTCGTAAAATCCTCAACGCTCCTTACTTTGTCACGAATAATCTCATCCATAAAGACCATCATGTTCCCTATGTTACTGATTTGGACTGGAACATGTATCAATCCTTTCACGACAAACTCCATTCTCACTCTAACTCACTAGTTTCAATCCTTTCTTCCTCTTCAATTCTTCCTAGGCGTCTAAAAAGAAGATGGTCCCGAGACCTTCTAGCATAGAATATTTTTGGAGTGCTTCCAATGGGTAGCTTCTCTACATGTATTTCATGTCGTATCATATAACTATCACATTTACTTGATGTATTTTTTTTTAACACAGTCGTAAATATCAATAAAAATGTTTAAAAAAAAATAAACGGAACTGTGACAAATAAAACACTTATTAATATTATAGCAAAATAGCATAGTTAAGGAATACGTTATATTAATCAATCATGATAATTAACATTTCTTTTTTGTTGCATATTTAGAAATTAGCTCTGAAAATGGGTTTAATATAAAATAAATTTAGTTTCCTTCGGAAATAGTTTAGAGCATAATTCATTGTTATATTCTGAAAACATATTCCAGTTGGAGAAATTACTAGCTTTTTACGTTCAAGAACTAGTTTCACTTTCAAGTTTTATTGCAGATTTTTGTAAGGAAATAAATTAGTGAAAAAGGTTTCTGTCAGATTTGTTAATCTTTTATCTTGACACACATTGCGTAATTAAAAATAACTATGAAAATTAAAAATGTTAGGTATATAGTAGGGGTATACAGCATTTTATTCACCTTTTATCACCTACACAATTATTAATTATTAAAGTAGGATGGTAGCGTGGAATCTAGAATTATGATGGCCAGTGATGATATGGATATTCCAAGGAGAGATGTACTAGTTTAAAAATTTCATGAGAATAAAGGGGTCGGTCACAGCTGGTAACTGATATATCAGATATCTGATAATAGTAGAACATTATTTAATAGTGGTAAAAATTATAGAAGAAATCGAGAGGAGAGTCGACTATCACTTAATTACAACAATTGAGACGTTGATTTCCAAAAGGTACTAAAGGAAATTTGTTACGAAATTGATATTTCGATATATTTGTATTCACATCATTTAGTTTAATATAAATCTTTCATCTTTTACATAATGAAGTCTCAAGTCCCTTAAAAACGTGATTTAGAAATGCAATTATTTACTAAAGGTACTAATTACACATTCAGTTTTTGTTCCTAATCATTCTAAAACATTTCATATTATAACATTAAAATAGTGTTATTGATAGAGTAAAAACCTAATTATAGATTTTAATTGCGAAAAGAATCAATAATAATTGCATATTAATATATTTATTAATAGAATACACTAATTAATAGAATCAAATAATTTGTATATTAATATGGTGATAAGGTGATTTTCGCACATCCTGTAAAATTTCTTAAAATGGATATAGTACCTTTCGAAATCAACGTCTCACTGACGGGGCACATACATAGATAGCGTATTGTGTCATAGCGTTGACTTTAGGCTTATTATAGTAGTATAAAACTTTACTTATGTACATAATAATAATCATTTATGTATGTATTCACATAATTAAAACAACTGTGACTGAATTATTTGAACTACATCCACCAATAGAAACATTTTTAATTTATATTAATGCATAAATTTAATTATATTTGTTTTCAAAGATTTCCTCTATTATGTAAGTAGTAAAATAGAGTTTTTAATAGTGGGTTCGGCAAATAATTTTCAAGGATATTAGAAACGACTAAATAAATAAATTATAATAAAAATACACTATTTAAACAGAACAATAAAATAAATAGATATGTATATTTGATAATAAATCGCATTTTGTTATTTGTGTAATAAATCATATTGTTTTAGCTCTGTTTTTTTGTGATAAAAAAAAATATATATATATAAAGTTTTAATGTTCCTGATTTAAAAATATTAATTTAATCTCCCTACAACAGTATTCCCTAGCTATATATTTCTTATCAGTAGTGCAAAAAATATATATATTGATATATGAATGTTTCTAATCAAGGTATGGTTGAAGCAAGTCGAATTCATGATTTCTTATAAATTGATCACATAATTATTATGTAGCAAAATGTATCTTCCTGTTCGATGCTAGCCTGAAAAACATATTATTGCTAGGTAGGCTCTACACGGGACAGATCATGCTTCATTCAAACACGTGAGTATGTTTTTACATTTGCAATAAAAATTTATTCGATTGGCTTTCTAAAGCGTCTATATTTAATTATTTAGGCTTTACCTTGAATTTAGAAGAGCTAGGGATAATAATGATATTTTTTGAAAATTTAATGCTATTACGTCGAATAGAGAAGGGCGGAGAGGTAGCAGCCCACCAGAGCGGAGGCTTCTTCACGACTGGCTCATCGGGTCTCCAATCATCCCCACCATCAGCTGTCTGCCCCCCACCCCTTTCTTTTCACAAATACATGAATGAACTTCATGTATTTTGTTTATTTATTAAACTTCACTTAATGCTACTATGGCTAATTGGACGATGCTACAGTATTAGTCCTAAATTTTGCCTATCCAGGTTTTATTAGGATAGGGATCTTTTACGAGTACCTGACATCGCACAGGCTCGGGACCACCTTTTAACGTCCCATCCGAAGGACAGCATAACTAAGGCTTTTTTACTCCCATTAAAAAAATCTAGAACCACCGGCGGATTTGAACCTCGTGACCTTTGGCATAGGAGGCTGTCATGCTAACCACACAGCTACAAGTGATCCCTGAACTTTATGTAGCCAAAGGTTTTCGAATATAAAATTTTGAATGATAACGTATCCTATACGAACCAAAATAACAAATATCGGAAATTAAATAATTACTGCGATCATCAAATGTGGAGAAATGACAAGGCTCAGACAGTTCTATTAACATATAGATGTTTTTAGTCCGTATATCGACATTTAATTTTTTACTTTCCTTACCTAGGATATGAAATATGTAGTAAGAGAAAGTATTGCGATCGTGAAAATTTTCGAATTCCAGTTTTCAACGGAAATACACGTTTTAGCCCAAAAAAACAAGTCCCGAAAAAAGGTCATGCGTGTTGTCCGTATGTGGTAAGTCTAGCGCGAAAACGAAAAGATGTACAAAAAGATATTTTAAGTTTTCTTCCTCTTAGGTACCTTTCATTTTGTAGATTCTATAAAATTAACCATATCATCTGATAAGTATTGTTAAAAAAACGGCTTAATAAACAAGAATTTGATAACCAACTAAAGGTGGAAAGAGCAATCATATTTTTTAATGAAATTTTTGTGTTTTTGAAAATATGAACAATAATATATTAAATATTTAAGAATATATAATATACCGCTAAAAAGCTAAATATTTTAGAAAAAAACATTATCTTATAAACAAGCTTGTAAAAGTTAATAAAAAACATTTAAAAAACTGATAAAACTTATTGATTGTTTTAGATTAAAATATAATCGATTTTTTAATAAAACACACGTTTCTATAGAAATTCAATTTAATTTATTCTTTGTTAGTTTTACTCATTTTTATCTCTAATGTTATTTAAAAATTCTCTAATCGATTTTAACAAATGTGTTGCCCGCAACAGATTTTTCTATCATCCATTCAAACATTTAAGGATTCTTAAATTAAGAACGAATATTGTGTTGTAAAATTAGTTCATAAAGTTTTCTATTGGTAATTTCAATAAACCTTCAGATTCTTGATAATATTTCAATTCAATATCCCATTTCGATCTATTGTTCGACCATAGTCACAGTTATGGTTGTGAACCGAGCCAACAATTTACGAACAGTGTTTTCTCCTATGCCGTTATCGTAATATACCATGCAAATTTTGCTAACCGTCTTTGCAGTAACTTTTCCTTTTAAGCAATAAAAAAATCATTAAATGTCGAAAATGATTCTTTTTTCTCTTCCATTTTGAGTCAATAAAATACCACTGAAAGATAAAGAATCTCGATTAAAACTTATTCATAAAAGCACCTCAGCTAATACATTTTAGAATATATAAGCATTATTTACCAAATAAACATGGTTTTATTAACACAGAGAAGAATTAATTGAAATATAGAAAAACGCTAAAAACTTATTTTACAAACAAGTAATATTAAAAATATATATGTTTATCATCATAATGGTTGCTAATATCCCAATGATATTCATAATTAAAACAGAACAATAAATGTTAAACATTTTAAATAGAATGGCGTTAAAAGTGGAGACTTAAAATCCATGTTATTAATTCCACCGAATTACCTTTACCCTTAGATGCAAACCAATGCCAGCATGTCAGTCTGTATCCTTTAGCAATATTTAATTTTCCTCAGTTGAATAGTTTTGGTACCTGAGACTCCTTCTTGACAACGTCTCACTTCTTATCCTCACCGTAGACTGAAACGACAAGAAAGATCACTCATATATCAATTACTATAACATTCGCTTGACAAACGCTCAAACCGTCCAACCTACCACATAAATTAATGTATATTTCGATAATTGGGCCAATTTAGTCATGGGATTGAGATATAATGGTCCACTAAACCATTATATTCCTTCCACTTACAACCTTTGCAATCCAAAATCCTCCGAAAGATCCTAAATGACCTTTACTTTTTCACCAGTAGAATGATTCATAAAGACCAGAGCATCTAATTGATTGCAGAATCTGCCAAATATACACATACCGCCTTTAATTACAAATCACTCGTCTGTTAAAAACATTTGTACGCTATCTTTCATCTCCATCTGTTCCTGATAACACTCTGAGGTGATTGAAAAGACGAAGGTCCTGAGAACTTATAATTTAAATAAACATCCAAATTAGACTCAAAGTGTGTCCTTACACGCCTGTGTTACAAACCCATAATTATTTTTAAAATTACTTTATGTATTTTTTGTATTATATGTTTCTTAATCTCATTAAAATAAAAAATACTTATTCTTAATTCAATCCACTGGTATTTCATCAACAATTAAATCATCCAGAAAACATTTATGTGTTCATAATGAAAATTTAAGAATCGATATAAATGAAAAGCCATTATGGTGTAGATGTTGGAATGAGGAGAGAGGACTAGGTTATGACATTTCTATAAGCAGATTACTCTTGAAATATTCAAATACATATCAGAATATTTTAACTACCATGACCATCTTTTCAAAAGAGTCAACTATTTAAGGTGATATTAAAGTTTCCTACAGATCGCCTAATTAACCAACTAACCTGTACCTCTACAAACCATCGGCCTTGGGTCTTGGCCTGAGTACATATGTGATACATTTAGTGATTCGCAATGCTTAAAGGTAAACATGCGTGCAATAAGGGGCGATCCTCATAGGGCAAGGTCTATATCACACTCAGCCTACAGTTTTTTTCCCATGTTTGGGTTGCCAATGTATACAAGCTAGGTCTGCCCCAGGACGGTCTCCATACCCTAGGGTCGAAAGAACAGAATACATAATATTCTGCCATAGCCGGGATTCGAACCCAGGACATAGAGAACAGTAGACTAGCGCTGTACCCATTTGACCACGCCACTCCACATAGATTGCCAATAGCCTTTAAAAAAATGCAATAATGATTAAAAATATGCACTAAGGGCATCTTAATCTCCATTACAATCAACTACAAACCAGATAAAGATTGTACAAAAATCAAAGATGAAAAGAGATCTTTATTTTCAAGACCTAATACTCTCCTTCCAATATAGCAAAAAATAGATAAATTAATTGCAAATTGAATTATCACTTGTCTAGCTAATTCCTATCAGTATTGTTCAATAAAAACATCAGCAGCGAAATGATTAAAACTAGTGAAAAATATATTAAAAAAGGAAACATCCGGATTTAGAAGAAAGTTTAAAAAAATATAAATAATCTTAGACATATTAAGTATAATGATAGTGCAATATTTTATAGCGCCGCGAACGTCAAGTGTTTCTTACCCGCACAACAGTACAGTGATGCGGGTAGAGCGAACATTGAAAGTTAGTCTTTTTCCCTGGGAGTGTTGCTACAGATACATTGCATTGCTGGACGAATAAAATCAGATCAACATATTATACAATAGTTTTGATAAACCACAGAAAATCAGGAATATTTAGCAAGTGTAATATATTTTTGGAAGTGCAAAGAAAAACATGAAGCTGGTACACTGACATGAATGCAATTGAGCTCATTATTTTGTGTTCAAATCAGTTGTGCAAAATCAAAAGAAAATCATTGTATATTAATGACTAAATTGTTTTAATTCCTAAATCATTTAATTTTATTTTCAAAGTATTAGAGAAATAGATCTAGAATAATTGCGTATACCTCGTGTATAGTATCTCAACCTTAAAAATATGTGTGTCTATTCATTTTACAGATAATACTTTTATGTTATTATGAACATGTATTGTATCTAGAATCCTTATTTTTCCAACAACATTAATCATAACTATATTAAACAGAAAAATAGATCAAAAACTCAGATCTGGATTAAACTGTTAATCATTTCGGATAATTCTAAAACTTATACCAGTTAGAAAGAACTTCCAATCGATAGTTTTATTCATGCACCACAAATAGATCGAAATGTGTGAGTGTATGTGTGTGTGTGTGTGTGTGTGTGTGTGTGTTTGTGTGATTTTTTTGTGTGTGTGTTGTGTTTGTCTTTTTATGCCTATAGATAATCTATACAAAGTTTATCATTTTTTGTTTGTTGTTTTATCATTATTCTTACTTTTTTCAATAAAAAAAACGTTTATTTTTTAATAGGTTTATTCTTAAAGAAGATAGCAACTAAGAATTATTTTCGTAGAGATACTATCTCATTCTATAATTCCTTCTTCTCTTTAACGATTCATCACCACGATTCTTTAGGAGAAAATGAGAGATTCAATACCTAAATAAAATTTAATGAGAAAGTATTGCTTTACAAGTCTATTCTACGAAAAAAAGGTACGATCTGGCATTAAAGTTAAAATTAAAAGAGAAATTTAACACCTCATCTAACTGCTCAGTTAATGAAGTTCCAGTTTCGCCTTAAAGCTCATAATAAAGTTTGATAAATGGAAAGAATTGTTAAAGTACCGAAACATCAGTTGGTTTGAATTTGAATAATTTTTATTTGAAGCATGTCACAAACTTGAGAAGAGCTTCTTCAACATATGTTGATTAATGGTATGTTGAAGAACTTTTATAAGTAAGAAAGAATTTTAATCTAGTTAAAAAGAAAATTTGAGAATTCTTAAGAAGTTTATAGAATATGATTCGAAGAAGATATTTTAAGTTGTTGAGGTGGTATTCATATATTTCCTATTTATATTAAAAAAGTTTAATAAAGGTGCAATATAATGTAGAAAAGATATATTTAGTTTAGAAATGGAAACAAATTATAAAGCGTTCCCAAGTATACTTTTTGTATTTATTATTGTTGATAATTTTTCAATACTAGCTATAGAGAGCAGGTACTGAAATGAATGAATGGCAGCAACACGTACGCTGCTTCGATTCAGAAAATAATCTTCTCACTGTGCTTCACCACTACACTAAAAATATACCTAAGTAACCTAAAACATTTAGTAATTTTCTTTAATATTCTTTGAAATTCTAATTTTTCTAAAAAAGAATAGAATCAGCAACATTAGGTTTCATACACTTATATTCTTCTATGTACACCAATGTTTTGTAATTTTCAAGGTTTGATAATCCATACAATTAAAGAACACTATAATTCTTAAATATTTTAAATGTAAATCAGTTTTTTCATAAACACAGCTTTTCTGTTATTTTATGATGGATACGTGTAGTTTCTGCATAATATATTTTTTTATGTTAATATTTTTGTTGTTCACTACTTTCATTCAGTGTAAACAATAAATGAATATGAGGTTAGATTTTGATATTGTGGCGTGACATGCACCTTTTTCTGGAGTGTTCTCTATAGCGAATTTATGTCAGGAGGTTACTCATTCAACTTATTTTCAGCCTTCTGCGATTGTGTGTGGCATGTTAGTGATAGACATGTTTTGTATTGATGTGTTGGTATGTGCGTGTAAGTTACTGTGGAAACGTTTGTTGAGGTTCCGAATTTATTCATTGACTGTTGTCATGGGAAGGTCTGTATCTAAGGTAATGTTGCTGACGTAGCATGGAGAATAAGTTATAGTTTTGACAGTTTTTGATTGAAAAAATTTGATTTTGACGTTAGATGTCAGTCCGGTATATTTGCAACGCGTAAGTATAAATGGGGTTTAGTAAGTATCTGTAAGTGCTCAAATTTCGTTCAATTTTCATTGTTGAACGTCTTGAAAGTAGTGAGTATAGTTTTAGCCTTTTTTTAAGCGTTGTCTGTTTGTCCTTGTTATATGGACTTCATGTCATTCTTATTTTTAATGTCAAACCAAGATAATTTGGTGAGCTTGTCTATTGAATTTGATATTAATATAGGAATTTTCAGGTTTTATAACGGAAAGTAATAGTAAAATGTTAAGATTAGTCGAATTTTCCCAAGCTATGGCTTTAAATATTGATTATGCGTTGAGCCTTTATCATTTAAATACTTATGTTTTATGCAGTTCTTTTGTTACCAATAATCAATTTAAAACACTCTTTATGAATATCGTATTCTTAAAATTATTTTCAGGCAGATGCATCTATTTTGAGATTAATATTACTCAATACTATCTTGAGTCTTTTATAGATGTTATAAAAATATATACGGGAGCTGAAAGATCCTTATTTTTATTCTTTTTTTAGAGCTCAAATAATGACCTTTTTTAGTATTGTTCCTTGAGTAACCATTCGTTGGATAGGACAGTAATATTTTAAACACCAAAGATATTTATGATCAACCGCCTTTTTGCCGATTTAATTGTGTCTTGGGAAAAATATTCTTTTTTTCCTAAGTAAATTTATTATTTTGAAAAAAAATATTAAAAAGAAAAAATATCATGTCCTATATTTTTAAAGAGTGCATATATTCGAAATATATTCTAAAAAAAAGGGTGAATTGTTGAGAGATATTTATGTTTCAACAATTCACCTATTTCTTAAACTGGCTCCTTATTTTATGAACATGAAGGTTGGTTTTAATTAGAACCCAACTGAACTCCAACTATAAATACAACTTTAGGTTTATCAATGATATTATCCTGATTCCAGATCACACTAAAAAACTGATGATTTTCAAATACTCGTCTACGATAGTATTAATATCTTATAATACAGATGATTGTTTTAATATGATAAGAATCATCTTTAATAAAATTTAAAAGTCTTTAGTAAAAAAGGTGCTTGATCATTAATTAAATATAAATGTGTTTTTCGACTTATACTTTAGCTTCATATTAAATAAAAAAGACAGATTAATAAATTAAATAAATTTAGATGAGGAAGATGGTTGGGGATGCGGTCATAAATTAGGAACACACATTTAAAACAAGTGCTATTTTAATTATGTGCCGACGTTGCCTACAATGTGGGCCTTCATCAAGGCTAAAAGAAACAAGATAACAACCAATGTAATTATAGACATAATAATGCGTTAGGTATATATACATTGAATTGAATATATTCAATATATATTTATATATATATATATATATATATATATATATATATATATATATATATATATATATATATTATAATTTTGTTTTAAATAATTCGGGTTTTGGGCCATTAAACTAATACTCCTTCTTAATTTTCTTTATTTTGACGTTTCGATCCTCCGTCCATGAATACACATAGGATCCTTTTCAACACTGCAACAAAGAATTTTATTGAGCACCGGCACACCACTCAGGCTAACACAGGGCAAAATAAAACAAAATTATAATATAAAAAAAAGGGTCGATGATAATTCTTGTATATATTACTAAATATATAATAATTTATATAATTTATATATAATATATATAGGTATATATATATTGAACCCCATACCTCACTTAACTGCCCTTCATACCTAGAATCCCTCAACCTTTGTTGCAATTCCGGATACCTTACATTCAATGGACAGTTCTTTAATCCAATTTCACGACTACCCATGAGAAATCCTCTCGCCCCTGACCTCGCCAATATTGTCCTTAACGATTTACTAAATTTGATAGTCCCTCAGTTTCCTGAGGTTATTATCCTAATTAAAAAATACGTAGACGACCTCCTCCTTGTTCTTAACCCCGATAAAATTACTGACATTCTTTTAGCCTTTAACTCTTACCACCCCTGCCTCCATTTTACCGCCGAATCCGAAACAAACTATTCCCTTCCATTTCTTGACCTCCTCATCATTAGAAACCCTAATAATACAATATCCACTGACTGTTACACGAAACCGACTTACTCTGGCATACTATTAAACTTTCATTCCCAAAATCCCCATCATCAAAAAATTAACGTTGCCAAAAACCTTATACACCGAAGCCTTTTCCTTTCCGATCCCCGTTTCCACGACATCAATATAAACCGCATAAAGACAATTCTCCTGGCCAATAACTTCCCCCCGAGATCATAAACAAACTTATTAATAACCACAATTTTTTCGATTCCGCTTTTTCCTCCACAAGTGGAGGGAAAAGCCCAGTCTGGGGTCCCTCTATAGCACTTGTATATTTTGTATATAGTTATGTTTGTTTATTTGCAAATTTATTTATCTCAATTATAGGTTAATGTTTTGTTTTGTTTTGTTTTTATATTTATTATTATTTAATTCTATGTATATCATTTATTTGGATTTATCTCAGTTTTAGGTTGTTGTTTGTTTTCTTATTTTGTATATATATTATATTTTATTTATTTGACTTTATCATTGTATATATTGTGTGAATGGGTTCATATATCACTATTACTAATGTTCATATAGAAACAAATTGTAATATATCTCAATAAAATAAAAATAAAATAACCACAAGAATCAGTCTCAACCTCTCTTTCTACTCCATCATTACCCAGTATAACTCCCTTATATAGATCCCTACCTTGCATTCCCTCTCTTTCAGAAAAAAATAAAAAATCATTAAAATCCTTCAATCCAAACCTCAGACTTGCTTTTAAATCCTAGTACAAACTCTCCAATATTTACAGCTTACTTAAAGACATTATACCAACAGACCATCGTTCAAAAATTGTTTATAGAGTCCCTTGCGGAACTCCTAATTGCAACTCTGCCTATATTGGTGAAACCAAAAACCTTCTCAAAGATCGCATCACCCGACACAAATATACAATTTCCTCAAAAAATTCTACCGCTTCAAAACTTTCAGAACATTCCTTAACCCTCAACCATTCTTTTGACTTTGATAAAACATCCATTCTTGCCACTGTTCCCAATCATGACAAGCGACTCGTTACAGAATGCATTTGCATACAACTAGAATCCCTTCGTGTTAATCAAAAGACTGACAAACATAACTTATCACTAGCTTATTCTCAAATATTAAATATAATAAAGCATCCCTAGCTCATTTTTTAAACAACCATCTGATCATCTCTTCAAATTTTATTTTTATTTACTTATCATTTTTTTATTTATATATTTATTTATTTTTTGGACCGCAATTTTATTTATTTATTTGTTTACCTACCAGATTACTGTTTTATTTATCATTTCCTTCGACAGCACCTTATCGTCATTAGTTATTACCTAATCGTCATTAATCATCGTTCATTCATTATTACCTATATCTTTTAATCTTTACCTCGTCACTATTACTTACATCTTCCTCTTTATAGTCATGCTTGTATATTTTTTGCTTCCTATTTTTTTTATTTTTTACTAATTCTACATTTTTTTAATCTCAATCCGCTATTTTATATTATTCATATGTATTTAAAAAAATCATTAGCCAATCCTTTAGTTTTTTTTTTCTTCAACAAACAATCGAATCAGTAAACATAACATAGCTCCTTGGAAAAGCTACTTGGCTAGCGAACATTCTAGTTCCCATATTTTCCGTCCCACGCAACGTACGTTTTTTTAAACAGAAAAACATCACTTCTTTAGACACCGTCTCAGAGTCAAGTATGTATCTTTTTACTTATTGATTAGGATCTTTTTTTCATCGCCTATTTCTTTCTCCCTCTTTCCATACTCATATCTTTCTCTGTTACATATCCTGACGTATGATTAATATTACATTATTTTAAAATTTGAAATTATTTTTTATTTATTCTGTTTCTCTTTTTTAATGACTATGTTCTTTTTATATATTACCTATACTCTTAACTATGTTTTTACCGTATAAATATATTACCGTCATATATCACTACAAAATTGTTCATATTTAAAATTTTAATTGTTCACATATTTTTCCTTTGTCATTTTTTCATTTGCTTAGTCTCTCTTTATTTATTCTTATTACAATATCGTTATCACGATTCTGTTTACTTGCATATTTTATAACTATCATCTTAATTTTTTTTATTTTCATACGTAATTTTATTATCATTTTACATTTAATTTTATTTATGTTCCCATATTATATTACTGTCATATTATTATTATATACCTAACGCATTATTAAGTCTATAATTACATTGGTAGTTATCTTATTTCTTTTAGCCCTGATGGCCCACATTGTAGGCCGAAACATGGCACATAATTAAAATAGCACTTGTTTTAAATGTGTATTTCTAATTTATGACCGCAGCCCCAACCATCTTCCTCATCTAATTTCTCAACGATCAACAAAAACTCCACCATTTTAAATAAATTTAGATTAATAGTAATAAAAAAAACAAAGTAAGGAATATAATAAATCAACTGTTATTTCTAATGACTGAAAAATAAAATTACAATTATAAATTATATTATTGTGGATATAATTAGTTGACCGTTGAGAATTACTGAAGGAATTAGTCCGGGTGGCGGTCATTAAATGAAACAACTGAATAGTTTTAACTATTTTATTGTTTGCCAACGTTTCGACCCCCATTGTGGGTCATCATCAGGGCGTCTGGTAGGTGAGTGGAAACTGGCTCTAGGCAGTTTCCCATTGCTAGTCCAGAGACCTGATTGTAAAATTTTCCCTTAAAAGTGAGGTATCCTGTTTTGCAGCAAAGTTCCAGTGATTGTAAGTAAGTAGAAAGATTTAGCGTGGTGTGAGGTTCGATAATGGTCCAGTGTTTTTTAACTAAATGGAGAACTTTGTCAATGGGAATATTAGTGAATAAGCTTTCGGCGTCAAACGATGTTAAAATGTAGTTAGGGGGGATTTGAAGTGATAATAATTGTTGTCGGAGGTAAAGAGAGTTTGTAATGTCGTAGGAGTTTGTACGGCTGAGTATTTTTAGTGACGGTAGAAGAAATTTACTGAGTTTGGAGGAAGGTGCATTGATGTTTGAAATAATGGGACGGAGTGGATTACCGGGTTTGTGAATTTTCGGAAGGCCATACAGACGTGGGGGTAAGGAATTATAAGAGATTAGGTTTCTGTATGTAGATAGATTAATGAATTTATTATCGAAGAGATTTTTGATATGTTGGTTAAATTTTATCATGAGAGGACGGGTTGGGTCACGGGTAGAGGGTGTATATGTTGATAGGTCTGATAGAAGTGAATTTATTTTGTCATCGTACTCAGTTCTGTCCATAATAACTGTTACGTTACCTTTGTCGGCTTTGGTTACTAAAATTTGGTCGTTTGATTTGAGGAATGAGCGGGTTAAGGAAAGATCTTTGAAGAAGAGAGGGGAAAATGACGAACGAGGTTTGGGGTGTTGGAGGTGGTTGGAAATCATGTTGCTAATCCGCAACCGGGAAATTTCTTTGTCTTCGTCAGTTATTTTGAAAATGTCGTCTTTATAAATATATTCTAGATCTGTTATAAGTTGGGGAATCATTTTAGAAGGGTTAGAAGAAGGGGTAGAAAAATTGGGACCTAAGCTTAAAATATTATTAACATTAGTGGGAACAGAGGTAGAGGAAATATTTTTGATCCAATCATCCGAGCCTTTGGGATACGGTTTTTTATTGATACTCTTTTCATAAATAGTTTTAAATTTTTTAACGAGGGAAAATTTTGTCTGTTTTTTAGTGAATGCAAAAATTGTTTGAATACTTGTAGTCAGTTTGTCCATGTTGTGGTCGCCTATAATAGGATGTAAAGAGGAATTTAAGGAACTGATATTGTCGTTTATGAGGTCTATTTGTTGTATGGTTTCCCTAATTTTTAAGTTAAGTAACGTTCTCTTGTATTTCTCCAATGAGTGTGTCAATTTGGAAGTAAGGGAGTTTGACAAAGGGACTTGACTAATGCAGTTCTCAATAAATTTTGGAAAAACAGAATGGGTTCGACATTTTAATAAAAAAATCCTTTGTTCAGTTTTTTTGGCCAGTCGTTTGTGAAGGCCAGTTTCCACTCACCTACCAGACGCCCTGATGATGACCCACAATGGGGGTCGAAACGTTGGCAAACAATAAAATAGTTAAAACTATTCAGTTGTTTCATTTAATGACCGCCACCCGGACTAATTCCTTCAATAAATTATATTACTTAAAAAAATATATTAATATCATTTTTTTTTTCTTCTCTGGCCGTGTGGTATAATCTCCTGGAAGAATATAGTCACGATTCTAGATGAAATTTGTTAGGATAGGGTCATCACTCCCCACGCCTATTTTTGTGAGTGGGTACCATTTGGCTGAGTGAATAAAAGCCGGGGGAGAGGCTGTCAGTGAATCCCCATTTAATTCTGTCCTTATAAAACTCCCCGCCGGGACTGGGATTTGAACTCACAACGTTTATCATAAGAGACTACCGCGCTAGTCACTCAGCCACGGGCTCCCCCAGATTAAAATGTTTATAAAAATCTAAAATGTTATTTTGTTATTTTTTTTTTTACAATCGCAATTTTTTTTTATTGAGTAGAATTACAATCTGTCCCAATTTGGACATTAATAGTAGTGGTGGAAGATTACATTCATACAATATTTACACAGCAATAAATTTTGTTAATTAGCCAAGAGTAATTGCATAATAGCAATCACGAATCCAAGCCTCAGTATTCAGAACTACTTGTGAAGTACGGTTATTTCTCGAATAAATAAATAAATCATCAATGATGCTCTAATTATTATGAACAAAATACCCTCTATAAAAATATAAAAAGTGTAAAACAAAGCAAATAGTTAAAAAAAAAAATAATTATGAACCAAAGACGGTACGTCAATTGAAAAAATAAAAATTTTAAAATACCTACCATTATATTAGCAACCAGATGCAATAATAAAAATGATAGGATTTTATCTCCTTAATATGAAGAAAAATATTTGTATTTAATGGTTTAAAAAGTTTACTTAAAACATAACGGAAATTTAATAAAATAAATAATATATAAGCCTAGTGCGATTAAAACTACGGATGTTCGAAACGTTATAAAGGAAAATCAATATCTTAAACAAAAGAACTCATGCGTTTGTTTAAGATATTGATTTGTATAACACTCTAACAACATGGAAGGATACATCGTTCCAAATTTAATAAAAATGTCAGATCCTAAAATTTCTGGATAAATTAGCTTGGAATGTGACTGAACTAGTTGGAATGTTCACTTCGTTATTGATCAATCGTTCACTATTTTACGCAGCACTTTTGAGTGAAAAGATTATATTCTTTGGATTTTCGATGGTGTGGCGCTCTGCAATGCCATCGAAAACCCAAAGTGCTGCGTAAAATAGTAGACGCACCGTTTTACATGGCATGGTACATAACGAAGTGAACATTTCAACTATTTCAGTTTATACTTTGTATATCTAGATTGGTTTTAGCAAAACTTTATAAGAAGTTAGTTTGTTAGTTAATGGTAATTTAGAAAGTCTGTCGAGTAATCAATATAAAAGACTATATCGTTTGTTAATTTTTTAACGTTTTTGCCGAATGTGTGTTCCAGGTCAGTCTTTTTTCTAATGAATACTTAAATATTTTGGAGCTTGGAATTGAAATATTATTCAAATAAATGGGAGGAGAAGGCTTATGGTTCAGAGTGAATACCACATGAACGCTCTTGGACTCATTCATTTTAATTTATTTCTAATAGCCCAAGCAGAAATTTCATTTAGGTGATTTTGGAGAGAGATTGAAAATTATTTTAGCTGAAAACAGATTAGCTGTATCATCAGCAAAAGTAGCTAATAGAGTATCATTGTACTGTGTCAGGTCTGACATATATACATATGGTATTCAAAATTGGTTCTAAAACACTGCCCTGAGGTACACCTGCCTTATTTTGCTTAATGGCAGAGATTTCAGTCCCCACTTTCACGGAAAACCCACGGATGGTAAGGTATGAAAGTATTATTAAATATAAGGTTGGTGGAAGTAAAATCTTAAGTTTGCAAAGCAACCCTTTATGTCAAAGCTAGTCGTAATCTGTCTAATGTTAATGAAAACTCCTGGACAATATTTTTTTATTCTAATGAATCAGAAATTAAATCAACTAACCGGTGACATTGTTGTATAGTAGATTGATTTTTTTTTTTTTTTTTAATGGACTGATGATTGGTATACATTTGAATAGTTAAAGAGATCTAGACGTTAAAAAATTTTTTCTTTGAATAATTTAGAAAACGAAGGAAGAAGGCTATTCATTTTATAGAAATTCAGACTGTCAGTGGGTTTATTTGTTTTAGCACCATGATAACTTCAGAATATGGAGGTAATGTCATTGGTAAGGGCACGGTAATTTGGGAGGCCATCTTCATAATAAAATAAATAATAACCTGTTAAGACAACTTATTGTGAAAATAAGACGTTCAAAGACTGAAAATTATAATAATTTGATGAACCCTTTGTACACTAATAAAATACTATTATGAAATATGAGCAAACGGATACTCTAGCACCACGAAGTTTCTTATCCACTCAAATATTCTGATGGCTCTAGGGCAAAATCAGATGCACAAAAGGCTCGATTGTTTTCTCACCATCTCATTGGTACATTTTTTCAGTATTGTGGTGATGCCCATGTTGTTACAAATTTCCTCAGCTCCGCTTCGAACGCAAAACACTCCAGCAGAATATGGGATACTCAGAGGATGTACATTGAGGCGGTGACCCCTTCGTCATCGGGTAGCCGTTGGTCAGCCTTGGGTTGCCAATCCTTAATCGAGCCAGTACTACTTCCTCCTTCCTTCACATCCGTAGGTCCGCTCTATCATACTCCACGCAAGACTCTACCACTCTCAGTTTATTCTCCTTCATTGCAAACTACGAAGTCAGCCAATGTTCACGGACCTTTTTTTTTTTTTTTTACGAGTGCTATTATTTCCTACGTTAATGCACTCGGAACAAACAGTCCTTCTGTGACATCAATTAGACCACCAACCTTCACCAAGTACGAACAAATTAAATCCCGATTTATTGCAAGCATCTCAGCATGATATGTCGAACAATACGAAGGTAATAAATACATGTTCGCGTCCTCTGAGATGACAGCAGAGCCTATTCCATCTAGTGTTTTATACCCATTCGATATAAGTCCACATATCGTAAATATAAAACATAAATAAGTCCACTCGCTATGTTTCCGCTGGAATTGTAGAAATTCCGATTTGTGTTCGAATTGGCCGATTATACCATAGCCTATTTCGCAGTCAATACGGTGGGTTTCAGGTATTGGATATAACCATGGTTCTGATTGCAGAAGT
This sequence comes from Piezodorus guildinii, assembly GCA_023052935.1. NCBI lineage: Eukaryota > Metazoa > Arthropoda > Insecta > Hemiptera > Pentatomidae > Piezodorus > Piezodorus guildinii. The sequence goes on along the minus strand of CM041292.1, from coordinate 101,613,648 downwards.
AAAAAAAACCAGTGGCTTCGGTAAGGGATGATATTCGAATTTCGATATTTGTGTCAGCGGTACATTTAAAACTCATGATCATATTTATGACTCTTCTTCGATGGATAATAAATTACTTTTAAAAAAATATGTGTATCTCTTTTGCCACGTCTAGGCATTATGCTGAATGATAAATTGTAAGCTTTAAACTGAAATAATAAAAAAATGATATCTTGTACAAGGCAATCCAATTCCGATTATTATTTCAGACCGTTAGATTTTATCGAAGATTAATAGTAGAAAGAAGAGGTAAGAGATGTGACCACTAAGGGTTGACTAACGGGCTGGCGAGGGATGAAGGGATGATTATTAGCCTTAAGAAGAAAGGAATGGACACTCCCTGTAACGGAGGGAGGGCTGAGCCACGATACGAGGCCCGCTTTTGTCATCTCCTTTCATTAGCGATTCTTCCTCCCCGCGATCCGATATCGGATATTTCTTCCTCCCAGTTGGCGCCCATGTATCCCCACCCTCTGGCGGAACGAGCTTTAATCAAGTTTAGCGGAGTTTCCTTCCATCCGAGTGAGGTAATAATCGAGTTTTCCACCCTGACTTTTAAGTCATGGTAATTAAAATACAATTACCATGTTAAAACGTTAATTCAAAAATTAGTACAAACTTCGTTGACTGATTTTAAACAAGAGAAACTTTTTTTTTTTCCCGCACTCGGACTTTTTCTTACACTTGTTCGGAAATCCCAGACAGCCATTGTATGAATAAATGCATGAGATTCCTGAAAGAGAACAGTACTCAGCGATTCCTACTCCATTCTCAAAGTTTACTAAGAATAGTGTTCTTCAAACTGGCGTTCCTTCCTTTTCAGTCATCAATTTAATATTAAGTGGTAGGGTTAGGTTAAGTTACTTACTATATCAACACTTCGGTTTGGTGCTAAATCACCAGCACAAGAGGAAGAAATCCCTAAAACGCTGAAAAAAGGGCAAATTTCGATATTAACATCCAGCCGATTTGGAATGTTTTTCAGGATTAATTTATGTGCAGGGAATTCGAAACCATAGTTTCTGGTCTTGTGAAAATTTTCAAAGCAATGTAAGACAAACAACAAACCGAAAAAACTATTGGAAAGATACTGGTTAGGTTAGGGTATTGGAATACGTGCGAATTTATATTTCTTTCCTTTTTTTAATTTTATCTACTTATTTTTTCTGGAGCAGGTGACATTCTTTGATGAACCTCAGTAGTGAACTAATTGTTTCACTAGAGTCTTTCAAGCTCTTACTCAGCGATCTTGGTAGATTAAATTTATCCATTAGTACAAAGAATTTGGGAATGTTGTCAATTATATGTTTTATTGAGAGAGGCACTCTGCACATATCACACATTGGTTCAGGCTGCCTGAGGATAAGATGGACATGTGTGAGCCTGCTATGTCCAATACGAAGTCTCACCTAAGCAGTTTCCTCGCGGCGATCACTTCGCAGTGATGTCTTCCAGGGAGAAGGCGATGGCTTGATTTTCCTTAATTTATTTGTGTGTCAACCTCTCACCAAATTTGTTCCAGGGCCCAAGAAATTTTCCCTTTCAGGTAATTTTTTACGTGCTCCTTCATATAAGTTGGGTGTATTGGGACATTTGGAATGCAGCTTCTTTCGCAGCCCTGCCGGCTTCTTCATTGCCATCAATGCCCACGTGGGATGGAAAACCCAAGTCCTTTTTTTAGTATTTTTAAATTTCCCATATCTTTTAAATCCCCACAGATACGTCACGGTATCTCTCAAACATTCGTATGATTTCTCATTTATACTTGCACGACAATCAATGCTAATTGTTTTTTTATCCTGTAATTTTTATTTTCTTATCATAATATCTAAATAAAGACATTTTACTTTACGTTTCAAAGCGTTACAACCTCTCGAGAAAGGTTAATAATGATGCAGGATTTTTTTACTATTTTGTGTTGTATAAATATTTTTGATCATATATTCCTTATTTAATATATATTTCTATCAGTATTACAATTCAAGAACAAATTGAAAAAAAATACGTTTTAAATTAAAGGGGATTTCCTAATAGGATTAACTGAAGAATTTTTCTTCATATAAGATTCTATACAATTAAAAACTTAGCTTTTATTCGCGTTCTCGTACCCCTATGTTCGTCCTTACGACTTTAAACAATTCAACTATTGCGAATGAAATGGTGGTGTAGAAGATTCCAATTCTCAAATATTAATTGATTTATATTCAAGTCGTCTGTCTTTGCAATAATTTTATTTCACTTTACTGAAAATTACAGTGTTGATAACTGGTTTAATTACAAGGTATAAAAAATGTTGTATGTGTGCTGGTTATTAATCATTAATCAATTTGAAATATTCAGCTAAAATGTTAATAAATTGACTAGCAAAATATCTTTATTAGTTGTATGAATATTGCCATTTTTCTTGGTGTTTTATCAGATTAATGCTTCTGATGTGTGCTTATAGAAACGAAATGGAAGAAGCATCGGACATCACAATAGGAAGGAAGTGAGAAAAAATAAATGTGCTAATTCTAAGAAAATATGCATAAGATTCTTTCTTTTTTTCTGGAAAATTATAAGTTAATTAATCTTCAACTAATACCAAACGGCCCCAGAGAAATTGTCGCTGACAAAACGAAACAAACCCAGATCCATTTGAAAGATAAATGAAGCGACATGAAGAATGGCCGCTATATGTCAAGACTCAATGGCCATTACTTCTTGCCTGTTATTTTTTTAACGGGTATCGCGTAACACTAGTTCGTTCAGTCAGATGATGTGATTTTTCAAATCTATTAGCGTCTCGAAACCAATAACTTTCATTCAATGATACCTTCAAACCTTTTATACAAACTACTCTGTAAATTAATTTTGTGCTAAAGTAAAAGTTGTATTTACTGATGTTTGGATACTCTAGAACTATTATACAAGTAATTATTACTTATTTTTATATTAAGTTTTTTTTTTCATGATTTAAAAAATTAATAAATAAATAAAATAACAACCTTTTGGTAAACTAATAATTATATATTAAACTTATTTATTTTTATTTATAGACTGAGCCAAGAAGATTATGTTTCCGTTCATAACAATGTTTTTTTCTAACGGACGGCCTTTTTTTTGTGAAAACTATCGAGTTTTCTGGACATTAATTTTATTCTTCCATTTTCAAAAATAGCGAATAAGTTTTTAAGGAGATCTTGTAACTTATTGATTATTGTGTCGATAGTCCTGGAACAAGAGATCTATTTTTTATTTTTATTTTCAATAAATATATATTTACATACTTAACCTATGTATATACAGTACTATAAGTAATATATATACATATATATATATATATATATATATATATATATATATATATATATATATATATATATATATTACTACTAATTAGACCTCGTTTAGCCCGAAGGAATTCTAAGTTTCATTTCACAGTAGGCGCGGTATTCACTTGTGGAGAGAGGTTTGCGTTCATTTGTGCCTTTGTAGTTTGTAGTTGTTTAACTATTTTACTAGTTTGTTTTAGTGAAATGGGTGGGAAGGAAGCTGTAATCGGTATTTCAAGGAATTGTTTTACAGAATAGATAACTTTAAGATCTTTGTGAACGGAGCCAATTTTCGGAGATATGGAACTTACCGAAGTGACGTGGAATGCTAGTAGTTCCGATTTGTTTTTTTGACAGTAGTCATACCCATCTGCTTGTCTAAGAGGTGGTAATGATTGCGACTGGTTAGTAAAAAATGTATGTATTCGACATAAACATTTACCTCCAGGATGGAATCAAATTAGAGTTTTTATCCATTTATTATTTTTCCATTTGATCAATTCATTTTTCACGAACGAGTTTATTCTATTTGATATATATTTATGAACTGGATTATTGGTTTTTTGAGAAATTTTTCTAATTTTGTTTTTTATCGCTATGAGAGTTTTGAGATCAGAAAGTAACTAACTCTTCGGATTGAGATTTGATTGATAGATTTTTCTGGTGTCGATATTAACATCGCGTTATTAATATTTTTTTTTGACGAATTAATATTTTCTTCAATATCGATCAGAGTATCGATTTTAGATTTCAGGTCTAGTTGTTTGTCAATTATTTTCCGAAATTTCTTTTCTTTTTTTTTCTTAAAACATATTTATTGATATTTACAACTGTATTAAATAAAAATACATCTAGTAAGTGTGATGGTAATATACAAAACTGTCATGAAAAACATGTAGAGACACTACCCAGTGGCAGCACTCTAAAAATATTTTAAACTAGAAGGTCCCGGGGCCATTTCCTTTTCAGGCGCCTCGGAGGATTATCCGGAATTGAAGAGGAAGAAAGGATTGAAACTAGTGGGTTAGAGTGAGAATGGAGTTTGTCATGAAAAGATTGATACCTGGTCTGGGCCAAATCAGTAACATAGGGAACATTAAGGTCTTCATGGATAAGTTTATTCGTGACAAAGTAAGGAGCGTTGAGGATTTTACGAAGGATTGTGGATTGTAAGGATTGGACGCGGGAAGAATTTGATGGTTTAGTAGAGCCCCAAAGCTCTACTCCGTAAGTCCAGATTGGTCTTATAATAGTCATGTAGATGAGCCTTTTGTAGTTAAGAGGAAGGTTTGATCGTTTGTCTAGTAAGTGTTGAAGTAGCCTAAAGCGGCGAGCAGTTTCTTGTCGTTTTAGTCGTGTATGTGGATTCCAAGTTAGGCGTTTGTCAAGAAGAAGTCCTAGGTATCGGATCTGTTCAACAGGAACTAGTTGAGTGTTATTAAAGGATACTTTAGGGCAGGAAGTCAAAGGTTTACGGCGAAGGGTAAAGGTTATTTGATGGGACTTGTTGGAATTTATTTTTATTCTCCAGTTCTGACACCATACTTCTAGGTCTTTGATGTGGGCTTGAAGGGTATTTGAAGCAACAAATGGATCTTTATGAACTGATTACACGCAGGTGTCATCAGCATAGGTAGAAAGGAAAGTGTTAGGATGGGTTGGGATATCAGCTGTATATACTCTGTATAGAATGGGTCCTAGAATACTGCCTTGAGGAACACCAGCAGTCTGTGTAAAAAGGGATGAATAGGAACTATTGTGATTAATTTTGAAGGATCTATCAGAGAGGTAGGATTGAAGAATCAGGAAATATGTGGGAGGAAGGAATTTCCGGAGTTTGTACAACAGTCCTGGGTGCCAGACTCTATCAAAGGCCTGTTCTACATCGAGAAAGGCTCCCGTGCAGTACAACCCGCGCTCCAAAGCAGAAGAGACAACGTCCACCACACGATGACATTGCTGGATAGTGGAATGGGATGTTCGGAATCCGAACTGATGATCAGGGATGATATGATTAGAATCAAGGATGGGATATATTCGTTTCAGAAGGAGTTTTTCAAAGATTTTACCCATAATAGGTAATAGAGAAATTGGACGGTAAGAGGATGGATGTTCGAGCGGCTTTTGGGGTTTGGGAATCATCTTAACAATGGATAGTTTCCAGGAGTCAGGAAAATATGTGGTCCGGAGGATAGCATTATATATGTAGGTAAGAAAACAGATGGATTTTCGAGGAAGCTGTTTCATTATATGGGAAGTAACTAGGTCATGTCCAGGAGCTTTGCGGGAAGGTAATCTGTGAATGATATTGGCTATTTCTGAAGGATGAAATGCTTTAGGTGGTAGGGTCATTTGGAGAGGAATATCGAGTTCTGTTTCAATACATTCAACATGGTTTGAATTGAGTATTTCAGGATGAGGATTGTATATTTTAGATAGGTGCTGAGCAAATATCTGGGATTTTTCTTCGTCGGATCGTGTCCAGGTTCGGGTTTCATTAAGGAGTGGATGGTTGAAATTTTTAAACTTCAGGATTTTTTTAGTAGTCGTCCATAGTGATTTGTCAGCAATCGTAAGATTTTCCGTCAAGTTTTGTAAATTTTGTATTTTGTATTTTTTGAGTTCTGATTTTAGTTTGTTAGTCAGTTGGGTGTAATAAGTTTTGTCTGTTGGGTATCTGGTCCTGTGCCACTTCGATCTTGCTGTGCGCTTTTCTCTCAATAAGATCTGAATGTGCTGTGGTAGGTTACTTTTCTGAGGTTTATTAGGTTTGGTGCTAGTTGTGTTGTCTATTATGGTGCTACTTATTGAGTCAGTAAGTTTTTCTATGGCTAGGTCAATATCTTGTTTTGTCTTTAGTGGAAGTTTTAAGTCTAGTTTATTTTCCATGTCATATCGAAATTGGTCCCAGTTTACACGTCCTGTAATTAATGTAGGAGGAGAGGGTTTAGGAATAAAGTTTGAATGCAAAGAAAGCAGAACAGGACTGTGGTCAGATGAAAGGTCATTCAGGGATTTGATTTCGGCTTGGGAAGTAGGGATTTGAGAGGTAACAAATATATCCAGGATATCAGGTTTTTTTTTTAGAGATGTAGGCCAATATGTGGGATTCGTAGGAGCAAGGATAGAATAACAATTGAAGTTTGTGACGTTAGAAAGGATACTACCACGGGAGTTGGATGCTCGACAACCCCATCGTTGGTGTTTAGCGTTGTAATCACCTCCAGCAATGAGGCGCGGCCCAAGAGATCGGAATAAGGTATTAAGAAGGCTATAGGAAACGGTGTTACCAGGAGGACAGTATACAGCTGAGACTGTGAGATGGAAAGGACGAGTTAAAATTATTACAGAAGAGGATTGTATGGCGTCAGATGGAGTAGTAGGAATAAGGGAATGTGAAAGGGATTTATGGATAAGAACGCATGATCCAGCATGGGCAGTGTTGTCTGGGTGGTCTGTTCTGTAAGTGATGTAGTCTCGTATGTAAAATTTTGATCGTTGAGTGAAATGAGTTTCAGTTATTAATGCAATATGTATGTGATTGTCATGTAGGAGTATGTCGAGTTCGTCTCGGTGGTTGAGTAGGCCATTAGCGTTCCACAAAAGGATAGCTAGGGGCTTTACACTCATCGTGGAAAATTAAATGGGATTTCGGAAAGGATACGAGTGAGAAGGGAGATAAGTGGCTGGATGGTTTCTTTGAGATCTAATAGGAAGGAATTAAGAATGGAGTAAAAGTCGGGTGGGGATATATTGTAGTATTGGGAAGGATAATTTAGTTGAGCTGGTACATTGGCTGGAGTCTGCACCCGTCGAGGGGTACAATCATATGCATTTTGGGATTTTTGGGGTTGGGGATTGGGTTGATTTGGCTGTACAGAAGAACGGGGTGGGATTGGGTGGGGTTTTTCTGGAGGTAATTTAACCCTAACAGGTATCTGATGAAGAGGGGTTGGTTGGTGTGGAGCTTCAAGCTGGGGATGGGAAATCTGGGTCATGGGTTGGGAGTTCGGAGGCGCCTGCCGTCTAGGTTGTTGAGGCTGCGAGTTGATAACGGAGGAGGGCTTCTTAATGTTCCGTCGATCTTGATTTCCAGGTCTTGGAGTAGTTGGCTGTGGAGTCATGTTAACAGCAGGTTTCTGAATTTCTGGAAAATTTACCATGTTATCCAGTACAGGAGTTGGTGCAGGTGTATTACTTTTCTGTTCCAGACTTTTGGGTAGAAGGTTTTGTGATCTCTGTCTGAGCAGATTTTTGTAGACCGAACAGCCTCTGTAGCTCGCTGGATGTGCTTCACCACACTCTGAAGTTATGTTGGCTGTACCTGACGTACTGGCAGAGGTAGATAGCGCTGTGAAGACAGACGGAGCGGCTAATGATGATGGGACTGGTTCTATTGTGTTGGCTGCAGTGAGTTTACTGCGGGTTTTTGGCGGTGACATATTTTGCTCAGACGCCTGCTTAGTTTTATTTGATTTATTATTTTTTTTTATTTGGTGAATTACCCCCAGATCCAGAAGGAAGGGAGTTCCGATGCCGCTTCATACGGCGAGTTAAATATTGAGAGTCCGTTTCACTTATTTCAGAGAAAGGGGTCTCCTCTGAGTCGTCACCGGACGTATTTCTATCTAAGTCCATTATTAATTAAAATGAAAGAAAACAAAACAAAAAAAATCTATATACACCTGCGTATTAAAATAAAAAATAAATTTTATACAATAAATACTTAAAAACTATACTATTCACATGATTATATACAATTAATAAAGAAAACATATCTAAGAAACAATTATAACAAATAGGAAAAAAAAATGGTCTTTAAAAATTTAAAAGAAATGAATGAAACTAAAAACAAAATAAAGTCCTAGACGAAAACAGAGATGACTGAATTAGTAAACTTGGCCTAGCCCTTTAAAAATAAAGATAACTGTTAAGGATTAGGGCCACGTTGCTATCTCAACCAGATAGCTATTAGTTTATAAGATATCGCGTATCGGTACAAATAGTCACTCACCTCACTATACGTGAATATTAAAGTGGTTAGATGATAGTAATCTCACTGTTCACAAAGTTTTATAGCTGACATGTTGATAGAACCGTGGTGAAAGTGTAACAAACACAGAGCTACGAAAGAATAGAACTGCAGTTGCGGCCATTAACCAAGGTACTTATTTTCCGAAATAAATTCCAAATAGCTTTTTGAAACACGTATTTAGGAGGGATGTTAATTGTTCGGAATGTTCGGTTCAATCCGAAAAATCACTGGGTTGTGATCCAAATCAAGACATGGTATCGATACAAGACGAGAGAGGTTATTTATGTTTTGAGTCAAAGGTAAATCTATGATCCTAGGTTTGAAACTCAACTGGGTCGGAATGTATGCCGGTTCATTAGGGCTATGAATTTTTATGTTAATGCCTCATTGAGAAATTTAGTAAGGCTTTTCCGCTTTTATTGTTATTATGGCAGTTCCATTTTATACTTTTAGAATTTAGATCCCCAAAAACCAATAATATTAATTCTATTGTAAAAAGTTTTATGAGATCGGTTTTACAATGCCAAATTTTCAAATATCTTTAGCTATCGAACGGTATACTATACGGTTAAACTACTATTCTTGAGTTCAAAAACTAAAATATTGCATAAAAAATATTTTAGCACTTTTCACCTTTATTTGTTTATCAAATTCGCTTAGCTTGAAAATTAAGCAGTTATTTATCAATGTTAACAAGATGATGTGCCTTTTCTTTTTTTTTAATTTTCAAAATTAAAGGTAAATTGAAGGAAGAAAATTTAAAATATCGGCATTTAAGCCAATCAGGCTATTTTAATCAGAATAAAACCTACATGATGTTAAAACCCATTACATTTTACATCGACATAGCGAGTTTAGTCAAAATCGTAAGTGCCGTTTTTGAGTATATCGTTAAAAGGTGCAAAATGCGTGATATAAAGTGGCTCTTCTGGCTAGCTGATTTTGATGAAAAAGTTTTTGTAACTTTACAGGCGTATAGTCGTCTTAAATATGAAATTTCAGTTTCATAGGAATTTTCGTTTACGCACGGGTTACCCCACATACACACACACACACATGTAACGATTACGAATTACGAAATGTAATTAGGAATAAATTTTTGCGCAGAAAAATAAAGTAACCTGACTCAAAAAAAAAAAAAGTATTCGAAAGAATTCAATCAAGTACAATAATAATGTCTTCTACTTTTGTAACTAGGATGCTTCGACAGTACTTATGACAAAGGTTTATAAAATATTTGAATGAGTTTAGCTTTTCTGATAATTTCTTTGGAGACTGTAAGCTCTGTTTCAATCTCAGGAGCAGTTTATATTTTTTGTACAATATAGACACCGCTACATTCAAGCAGACACTACAGTATTACTTTTTCGAGTTTAAACAGATGACTACATCTATTATTAAAACATTTCATTTTTCATTTCAAACGTTCCTCATTATTTGAAAAACTCATTGTTCGCGGTCGACTGACATTATAATCTCAGATCAAGACCAGGAAGTGCTGATTACACGAGTGTCCTTCGAAATAACTGAACTCTAGCAGTATCTAAACTACCTTCCCAAACACTATAAGTAATCAATATCCTAGTTTATTTGAAGAAATGCCATTTGTATAAAAATAGTTTTATGTTCAGACCGAAAATCTTTATTTTATTAAACTTACCTACCCCACAGGGTTTTAAAAACAATGTTACTTCTATAAATGATTTTGTTTTTTAAATGATTAAAAATGACGTAATCGTGCTTCGCAATTCATTCAATGTCTGATTAGCCTCTATGATGTTAAGCTCACTGCGGGTCAAAAACCTTCAGTAATCCACAGGATTAAGCACAAATGCCCTTATGAGATATAGAAACACCATTTTTTTCTCCTCTCAAGAGGTTTGCTTGAATCTTAGCAGGAGCGGTTAGTAACATTATATATTCCACACTGTCCTCATACCTTATTGGTGCTAGTTTTTTGATTCTCCTTTTATTTATAAGATACATTTTTTGGCCGATCCCCTAAAGAAATTAATTTTATTTCATGATTTAAACGTCTCTAGGGTCCACCTCGATTGGTGATAATGCATATTTATTCCATATATAATGTTTACCGCTTTATCAGCAGTATCGTCTGTTTATACACATCTACACCTCATCGACCATCATATAGGGCTTCCATGCGTGACCGATTCTCCTTTTTTTACTTCCACTTACCTATATATTCTAGCTCTACCCTCAGGTGTAGCCCAAGGTTCGAGTATTCCCATCTTCCGTACAATTCGTAAATCAATGACCTCCCTAATTCAATCCACCACTGTTCCTACTACCTATACGCTGATGACCTCCAAATCTATCTATCCTTTCCTCCTTCCGAGTTATCATTAGTTTTTGCAAATATTGAGGCAGACCAAGATAGTATCAGTGCTTGGGCAAACCTGAATAGTCTGAAGCTTAATCCTATGAAAACTCAGGCTATTTAAATCGATTCAAATGTTTTCCTTAGTTCTGTCACCCTATTACCTTCAGCTTCTCTGTCAAAAACCTTGGCGTAATCCTTGACCGAAACCTATCCTGGAAACCCCATAGTGCCCAAATTTCCAAAAAATCGATCAACATACTAAAACTATTTCCGCGATCCCGTCACCTTCTCCCACAATCCTCCCAAAAGCTCTTTGTATCCTCTCTTATTTTCCCCCATTTTGACTATATTTGTGCGGTATATGGTGCCTCTCGAAGCTGCTTGAGGGCAGATTGAAACGTGTCAGAAACAGTATCTTATGTTTTGCCTTTGGTGCTAAAGAGGTAAGACGGTCACATGTATCCCACCTCTATGATAAAGTGGAATTGGCTATTTCCCTCGATTCGATGACAATATTTCCTTGGTTCCCATCTCTATCAAGTCATCTGCTCCCACCGCCACTCTTAAATCTATAGTCTCATGAAATTTAAATCCAGTATCAGGATCAGGAAACCAGATCCCGTCTTTCCGACCTCTATACGCCTTCTCATAGAATCAAAAAATATGAATTTTCCTTCTTAGTCCGGTCCATTTTTTTTCTGTAATACTCTTCCATCACACATCCGCCTTGCTCCTTCCCAATCTTCTTTCAAATATCTCCTTTTAAACAACTTTTTGCTTCTCAATTGGATACCAATTAATTTTAGTTTAAGTGTATAGAGACACTTCCACGCTGAGAAGAAGATTTTTACATAAATACAGGAAGTTTAATAAGAATTTTAAGAAAACCGTAAAAAGGTGCAAAGAGCATGGTATAAAGTTACTCTTCTGGTTGTCTGATTTTGATGAAAAACATGTCTGGCGTATAGTCGCCTTAAATATAAAATTTCAGTTTTGTTCGACCACACAGACACCTTTTTGGGAAACTTGGTTATTTGGACTCAGGGAACCTAAAACGCGTATTTCCGTAGAAAACTGGAAATTAAAAACTTTTCACAATGGCAATACTTTTCCTGACAGTATATTTCATATATATTCTGACTACCTAACTAAAAATATATATAAAATCCAATGTTCTTTAAGCCCAAAACATGTATCACCAGAATCTACTATTTGATATTAATACTAGATTAGAGAAATTTTTTTTGTAATATGCAAACTGGTTCTCTAAATGAAAAAGTTATAACTTTCTGACTCCACTGATTACTTAAAATTAAACGCCACTAATTGGAATTTAAATAATTATCATTTTATCTTTACCCGCTAAATATTCTGTACATTAAACATTGGGTGGATGAAGCCTATTGTTATCGTAGTACTGATAGGACTTTCTTTTATCCAGCGGGCTTAGAGAGGGGCGGGGATACCAATCCTGAATCTTCACGCACCAAAGAGTCTTTTGTCCCCCGGGATAGGATGTAAACGGTACACGGAAGAGGATCCGAAATCGGATCACGGATTATACGACCGCATACCTCGACAATGGCTTAAAGAATCCACATTGGATCATAGCTACTGATACCACTGATATTCTGCTTTTACATACATCCAATGTATGATATTTTTTGTTTGAAAGCCAATAAAATTAAATAAAAATCAATTATAATCGACTCGCTCTTGTTATGCATTGGTGCAATTTAAATGTTGAGTCATTTATGTTTAAAAACTTTAGGTTGGCCAATTAAAAGTTTATTACTTTGGGATTATGAGTTAATCGTAACGAAAAGTGCACTTAGCAAGAAAATATAATATTTGTTATATAACCTCTAATAATTCTCATATTTAATCATCGGACGTAATTAGGTAGATAAATTGGTTTATTTTATTTTTTTGTTATGTTTAACGGTTCCTGTTATATTCGGTTTTCAATTTCATTAAATATTACAATTTTTAATTTCATAAGAACTTTTTCTAAATATATTTTAATGTAATAAAGTTAATTTAGTTTGCATGTGAGTCCCATGTAGTTAGCAGTGGAACTACTATTTTTTTGTGAAGTGATCTAAAAGTTGAAATAATTATAATCAGTATTAGTTTATAACAACTTTTCCTTTATTTTAGCAACTTAAGTACAATTTCCTATATAATATTTTTTTGAAAATCTTTATTAATGTATCAAGATTATAACCTGTACGATCACTATGAATCTCCATAACCTTCCTAATCCACAACATTACAAATAACATTTGTGCATAAGTTTATGCGCTTATCAGATCTTGATATTAAATTGTCCAACTTATTTTATTGCATATTAACTTTTCTAAAATCTTGCGCTTTCCAACGGTATATGATACGTCTGTCACTACTTATATTTCAGGAATATTTTTTTTATGACTTGGTTGCAGAAAATTTATTTTTCCTATTTAAAGAAAAGCTAAATTGCAATGGAATTAACTTAATAATTGAAAATATCATGCTTATTATTTAACGACCATTAATTCTTACTTTTAATAATCGACAGAAATTTGAAATATAAATTGGTCAAAAAATCAAAAATTGGTTTAGTTTATTTGTTTGTAATGTTTAACGGTTCCTACTTTATTCGGTTTATTACAATTATAAATTTCATTGAACAATTTCTAAATACATTTTAATGTATTCATTCTTCGGTTGTTGTGTACTTAAACTGAGAACTATGGACAAGTTTCATTGTCCATCAACAAGTGATCATTTACAGAATAATTCAGACTAGTATTATCAAGAATATAGCGTATTGAAACTTACCCGTTGCAATAAATGAAGACGTAACCTCTTATATGTTTTAAATAAATGATAATATTCCGTAAATTAATTCATAAAGCAAAGTTAAATTATTGTTGCGTTAATAATATGTACGGTAGGTGTATAAATGGTGAATATTTTCATTTCCCATAAAATACAGAAAGTTAATACTGAATATTGTTCGAAAACTGATCCATCGTTCACAGCGTGCTAATTTTAAATTCCTTGATGTATTTAGATTCATTAGGAGAGCGATAAAAGCTCCTTGAAGAGAGAGAGGCCGACGAAGGGCCGAGATAACCGGATGATCCCTGTTTGCTTTCCCTAACGAGGCTAGGAGCCCCCCCTCGGAAGGAAAAATCTTCACCCCTCCCCCTGCTTTACCTGTTAATTAGCTAAGAGGCAGCCTGTCCTCATTAGTGGTGAGTCTATTCTAGTTTCTTCCTATTGTTCCCCCATACGGTACTGCATTCGAACCAGGACAGTAATGTATCAAGAAAAGGTTATATTTTCAATAAATTGTGACAAAGTCACATAAAGTAGTGCTGTTTTTCAGACCGGCTGCTTTTCTAAGGCAGTGGTACCTTAAAAAACTATCTTATCTGATGCATTTAATGTAAATGTAGACTAATACTACTGAAGAAACCATTGGATTTCCTTTCTCAAGGCTTCGTGTTACCAATCCCAGTAGATGGCATGCAGGGAACATTAAATTACCAACAGATTTAAATTAGAGCAATTATTATTAAATATAACTATTACATAGATTTTAAATTTAAACTCTATTTACATCAATTACAGACCTATTATTGAGAATACTGAGGATCATATTACAATTAAGCTTGCCATACAATATTACAAATAACGAGATATCTTTGAAACACTTAGTCGGCTGGCGAAGACGGAAATTGTCTCAGGCGCTCCTTCTAGGCTTCATTTTCCAGCTGCTCTCAGAACCCCGACGCCCATCTCCTCGTCTTGTAGATGGACCCCGACTCTCCTCTTGTTGGACTTCCACTCTTGTGGCTGAAATAACACTTCCGTGGTTCGAATAAGACTGCCTCCCTCTTGAGGATAGAACCCGACTGACTCTTTTAAATCTTCTTCTCACCGTCGTCACCTCGGGCGGCGCTGATATGGGAAGTGCCCCAAGCCGGGGGTCCTTTGTCCTAGTGCCTAGGAAATTTCCCGAGGTATTGCTGGGTGGCCCCATGGAGGTAAGCGCCTTTTGATGTTTTGCCGATAAATGCTAATTAATATTTACTTTATTGATATATTAATTAATTAATAATAAATTTAGAGCCCTCAGCATCCTCAATAAAAAACAGTAGAAACACATAACTTTCTTTATTTACTACTTTCAATTACCTGTATATGAAATATATAGTAAGGTAAAGTATTGCGATCAGTACTTGATTGAGCAGAAATTAGCACTTCATTTTGATTTATTATTGCGAATAATGAACGATTGTAATTGAGCAACTAAAAAAACTTATAATATGTCTATATGCTTATTTTATAAGAAGGGTAAAAACCTCATTACTCTGCCGGTTATAAGAAAGATGTAGATGTAGATTGTTTGGAATTAGAGTACCAAATAAATACTAAGGTAAAAGATACTTAAATGGTGATTGAAAAGTAAAATTGTCATATAACTTTGGTGTTCATTATGAGAGAAAAAGAACATATGAAAAACTATTAAAATTAAAAAACAGATGATCAAGACAAGAGAAAATCTGAAAAAAAATGGTGTTATAAACATCTTTATGCTTCAGGTTTATTATTTTCAATCATGAAGCAATGTACTCGGTCAGGAGTAAATAATATCTTCTAATAATAAATGGTACCAAGTTTTAAAATACGTAGAATTCAAATATCGAATATTAAAAAAAATAAAAATATATAACAAAATCTCATTATGTTGAGAATATCTGTTTTCCTCATGGTTATTTCTAATCTACAGTAAATTTTCATTTCACCAGAAAGCAGAAAAAAATTGACATCTGAATATTATATTGGATATATAACTTTTGAACTTTGTTATTTTTCTAAATATAAATTAATAGTGTTTAGATCTGTATTTATTTCAAAACTATATTATATCCTCCTGAGGAAATCAAATGCTTGAACACGCGCAAACATATTATCCCGCTAAAATGTTCTTTTGTCGTAAATATACACACAAAATGTGTTCTTCATGCTTCGATTTTTCTTATCTTGGTTGTCTTTTATAAACATCTCCTCCGATTGTGAGATATATTTCACAAACCATTAATTCTTCCAGGATTATGGACTAGAACCCTAGTCTAATACGCAGCACCTGCGTTCAGAAGTAACTAAAATTATAATACAGATTCATGATTTCATCTATTTTTACCGTGGCAACAGTGGTATTTGTTTTTCTCAGGTGTCTGTAGACTTAAATTAATGGAAATGTTTAATAGTTGCTATTGAGCAACAAGAAGGTAGCTATTCCCGAAGGTGCTCCGGCGAAGCAGAGAATGGCCTCCGTAGATGTGTGCAGAGGACACAAGTGGGGTCAAGAGTGCTCAAATGTTTTTCCAGACAGCCATTTCACCTGGAACATGGAAGGAAATCGGTCGATAACAATTCCTTCGGGATGTAGTGGAGATTCTTTACTTACACCTGCTGCTAGAAGGGTCCATTGAGGGAGAATTAATCCTATGTAATATATTATCTACGAAAATAAATGACAAAGAAAGAGGGGAATTTACAAAAGCTCTACTAGTAACTAAAATAAATCTGGAATAAGTTTTATTCGCAACGTTGTAATGTTTATTATTAAGAATGTAATCATACAATTGATTATCTCAACAACGTCTGATCAGTCTCTAATACAAGGCAATCTTCTATTCAGAAGATCGCTAGTCTATGAAGTATTAGTGCTCCAATGCAGATACGGCGAAAGTACTAAACTCCTTTCGCAGTGATAACACTATCTAATATTTTTTTGCCAAATGTGCTATCTTTATTTGTAACATTTATGTTATTCTTAAGGGACTGAGTCCCAGAATAAAAGCGTTTTTCTATTCTATTCTATCTTATAATATACTGTAACGTAACGTATTCTGTAACGATTTTATAGTGATAATATACTGTAAAATACTGGCCATTATACAGTTGAGGAACGGAACTAGTGTGGCTAATAGAATAAAATGACCGTTTTCAATCAAGTTTCCGTATTATTATTTCGTTGATATAAAATGCAATTAATACTCTAAGTATAGTCCGTTGTTATCTACCGTCATTTGCCATCTGCTTGCTAATTGTTTGATCCAAAACTGATACCAATCTTTGGGATATCATTCAAAGAACACATTGACGGTAGTTGGGGATGAGCGATATCTTGTTGGAATAGAAACCTTTTTCTTTTTATTTACGCTGGATAACGCTTTTAAAACTAATCGTACAATCTTTCTAGTACTTCAGTAGTTCAGAATTCATAGAGCGTCCATCAGGAATACATTCGTTATGAAAAAACATTAAAGATTAAAAAAAACAAATGATTTATTTTTCTTTTTATATGTGCCACCTTGCAGCAACCTTAAAAGAAGCCTGACCACGATCTAGAAATTGCTCTTAAGTATTCAGATTTCGACAGTTCATATCACAAATTTCAAATGAAAAGAGTTTCCTTATTGCAAAGGATTATGTTTCTGAGGGACCAGTCTACTGCTCTTTTCCACCTTCTCTATGGATAGCAAATAACTATACCTTTAGACACACCACACTGCTTAGCAAATTCGCAAGTTCTTGTAGACGGAATCGAATCAACAGCTACCTACAGAACCTCGTCAACATCCATCAAATGTCGACCGGAGCCCTACTTTCTTTCTAACGTTGTATTTCCACTGCTATTTTATTTTATTTATTTTTTTTTTTTTTAACCTCGCGCAAATCGCTTGTCCAGGACACCTTCCCTTTTAATATTTATATACTTAAAAGTGTCACTATCGTTTTAAATACGAACTAAAAAAGGTAATGAACAATAAGTAGGAATTGAAAAGTAGTATGTTTTTTAAAAGTTAATGGTTTGGCGACAAAACTTCTACTAGCGATTTGTTTTTCGAAAACATATTTTATTAAACGAAACGCAACATTCTTCTTTTTTTTTCGAATGAGTAGCAGTTCTTTATGTATCTGATTTGTCCCTTTTTGCTTTCTGCAAAATTATTGATCGTCCTTTACTACGGTTGTGTGGTGTACAGCGGACTTTCAGGTGAGCTCGAAGCAAAACTCAAGCGTATTATTAACTGTCCAATACGATTTGTATTCAGGATCACCAGAGACACGCTTATAACCCAGTGTTACGCCGACTTTAGGTGGCTTCATCCTCGTTACAGATGCCAGTATTTCCTAGCTTCCTTCCTCTGCCATGTTATCAGAACTCATTGTCCCAGCTATATCTTCCAATCCCTTCAATTTAACCATCAATTTAGTCCCGTTCTACCATATCCTGTCTTTCTGCCTCTTCCCTTCTTCTCACCGTACTGCTGCATTTGACAAGTCCTTTCAAGCGAAAGTAACCTCTCTTTGGAATTCTATCCCTCCTGAGATCCGTTATGCAAGAACTGCTTCCTCCTTTAAATCGCTCCTTTTTAACCACCTTCTCCTTTGCCGGTCAAACAGACTATAACCGAAAACGGCAGATGTTAGCAAATACCAATTTTGTTGTGTTTAATTATTTCAATTATCTCTGATAAAATAGCTATTTCTGTTCTTTATTTTCATTCCAAGAGTCTGGTTTGCAAATATTTACATATTTTACAACCTTAATTAATTGTTTTAGTTTAGCAATTTGTTGTTTAAAGCCATGACCACATTGTCCTAGTTATTAAATCTGTATTTTTATTTTATTCTTAAGAGGCTTTAGTCCTAGGATAATAAAGAAGTATTTCTTTTCATTTACATTTCATTTGTATATCCAATTATATGTTGTACGACAGTGCATACCATAAATACGTTATTTACAGATTAAATACGTCATTTCCTCGTTATTTATTAAATCTGTAGACAGGTTGAAAGCTAGTTGATTTATCATATTTTTTGTTGTCATGAAAATGATTAAATTGCCATATTTTATCTAATCTAGATCAATGATACTACATCTAAAATTATTATTTATTAACGAATTGAATATTGTTGAGAGGGGAGAAATTTTGAGAAATGGTAGGGTTGAGGTGAGGTAAGGAGAGACCCGGCGATCGGAAGAAAGAGCAGGTAGAGTCAAGTTTTAATTGGATCAGGCTTCCAAAACGGCCGATCCCTACTGATATCTGAAAGCTCCTTATTTACGATTCTAATCTATTGAACGTCTCAGTTCTTTGCCTCCTTTTGTCTTCGAGGAAAATTGGTGTAGTCTCCCTTTTAGTTTTAAAAGGATTTGGAGGCGGGAATGAATGCCAAAATATTTAAGGAACAATTATTATTTTGTCACATCAATTTACCATCGGTTTTACTATTATAGTGCTTTTCTATGCTTAAAGCTAAGTTTAACAGTAAAGGCTCTCGAATTAAGAAGAAAAGGTCAACTATTCTGTGAGCCTAGCCACTGGTCCTTAGAACTCATATGATCTTAGTTATGATAAATTTTTATGTTCACAGTATTTTCTCATTCCTATGACGAACATAAAAAGGATAATTATTCAGGTTGCACAAGAAAATATAGTCTTACTAGATTGTAAAGGAAAATGGGAGATACCTTTCGGAGAAGGTCATGAAATGCAAATAATGACTGAGATTTTTTTTTTAAGTGGAAAATTCTTTCGGCGCGTTATGCGATTTTCGGAAGGGAAAATGCTTTGGTTTCGTAACCATTGTAACGTCACCACCATGGTCTAGACTGGCGCATGCGCTCTGTGTATACCGGTCTATTAGAGATAGGATAATATATCATTTTCTGTGAACGTTATTGATACCGGTGTAATATTGGCACAAAAATATCATATTCATAATAAATTATTTCAGTATTTAATTGAATTAAAATCAGTTGCAAATAAATAAGTAAAAGACATAGAGATAAACTATGTATTTCAACTTACTTCCTACTGTATATAAATAGTTCGTGTCTTATAGTATCGTCCTCTTTATGTATTGTAGAGCTTTATACTTTTGCCTGAAAAATAAATCTAGCAGATAACAAACATTTAATCAAACATATTAGAAAATAAGTGTAAAAATATATTATGTATAATTCAACGAATCTAGGGTGGAGGACAGAATTATTATTTTAAATGCTAAATTAGCAGAAATTAGTCAGTTCTTCCAACATAAATTATGAAAGCGTTAGGATATAATTTAGTATGCGATGTGAAATTATAATAAAATAATACAATGGAGATTATTGCTGAGGTGGTGCAGTCAGACCATTTTGCCAATGTATGTTTAATTAAGAGTTTTTAGGTCAATGAAGACTTTTTTTAATTTGTAAAATTGTTTTTCCATACTTCACTGACTATTTTTTAGGAAAACCATGGTGAATAATTAAGCATTTCATTTTATTTATTTATTTTTTTTGTCTAAATCGCTTTCTGATGATTTCCTTTTAATAATGCGACTCCGTTTTATTCATGTTTGAATAACAAGAATAAATAAATTGTTATTACAGTCAAACTTTATTATTGGAATCAAATTTATTCTAGGGTAGCAACCGTATAGGAAAATTACTAAATAAAAGTTGAAATTCATCAACATACCTGATAACTTATTTCTGAAAGAAGAATACTTGTTTATCTGCGCTCGTCAGCCAACAAATTTCTGTCCTTACAGAATAGAGGTAAACGATGTTCCCTGAAAATGATTTAATAATCTAAACTTAAAATCAGAACATCAAACAATCTTATTTTGTCGAGCTCATTTTTACCCGTGCTTCGTCACCCCAGTTTTGATGGAATGAATAATATAAAATTTCTTGAAACTAATCGTCTTTATTTATTTATTTTTTTTTTTTATGTTTACAGTCTGTTCCTGCATTTTTGATTTAAAAATACAAGTATTGATATTATGATCCACAATATTCACTAGATTATAGTTTTCATCACATTTACACATTCAGTTCTCATTCCGAATACTGAACACATCTTTGCATTAGTTTATATCATATTCTATATTTTTTTCTTTTTTAGCTTTCCAACAGTACATTGTAAATCTTTATTACTAATCTTTCTTGAGAAAATTTCTGTTAAGCTTTATTTCCTTGATAGTCAACTATTGAAATCTTTCATAATTAATATTACTTTTTATAATGCCAATCCGTTAGTTACATAAAACAACATTTTTTACTGATATATTTTTATTGAAATTTACAACTGTAAAAAAAATACAAGTAAAAATGCTGAAATGATATAACACCTAAATAAACATGAAGAGAAACTGCCCATTGGCAGCACTCTTTAGTAGTGAATCTAAACAAGAAGGGCTCGAGGCCATCTTCTTTTCAGACGCCTCGGAGGATTATCAGGAATTAAAGAGGAAGCCAGGATTGAAACTAATGGATTAGAGTGGGAGTGGAGTTTTTCATGGAAGGTGTAATAACTGGTACGGGCCAAATCAGCAACGTATGAAACAATAAGATCATTGTGGATGATTTTATTCGTGACAAAGTAAGGAGCGTTAAGGATTTTGGATTGGAAACGGGAAGAATTTGATGGTTTAGTAGAGCCCCAAAGCTCAACTCCGTAGGTCCAGATAGGCCTTACGATGGTCATGTAAATGAGTCTTTTGAGTTAAGTGAAAGGTTAGAGTGTCTGCGTGTCATCTAATTCTTATTTACTTATTCTCTTCTTGCCTAATCTTATTCGTAAAAATAGTTATTTTATCGTTCTTTGTAACGGAAAAAATATCAATATTCTGGGACCAAGCCCCCTAGAACAAAACCAACGAAACTAATAGGTACTTATGATATAACTACTATTACTTTCACTTACTACACGTATATAGTAAGGGAATATAGTAAGGGGTATATAGTAAGGGAAAGTTTGTGATCGTGAAAATTTTTTAATTCCAGTATTCAACGGAAATACACATTTTAGGGTCCCCTGAGTCCAAATAACCAAGTCCCGCAAGAAGGTCTGTGTGTGTGTGTATTGGTATCTCCCGGGCGGAAACGGTAAGTCCTATGAAACTGAAATTTCATTTAAGACAAATATACGCCCGAGACGTTTTTGTTGACGTTATTAAGACGTTATAAAACCTTTTTCATCATAATGAGCTTACCAGAAGAGCCACTTTATACTATTTATTTTGCACTTTTTTTGATTTTCTCAAAAAGGAATCAGAAGATTTTGATTAAACTCGCTATATCGATGTAAAATTTAATGGGCATTAATATCATATAGTTTTCATTCTGATTAAAATGTTCTGACAGGGCTTAAATGCTGATATTTTACATGTTTTTCCTGTAAAGCACCTTTAATTTCGTAGATTTTATAAAAATAAATATATTATCTTGTTACCACCAATGAAAAGCACTTAAAAATATATGTTGGACGAATTCGATTTCTAAAACATATATTTTTAATGATTTTTTTGTTTTTGAATATAAGAACAGTAATATACATGTAAGATTTAAAAGCCGCTAAAACTAACTGATCGTTTAGATAAAAATATAATCGATTTTATAATAAAACACATGTTTCTATAGAAATTCCATTTAACTAATTGTGTAATGGTTTCACTCATATTTGAAAATTCTCTAATCGATTCTAAAAACGGAGGTAAATGAAAGTCGTGTGTTGCCCACACCAGATTTTTTTATCATATATGTGACATTTTATAAACATAGATATTAAGTGGGTAAAGGTTCATAATAAATTCAATACAACAGAGAGGTAGTAACATTTGTTTATTATTCAGATTAAGTACAATCGTGCAAGCGATTAAATGTTTATAATTTATTATTTACTTGGATTTGGCACCCAAAAAAGCTTTACCAAATTATTTTATAATAAATTGTGGTAACTGATAATTATACATCATTTCCTCTTTATCATTTTTATTAAAGGCTGTTGTGTTAAAAGCTCACTTTAATTTTTCTGGGAGCATTAAAATAGATTTTTAGAGCTAATGAGTAATACAAAACAGATCAATACAAACATGGGATAAGAAAGATAAAACAAAAACAATAAATAAAGACTTAACAGTAAAGCACATTTACTAGCTTAGCTTTGGTCAATGTTAGATTAAAACGAGACGTATTTTAATGGTGTAAATAGAAAATAGTTCAAATGTGCTCCTCGAAAAAAGACACTGAAATAGGTAGTTGGCAAATCTACATAATACTTATGAAATCATAAAACCTAATTGTGATAAATTAAATATAAAAGATAAATATATAAATTCTGATATATTTGTGTTTAATGAATTAATATATTGTTTTGTTTTTTTTAATATGAAGAGCAATTATCGAACACAAAATAAATGGTAACTGAAATGTCTAAACTAGTTTCTTAACGCTATTTAGTGTTATATTATTATTTTTAATTATTAAGGAACTAAAATTATTTTTGATTATACAATAGTAGATGACATCATGCTTATAAATTACATTAGTAATATGTATGTGCACTTATTGAAATATAATTAAATTATTCCAAATAAAATGTAATTATTAATAATACATAGTAGGTATCTATCACAAATAGATTGCAATCAACAATTAACTGAGAAATTCCTTTATAAGGAATTATCCAAGAATCATCAGTTGGATCTTTTTTTCTAGCATATTATTTGTTCCCTCAACATTAACTGTGATTTCCTAAATTTACTAGAGACCTATATACAAATATATCCTATACATAAATAAATCTAATATTACATCTTAAATAAAAACACTGCACTCAAGAATGGGGTAAAATAAATTAAAAAGGAAAATAAAATGATTTATGAAATCAGTAAAAAATACGATATTTCCGTATTTCCTGAGAGGGTACCTGGATCAGTTATTTAACATAATCTAACAAATGTCGAGGTATAGGTAAATCAAGAACAGGAATAATTCTAAAATGCGTGTTGGCATAAGATTCTTGATTCTAATGTTAGAATCTCAAAATGTTTTCTGGCTCTCTCAGTACAACCTCTAGAAACATGACTATTTCTAATTGAAGGAGATTTTCTCAATACTTGCATACTTCGGTGTAAGGTTTTTTTTTTCTGATTAAGGCTATAAAACAATTATATCTGAAGAGATCTGAATACTGTTTGTATGCAAAAGACCTGCCTTATGATTATATAAAATCCAAACGTAGGAAAATTGAAAAAAAATTCAAAAGCAATATGTACAGCTAGTGAAATCAAGTCTTATAGTCCACTATCCATTAAACTAACCTAAGAAAGACCCCTAGATTAAAATCATGCATACACTTTCCGTCCTCACACCGCTCAAAGAAACATTTTTGTAATTTAAGCACTACAGAAGGAACATTTCTAATCAAATTTCGGTATATATCTTAGCTTATGCGATTACCAAGCCTTTCATGATCCGACTTTTTATCAATAAACCAATTGATGGTTAATGATTTATGATTTTAGGCGTCTCGATGGTTTATGATTCTATAATTTCATTGATCTGTGAGACAATCGCACGTTCCACTACCAAAGAACAATAAGAAATTAAATAATAAACACATATCCCTGATGGGATCATCCATGAACAGTATGTAACAAACATATACCATTGCAGGTAATAAGGCTATTATAGCGAGTTACCATACCACAGTGGCATCCATCTCTTAGAAGTAAAATTTGATGAAGGGGCGACTGCCAGGAGGACGGAATGCACCGCGGAGGAATCAGACCCTCCAGCTGGACCAGGTGTTGTTGAAGTTCTTCGGATCGGCGGCTGGAAGGTCGAGAGGCTTGTTGCTCTGCGGTATGAGGCCCAGCCTGTAGACCTTGAGGGTGTTGTACATCTTCTGGACGATGTCTGTGTTGTTGGGGGCCAGGTCCAGCCTCTCGCAAGGATCTCGGTCCAGGTTGAAGAGGCAGGGGTGGGACCTGCAGTCCGGCACCAGGTCGTTCACCTGCTGCACGCTACCACAGCCCACTGTCGCCTGCCCTCGCAGGTACTTCATCGACAACTACAACAATACATTGTAAGTTCAACGCACAACTTATTAATTTTAAAATATAACAATATTTATTCAGTAATATATATTTTTTTCCGGATGAATAAAATAATAATAATGATTTCAGATCATTTTCATGCACTATCTACTAAAAATAAGTAAAGTCAAATTACATAAAATAAAAGTTCGAGTTAGGGGGCTATAGCTATAAACATACCGCAATTCAAGTGAGAATCCATTCAGTGCCACTTTATTAATTAACGCACGAATCACATTATAGAATAGAATAGAAAACAAAATTTATTCTGGGACTGGGTATTTAAGGGTATGCCAACGGGCAATACGAGGCCTGAGCCGTGGACTGTATATACCATTGTTGCTGTATATACATAGAATGTTTGTGTATTTATTTTGTAAATAAAGTTGGAGGATATGAAAAAAAAATTAAATATTCCGCAAACGATGGTGTTGAACAGAATGAACAATAAATGAGTTGACAAACAATATATACATTTAAACAGTAGGCTTTTTACTTATTTTATTCATTCAAAATTCAATACTTAGAATTGCAATATCATAATTACTAAGCGTCTGTTTGGAATGATGGGAGGTACAGAAAAATTTGGGATTTGAATGAGGATAGAGAAGCAGCATGGGATATGTAGCATATATGGGTAGGTAGAGAATTCCAGAGGGTAGTAGAGCGGATAATAAAGGGACGTTCAAAAGTTTTAGTTTTGTGGGTAGGAACGTAAATGTCAGAATGGCGTGATCTTGTTTCAATAGACTGGACTGAGGATTTAAATTGAAGTAGACTATGGATATAGGGTGGGTGATGTTAGTTAATGGTTTGGTAAAGGTGTGATTCTTGGAAATATAAGTATAATCGCATTATAATATTTATACACACACAAAAGCATTGATAATCAGTTCATTTTAACGTTACTTTTATCCTACTGCAGTAAAATTATCATCGTTGTTACCTTGATAAAATATTTGAATAAACACTGCTTTTTATTCATGAAAATATGAATGAAGGCTGAAATGATTAGAAAAAAACTATTTATTATCTTATTTTTGGACCTAAGTGCTTATTAGTTATTTAAAAAAAAAAAAAGATACAGAGTATGTATTTGATAATAGAATACAAAACTAAAATCTGGTGCGGCCAACACACGACTTTCACATACCTTGGCTGTTAAAATCAATTAAAGAACTATTTAGTAAACGAAAGTTAAAAAACATGTATTCATTTAACATTACTTTTATGCAACTGCGACTAATCGGACGATGCTATAGTGAGAGTCCTAAATTTTGCTTATCCAGGTTTAATTAGGAAAGGGATCTTTAACGTAACATTGCTCCGACTTAGGACCACCACTCTACGTCCCCTCCGAAGCACGGCAAAACCAAGAGTTTTTTACTTATTTGTAAAAGACTGATATAGTCTTGCTGATATAGACTGATATTGTAGCTGGTCACTACACCAATGCGAACGCCCAAATGATAAAAAAATATTGTAAAGCTTAAAGTATCATTTTATAAAATATCATTTGATTAATAAAATAATACCTTACACTCGATCTATAAAGCACTTGACTCATAATTTTTAAATATTTAGTGTTAAAAACATCTATCTATTCCAAAAAAAAAAAAAAATGAAGCTATATAAATATTCTTTATTTATTTTGTTTGCCTCTTACTTTAAAATACATTTTAGTACATTGATAATCAATTATTGGAAACGTAAAATTATTATTTTATAAAATAATATTTAACTAGTAGAATAGCTCAATTTATTGTGTCAATTTATATATTTTATTGAATTTTATAACTGTATATTAACATAAATACCATAAGTAGAAGGGTTGAATTAGAACAAAGGGCGTGAAAGGCTTGCGAAGAAACTACCCAGCGGTAGAACTTCGATGTTTATTTATGTGAGAAGATCCCGAGGCCATCTTCTTTTCAATCGCCTTGGAGGGTTGTCAGGAGTATGTGAGGTCGATAGGTTGCGAACAAGAGGGTTTATATGGGTTGGGAGTTTGGAATTAAAAGTGGCATATCTGGTTTGCAACAAATGGGATATTAAGGTCGTTATGGATGATTTTATTTGTAACGAAATAAGGAGCATTGAGAATTTTGCGAAGGATTTTGGATTGTAAGGGTTGGATGAGGGAGGAATTAGATGGCTTAGTAGAGCCTTAAAGATCGATTCCATACGTCTATATGGGTCTGATGACGATGACATAAATGAGCTTTTTTTAATGAATTGGAAGTTATTATCGTTTGTCGAGAAGTGTTGTAGTAATCGGTATCTACGAGCAGTCTCTTGTCGTTTTAGTCTCGTGTGAGGATTCCATGTAAGACGTTTGTCAAGATGAAGTCCTAGTTTTATGAATAAAAAAAAAATAGGTCATAATAAGTTATAATCATGCATATTCATGTTTTAGTTTTTTGCGTCTCTCTTATTCTAAAATAAATTTCATTGTGATATTAGAGACAAAGACCTTAATAATAATTAGGTATTTAAAAAAAAAATTAAATAATCATAAAATCATATGAAATAAAATTATGATATAGTTGTATGCTGTAAGTATATAAGCCACGGAATAAAGCACGGAACGCAAACATATTCTACCAAGAAACACATTTACATGTATCAGTAAACAAAAGAGGCATAAAGTCGAAATGTCAGAAAGGGTTTGAGAGAACAAAGTGAAACGGCAGAGGTCTACAGAACTGTCACAAATCGGAGAGTGGAACATTTGAACCATATAACAAGGTCTGTGCAGTCTTCTGTCTAACATAACAGTTCAACTCGGTAGGATGTTTTCAGTAATATGGATGCCGCTCCTATACTATCTTACGCTTATCTGATTTATTTTCCCCCTCGACAAACAATAAGATAGGTAAACAAATAGAAGGCTTAGTGAACTTGAAGGTTCTATTTCGATATAAGGAATCCTTGCCTTCACAATCCTTACGGTCCTTCTAACATTTTTTATTTTCTTACTGAGACCCACATCTTTACCCGCTGGTTTTAACTTCCGTGATACTGTCATGCAAATATTACTAATGAAGTGCAAGCATAGTAATTCTGTGTTGTTTTTTTTTAAACAATAAGATGCATCGATTATGAACTGTTTAAAAAAAAAAAAGATTTGCCTAAGTATTAAATATGACTTATGGACCATTGAAAGAAAGCTGCAGTTTTAAGAAAAAAATTTGCTCTCTTAAACACTTAAATTAAAATTGAAAGCTCAACGAAACGATAGCTAAATTACTTATAAAGAAAAAATAAGTACGAAAGCAGCTTGACATCTATCTATCTACGACACAAAACATTTCATTGCCCATTGCTTCACATTTTCGAGATTATAAATTACATTTATCACAGCCAATTATTGCGACATTATTATTATCTATAGCTATTATTTTTTTTTCTATTTGTGAACACGTACATTTTTTGTTAAAAAAAAAAAAGGTAAATGATGATAAAATAATAATAACTTTTAAAAATCATGCATAACTAGCCGAAATTGATATTTAAATTATTTCTAAAGTTTACAGTTCGTTTAGGCCATAGTTATATCTATTATAACTAAAATTATATTATATGGTTCATATTCTCATTGTAGTTGTTTTTTATTGGACCAATATTGAATTACATACAACGTCTATTCCTTGAATGATATCCTATTCCCTTTTTCGAAGTTTATTTGCTTACCCCCCATTAACCCAGCTAGAAAGCCTAATATCGAATAAATCCAAAAATATAAAATATTTCGATATTTGAGCCCGCGATTTTAATATAAAATAAAAACGAACCCCCGCTAATCCGCATTAGCGCCCTTGTGTCGAAAATGTCTGAAAAGGTACAATTAACTGATACTTAATCTTAAAATCCTGTGTAATTGCATGTAAAAGGGGCCATGGGAACAGTTAACAAGCCACGTGGATTAAAAACATGATTCATAATAAAAATCACCATTAAACATAAAATTATGTTAACACGATTTTTATTAATTTATCGAAATTAAAAAAGGTTGAATTTGATTTGGTAAAGGTTGAATTTGAATTGGAAATGCTATGATATTATATAATGCAAGTATATAATTATATAAAAATGATGAATCTGTTTCAATAAAGCCATTAAAAATAATCAGGAAAATTTAAATAAAACGTGTGTAACTAATTCATTCGAAAAGGTACCTACTTACTCAAATGAAAACATTATATACTTAATGGAAAGAATTAGTCTGGGTGGCGGTCATTAAATGAAACAACTAAATAGTTTCAACTATCTTTTTTTGCCAACGTTTCGACCCCCTTTGTGGGTCATCATCAGGGCGCATGGTGGGAGAATGGAAACTCAGTTTCCAATTCCAACTTGTTTCCATCCTCCCACCATGCGCCCTGATAATGACCCACAAAGGGGGTCGAAACGTTGGCAAACAATAAATAGTTGAAACTATTTAGTTGTTTCATTTAATGACCGCTACCCGGACTAATTCTTTCCAGTAATTCTCAACGGTCAACTAATTATATCCACAATTATATACTTAAGTATGTTATTTTATTATAATATTTTTATCATACTTTTTTCACTATAAACTTATTTAGTGACAGCTAGAAATTTTGGCATGGTTCTAAAAAGACCCGAAATTTCTTGTTTAAACGTATGAAATGAAGAAAATTAAATACATATTACATGGAGAGGAAATAACTTTAGAGTGCCACTAAAATCTAATTAATAAAGAATAAATATTAACCTCTTTGGTTGCAGGTATGCTGTAGGTGTTGATTGCTTTGTAGGCTCGGCTGTTGACGATCTTCTTATAGTCGTAAGGCGGGTTCGCTGGCGACCTTACGTCGTTGTAAACTCCGTCAAATCTGCCGTTGGCAAAGGAACCTGAAATTTATATTGAATTAGATTGTGTTCCTTCAAATCCATAATGTCAAGAAGCATACAATAATTAATGAAATGAAATACAATGAGGTACATATTATGATATCTTGAGACTATTTTTAACTAGTCTTTGGCCCTGTTTATACTAGGAGTGTGGGAACTATGAGAGTAAGAAGGTATAGGTTACACTTTAAACTATTAACTAACATACTATTCAGATTTATTTTTTAAATAGAATAAGTTTTCTTTTAAAAAATCCCATAAATTTTATTTTAGCCTGTCCAAATTGCACCATAACAAACGCCTTACTTGGAACTCTCATACAAGACTGAAACGAAAAGAAACTGTTCAACGTGTTCGACTACTTCAACACTTACTGGACAAACGCTCAAACCACTTGAGTAAAAAAGGCTCATCCACATGACTATCATAAGACCGATATGGACTTACGGAGTAGAGATTTGGGGATCTACTAAACCATCAAAATCTTGTCGTCTCCCATCCTTACAATAAAAAGTCCTTCAAAAAATCCTAAAAGCTCTTTATTTTGTCATAATAAACTCATCCATAAAAACGTTAATGTTCGCTATGTTGCTGACTTGGCGCGAACCAGGTAC
Source organism: Piezodorus guildinii (assembly GCA_023052935.1). NCBI lineage: Eukaryota > Metazoa > Arthropoda > Insecta > Hemiptera > Pentatomidae > Piezodorus > Piezodorus guildinii. Next base: position 101,583,486 of record CM041292.1, on the reverse strand, counting down.
CACTCCTTTCATAACAAACTCCATTCCCACTTTAACCCACTAGTTACAATCCTTGCTTCTTCTATAATCGCTGATAATCCTCCGAAACGTCTGAAAAGAAGAAGGTCCCGAGACCTTCTAGTTTAGCATAGTTTTTGGGGAGCTGCCTATGAGTAGTATCCCTACATGTGAATCATGACAGTATATCTTGTATCACATTTACTAAATGTATTTTATTATACAATTATAAATACCGATAAATATTTTTTTTGATAAAAAAGCGTGTCCAAATTAATTTTAGATAAAAAAAAAAAAATATTATCTATATGCTTATAGCCTATATAATGTCAGTCAATTACAGAGATCAACACAGGGTTATTGAGAACTTATATGTAATCATATTTATATATTATAAGTTTATGAACTTTTCAAAGTTGGAAAAATTGAGTAACATATGAAGTTTTTCGCGGCACTTTTTTTTGTTTAAAGACACGCTGCTAAAACTTCCTTCTCCTTTTTCTGATGAATAGGATAGTAAACGGGCACCGTAGAATAGAGAAGATTTACAAATACTGTTTTCAATCAATTTAATCCTAATTTTAAATGATTTTTGTCTCATCTTAGATAATTTCGAAAGGTAAACAAATCTATACCTCTACAACCCATTAAGGGTTTTGTGATCAGTGCCAATATTTGGGTATATACTTTATAAAGGCTGGGTGTGCCCCAGGATCGCTCTCCCTCTCTCCCCCTCCTCCGGCCGAATAGAATAAAATAATAAATAATATTCTGTCACAACCGAGACTAGAACCCATGACCCGGAGCACAGTAGACTAGCACTCTATCCACTAGAATCCCGCGCTCCCTTTCGAGTGTATGTATAATGTATAATTTTTCTCGAAATGTAACAAGTGTTCAATTTTAAATCTCTATTATGTTTCCTACTCGGATTACTTTGGTATGAAATTTTGGACGATTTGTTCTAGGATTTTTTAAATAGAAATTATGTAGGTGGTTCCTTATAACTTTTTTTTTTTTTTTTTTTAATGATCTTCCTAGTTTAGTTATTTATTTCTCTCTATGAATTCTAATTCATAAAAAAATACCATCAACGACATAAAATACCATCATTTCTTTCTTGATCTAACTTGTATCTAATGACCAATATGTGCACGCATTTTCATAAATTAATAAAACATAAGTTAGAAAATTAATTGAATTTTTAACCAAGCAAGGATTGATTTATATAAGTAGAGTGAGAAAAATAATATTTAAATACAATACTTAATTTACATCTGAAAATAAAAAGAATAACGGGCAGAACCACGTTTCGTCCTGGAATCCGTCTCACCACCTGAGCATAATTGGAAAGCCTAGGACCACCTGGGGGATCAGTGAAAGGCATCTGCATTAAGCTAGGAATCGTTTCACAACAGGAGTAAAACTTTTATCAACATTCTTCTGATAAATAATGTAACTAAAAATTGCTTATGAATAAAAATATTATTAAGTATGAGATGATTCTGGAGACGGTCATAAAATATTATATAGCATAAATACAAAAATAAAAATTGTATAAAAATTCTAATAACATCAGAAAACAACAAAAAAAAATACATGAAATAAAAATCGAAAAATGTGCAGTGAAGCAAAAGTCAGATGACAAACAGAAAAAAAAAAATTTAATTTTTTTAAAAATAAATTTACAACTGTATTAAATCAATACAACAAGTATATAGGATTGATATATGGTTAGAACACATGGTAGATCTGTGAAGAAACTATCCATTGGTAGTACTCCAATGTCTAATTTACGGAAGGAGGTCTCTTGGACATCTTTTTTTAAGGCGCCTCAGTGGGTTGTCGAGAATATAGATGGGGGTTTGGAAATGAAAAGAGGTATATCTATATCTGGCCAAGTCTTCAACAAATGGGATATTTAGATCTTTTTGGATGATTTTATTGGCAACAAAGTAAGGAATATTGAGGAATTTTCGAAGAATTTTGGATTGCAAGGATTGGATGTAAGAGGAATTTGATGGTTTAGTAGAACCTCATAGCTCAATGCCGTAGGTCCAAGTAGGCCTGATAATGGTTATATAATTTTTTTGTAGTAAATAGGAATTTTTGTGTGTTTGTCGAGTAAGTGTTGTAGGAATCTGTAGCTACAAACAGTTTACTGTAATTTCAGTCTACTATTAAGATTCCATCTTAGGCTTACTTAAAAAAATGAAAAATTATAATTAAATATAAATAAGTAAAAAGAAAATAGTATAGTAAATAAAAAGCAGAAATGAGATCGTATTAATTTAATTGTATATCATTTAACACGAAATATGAACAGACATATTTGTCATAGCATAATATATAATAATAAACAGTAATAGAGTAATAGAAAGAATATAAAAATAAAAAGTGGTGCCTGACCTTCTCTACGTAATTTTGGTACGAAAGCTGAATAATAGTGAATTTAACGGTCAAATCAAGATGTGTAGTGATAGGTGGTGCAGATTCTACGTACAAATAAAAATCTTGAATCTTTTTTTTATATTGTTGAAAAATTTAAAACTTTAACATAGGCCGTGTAGTGAGTATTCAATTCAATTCAAAAAATCCTTGCAAAAAATAAATTATAAATATAATCTTTCATAGTGATAAATAAGTTTTAATGAGACCGAAATTGCCCGAACTACAACCCAGTATCACCACAGACGGTTTTGTACCTTAAATAGGTACTTATTGATTATTATTGAATGCTATTAAAACATATCTTTTAATAAAATAACTTTAAATACAGGAGCTAACCGCCCAAAATGTTTAATATTTCCAAAAAAATATGCAAAAAAAAAAATAATGTAAACTTGATGCATATAATCAATATAAATCATCTATGTTTAGGTTAAAATATTTGTCTAATTAAATGATGTAAACTAAAAATAATTTTTAAAAACATTTGGGGATTCGAAATCTAAAACTTCTCAAAGCAAAGGATAGTCGACACTAAATTGCTGATGTGAAATGTTATAATCAAGAAAGGCGATCGATACAATGTCTGCTTTTGAATAATAGTTGGATGAATAATGGATTATTATCCAATTATTCAACTGTCCATTAGAACATTGATCAACTTAGATACGCTTTATAGCGTTCATTATTCGAATTATTCCTCTTGAGTATTACCCGTCGGACAGAGGTAGGAAGTCGTTAAGCTTTGAAAACACGAAGAAATATCTGAAATTTCGATGAGCCCCAGGGGTAATATTTTTAGTTAACATTGTCGTCGTTAATTGGAGTCCCCTCCACCCCTCACCGTCGCCCCTGGCGGACATCGAAGTAATTGCTTTGCCTTGGGGACACAACGTTCTTTATTCTATAAAAATCTTTTCCACCACTGTCATGTATAACCAACCATCAATTATTTTTACTTCCCAACATATTGTTACTAATAACTAAATTATTTAAACAAATGCTTCCATGTTGTGCTGGGCATAATACGTTCCAAATTTCGTAAAATACATGTTGAAAACTATCTGTTTTTACAAAGGAAATTTAAACTAACTGAAAAAGAGTCTATGCCAATGATAAAAAAAAAAAAAAAAAAAAAAAATCACTACCTTTTTACTTTCACTTACCTATATATGAAATATGTTGTAAGATAAAAAGGATTGCAATCGTGAACAGTTTAGAATTTTGATTTTTAATGGTTTACACTTTTTAGGGTCCCGTGAGTCCAAATGACCAAGTCCCGCAAAGAGGTCTGTGAGTATGTAGTCAGTCTACTATGAAAACGAAAAGTCGTACACTACTTAAATTTCATTTTTTTGAAGTACGTTAATGTATGTCAAAGATGTTACACAAACTTTTTCAACGAAATTGTCAAACCAGAGCAACGACATTGCACCTTTTTACAATTTTCCTCAGAAACGACTATAAAGATTTTTGTTAAACTCGGTATATTTGTACGAAATTTGTTTAAAATACTCGTATGAAAAGTAATGCAGAAGTATAATGTACTATTAAAAGCTAAAGATTTTAGAAAAATTATTATATTTTATATAAATTTGTAAAAAGGAATGGTTAATGATAACAAACGGATAAAGCTAACTGATTATTGTAGATAATAATATTTAATTTAATCAGATTATTTAATGAAACACATGCTTCTATCGAAACTTAATGTAAGTTTACAATCTTTTTTTTTTCTCTGGCACAACATTCTTTGTAGGCGTAATGTAATCTCCTAGGAGAATGTACTCACGACATTTCCGTTAAAATTTTATTAGGTAGGGTCATCACTACCTTCGCCTATCTTTTGTGATTGGCCACCAGAGCCTGACGAGTCTCACATACCCAGTGGAGAAGCTGTGAGTGAATCCCCATTTAATTTAAAACTTATGAAAGTTCCGCCGGGACTGGGATTCGAACTCACAACATTTAGCGTGCGGGACTAGCAGATTTATTTTTAGTGATTATATGTATACCATATATTAATTTAATTTTATATTTTTTGTTTTTCAGTATATATTTTGATTGAATGTAATCTTTTAACATTAATAATGTTGTTCATGTTGAAACAAATTGTAATATATGAAAGTAATTATTATATACATACATATATATATATATATATATATATATATATATATATATATATATATATATATATATATATACATGAAATGAAGTCAAGATTTATAATAAGACTTGGGAAATGATAAAATATAGATTATGCAAACTGTGCAAGTACAGCAGAACCTAAACTCAGAAACGGAATTGCTAATATAATGATAATGAAATTTGTTTTGATTGACCTGTTTCAATCGAGTGCAGTATTCACAACTTCAGTTGTGATGTAGCCTGCAGATGTAACCGAAACCAAATTCGTTCGTTCTGTCAATTTTCCCGAGCATTGCCTGGCCAGATTTGGTTAAATCGATCCGTTAAGTTCATCTTTAAAGGGCATGCTATATCCACTGAACATTCAATAGGGTTGAAGAAACAGACTAGTGATGGATAAGGCAAAATTTACAGCATCAAGAAGCAGATCAAACTGTTTAAAAGTAACCTAAATGCCAAATCCTACAGATTACACTATTACACGCAATGAAAGAGCTTATGGTTCTTAGAGTAATTTATTATTTTAATAATCAATATGCATAAAGTTTGGGAGAAGAAGAAACGCCCATTAATACTATTTGAATAATTGATAATAAACTTTTACCCTGATTTACTTTAGGTATGCCAGGAAGTGAAAATAGGAAAGCGGTAATAGTATCCAACTACATAAAATATAATTATAAAAAGTGAGAATATTTTTAATGAATATTAAAATTCACTAAATCGCATATCCTAAAAAAATCATTCTTAGGTCAAGATAGCGTATTAATAAGCTAAAATCAAAAACAATTTTTAAGCGTAGTTGTTAAACGGCAACTTCAGTGAAAGTTTACCTCGCCTTTCTGGAATATTGACACTAACCTTTTTGATAAAATAATATTTTCAAAGAAATTACACAGGATGACTGACAGGATTCAAAGATGTTAAAAAAAAAAAAAAAAAAAAAAAAAAAAAAAAAAAAAAAAAAAAAAAAAAGGACGAATCAATGGAATAAAATACTTCTTTGACTATTTCAACATTCTAAAACTAAGCATAGTAAATATGAAACAGTTTATCATTCATGTTCATACTAGTGAAACTAAGACCGATTCTTATTAGTCTTTGCAGTTTATAGTTTAATTCTCTCGGCATTTCGGAAAACAAGACCGACCTCTTTTTGACTTTTTGACACTCGGTCGATTTACAATAGAAAGTTTTTAATAAATAATAGTAAAAGTTAGTTGAGCGTGCAGTCAGATTAACACACAATTAAGTAAAAAAACTAAAATTTTAGCCCTTCTACAGGGCGATTGTAGAAGAGAGAGAGAGAGCACGACATTGCACAATCGATCTGAAGAAGATCTAAAATTTAGACCGAAAGGTCCGCACTATTGAATTAAGTTTCTACTAAATTGTGTGTTGTAATCTGACTGCACCCTCTACTATCTTCTACTTTATATACACACAGTCAACCATTCTCAGTTCACCATTATTATACTATATCACTACATTCAATAGAAAAGTTTGCTAAAATTTTACTCATACTCTTTAAATACTGAATATAAACATTCGCATGGTTTTAGTACATAGCAACTTATTTTTTCTTAAGTTTAGTTTTAAGATACATTAGATAATATAAGTTTCTTAAGATTTAAACAATGAGTATGACTTTTTCCCCGATTTTCATTACACAAACATGAATTGCAAATATTTTCCACTAGCGCGACAGGCCGTGTAGGCCCTAGGCCGCGTGGTGTGTGCCATTCATTCTCATTTGTGTATGATACTGGACGAATACACTCACGTTTCTAGATGAAAGTTTATAGGGCAGGGTCATCACTCTCAACGCCTGTTTTTGTGAGTAGCGACCAGTTGGCTGGCGGGTCTCTCATACCCGGGAAGAAACTGTGAGTGAATTCACTTTAAATTGTATGCTTAAAAAAGTCCCGTCGGACTGGGATTTGAACTCACAACCTTTTGCGTAAGAGGCTAGCCACTCAGCCACGGGCTCCCCTGGAATGATAATTATTACTATTTTATATTCACAGTCATGCTCGTGTAATATTCTTTTTTATTATGCCAATTGAGATTAGGTTTTATTTTAAAACTAACACAGATCTTTGAAATAATTTCTGCATTCTTAACTTCTTGGTAGAATTGTGTCGGTATAAATATTTGGAGCTAGATTAGAGATGAACAGCCCTCAAAAATAGCGCTCAAGACTATCCATTGTGTTAGGTATATCGATGTATGTGGTTTGTGATGTGATGACGTTAAGGGCAGTTATTAATACGCATTTACTGTTAAAAAAACAAAGAAAAAAACGCAAAACAAAATTTTGTACACCAAATAACTTCATCTCTTACATAATTTTTCTCCAGTACTCTATACAGATCATATTAAACAGATAACAAAATAATCCACGGAAAATTCGATTTTTAATACGTTTTTATTTCCTCGTAGTCCATGTTGGAAAAATACCCAGAAAGGAAAAGTTAGAGATCGTTGTTGTTGTTTAAAAGGGCGTTGGTAGGGCGTTGGCGTTCGTCATTTTAAAGAGACAACGAAAGCCAACAGATATATATGCGAAAACAATTTCTCTCGACGTCTGAATGGTCCAACGTTCTGAAGCTGAATTTCAACTATGCACCCTTGCGAGGGGTCCCGGGAGTCAGCGGACAGGCGAGAGATGTTGGGTCCCTCTGTCGCAAATGTGGCAAAGAATCAGAAACACCAGCTGACGTGCTGGGAAAATTCCCCAACAACTCCCTCCTCTTTACTTGCCGGCACTATCGAGTCAAGCATGAGTTAAAAAGGCTCCTCAGGGAAAAGGAATATACCTGCTTTGAAGAGTTCTACTGCGTGGACACGGACGGTTCTGCGAGGTATGCTGACATTGTAGCATTCTCCAAGAACAGGAAAACAGCATTGATCCTCGACCCGAACGTCAGGTATGAAACAAACGACCTCGATCAAACAGATGAAGTGGATAGGGAAAAGAGAGAGATCTACAATAAAGAGACCTTCGGAGAGAGAGAGTTCTGTGTGAGGGGAGGCCTCTGGTTCGGATCTCGCAGGACTATCCACAGCAGAACAAGGAGCCTTCTAGAAGAACTCGGTGTTGGTAATAGTGAATTGTCCATGATGGCCGAGATATAATATTGACTGTCTGGGGATTATTCATGATCACCTGTATGGATATTATTTGGGTTAAGCTTTATACCTAACCTTATTTTTTTACTTATATTTATTTTTTTTTTAGTCGTCTTAATTTTTTGCTTAAATTTTGTCATTGATTCTTTGATACTGTTAGTGCTTTAGGTGTGAATTTTCAATTTTGTTTCTTCTTTTTTTTTTTTTTTTTTTGCATGGATTTTGCGTTGGATTGTAAACTATGCTACATATTATAAGGTATAACATAGAAAGCTATTGATAAAGAAAGTAAATGTATGGTAAATTTATAAAGTTTCATGTCAATATCACATGTCATCAGGTTGATAAATACGCTGTGTGTGATAGCAACCCAATACAGTTGGGCAGCACTGTTTTGTTTAATTGCAATTTTGATAAAATAAAGCATTTCTCTCTATCGTATTAACTAACATGCTACTTTGGCTTATCAGATGCTACAGAAGGAGATCTAATTTTTTTCCGATCGGGGTTTAAATAGAATAGGGAATTTTAATAAGTAAGTGCACATCACCAGGTTTCTGGTCCACTATACTCGTATAGCATCCATTCCGAAGGCTATAAACAAGAATTTTTCATTTAACTTACAAAAATCCTTAGGATAGGTTTGGGTTATGAACCTGTGACCCTTTTCAAAAAATATTTTACCAACTATTACTTTATGTTTTTCCATAGCTTTATAACCTGTTACTAAACCAATTCCATTATTTTTTTCTTCTCGAGTAAGCGACATTTTATTCATAGGTAGGTACTTATTTTAGATTTAGGTATATTATAGTATTCCGGTAGGCTAATAAGTACAAATAAAGGGGAACTTATAAAAAAAAAAATAATGTTTATATTATATTTAACTATTAAGACAAAAAACATTAAATACTCATAAAAAACTTTTTCGCCCGAGGGTCCTAAACAAAGAGTAAGAAAATGAAAAAACCATCAACATGAAATTAGTAGCCTAAAGGAAGAAAAAAATAGCGGTGATAGGAATCTCGTCTTGCACGAGGGGTTTCGTAGCCCTTCCGCTGTGCCATACGATGGAATAATGAGACGGTAGCTCTTATGATAATTATTATATCAAGGCCTTCATCTACGAAGGTACAAGACCCGGATACACTCATCTTGAGGTCATAAAGCGAAATATTCAGTAAAGTACAATTTATTTTCCAAAAATTTCACTTGAACCTTAATCGAAATATATTTATACTAGCTGTTGCCCACGACTTCGTATACGACAATTTCTGTTATTATGATCGCTAATAAGAGGTTTTCAAAAGAATATATTTTAAAGTACTTCTGTGTAAACATTACTTTTAGTTTTATTTTCTTGTGGCAGAAGAACATACTGATTTTCTCCGCAGCCCAATCTTGACGTAAACCGATTCCTACGGGTTTAAATGTTTGCCCCTGCAATTTATTAATTCTTACAGCAAAATATAAATCAGCGGGCAATTAATTATTTTAAAATTAAAAGGCAAATCATTGGGATACCAGATTTATTTTAATCGTTATTTTCTAGATTTTCTACTGATTCTTCACTCCTATTGGTCGCAGCATGATGTTATATACCCTAAAGCCTTGCTCGATAAATAGACTATCCAACACAAAAAAAATTTTTCAATTAAAACCAATAGTTTCTGAGATTAGCGCGTTCAAACAAACAAAATCTTCAGCTTTATAATATTTGTTTAGATTACCAAACATTTCAATAGTGTAATAATAATCCTGATGAATATATTGATCATCTTTTTGTTTTTTCAGTAACTGATATTATTTGCACAATTTATTTTCAAATAGTTTACCTAATCGTACCCTAGTAAAAAAAAAAATCTTTTTGTTAGTATCCCTGGAGAGACGCGGGAGATCACTAGCGAACATAATATTTTCATTAAGTGAGGTCCTACTCTACACACAGTTTTCATTGGGCCGTATAAGTTGTCTTCTTCTTCAGAAATACTTTATAAAGAATATACTCCATACCATTAGCATTTTTTTACTCACAATAATAATGAAAATCTTCTTAATGATTTCTTTGCTTCCCATGACTAGTTTTTTTTAAAAATTAGTGTTAGAATTTTTAAAATTTTGAGTTAAAATATCTGTAAATAAGAGAATAACAGCTAAATCAATGGATCATTCAGAGATTGTGGTAGGTGCCGGAATATGTGGTTCTATATCAAATCACTAATTTTTTAATGAAAGCACAAAAACTTATTTTTTAATGTACAACCAGCCCAAACTTAGAATAAATTTCAGTATAGTGCAAAATGTGCTAGCGATGAATGCGGAGCTATTTAATTCTTAGCTAACTCGAAAATGGTAATAATCTTCGACGTAGGTACAGGTAATTAAAAATAATTTTAATGTATTTTTTCATTTATGAAAACTCAAACACTAGACTAATATTTGGAACTTTATGACCATATACTTTTTATTCGACTTCATTCCACAATTTATTAGATTTCGAAAAAAAAAATATAAATATTTATTTACATGAACATTTATAAGAAATGCTTTTAATATTCTAATAGCTACTTTAACCAAAGTAGAAGCCGTGCCGAATTTATTGTTACATGAAACTAAGTAAATGTGTATACATTTAAATAAGTCCTGAAAATTTGTTGTTTAAATTATAATAAAAATAAATATATATATATATAATATATATTATATATATAATATAATATATATATATATATAATATATATATATATATATATATAGTAATGTTTAAAGTCACAATAACAATAAATAATCCTAAATTTACGAATACATTTTTTTTCTTTTAATAAATTTTAAAATTAAATACATTTGGTATCTGTGTAAATAAATAGCTTACTCAAACGTCGTTTTATTTGGCTGGAACCTATTTCGATTCTGTTGACCAATGATATGAAGTCAAATAGACTAACGAATCCATCTCTCTATTTATTTTAAATCAAGAATAAGCCCTTTTACCGCCGAAAATCATCAAATATGATGAATAATGATTTAATGATGCATTCCGACCGATAAATAGGACTTAGTGATTGATTATTTTAGAGGAAACGTCAGGGATAATACGGTTTGCTTAGAAAAATTTGGCGATGATACACAATATACATATATATATATATATATATATATATATATATATATATATATATATATATATATATATATATATATTATTTTTTTTTTTTTTTTTTTTTTCAGGAGGGATATAGGGGGGTAAGAAATGTTTTTTTTTTAAATAGAGGAAAGAGTAAAAGTTTAACATAATCTTATGAAACAAATGCTAAACATACTCACCATCTATATTTTGGCCAAAGATACTCATTATAATACAGTAACTCACGAACATTGGCTCTTAAAGGTATTTAGTATATGTTGTAGTATTTTAAATTGGCTTTTATTTATTTATTTTTACTATTTTTTTTTTTTTTTTGCGGGGGTCATATTGTGGAGAAAGAATGACCCTTGTGAAAACGCCAATATTCTGTATCATAGAGTAAAATCTCATAAATTCGGCACCCTTCATTGCTTCATCTTAAGTTGCTGCAATTGATTTCCTATAAAATGCCTCTAATTTCTAGTAATAGCATTTAAGTGAACTAATTGAACTAATGCGATTGAAGTGTTCAAAATGATTGACATTTAATGACTAAAATTACAATTATTCGCCTGAAGAAACTTTAAATGGTCATATTTTTACGAGCTATGAAAAACCAGTTTCAAAATAACCATTGACGATTCCAACAGCTCTCTTGAAACGAATCACAGTTTTGTCTTCCAGGTCCTGCCCTTAATCCGTGCTCACTGGAGCGGGAAAATTGGTGAAGTCAGAGCCCGTAGCATCTTACGAGTGTAATTACCTGGAGATCGTAGAGTCCTCCCTCTTTAACAATTCCAACTTCAACTAAACCAACTTCGTTTCAATTTGCACAACGCAAGTCGGCAAATGAAAATCAACATGTATCTGGGTCAACGAATACACGGGTCGCCAATGAGAATGGGATTAGGAGCAGTGTTGGAGTATGTTTATCGGTGTGCTCTGAGTAAGAATTTTAATTGATCTGAGGAAAATATTACTATGATAAACAATATATTAAGTACACGATTTAGATTATTTTCAAAAGGATGTTACAGCGAATCGTCAGACCAAAAGTGTTCACTTCGTACCATAAATTTTATATTTGTTTACAATTAATAATTTAATAGCTTCCTTAAATAAAATAGGATTTATTACATTTGGAATAGCTATAATGAGCTTAAATTCTAAACTTCGTTTATTCTATACAAATGAGGGCTATAAGATATTTTGACGAAATGTCTATGGTGTGCTACAATAGCGTAGTTCCTTTAACGTTTGTAATTACACCATTTATCGAATATTTACTAAATGTGTTACTAAATACAGTAGTAAAATTTAATAAAATAAATCTGGTGCCATAACACATGAACTTTCACAAGCATACAATTGCTTTGTTGTTTTAGAATAATTGAATAAGTTAAAAAAAAATATTAAAATTAAGTTTGGTTATTTGGTAGCATTTATTTTTTGTGCGTGTTCATCGTTTAGATATATTTGATTTTTTTTGTTTTTTTTATAAAAAAACATCGATAACAGCAAAAAATCGAAATTTTTTTTCCCCTCTACCCGTTGAGATTCGGACTATGGCTCATATTTACATTTTTGTTTCTCAAAACGTGATGTGCACGCACATAGAAAAAAGAGGTGACAAAAGAATATGAACTTTTACAATCTGGTAACCGAACAACAAAAGTAAAATACTTTCCAAAGTAAAATAACACATATCATAAAATCATAGAAGTAAATATATGTATAACTTTCCGTAGAATAGCTCATCATAAAAAAATATTTATACAAAGAAATTTTTTATATTTTTTGTGAGACCAAAATATTAATAGTGACAAAAACTCGACATGATTACGTAATTTTTAGACCATGATGAATACAGAAGTTTTCTTGTCAAATATATAAAAAAGTTAATTATTTTTTAACTAAATGTATACTTTTGAAGTTGATTTTTAGTAGAGGAGTTCATTAAAGCTGTCAAATGTGCACGCCAGACATTATTTCTAATTAATACTTAATGATTATAAGCTAAAAAGAAATTAAGACAAAAAATCTAGTTCTAGCAACAGACTACTTTCAGTTACCTCCCTTGTTAAAATATATTAAATCTGAAAATTCAATTAGAAATAAAAATAAATTGTTAACGAATTAATTTAATAACGAGTTTTAATAGAAACATGCATTTCATTTTTTTTTTTCACCCTCCGTTAAATTTTATAAATTTATGTATAAGATAACATGTTTTCCAAAATCTTTAGCTTCCCAACGGTTTATTATTCATCTATATTACTTCGATACATCTATATTACTTTTTATGTTCGAAAACACGAAAATTGCATAAAAAAAAAAAAGTTTTTCCTTTGTTCTCCTTTAGTTTGTTATAAAATTCGTTCAACTTGTATATTTAACTGTTTTAGCAATGCTAATTAGATGATATGGTTAATTTTATGAAATCTACAAAAATAAGGTACTTTAGAAGAAGAAAATATAATACGTCGGCATTCAATACCTGTCAGACTATTTTAATTATAATGAAACATACATAATATTAAAGCCTATCCAATATAAATATGTAATTTCAGTTTCATACGATATTTCGTTTTCGCGCTAGGCTAACAACAGACCTGTTTGCGGGACTTGGTCATTTGGGCTCAGGGGACCCTAAAACGTGTATTTCCAGTGAAAAATATAATTTGAAAATATTGAAGATCGCAATACTTTCTCTTACAATATATAGCATTTCCAAGTCAAATTAAACTTTTTCCAAGTCAAATTCAACCTTTTCCAAGTCAAATTCAACCTTTTCCTAGTCAAATTCAACCTTTTCCATTTCAAATTCAACTTTTCGATTTCAATAAAATAATAAAAATCAAATTAACATGATTTTATGTTTTATGGTTATTTTAATTACACATTATGTTTTTAACCCTTGTGGCTTGTTAAATGTTCCAGGGGCCTTTTTACATATAATTAGTCACGATTATAATAATAAGTATAACCGATACTTAAATTTTTAGACATTTTCGATACATTTTTATTTGATAAACCTCTACTTGAGTTAGCGCAATTAATATTAATAGTGTAATCGGTAACGAACTTTTGGGAACGCAGCTACTGAGCCTAATATCCAATAAATACGAAAAAGTTATAATAAACCCATATCTGAGTGAGCGCGATTAAAATTAATAGTGTAATCGGTAACGAACCTTTGGGAACGCAGCTACTGAGCCTAGTATCCAATAAATAGGAAAAAGTTATAATAAACTCATATTTGAGCGAGCGCGATTAAAATTAATATTATAATCGGTAACGAACCTTTGGGAACGCATCTACTGAGCCTACTATCGAATAAATACGAAAAAGTTAAAATAAACCTCTATTGATAATATTTTCGCCCGCGATTATAAAACTAAAATAAAACGAACCCCGCTAATCCGACTACCAGACCTTGTATCGAAAATTTAAAGTCTAAAAATTAAAGTATCGGTTATACTTATTATTATAATCGTGACTAATTATATGTAAAAAGGCCCCTGGGAACATTTAACAAGCCACAAGGGTTAAAAACATAATGTGTAATTAAAATAACCATAAAAACATAAAATCATGTTAATTTGATTTTTATTATTTTATTGAAATCGAAAAGGTTGAATTTGAAATGGAAAAGGTTGAATTTGACTTGGAAAAGGTTGAATTTGACTTGGAAAAGGTTGAATTTGACTTGGAAATGCTACATTTCATATACAGGTAAGTAAAAGTAAAAACAATAAATTCTGTTGTTTTAATTTGATTGATACACTATCTTATAAAGCCATAAATATAATAGTTGGTATGACTATCGGGAATTAAACAAGTGGACTTGATATCTATCTCAAGTTATATAATAAAACGAAGGCCGCAAATGACCCATGATATTCAAAGGTGCAAGAAGCCTTTCCCTCGAGGAAAAAGCACATTAATTAATTCTGACCATACAGGCCATGACAATAGAACTGCAAACTGAGAGAGCTGATAAATTATAATTGAATTTATTTATACAATGGCTGCAAGTTCAGCGATAACCTGACCCAATAGCCTTGCATTAAATAAGGCGAAAAAGTGAATGCCAACAGATCACGTAATATCGCCCCGGCAGAGAAAGGGACTCGCTATGTGAAAATGACCACTATCCATCCAGAGATCGTCGCTTTAGTCCGATCAGCTTTCTTCCTACGTACGCACGCAGCTAACTCAATATATAACTTACTAAATTAAATAGTTATAACTAAAATAAAATTATAACATGAGCGTAAATCTGAAACTAATTAATACAATGTTTAATGTGAAACTAAGGTCGTCTACCTAAAGTGCTATGACAGTATTATGACAACTCTGCTTCTATTTATATATTTTTAAATATATTCATTGATATAGATAAATAGATATTCAGGAATACGTTTAGAAAATGTGAGAACAGATTAAACCAAGTCATGATACACAAACTACCCATTGACAGCTGTCTAAAAACTATGCTAGACTCAAAGTTTCCACATCCATTTTATATTAAGACGCTTCCGCGAAGTTTCAGAAAATATACAGGAGACAATGATCGAAGAAACTATTAGGTTAAAGTTTGAATGAAGTTTGTCATGAAAGGAATGGTACCGGATTCGGGACAAACCAGCAATATATGGAACATTAAGGTGTTTACGGATTTGTTATTCGTGACAAGGAAGGAACTTTGAGAATTTTAGGAAGGTTTTCGGATGGTAAAGATTGGATACGAGAAGAATTTAAAGGTTTAGAGTACCAAAGCTGCATACGAGCATTTTGTAGTTAAGAGACAGGTTTAAGCGTTAGTCTAATAAGTGTTGAAGTTATCAAAAGCATCGTGCAATTTTATGTCGTTACAGTATCTTATGAAGATTTCAAGTAAGACGGTTGTCAATGTATAGTACTAGATACCGGATCTGTTCAACAGGGACAGGCAAAGTGTTATTGAATGTTGTTGTAGGGCAGAATTTCATACGTTTACTATGAAGGGTAAAGGTTAATTTGCAGGATCTATTGGAACCAATAAAGTCAAGGATTAATGGTAAAAGAGAGGAAAATGATTGTGGAATTTTTTTTCTATATTTTATTGAATTTTACAACAGTATATTTATAAGCAATAGAATAAGTAAAATTGTTGAATTATATTAAAGGGCGTGAAAGGTTTATGAAGAAACTACCCAGCGTTAGAAGTTTGATCTTATTTTCAATCGCCTCATAGGATTCTCAGGAATATTCGAGGTTGATAGGTTGCGGACAAGAGGGTTTATATATTTTGGGGTTTTTGAATTAAAAGTGGTATATCTGGCACGATAAAGGTCTGGAACAACTGGGATATTAAGGTCGTTATGGATGATTTTATTTGTGGCGAAATAAGGAGCATTTAGGATTTTGCAAAGGATTTCGGATTGTAAAGATTAGATGTAGGAGGAATTAAAAGGCTTAGTAGAGCCCCAAAGTTCAATTCCATATGTCCAGATCGGTCTAATGACGGTAACATAATTGAGCTTTTTGTAATGAATTGGAAGTTTTGAATGTTTGTCGAGTAAGTGTTGTAGCAATCGGTATCTACGGGCAGTTTCTTGTCGTTTTAGTGTCGCATGAGGATTCCATGTAAGGCTTTTGTCAATATGGAGTCCTAGCTATTGGATATGTTCAAGAGGTATGAGTGGGGTATTATTAAAGGGTACAGTGTGGCAGGAAGGCATTGGTTTGCGACGAAGGGTAATGTGGAAAAATTAATGTATTATAAAATTCTTCTTTTCAAAAGGAGAATTATATTTCAACGGCATTTTTTAAAGGATTTCCAAAATATATGAATAAAAATGACATTTTTCCTAAATAATAAAAAACATTTGTTCTTTGGTTTTGGATTACTATTCATTATAATACTGAATTATTCTCTCTTTCCTTTTTTTTATTTTTCATTTATTTTATTATTATATTAGTAAAAGAAACAGTCTTATTCAAGTGTCTAAGTGAGCAAAAGCATGAATCTCACTTTAGTGTAACTTAATTTTTATTCCGATTATTTTTTGGGTTATTAATATATATCTATTTCTAACAAAGAATCAATCAGAGGTTTGATGGATAGTTTTATATGTAAAATTGTTAATATTTAAATTTACAGAACATGTAAGGATCAATAAATTCGGATTTGTAGTTAGTGGTTAAAATAAGCACGCTTTAGTTGAAATCGTCGTTTACCTTCTCCCAACGATGATATCAAACGTTAAATTTTAATGACGTTTATTTGAGAGTGGTCATCTTGTCACGTTCGCCAGAATTTCGTCCAACTTCGTGGGCAGATTGTTACACTTCAACAACACAACAAAGCTAATAAATTTGAAACTTCAATGAAATCTGTTGAATCGACAATGTTATATTATTTTCACTTTATTCTTGAATAAAGGAAAAAATAAAAATATATTTTCGTTTGTTCCAAAAATCCATAAATACATATATCAAAAAAGGCCAAGGTGAATCATATCAATAGCTGTCATTTAATGATACTTTAAGATTTATCGAGTTTTCACTATTACTTAATAGTCTTAAACTTCCTAGTATATAGAGTAATCCTTTGTAATAAATGATTTTTTTTTTGTTAATTGTTCATTTTTTCGTTGGCTCATTATCCATTTAAATTTTTCTTTAACTTTTATAAGATTTTATGTAAAATAGTTATAATTTAAAACTAAAAATACTTTAAAAAATATTTCTTTATTAGTAATTAAAAAAAAAAAAGTAATGCAAATAATTTAAATACAAATATTTCTGAAGTAATTTCTTTGTTTTGTGTTGACGTAAGTTTTTCGAATCTTTTTTTTTAATTATGTAGTATTACTAACCATATAAAATTTATATATAATAAAAATAATTATATAAAAGACATATCTGTTTAGTATATTCAATATTCATAAACAACATATATTTTTATTATTAAATATATTTATAATTGTTTTTTGTTTTTTTGACAGTTCCGGTGATAGTTCAAACCTTTATAAGTTCCACAAAATTTAAATCATTTTTAAAGCTTAAGAATCAGTTCGTTGTTTATAAAACATACGAAGTTAAATGGTCAATGGACATTAGTTAATACCGTAAACTCATAAAACATTATAAGGGTTATAACATTAAAGTTATTATGTATAACTTAAAATGAGTACTTCATATTGCCAGTGTCCTACACAAGAGTTCTAGATTGTACTAGTTCAAAAGATCAAGGTATCTACGTGATAACAAATGACCTCCCAGGGCTGAAAGGAAAATAGAAAATCTTGGTTTATATATTATATGGCCACCTTAAGTATGAAGAAGACTTACTAAGCTTTATCGTTAATTAATTTGGTTAAATACAACACATTTATTTTTTTTATTAATTTTAAACAGTACATTACGTGTTAAAGTTATATTTACCATAAAGTTAAAATCCATCTTGCTATTTCTAAAATAATATCTATGCGGGTTTAAGAAAAGAAAGTTAGAATTAACAGCAGGAAAAAAAAAAAAAGAATATATTATATATATATGGAGCAGGTATAAAATAAATACATTTTGATTCATAAACTTTAGTAAAGGATATTATAATTGAAAAAATATATAAACCGTAAATAAGAGTTTAAATTAAAATCTTTTTTATAATCCAGAACCGGACAAAGTGTTTTTAATTAAATATTTAAAAGTGGAATGATGTCACTCATACAGCATGTTATGGGGATTATTCGTTTATTTTCTTTTTTGGGAAGTATTTTCATGCATTTTAGTTTACTTACGGTTATGAAATATATTGTAAAATCATTTTTTATCTTACTAAATCATTTTAGGTAAAGCTGAAAACATAAAGGTTTCAGTAATTAAGTAAAATTCATTAAATTTATTTAATAAACAAACCTGATAAACTAAAAATATAATCATAAAATCGAATTATGTTTTACGTTTCTAAAATGAATTAGTTATTATCGGATTAAATGGAATATTACCTCATATAACACGGTATTGCATATTGCCAAAAAGGTAACGAATTTTTTTGCCGTAATACTATTGCTTAACTTCCCATTTCAATATCGAATAATTTGACACGACCTATGAATTGAATTCATAACTCACCCCACCACTACACATCGATTCTAATTATTGCCTTCCTTAACGGCGCAGTTAAATACTAAACCTGCGCTACAGTTGAGACTTGCCAACTTGTTCCAGATGGTACTGCACTCATCCTATTCTTTGATAATGTGTGTATTTTCACAATCGCAGTTTATTTTATAAATCAATAATAGAAATAACTGTTATATCATCCAATAATTATTCGATTATTCGAATATATATATATATATATATATATATATATATATATATATATATATATATATATATATATATATATATATAAATATATAAAGAAATATATAAATATATATATATATATATATATATATATATAAATATATAAAGAAATATATAATATATATATATATATATATATAAAGAAATATATAAATATATATATTTTAATTACGTGATTAATCATTGAACTTCTTTTCCTCTATTAAATAATTTTTAACATCGCCACTTTTTTTTTTGTATATTATTTTCAATTATAAACCTTTGTAATCGACCAATAAAAAAATTGTCCTCCCTCTCAAAATATACGTAGAAACCAAATAATGAATTAAAAAAAAAGAAAAAAAAAAAGGTTAATCCGCCGTCCGCGGCTTTTCTTCAGAACAACAGGACCTTTTTTTTTTTTTTAATTCGACTAAAATATACTAGTGCTTCGAACGATGATGCTAAACCTAGATATCAGCAGATTAGTTTTAAAATGGCAACTGATTCAATGTTTAAAAAAATTAAAATAGTTAAAACCATACGAGTGAGTCTTAAATCAGAGTAATTCATTTAGGTGTAAGATAGTACTCTTTCGTACTTAATATGTATTTAATCTAGTTATAGACTGTATTTAACCAATAACTGAATTATTTTTGAAGATAGAGAAAAATATTATTCCGAATTAATTAGTATATAAAAGCTATCGTAAGAATAAATCATATTATTCAATAGAGAATACAATTTCCTAAAAATAGAAAAAATAATCATTAAAATCGGTCTTGAAATAGTAGAAATATGGTGGTTTGAAATCAGCAGTGGTAAAAGGCCATTCACTTTAAAGTATTTATCACTTTTCATTTTAGTTAATTTCCTATAAACAGCTTTATAAACAGTTATACTCTAATATACTTATTAGGAAATAGTGAACTATTTTGAAATAATTTGCAGCGTTATTTAAGTAAAAAGAGCGAGGTATCTCAGTGGGTAGAACATTGGGCTATTGATTCATAGCTATAACTCATAATTACGTAAATTGAGTATATAGGAGTAAAGTTTAAATTAAGAATTGGCATTTCAGATATGTCATTTCCATTCGGATGGCAGTAAACTCTCAACATATGGCCACTCCAGATAACATGATTTGCTTAAAAGCTTTGGGGTCATGTTAGATCAACTGATGAATTAATCATGCCGTCTCCAACTTCGATATGTATCCCTGGACATTATTTAACACGGTATCTGCAAATAATTATTTCTCTGAACGAATTAAGTGTTTTTAAAAGTATACTTAAATTGACTGTAGTTTAAAAAAAAATCAAAATAGTTTTATTTCTATATTAAATATACGATTTCACTTCTATTTAACGTTTCAGATATATTCAAACACTAATAATCCTTATTAAAATTACTGAAGACAGAACAATTTTTTTATTTTTTTTTATTTATGGGAATTAACAACTGTATAATGAAATACAACAAGTAAATTTGAGTGAAATATAAAAAGGCATGAAGACATGTAGAGAAGCTTCCCAATAGGAGCACTGTAATGGATAGTGTTAAGCCCTCGATTGCATTCTGAGATTACATTCAACTGCATCAATCACATAAGGTGACAGAATACATCTCGAGGTAATAGATCAACGATTAATACAACAATAAACTCTTATAATGTCGTAAAATTAAGGTTTATCCCTTCATGTTTAACATTATACTCTCTCTTGTCTTATACTTATTTAATCTTGTCCTAATCTTCTTTACCACCACTCCTAAAAAGATTCAGATCTTCTAACTATTTAGCAAGCCATGTAAATCTTATATTTTCTGTTTCCAAATTTTAGGTTAATATTCATATTTATAACCAAAACTCTTAAATCTCAACGCATAATACGACTAAAATAAAGAGCTGTATTAGCGACTTGTTCGCTCTTTAACAGTACTTAAAAATTAATATCGCAAATTAACTAATTGTCTAAAATTTTATATTTATATATAAAACAAAAAGACAAAGTGCATTACTACTCACCTACGATAAGTTTCCAGTTTGTTGGAAAAGGAGTGTCCAACCTGGATATTAACCCTGCAGACCTCTCCTTTTCATTGATGTTGAGAAGTGCTTGATCTCTAGGAGACGCCAAGTCCCATAAGATGGTCCTCCACTGGTCAACACCATCAAGATCTTTGGGCAAAAAACACCCTGTCCCCTCCTGGACCAGTGAAAATAAAAATAATTTTAAGACTACAGCTATTAAAATGAAAGGAAGTGGTAGAAACATTTTTCAGGGATCCAGTTCCCTTCGGATACTATAATCTATGTAAAATGATGTATATTTTTGCTTATATAAACATTCACAGACCACGTAGGTATATACTTTACAATCGAATGGATGATTAAGATTCAAGTAGATAATTAAAAAGCGTATGCTTGAAAGGAGACAGAGAGACAGTCTCATGGATATAGATAGGTAGCTAATTCCAAAAAAACAAGGTACGAATAAGAAAGGATTTAGAACGCGGTTCTATGTTGTTTTTTTATCAACCGAGTTTTGTAAATCACTTGTAACATGTTTGATAATAAGACTAGTTAATAAATCAATGCATTTTTTTTAATAACTTGAATTTTTATTTATTTAAAGAAATTTACAACTGTATTTATACAATACATCAAGTAAATGGGATTCATATGAGACTTGAAAAATGTGTTGATTTTTTAAAATGGTGGTTGAAACATAAGACCGTCTTATAGTATTTAGTAAGAAAATAAGGCTGTCCTTCGAATATTTTTTCGTAACGTTTTTTTTTCCATTTTTTATTTATTTACTTTTTTTTGTCGTTTTCTGTGACCTAGATTATAAGAAAGAAAATCTATGAGAAGTAAGATTAAAATAATTTAATTTAAAATACACTGATTATCAAAATAAACTTGATTGACCATTTACATCCCTTTAAGTAACATTTTTAAATTTATTTATATTATGTAACAAGTTTTAATTTTCCCGCTCGGTTTCGTCCGCCCGGTGTTTTAAACTTGAGCCTACACATGGAAAGTACAGTGTCGCCGCCTAGGAAGTACCGTGGAGGTACCGGAATTCCGCGATCTTAGGCCATTCCGGTAGAAAGTCTCGTAACGTATCCATGTATGGAAGTACCGAGTTAGCAGGGAGCAGTATAAGGATATTTTTATTTAATTTTTTTTCGTCATATATATATTTAAATATACCCAGCGTTGGTGTTACGAAGAATATGTTTTGCCGTATGCTTGTATGCCACAAAGGAAATAAAGTAGAAGATCGTTAATAATTTTATTTTCTAAGAACCTGGACCTTAACCGTTAACCATGTCACAAATATATGGCGCCCGAGACCAGGACAAGGACAATTTTTTAAGTTAAGTGCTGACTTTAATGGTTATTTTTTTGTTAAAAGGAAATGAATAATACATTGGAAGAATTAAGTGACACTATTTGCATTGCAGTAATTCGCAAGCATGGTATTAGGTATAGTCAATTGCATCAACAAAGTTAAGACTTTTATGATTATCGTATCGAAGGAAAACATTTTATTTTTTTTTTATTTTAAAAATTGTAATATATTCCGTAAAACTTTATTGTATCGACAAAATATTTCTATATTGTTCTAATTAAGAAGAAAAACATTTTATTTTTATTTTTATTTTAAAAATTGTAATATATTCCGTAAAACTTTATTGTATCGACAAAATATTTCTATATAGTTCTAATTAGGAAGAAAAACATTTAATTTTTTATGGTAATATATCTTCCGTAAAAGTTTCTTGTGTTATGTAATACAAAATATTTCTATATTGATTAAAATTTTTTATTTAAAAGTAACGTTTATTAAACTGTTTTTAGTAAATTTAGACTGTTTTATTTTAATTAAAATCTCAAATTAAAAGGTTTCAAATTAGGATTTTATTTACTTGTATTTAATTAAGATTTAATAATTATGAATTTTGTGGTTGATAAGAATTATTATTATAATAACAATATTTTATTTTTTTTGTAAATAACTTTAGATAACAGAGAAAATAATTTTTTGTACAAAATAATTTTTTGTTTTTTTATAAGGTATCTTATTAATCAAAATTTAGATTAATTAGAGTTTGAGAATAATTGTTATTTGTCTCATTAATTTATTTCTTAAACTTTTGTTTTGATAGGTTCATATAAGTTTTAAGACTTTGTTTTCCTGTTATTCAACTTGTACCTTGAATTTGTAAAGGACGCTTACCGAGTTTAATTTAATTTAAATTATATTTTGTTTAATCTTTTTTTTTACAGGTTTTTATTTTAATTGCCTTAAAGTAGGAATTTATTTTATTTTATCTTAAAGGAAAATTTTCTCCTGGTTCTATTATCGGTTTCCAGAGTGCTAGTTTATTTCTGTTTTTTAAATTTTTTTTACGTTTTGTTTGCTTTGCCATAATAGGTAATCCCGACGTCTTGATATCGGAACGGGAGGATATATTTGCTGCAGTTCAGAACATTTTTACTAAATCAAACTCCTTGAGTGTTGATACAGTAGTTGATTTTAAACCAGTTTATGATAGGCTGGTCAATTACGAGTCGCGTTTTGAAAAGATCCAGTCCAAAATCCGTGAATACAACTCAACCGTGACGGGTACTAAGGACAAGGTCGAAACCTCAGCTGTACAAAATTCATTTTTCGATTTAGTCGACACCACTAAAGCGAATTATTATAAATTAATTAAAACGTGTACTCCCACGGAAAAGAAACCTGATGTTTTTTCTACCCCTACTTACTCTGTTCCTCAGGAGCTACCAAGAATTGATTTACCGACATTCTCGGGGAAATTGGAAGACTGGAATGAGTTCTATTCTCTTTTTGATTCTATGGTTCATAGAGAGAAATCTCTATCGACCATAAGAAAATTCCATTATCTAAGAAGTAGTTTACGCGGGGAAGCTTTGTCCCTTATCTCGGGGTTCGCATTAGAGGAAAGTAATTATTCCCTAGCCTATGATGCGGTAGTTGCTCGTTATCAAAATAAAAGACGGCTAGCCCGATTTTACATTAAAAGAGTGTTGGATTTCACCCCTCTAAACAATTCGTCCGCAAATAATTTGCAAAGATTTTTATCCGAACATGAAAATAATTTTTCCGCCCTATCGGCTTTAGGCATCGAAGATATGGGGGACTTCATTAAACTTCATTTAGCCCTCACCAATTTAGACCCAGGGACCAGAAGATCGTTCGAAGAGCGGATAAAGTCGACTGAGATTCCCTCTTATAGGGACTTAATAAATTTCGTCACGGAACGATCTAGAATCTCCGAGATGATGGCTCAAGAAGGCCGAGCGGAAAAACCGAATGGAAAAGAGAAATCCCGATTTACGAATCCCACTACAAATAGGCAGTATAAGAAAGAATCCTCGGGAATATATAGTATTTTACCTTCGGGTTCCTCGGTGCCAACAGATTCTGACGCTTCTGCCGACAAATCAAATTGTAATCCCGAATTCGAACGAATGAAAACCGAGTCAGTTGGTTGTATGGAAAGGTTATCCCCATCGACCAAAGTACGATCCAGAAATAGTTCTGAATCAATCGTTGACAATAAAAACATCTCAAAAGACTTACAGCCAGCTCTAACAGCTAAGAAATTAAATTGCTGGAATTGTGGTGGACCACATGTATATTCCAGATGTTCGCTACCTCGTAAGTTGTTCTGCTATCGTTGTGGTAACCCAGGAGTTTCCATTCACGCCTGCCCTAAATGTACTCCGGGAAATGGGCGAGGGAATCGGAAGTGAGGGTCATTCCTATTCCTACAGTTTTAGCTGACCCACTAAATACTGTTCCGTATCGTATACCTTTTTGTACCGCTAAATCTGATCTCGTTTCCTCAAATGTCGCCTCGAATTCTTTAGAAAATTTTACCGTACCTCTTTATCCCGTATCGTTCCCTAAACAGCTTTACATGGTTTTCCAAATAGGAAAACAGTGCCGAAGAGAGTTGAATTACTTGGCCCTATTTGACCCTGGTTCAACCACCTCATTCGTTGGACCAGAAGGGATCAAAATTCTCCTTCAACTGGGTTATGTCGTTGAGGAAATTCCCGAGTTTAATATTTGTGTCGCTAATGGAAGTACCAGTATTGTGGATAAAATATTCTCTATTCCAATTACAGTTGGAGGTAGGTCGTACAACATAATACTGTATGCTTTAACATCACTTCCATTTATGTTTTTGTTTGGATTAGATTTTATAGTTAATTCTAATATGTGCATGAATTTTCGTGAAGCAACCTGGTGGTTTCAAGACGATCCTAGCCATAAGTTTTCGTTCCGTCAGGATGTTCCAATAGAGGGAAGGGAAACATCAATTTGTGGTATTAATTCACTCAGTTCCTCAGAAAAGTTAGATCTGGATAAGATAGTTAGTGAAGGTTTGCTAACTCTCCAAGATTCTCCGGGATTAACAACCCGTATAAGACATAAGATAGATGTTATGGGTGCTCAACCTATTAAGCAACGCTCCTACCACTACTCGCCTAAAGTTCTTGAGGCAATGTACCAGGAACTTGATCGGATGTTAGAAGAAGGCTTAGTTGAGCCTTGCCAATCTCCATGGTCATCTCCGGTAGTCATGGTTCGCAAGGGATCGGGTTACCGGTTCTGTATCGATTTTCGCAAGGTAAACGAAGTTACTTGTAAAGATTCATATCCCATGCCAAATATGACTTCTCTTTTAGACGGACTTAGACAAGCGAGATATCTGTCCAAAATTGACCTTAAGCAGGCATTTCTGCAAGTACCACTAGCTGACGAATCTAGTAAAGAGATTACAGCGTTTACAGTTCCGGGCAGAGGGTTATTTAGGTTTAAAGTTATGCCTTTTGGGCTAACCAATTCACCTGCTACCTTTCAGAGGTTAGCCGATGCCATATTTGGACCCGAACTATACCCGTACGTTGTAGTTTTCCTAGACGATATTTTGGTTTGCACGCCAACTTTTAAATTGCATTTAGACATGCTTCAGAAAGTGTTTCGTCGACTTAAAGCTTCAGGGTTGCGTATTAATCCCGATAAATGCAAATTTGGTTGTAAAGAAGTTAGATACTTAGGGTATTTAGTTAATAGCGAAGGCCTGAGCGTTGATCCAGACAAAGTAAGTTCCATTACTTCGATCCCTCCACCCACCAATGTTGGGCAACTTAGAAGGTTCCTTGGAATGGCAGGGTGGTATCGCCGTTTTATAAAAGATTTTTCCGCGGTTGTCTCTCCCCTTACATCCTTGCTCAAACGCAAAGCTAAATGGATATGGTCAGGAGAGCAAGAAGCCTCTTTCAATGCTCCTAAGTCAGCACTGACGGAAGCACCAATATTAGCAAGGCCCGATTTTGAGCAGCCTTTTCAACTACAGACCGATGCCAGTGATACAGGTCTTGGAGCTGTCTTAACACAGATACAAGATGGCGAAGAAAGGGTTATCGCTTTTTGCTCACGTACCCTCAGTCCAGCTGAAAGAAATTATACCGTCACCGAAAAGGAATGCCTGGCAGTCCTGTTTGGTATCGAAAAGAATCGGCATTACTTGGAGGGATATTCCTTTACCGTTATTACGGACCATGCCAGTCTTAAGTGGCTTCTAAATTTGAAGAACCCTTCGGGTCGTTTGGCTAGATGGGCTCTTCGGTTACAACCGTATAATTACAAAGTGGAATACCGTAAGGGCAAACTGAATACAGTGGCCGATGCATTATCCAGAATTGCCGCAATAACTGTTTTATCTACAGGTATCGATCATGGCTCCTCTTCCAATGATATTTCGTCTTCGGGAACCCCTATATCGTCTGATGAATGGTACGATCAGAAATTTTACAGAGTCCAAAAGTTCCCAGAATTTCACCCTGGCTGGTTGATAAAGGACGGGCAGTTACTGTATCATCGGAAGAACTCTTTGAAAGGAGAGTTGGAGGACCCCAGTGAGGAGTGGAAAGTGGTTGTTCCAAGACACTTGCGGAGATCTATAATATATGATAATCATGATCTTCCTCAGTCTGGCCACTTAGGG
Source organism: Piezodorus guildinii (assembly GCA_023052935.1). Classification (NCBI taxonomy): domain Eukaryota; kingdom Metazoa; phylum Arthropoda; class Insecta; order Hemiptera; family Pentatomidae; genus Piezodorus; species Piezodorus guildinii. The sequence goes on along the minus strand of CM041292.1, from coordinate 101,556,233 downwards.
ATTGATAAGACGTTCGCGCGGGTTAGCAGACTATATTATTGGCCGGGTCTTTATTCGGATATAAGCCAATATGTGAGACAGTGTGAGTTGTGTCAAAAGGTAAAACCCAGAAATACACCACCTCGTGGATTGATGTACCCTCGCTATAACAAGCAGCCGTGGGAAATCGTTTCTGTCGACATTATGGGTCCCTATCCTAGAAGCACTAAAGGCAACGTTTATCTCCTAGTTTTCGTCGATTTATTTAGCCGATGGGTGGAATTGTGTCCCATTAGGAAAGCTACCTCTTCGGTTATAGTGTCGAAATTAAAGTCCCGAATATTATATAGGTATGGTGCACCTAGGAAATTAATTTCCGACAATGCAAAGAACTTTGTGAGTAATCTTGTTGATGAAGTAGCTAAGGAGTTCGGAATCAAGAGGGAGACTACTCCTCTTTATCACTCACAGGCAAATCCCACAGAACGGTCTAACCGTAATATAAAGCAACTTATCGTCACGTATCTTGGGAAAAAACACCAACGCTGGGACGAGAAGTTAGGAGAGATCCAATTTGCATTGAATTCCGCAGTTCAGGACTCGACCAAGTTCAGCCCTGCTTTCTTAAATTTCGGTAGAGAGCTAAGGCCTTTACACCAAGTTCTCGAGGGAGATATTCTAGCAGCTCGCGAAGAAGAACAGACTCGTTGGGCGGCAAAAGTGGCCAAATTGCCTGAAGTTCATCATGTCGCTGAGGAAAATTCTCTTAAAGCAAGCATAAATCAGAGTAGTCGTTATAATTTGAGACGCCGGAAAGATCGTTTCCATCCGGGAGATCAGGTCTTAAAAATGACTTTTCAGTTATCTTCAGCAGCAGATAAACTCGCAGCTAAACTTAACCCCAAGTATGAAGGCCCTTATACAGTTGTCTCAGTTACGGGTGGCGGGTCGTGTAAGTTAAGGGATCAGAATGGAAAGTTCGTAGGTTTATGGCATCCATCGAAGCTTAAGTTATTCCAAACCACCTGACGGACTTACCCGCTGGAGGGGAGTGTGTAACAAGTTTTAATTTTCCCGCTCGGTTTCGTCCGCCCGGTGTTTTAAACTTGAGCCTACACATGGAAAGTACAGTGTCGCCGCCTAGGAAGTACCGTGGAGGTACCGGAATTCCGCGATCTTAGGCCATTCCGGTAGAAAGTCTCGTAACGTATCCATGTATGGAAGTACCGAGTTAGCAGGGAGCAGTATAAGGATATTTTTATTTAATTTTTTTTCGTCATATATATATTTAAATATACCCAGCGTTGGTGTTACGAAGAATATGTTTTGCCGTATGCTTGTATGCCACAAAGGAAATAAAGTAGAAGATCGTTAATAATTTTATTTTCTAAGAACCTGGACCTTAACCGTTAACCATGTCACAATTAAATCTATTACTTTCCTAAATATATAAAAAATTAAAAACATACTTATAAATCTAGCCTCATAATCATAAACATTAATTATTATTTTTTTACTTGTTTTAAATGTTGGTCTGTACTTTCGTTTAAACACAACTCCAACAACATATATCGCACCCCACGATTCGGATTTATTTACTTAAATATTTGCTAGACTTTTTTTTCATATATCATGTTTTTATACATTTTTTCTATAACCGTAGACAATTAATAGAGGAGTAAGTTACTCAAAAGGTAAGGTAATTTCCGAACTTGTATTTCAGTTATACAAATACTTTTTTAATTATACTAGATGTTTTCAATGTACAGGTTTAGAGACAATAATAGACCGTCTATGAGTTTTGTGACAAAGGTTCATCTCTTCTTTGGGCAATATGGTTATGTAAATTTCTTATTTTTGTTGTTATTATTTATTCATTTTGTAAGTAATCAGAGAAAGGGAGTTCCAAATGAAAAAATAAATTATTATATATGTCAGGTTTAAATTATAACGATGCAATTAAAAGATGTAGAAAAAAAAAAAAAAAAAAAAGAAAATGAAAATTATGTAACTAATAAACATTTCTGAGTATCCTATTAAAACGATAAATAATTCATACAATATAACGTTCCTTGAATACGCTATGAGGGGAAGAGTAAAAAAACAAACAAAGAAAAACATTTGTAACAACCTTCCTTTTTTCTATAGTGCTTTATTATTCTAAGGCTTGTCGAACTGTTAAACCTTTAAAGAGAATTAATCACGATATAAACGTTGGAGGAGGAAAAAAAAAAAAAAAAAAAAAAAATATATATATATATATATATATTGTAATGTATCGAGGGTACTGAGTGGAGTTCATAATTAAATAATTTTAATATTAAACAACTAAAGATAACGAACCTTTGTCAACAAAACATCAAAAGACGTTTACCGCCATGGGCCCCCCCAGCAATATGTACCTCGGGAAACTTCCTAGACACTAGGACACCCCCGCTTGGGGCACTTCCGAGATCAGCCCTTCCCGAGGTGACGACAATGAGGAGAGGATTCGAAAGAGTCAGTCAAGTTCTATCCTCAATTAGAGAGTCAAGTTTTATCCTCAAGAAGAGTAAGTCGGGTTCCATCTACAAGAAGAAGAGGTGGCCGTCGGGGTTCTGAGAGCAGCTGGAGGATGATGCCGAGAATGGGGACCTAAGACTGATTTCACCTTCGCCAGCCGATTAAGTGTTTCAAAGGTATATCGTTATTTGTAATATTGTATGGCAAACGTAGTAGTGAAAATGTCCTTCAGTATTCTCTATCAAAGTTCTGGGCAATGTGTTAATATAATTTATATGTGTAGGTTAATAATTATAATAACGTATTAATTTAATCTTGTTTACTTTAATAGTGGTTACCCTGTATGCCACCTCTTGGATTGGTAAACACGATACCTTCGGAAAGGAAATTCAATGGTATCATTAAATATAGTTTATATATAGCAAAAAAAACATAGCAATATATATATATGTATATGTAGGATTATTATTATAGGTGGACTACTTTCAATCGGACAAGGACATGGATAGTTTTATAGCATACGATAGTAAAGCCTCCAGTTAAGAAAGAAAAAGGTGTTAAGAGGATACGGGGCGCTATATATCACAACTGTATCACGACTGTCTTCTGAGTTATTGCTGCTCCATTTAGTGGTTGTTAATGGTAGTCTATAACACTTTCGTTGGTTTATATGAATACTGGATGACATTTATATATATATATATATATATATATATATATATATATATATATATATTTTTTTTTTTTTTTTTTTTTTTTTTTAATTAAATCCTAAACTTTTGAATATTAATTTTTTTTTTTTTTTTTTTTTAGATAAAAAGAAAGAAAGAAAAAAATCGATAAAATTAAAATAATGTTACATACATTACAAGGCAACATAAAGCTTCTTAATGTAGGTAAAAATAAATATATTTTGTTTATTCATTTAACTCTCTTTATGCTACTATGTCTGATTGGACGTTGCTACAGTGGGAGTCCTAAGCTTTGCCTATTCAGGTTTTATTACGATAGGGGACCTGACATCGCACAGCCTCGAGACCACCTTTTTACCTCCACTCCAAAAGAGTACACATTGCCTAGCCACAGAGAACCAAAAACTTGAAACCAAATAATTACGAGCTCGTGTTTCGGAGCTAGGGGGATTCTATCTCAGCCTTTATCACCCCTCCCCTCCTTATCCCCTGGCCCTAGAAACTCCCGTATAACCTTCAAAGGTGAGGTAGGGATGTACCAACAAAAAAAAAACTTTTTTCACTCCCATTAAAAAATCCTAGGATCATGCGCAGGTTTGAGCCCGCGCGCGACCTTTGGCTTAAAAAGCTGTTATGCCAACTACCATGCTAAAGGTGACCCCGAAAAGTAAATAAAACGATCTTTCAAGTGTATTGAACTTTAAATAAAGAAATTGTTATATGTTATGTAAAGAAAAATAATTACCGGCTGCGGAGTACAATGTCGGAAGCCAGTCCGTGATATGGATGAAGCTGTTGGAGACTCGAGGATTTTCTTGAAGCGCAGCGGACCAGATGAAGCTTGGAGATCTCACCCCCCTTCCCACAATGTCTCCTTGGCCTAGAAAAAATAGTGAATACAAGAATACTTCAAACCTTTTATGGTATGGTGGATAAAATAAAGCATTTCAAAACATAGAATAAAAAAATCTGTTGCGAACAACAAACGATTAACAAATCACTAACCTCGGCTGTTAAAATCAATTAAAGAACTATTAAATAAACTTAAATTTAAAAGTTCTAAAGTAAATTCATATAAAAAGTATATTCGGTTTCGTTGGAAACATATGATTTAGATTAAATATCATATTGCAATGAATAATTATTAGTATAAATTGTATGCCCTATTTGTCACTTAACATAATTTTTTACAACTGTGTTTATAAGATAATATTTTTTCTAAAACAGTTTAGCTTCCCAACGGTATATTATACATTCTATGTATGTCACTGTTCTAATGTTTAAAAAAACTACTAAAAATTACATAAAATATTTTTGCTCTTTTCTCATTTAGTTGGTTATCAAATTCTTCCAACTGTTATATATAGCCGATTTTTATCAAACCTAATAAGATGATATAAGTAATTTTTCTGAATCTATACAATTAAAGGTACTCTATAAGAAGAAACTTTAAAATAGCCGCAATTAAGCCCTGTCAAACTATTTTAATCAGAATGGAATCTACATGATATTTAAACCCATTAAATTTTACATCAAAATTGTTAAGGCATTTTTAAGGAAATCGTAAACAAGTGCAAAATGAATACCAAGCATTTATTACCATGCGGAAGTACCACTTTTTGGTAAAAAAGTTGCTGTAACATCTTGGGCGTAAGTTGTCTTAAATATGCAACTTTATTGTCGTACGATTTTTCGCTTTTGTGCTAAATTTACTTCACATACACACACCCAAACAAACACACGGAGACGATGATGACACCGTCATTCCTGATTCTAACGATCATTTCTGATATTACAGCCCAGATGAAACTTCATGCTATCACATCCAGAGTTTCGAAAGGTTTATCAATTTCTAGGACTTTTTGTGACAAAATTAAATGAAATTCACTATATTGAGAAACATTTTTCCAGTTAAATATTTCTAATAAAATACTTCAGTTATGACGTTGAAGAAAACTGAAATATTTTTCTAAAGTATTTACGCAGTACGCTAATCAAAATGTATCCCTCTGAAGAAAACGATTTGCTCAATATTCTTAAAGGGGCCACTGTTTGGACTCGCTGTTTGAGAAAGACGAGAGGAGGCGCTTCGACGTTGCAATGGCTCAATAAATTTAGTCCTTTTCCTCCCTCACCCCATCCTTATGTAAATATTTATCTGTGATTGGCCCACTTCCGCCTCGTGGAACTATTTTGTATTTTGGTATAAATATAAGGAAAGGATATGCAAACAACGGCTAAAATATATAAATCAAAAGCTTTAGATATTTAAATTTTATAAAATCATAAAATGATCGTTTTCAAAACATGTTTCAGAAATTAATATTTTCTTACTTATCAATTGTTATTATAATATATTTTCGCTTTTTAATGTTGTTTTTTTGAACGTTAGTATTAGTTTTATTTTTCTATATACTTAAATAATGACTAGTTTATTTTTTTTTTACTGATTCGTCTAAATTTTACTTGTTTAATTTCGTTATTAAATCTCCTGTTACTTCAATTACATTGATGATCTTTATTATTCGTATGTTTTATTCATCTTCCTGGAATTACTTTAATCAACGTGTTATCTAAATATCAACACCAGAAGGGAGTTTTTGGCTGAGCGGATTGGTGTCCAATTCTTTCGACATGGCCAAAGGAGTCAAATAAGGTGATATTTTAAGCCCACTGTTATTCCTAATATACCTGGATGAAGTGGCGGCCATATGTAAAAGAAAAACAGCTGTTCATGGGGAGAAGAAACCTTCGTCCGGCGTTAATGCAGCTTCTTCTCTACGCCGATCATGCTGTTCTTGTTGCTGACACAATCGAGAAGTTGCAGCAGACGGTGGCTTAATGGCATGAAGAATTTCGCCGTACATTAACACAAATCAATATTAAAGATGTTCATACAAAACTACAATGAAGAAGAATTAGAAGGGTCACGGACTTTTACTATCTAGGGACAGTTATAGAAAGATCTGGAAAATTTGATTTAGAAATATTAAACAGAATAAACAAAGCAAATGCAGTCTACTATCAGATTAGTAACATTGTTGTAGGAAAGCGAGAGTTAGTTAAGGGACATCAAGCTCCATACATTTAAATCGGTGTACCTGCCAATACTTCTTTACGGCGCTGATTGACAGAAAAACAAGAGAGCAGAGCCACTGCTGCTGAGATGAAATTTCTAAGAAAAACTGCAGGTAAGACTAGAAATGACCGCGTTCGCAACGAAAGCATAAGGCAGAAAAGTCACCCCATTGAAGGACATCTTGCAGATCCGCCAATTTAAACGGTTTGGCCACGTATTAGGATGGAAAAACATCGGAATCCATCAAAGACGATGGACTATGCTCTAGACGGCAGAAGACCTCGAGGAAGCCCAAAAATATCCTATCTAGAATATATCGACAAACTATGCAGAGGAAGGGGAAAAGACCTCCGTAGGGCCAGGAAACTAGCGAAGAACAGAGAGCTGTGGAATTCTGGAATGTGCACTCCCCTACGCTGAGAGGCACATGCGGGAGAAGCAAGAAAATAATAAGAAGAACTGTTGGTTCAAGTTTTAGTTGTAAGACCAAAACAAACTAGTAGGTGAGTTTATTACCAGATTTATTAATTAAAATGTTTTTAACCTCCATGAGTTACGCTGAAGTAACTCCTTAAAATGCATCATAGTAGGAAAAGGAGAATCTTCAAGGTTTGTAGATTCCTAAAGAGAAAAAAAGGGATAAGAGAAGAAAAAAAACGTTCCTCGTGATCACGGTAAGCACCACGCCAGTTAACTACGGTCACTTAATACGAAAAATAGTGAGATCGACTATGAGAAGGATGAAGCCGCATCAAATGCACGAGTTTTTTTGTCTCCTAACAGTGGCAGAGTACATTAAAAAAAGACATATCAACATTTTCAATGCTTTACAATAATCTATTAACCCACTTTTTTTGGAACAGAGTCTGTGTGGCTGTAAAAATATGTGCTTGCGGAATAAATTATCATAATTATAGGAAAACATACCTATAGTTAAATCCAAAATACGATGTGTTCCAGCAACCATAAACAACTTGTTATGAGACAAAAAAATGAAAGAAAATAGCAACAACTTCTTATAATGTAGTACGCAACAGAAAAACAAAACCATTCGAAGTATATCAAAATAATTTTATAAAATGTCTTGAATAAACATGGGGTTTCCAGAAAAAAATACCTTCCTTGTAAAGCATTTTATATAAAATGCTGTCTGAACTCAGACATGAAGCTTCTGGGTGTAAGTAACCACTTACCCTAAGATAAAAATTGTTCTTTGCACCTGAAGATGGAATTATAGCCGAAACGTAGTGCATAATTAAATTAAATAGTAGTAATGATGGAGTTGTTTGTTGACCGTTGAGAAGTTAGATGAGGAAGATGGTTGGTTGGGAGTGCGGTTATAAATTAGAAACACACATTTAAAACAAGTGCTATTTTAATTATGTGCCGACGTTTGGCCTACATTGTGGGCCTTCATCAGGGCTAATCGTTCCATATTTTACGTTCCACGCAATGAGCGTTTTTTAAACAGAAAAACTTCACTTCTTTGGACACCGTCTCAGAGTCAAGTTTGCATCTTTTTTCTTATTGATTGATTGAAGTGACATATATGGATCTCTTTTCATCGCTTATTTCTTTCTACCTCTTTCCATACTCATATCTTTCTCCGTTACATATCCTGACATATAATTGTTAGTTTAATATTACATTATTTTAAAATTTAAAATTATTTTTTATTCATACTGTTTTCTTTTTAATGACTATGTTCTTTTTATATATTACCTATACTCTTAACTATGATTTTAATATATTACCGTCATATATCACTTCAAAATTGTTTATATTTAAAATTTTAATTGTTCACACATTTTTCCTTTGTCATTTGCTTAGTCTCTCATTTTTATATTCTTATAACAATGTTATCATCTCAATTCTGTTTACATCCATAATTTATAACTATCATCTTAATTTTGTTTATTTCCATACTTTATAACTGTCATCTTATTATCATTTTACATTAAATTTTATTTATGTTCCCATATTATATTATTATCATATTATTATTATATACCTAACGCATTATTAAGTCTATAATTACATTGGTTGTTATCTTGTTTCTTTTAGCCCTGATGAAGGCCCACATTGTAGGCCGAAACGTCGGCACATAATTAAAATAGCATTGTTTTAAATGTGTGTTTTTAATTTATGACCGCACCCCCAACCATCTTCCTCATCTAAATAGTAGTAAAGTTAATTATCAGCCTCTAATTTTATATTTAGACTTTGACTTTCAACTAAAATAATCTACACCTAAAGCATTTTATGATATAAATTTGGAAATACCAAGTTGGTCAGAGAGCTTTATTTCCATTAACTCGATTTGTATAGTTTTTTTGTTTGTTATTCTTAGAGAACTTGATTCTTCGAATCTGATTTATTCTTTACGGTAGCTCTAACATCGTTTCTAAACTTATCCCTGTCAATAGATTTTTTTTTATTATAAAAAAACACAAGAAAATTGCCACGAGACTTCTAACAAAATAAAAACCATGCAGAAAATTTTAAATTCATTTACCATCAACAATGTTAATTTGTTTTAATGAACAACCATCTTCCTTTTTATTTAATTAATGAGGTAATAAACCTGCGTACTTAATCACTATAGTTAATGAGCTGCTATCATCGGGTCATCTTAACGAAAGATTTGTTAAATAAATAATCACAAGAAACATCTTCATCATTAGAAGCCAACGTGAATATATTAGCCTTGAGATCACGGAGGTGCTCTAGCAGTTATGAATCGTCTCTTGTAATTTGAAAGATTCTTCAACCGTAAAATCTTTTCTGCTCCGAGTAAGCAAATGAGCTGTTTTCCAAGATCAGCAGTTTGGAGTGTGATGTCTTGAACTCCTGCTGTGATAAAAAATTCAGGCCTGCTATGTTTAAAAAGAAAAAGTCCCTAGAACCTTTTTGACATATATTAGTTGCCCAGAAATATTCGTTTACCCCATATATTTTTTATACTTTGGTATTTTTTTAAATAAACTGATTCCATATATGAAAAAAAACTTTTATAGGTTAAGTTTCTCTTTTATAGCTTTAAGTAAATTAAAATTTATTCGCTCCAGAATAAAAAAGTTACTATACGAAACATGTTAATTCTAATTTATGGGCTGAAACTTTAAAACTGAAAAAAAAACACCATATGAAGTTTTACGTATTAACATTATGAATAAAATAATATAAATTATTAAATGTTATATTTTAGATTCTTACTGCACGTTGTGAGGGTTTTACTGCACGTTTTTAGTTTTTTAATAAACGTTTAAGGTTTTTTTACTGAACGAAAATCCAGTTTATAATTATGAAAATCTGATGCGCGCAACACACGACTTTCACTTACCTCCGTTGTTGAAATTAAGTTAAGAATTTTTAAATACATTGATAGATACAAATAAATTGTTAAAGAATTAATTATTTCGAATTTCAATAGAAACATGTGTTTTATTAAATAATGTATTATATTTTCATCTACAACAGTCCGTCAGTTTTACCGGCTTTTCATCACTCTCCGTAACTTTAAAATTCCATGTATTAGATAATATTTTTTTTAAATCTCTAGCTATCTAACGGTATATTATACATATATATTACTATTCATCTGTTCAGAAACACAAAAATTTCATAAAAAAATATGTTTGCATTTTTCTCCTGTAGTTGTTTATCAAAGTCTCCCAACTTACATATTTACCCGTTAATTATCAATACCAATAAGATAATGTTCAATTTTTTTTTTTTAAATTAAAGGTATACGTCAGAGGAAGTCAATTTAAAATATCGGCATTTAAGCCCTGCCATACTATTTCACTCAGAATGAAAAGCAAATGATATTAAAGCCCATCAAATTTTACATCGATATATAGAGTTTAATAAAAATCTTTAAAGCGGTTTTTGAGAAAATCGTTAAAAGGTGAAAAATAAAGTAGATTATCTCGTCAGTCGATTTTCATGAAAAAGATTCTGTAACATCTCCGACGTATAGTGGTCTTAAATATGAAATTTCAGTTTCCTAGGACTTATCGTTTTCACCCGGGAGTTACCACACACAGACCTTTTAGCGGGACTTGGTTATTTAGACTCAGGGAACCCTAAAGCGTGTATTTTCGTTGAAAACTGAAATTTTTGATGATACTTTTTATATAGGTAAGTGAATGTAAAAATGAAATAATGTATCTAAATAGTGATAAAACATCAAATAGATCTAAGCTTATTTTTATTCATAATTACTGTATTACAATTGAATTCATTTTGGATTTATAATGTTCGCTACTATACTTAGTAGCAAATAATTTAATATGGATTACGTCATTTTAATGGAATATTCCTTCTTTAGGACACTTAAGTGGGACCTAAGTCTAATATCGAGCCTTGACAGTAGGCGGTGAAGTTGAAGAAGTCCATTTAGCCCACCATCTATCCCTAATCGTTTGCATCTCTAAGTAATGCCTGGATTGGCCGGGTCCATCAGATCGGCTATGAATTATCGATGTATAATTTGATTTTTATGTGTGTCAAAACATAAAACAACGATAACCGTTCTCCAACTAAATTCAATAAGTATTTCATCATTTAAAAATAGTTTTTTTATTTTAAAATAGTAATGGTTTGATTAAGAATGTCTACAGTGTGGTTTTAAGTAAAATATTTAAACAGATTATACCCAATCACGATAAGTACTACATGATAAAATTTAGTGGCTGAAACTCAACTGGTTCTAGTGTTATTAATTTGTTTTGTCTTATAGTCGGTTGATGAGACGAGGACCACTCTGGCAAGTATTATATTTAAAAAAAAAAACTGAGTCTCAGCCTCTAAATTTTATTCTATCGTACTCATTATATAGAGGTATAATCTGTATGAATTGAAACTATGATGGAAAATAATCCTTCTTAGAAAATATATATTGAAAAAAAATATAGCTTACACGATAAAAAATTCTAAACCAAACAGTGCAAGGATAAGGCTATATAAGGAAAAATAATTAAGCGTGAAAGCATTTCTAACCTACCTTGTCATATTGCGCAAAAGGTTTCAGTTGATGTAATTTTTTGTGATTTTTTAAACTATTTTTCTTAGCTACTTAGGTAGTGCGTTATATTGACCAAAATTGTATAAAATACTCTAATCACCATTCTAGTTTTTTTTTTTTTTTTTATTTCTTGAATATGCAAAATAACCAGAGTTCATTTTTCATGAAGAAAACGTTATTTTAACAGTTAAGAGAGTTTTATAACTCCGGAACGAGCTTAGTCTCAAAGACCATATTTATATCACATAAACACATCGTATACGTGGGTGCATACACGTAGATAGGTCATCTGTATTAGTTTCATAATTTTTCACTCCGTCCCTTTTCAGATATTTCCGTGTAGACATCGCGAAAAGTGAATTTGTCAATTTTGAAAATTCATATGCAAAGAAGAACTATGTTCTCAAGATCAAAATTTTTACAGCAAGTAGGGCTATCACTAAACTATATGAGAGAAATTAATTAAAAGTGAGTCTCTTTTCCTCTATTTGCTTTCATCTCGGCAAAAATCCTGTTTTTTATTCATTTTCGAGAATTCATTAAGAAACTTTCATCACTATTCATTTAATGAGCTGTGGGGACAAAAATACAAACCATGTCCTTATCATATTGTTAATTTTTGTTTTGATTTTTCTATTTAAAAAATTACAGGAATTAAAATGATTTTCATATCACATGATTTCGTGAAAATCAAAAATGTGGAGCTACTAAATTAATGTAAATCGGACGATTTCAAATGGATTGACCCATAGGCGTTAGATATAGCGATTATCGGAGCTATGTGTTCTAGTTGTGGGTCAATTATATAACAGATTACGGATCACGAATAAGAGTAGTTTACCTAACGAGAGACATGGTTCTCGGGAAGTTATTTCTCTCACAATTTAATACTCATCACCTCGGAAATACTGCGATGTGTCACAGTCACAATGATATGCTGAATCATCTCTGGAACTACTCTTTGCTACTGGGGAACTGGAAATCTGTCGTATTCAAACTCACTCAGCTAACTTCGGAACCTCGCCATGTAGCACAGAAAAGTATGAAACACAACTCGCAAATTTTATTCTTCTTTCAATTATCGTTCGGGAAAATTTTATCTGCTTTATGCGACATCATGACTGCTTTCCAAAAGATCCTTGAATATTAAAAATTATGCTTGTATGTGCTTTATTGGTTGTGCCACACCATAAAACTATATATTAAGTTCAGCCATTAGTCTAGTACGCTAACCCTTAACTATAATTATAAATCCAATAATATAAATTGCCTACATAAAAACTTTTAAAAGACCTGGAGCTCGCAACACACGACTTTCACTTTCATATTCTGTTAGGATCAGTTAAAGAGTTTAAATATAATGAGTTTCAATTCAAACATTTGTTTTCATAATCTATAATTTTATTATCTATCAAAATCATTTAGTTTTATCGGATTTTAATCGCTCCACATTTACTTTTACAATGATGTGTATAAAATAATATTTTTTAAAATATTTAGCTTTCTAACGGTATATAATATATCTATATTATTCTTTTTATGTTCAAAAATACAGAAAGTGTATAAACAAATATTTTTGCTCTTTTATCCTTTGTTTGGAAATAAATTTCGAAAAAAGTTCGTATTTAGCCGTTTAATATCAATTTTTATAAGATCATATAGTTTTTTCTGGGAATCTAAAAAAAATAAAGGTACTTTAGAGGAAGAAAATTTAAAATGTCGGCATTTAAGCCTGACAAACTAATTCAATCATAATAAAATCTATATGATATTAAAACCGACTAAATTTTACATCGATATGGCGAGTTTGATCTAAATTGTTACAGCCGTTTCTAAAAAAATTCAGGATTCTGGAGACTCTGAAACGTGTATTTTCGTTGACAACTGGAATTAGAAAATTTTAAATATTTCATATATAGGTAAGTGAAAGTAAAAAACATAAACAATTCATTTATTACATCTTGCGTTGGCGGGATTTGTTTTCACACTAAACTAGACTAAAATTACTTAATATAGTTATATAATTATAACTAATTGCAGTTCTTAAGCCGCTCTCTTTCCCATGAATATCTCATCAACATTAGTTATGATTTTGAATCGTCCCAGGAATCATAAAAAACGTTTTTTGCAACCAGTAGGAACGTGTTTATATAATTTATTTAAAGATAAGCCCAAAATCAATTTATATTTAAAAAAATTGCTAATTCTTTCACTTGGATATTTGACTCTAACTCGTCTAAATTTCAATTAAAACCTGATATAATGACTCAACAGTATTTTTTTTTATATGTTTAAATTGTAGCACAGTGGTGCATTTCGAACCCGGAAACAAGGTTGGACAACGTGGGATTAACCCCGCCCTAAAAAGGGGGTAGCCAAAAAAGTGGGGAAAAGCTATAGACTAAGGGCAATCTTGGTCTAAACACCAAGTACAGCCATTAGGAAAACCAACTAATAAAAAGTACGAGTCCTGAACCAATACCCTTCCTGAATTTAGAAGTACTTGGTTTGGTACTTTATTAATATGGTTAATTATTAATGATTAAAATATATAAAAATGATCATCTTCAAAAATTACTCATTCAAGTCGACGTTTCTGGCTTGAGTCGCCATCATCAAGACTTACTCTTTTTATAGCTCACTTTTAACTGAATTTTGTTTTCCTTATCCTCCAACTTTATTTACAAAATAAATACACAAACATTATAACACTGAATAATTCCTAATTTTAATTATATGCCTTTAGTTCAAAATAGAATCAATGAGTATATATTTTTATTTATAACTTTTAATCATTAGTTTTTATTATTATGCATAACCGTTTTACTTCAGTTTTTCTTCTCTAGGTCGTTTCGGGTATCATATAATTTAGCCCAATAGCAGACATATTCGTTGGCTCGTCCAATTCAATTAATTAATTATATGAATTTGTTACTTATTAGGAAGCGGCCTGGTCTAGTAGGTAGAGCATAGTCTATTGTTCTCCGGGTACCAGGTTCGAACCCGGGTTGAGGAAGAATTATTTATTTTGTTAGTTCAGCCGCGGAGCGACTCTGGAGTATGGAGACCCTCCTGGGGCACACCCGACCTGTCTAAAGTGGGTACCCAAAGATTTTTGGAAAACCCTGGCGGCTGAGCGTGATCTAAGCCTAATTACCTTCTTTCACAGCCGTTTGGCGTGAAACAGTAAAAGTCTCTATAAGTACTGAACCTAAGACTATTCATCGGTAGTAGAGCTACAGGTTTAGGTTTTATGTGTCAATAATGAAAAGATAATTGTATTAATGAAATGTTTAGGTTAGTTACTAATTGATATGTTAAACATAATAAATTTCAATTTGAAATTATGTTTCTTAATTATATACTATTTATTTTATACTATAACTATAAGAACAAACGAGAAAATAATAAGTAAAGAAATAATTAAAAATCATAATTATTTTAATGAATAAATTAAAAAAAAAGAAAGTTTAGCACTTACACCTCTGAATGGCCAATTAGATCCCCAGTTGGGAAAATCTGAATTAAGGGTTGGAGCACCATTGTCGGAAAAGAAGAGGATGATAGTATTATCCAGCATATCTTTATCTTTCAGGGCTTCCACGACTTCACCGACTGTGTCGTCCATTTTAGACACCATAGCTGAAAAAAAGTATAAAATTATTTATTACAATAGTTGTTTTTTTCATTTTTTTTTTTAATCTTCATTGCAATATATAATAAAATGCACGAAACATACATAATGCTGTACCAATTTATTCCGGTCTCTTGAGCTATCACATAAAAACATAAACATAGTATAAAAACACGTTAATAAATAAAAGAAAAAATAAATATAAAAACTTCAATTTGAAAAAAAAAAAAACTACAACAAATGCATCTTTTACAATAGTAATGTATGTTAGATTCGTTTGTGTACGTAACGCTTTGTAACTAATTTGGTATAGTTCCAATACTTCTTGTAATAAAATTTTTGCTTCTAAGCATTTGGAAAAATATTTTTACTAAGCTTGATTGTAATCTTTAAGAAGAGGTACATATAATTAAAAAAAAAATACAAAAACTGTATCCTAAAAGTAATATGTGTTTACATCGGTTGTGTGCATTACCCTTTGCACTATTTTCGGTATAGTTTACAAAATTTCTTATAAGAAATGTTTCGCTAGTTAAACATTCGGAAAAAAAAATTGTTTACCAAGTTTGATTATGTAATCTTTAATAAGAGGTACATTCAATTCTGAATGCATGATTTTGATTTTATTATTTGTATAAATTATTTCCACAGATTCTTATACATTTATTTTGGAGCGTTTGTAATTGTTTATAGTTTGATTTACCCATATAAGGTAAATATGATTTACACATATACGAAAATTTGGCATGCGTTATGAAGAATTATATAAAGTCATAAAAAAGCCTTAAATAACAATAATTTATTTGTTACATTTAATTTATAGTATCTGTTAAAATATTGCAATTTTCTTCCTTTTGTAAACAATATTGCTTTAGTTTTGTCTTTGTTTATCTTGTTTTTCCATTTATTTTAAAATTTTCAATTGATCAGTCTGTTAGTAATTGTGTCCGTTCTATAACTTCAAGTGCAAAATGCTGTATCTCTTAAGAATAGTGTTATAAATAGATCATGGCGCCCTCACTTAGCTTCCGCTGGCTCTCACCAGTGATGCGGCTGGGAAGAAGGCGCTGGGATCCTTTAGACTCTGCTTGTCCTTTCCCAAGTGGGGGGACAAGCTCCGTCCGGTGTTTCCTAGCTGATTGTAAATATTGTACATACGTATGAATGTGACATCTTTTGTTTATTTATTTGTTAACTTCATTTATTTGTATTTATTTTATCTACAAATTTCGTTATTGTATACGTTTATTTAGTTTGGTTTTATTTTATTTAATTTGATTTTTCTTTTGTTCATATTTTAAATATTGTATGAATGGGATCCTTTAGCAATATTATTATTGTCTATTGCGACAAACTGTAATACATACGAATAAATAAATATATTATTATAAATAAATATATTATATGTGTTGTAGAAATTGATTTGTTATATAGAATTATTATATAGAAATATAACAGCGTTGGCAATAGCACTCTCCACCTCTGAGGAAGTACGGCTTGAAGTGTACGTAGCGAGGAGTATTGGCCATCAAGAACTACTTGTATCATCCGGTTTGATAGATAGGATTTTATTATGGCCATTAAGTGAAGTGGGAAGCTGTAAAAACTCAACTTATATACAAGCATGTTATACCAGGTACTGTCCAACTTGCTTGTGATTAGTCAGCCTTCCTAACAGGGCTATCGCAGAAAGTTGGTACCTAAATCCAAATTGTTCGTCAGTAAACATATTTTTAATAGTAATAAATTAATTTATTCTTTGAAAATAACTTTTTCTATAATATCACCTAAGACTTATAATAAACTGACTGGTCTGTAATTTTCTACATAAGTACTAATTATAGAAAAAAATTTAAAGTACCATATGAAACATTACAAATTATTTCAATTTGGCATTCCTTATTATTTATTTGTTATTGTGCTTAATAAAAAATAATAAAAAGGAATACCAAATTGAAATAAGTTGTAACGAAATCCTAGAAACAATTCCCTGATCCGATTTGGATGCATAAAAAATATTGCTAACAGCATGATTTAGTTAGGAGTTATCTATGGTGTAGTGGCTACTGTCTTTTATGATTAAGGTCACCGGTTCGAACCGACCGATAACACCAACCCCTTAAAGGTTTTAAGGGAAGTAAATTATACCGTCCTTAGGAGGACGCATAAAATGTTGTTTCCAATTATTTTCGAAGTCAGGTATTTGTTTAAGATCCCTGTTGTAATTAAAATTGGGAAGGTAAAATTCAAGATTCCCACTATAGCATCGTCTGATCAGTTATATTAGCATGAAAGTAACGATAAATATTTAAACTAAAAAATAATTTGTTCTGGAAATTTAAGATAATTGTTTAATTAAGCGTTTTTTAAACTTAACATTATTACTTCAATGTGTAATTTCCAAATAAACAAACATCACTTAAATAACTAGTAAGTAATAACAATTTTTATTGAGAAAATTTTACAATCTGTCCCAATTTGGACATTAATAGTATTGCTGAATGATATCAAACATACTACATTCATACAATATTTACACAAGATAAAATTACAATAAAATATATACACAATAATGAATCAATACAAAAGTCAATAATTCACTTATACCTATATACACATACACACACTCATACATACATCACATTGAGTGGAGAATCTAGCCAGTGCTAGAACTCCAATATATTTACAAAAGGTCGCGGGGCCACTGCCGTTTCAACCTTCTAGGTGGGTTGTATGGATGAGTGGAGCTGGATAGGGATTGAGCTAAACGATTAGGATGATGAATGAGGTTCTGGTGGAATTTGGAAAATTTGGATGGAATTAGGTCTGAAATAAATGGAACATTAAGGTCGTGGTGCAAGGTATAATTGGAGACATAATAAGGAGCATTTACTATTGTACGGAGGACTTTGGATTGAAAGGATTGAATGCGTTTGATGTTAGAACGTTTAGCTGTCCCCCACAGTTCAAGTCCGTAGGTCCAGATGGGCTTCAGTATTGTCTTGTAGATTAATAATTTGTTTTCAACTGTAAGTTCAGATTTTCTGTTGAGTAGTCGGTATAACTGTCCGAATCGTCGGTTGAGTTCTTGTCTTTTAAGTCTTGTATGTGGGTTCCAAGTCAATCTTTTGTCTAACAGTAAGCCAAGATACCGGACTGTATCTGAGAGAGGAATCGGTAATGAGTTGAAATAAACTGGCGGACAGGATTTTCGTCTAAGAGTAAAGGTTATGTGTTTACATTTGGCTTCGTTCACCTTTACACGCCAGTTATTACACCAGTGTTCGATAAGGAAAAGGTGTCTCTGAAGGTTTAAGGATGCTGTTTCAGGATTGGAACTGGATGATAGGATGGCGGTGTCGTCTGCAAAAGTTGCCAGAAAGGTATCAGGATGTGTAGGAATATCAGCAGTGTAAAGGATGTAGAGGAACTCCGCCAATGGAAATAGTTATACTAAGGCCATTGCCAGTCCCAAGCCTGGATAAAGGAGGAGGGTTGGGTCATGGGCTGACTCCCCATGAAACGTAAAAAAGTACAATGTTACGAATACTCAACAAAGCCTCGGATGTAGAATTGATTCACGGAAACGACATGGACCTCGGAAACGGACATACAAAATTGGCACATGGAATGTACGGATCCTATATCGAGCTGGAGCTTTTAAGGAACTTGCTGATGTGTCCCAGAAGAGTCGCTTAGACGTTTTGGCTGTACAAGAGATGAGATGGACTGGTAAAGGAGATATAAAGGGAAAGAACTTTACGATGCTATATAGTGGGTCAGAAAACAGACATGAGTTTGGAGTAGCATTTATGGTCTCCAACAGAATAAAATCTGCAATCCTTGACTTCCAACCAATTAACGAAAGGCTTTGCAAACTACGCATTAGAGGGCATTTCAGAAACATTAGTTTGATTTGTGTTCATGCACCCACAGAAGAGAAGGATGAGGAGTTGAAAGATACCTTCTATGAACAATTAGAAGCTGCTTATAATACCTGTCCCAACTATGATATGAAAATCGTTCTAGGAGATTTCAATGCGCAAGTCGGGAAGGAGATAGAGCTGAGACCAACAATTGGAGCGCATAGTTTACATCAAGTGACAAATGACAATGGACTAAGGATGGTAAGTTTTGCAACCGTGAAATCCATGGCAGTCATGAGTACTATGTTCCCTCACAAAAAAGTGCACAAAGAAACATGGCACTCTCCAGATGGTACCTCTGCAAGCCAAATTGATCACGTACTGGTCTCCACCAAAAATTTCAGCTGTGTAAATGATGTACGGTCATATAGAGGATATGATGTTAACTCCGATCACTACTTAGTAATCATAAAACTTCACCAAAAAATAAAATGCTCTACAAAGAAACCAATGCCCCGAAGTGAGCAGTGGAATACAGAACGCCTCGGGACTGAAGAAGAGAGTGATAGATTTACCGAGAAGTTCCATGAGACAGTTATGAGCATAACAGTTAGTGAAGGTACGGAAACTATTGAAAGTAGGTGGAGACGCATCAAGACAGGTTTAACGCAGTCTGCAAAAGAAGTGTGTGGAGTAAAGAAAAGAAGTCATCGTAACGGTTGGTTTGATGAAGAATGCGAGCAGGCTGTCCAGATAAGGAATGAAAAAAGACTAATCTGGATTAGTAGAAATACACGGCAGAGCTTCAAGCAGTACAAAGATGCCAGGAAACTCGCGAAGGGATTGGTTGGGAGAAAAAAGAAGGAATCACTAATGAAGCAAATCAAGGACATAGAAAACGCAAAAAGAAAAAATGAATCACGCAAATTCTACAGATCGGTGAATCACATCAAAAGCGAACCGACTAGGAAAGGAAACCTAATAAGGGACGACCAGGGTAAAATGCTAATGCTGGAAGAAGAGGTACAGGAAAGGTGGCGACAGTATTTCGGGAACCTGCTGAACTCAAGAGATTCGGAGACCAACGAGGGAGATCAAGCCCAGTTACCATTGAGGACAAATGAGGATGACTTGGAAACCATTCCACCAGATGTAGAGGACATCGAAGACATCCTTAATAAACTCAAAAATAATAAAGCGCCAGGTAATGATGGACTGCCCGCAGAGTTGTTAAAAGCGGGACATAATGAAGTTGCAAAGGAACTGCAGGAACTGGTAGCTCAGATATGGGAAGAGGAACGTCTGCCTGAAGAATGGAATAAGGCTCTTGTAGTGCCCGTGTACAAGAAGAAGGGCGAGTCAACAATATGCAGTAACTATCGGGGGATTAGTTTGCTAAGTGCGGCATATAAAATTTTCTCCATAACCCTTTATAACAGGCTCCTCCCATATGTAGAACAGAAACTGGGCGACTATCAGGGTGGTTTTCGGCCCAATAGGTCCACTATTGATCAAATCTTCACCCTGAAGCAAATCTGTGAGAAGATGAATGAGTTTCAGCAGACTACCTGGATGTTGTTTGTCGATTTTAAGGCCGCCTATGATACCATAGTTAGGAGTAAGCTCGTAGTAGCCATGCATGAACTGGGACTACCATGTAAACTAATTCGTTTAGTAAAATGCACAATGGCAAATACAATTTGCCAAGTTAAATGCTGTGGGCTATCGGAGCCGTTTGAAGTAGAAGGTGGTCTGAGACAAGGAGATCCAATAGCTCCTCTTCTGTTCAATATTGCTCTGCAAGTTATCATCAATAGGGCGGAATTGGAACAACAAGGGACAATATTTACGAAGATGTCTCAAATTCTCGCATATGCAGATGACGTGGTCATTATTGGTAGATCCCTGCCGAGCATAAGAGCGACCTTTGAAGCAATGGACAAGGAAGCAGGAAAGATCGGTCTAAAAGTCAACGAGCTGAAAACTAAGATAATGGTACTAGGCACACGAATGGACCAGAGGCAGAGTCATTATGAAATGGGACCCTATAAAATAGAACTGGTAAGAAGTTTTCAGTATCTAGGCTCTATTATAAATGATGACCTGAAGGAAGAAGAAGAGGTAAGGAAGCGTATAGCAGCTGGTAATAGAGCCTATTTTTCCTTATCAAAGCTATTTAGAAGCAAGCTTTTGAGCCGCTCCACCAAGTTGATGCTATACAAAACCCTTGTAAGACCAGTGGTTACGTACGGTGGAGAAACGTGGATCCTCAACAACAAAAATGTGGACCTGCTTGATAGGTTTGAACGGGTAATCCTAAGGAGAATCCTGGGAGCCGTATTTGAGGATGGTCAATGGCGGCGGAGGAAAAATAAGGAATTGTTTCAGCTCTACCAGGATATCAGTATCTCCTCTCATATTAAGATACAGAGGTTAAAATGGATTGGGCACGTGATGAGGATGAATTGTGACAGGGTTGTAAGTAGAGTGTACAGGAATGTTCCGGATGGCCGACGCCGGCGTGGCAGGCCGAAGGGTCGATGGAAGGATGGTGTAGGGAAGGATCTTAGACAGCTCGGGATCTCTCTGAGACGAGCTGAGGATCGAGAAGGATGGTTGGCGACTGTTGAGCAGGCCAAGGGTGGCCTCATGCGCCTGTTGAGCCAGTAGAAGAAGAAGAAGAAGAAAGGATGTAGAGGATGGGTCCCAAGACGCTGCCTTGAGGAACACCGGCCTCAACGGGATAAAGGTTAGAAAATTCTTCACCACAGCGAATAAATAACTAATGAACGAGATTTGTGTGTTATGTATGTTCGTATCTATTATTGAAACTAGTCACGTAAGTCAGTGTTATCAAGAATAACTTAAGTAAACGAACTAGCTTGGCCAGACAAATATAGATCAGTAACAAAAAAACTACTTATAAAAGAAAGTAGATAATTTGGGTTAAACGTTTTAGAATAAAAAAAATAAAATGGTTCGCCTTATGAAACCTTTCTAAAACTAATCCATTAGTTTATTCTAGGTTAGTAGGAGAAAGGATTTAACACTAGTTAAAATGTAAACCTGTTTCTTATAGAATAAGATCTTTTAAATCTATTAGTATACATTTATGTAAGCATTGTAAAACTTTATGATGTCGTAAGATTCATTACTTTAATGTAGAAGAAGTTATAAAGGGATTTATTGAGAAGCTTGACAGAAAAAAAAACAACAGACATATATAAGAACCGAAGAATGTTCACCACAATGAAGGATAAAAAATTAACTGGGAAGGAAAATTGTATTTATGAAACCAAAGTTTAGGGTAAAACAGAAA
Source organism: Piezodorus guildinii (assembly GCA_023052935.1). Classification (NCBI taxonomy): domain Eukaryota; kingdom Metazoa; phylum Arthropoda; class Insecta; order Hemiptera; family Pentatomidae; genus Piezodorus; species Piezodorus guildinii. Next base: position 101,534,133 of record CM041292.1, on the reverse strand, counting down.
TATGGCAGTTTAAAAGTTACAGTACGAGAAACTAAGACTTAAGATTATTATTCTATTTTGTTTTAAATTATCCTGATTAAAAGCCACTAATTACTTACGAGTTTTTGGATAAACATTAAGATAGTATGGCTGTTTATAGAGTTACAAATTTATGAACACCTTTGTAGTACCTCTGAATAGAAAAATATATACGACATTTAAGGTTGATAAAATCTATTTCTTGAACAAATTTCTTTAAAATAAAGACGATCACATTGAGCAAATATTTAACTTTAAAATCATCAATAATTTTAAATAATTCGAAAAATCAGGATCAATTTAGCGAACAAAATAATGTTATTTGTTCTTATCACCTCATTTCACACCACTGTTGGCCAAGATACAGTACGAATTTCTCTGTATGTAATGAGCCCAAGACACTTCATGGGTTGTAGAGGAACAGGTTTTTATTTAAGTACACTTTTGTTGTCAAAAGAAGATAAATGTTTTAAGCATAAAATTTCAAAAAAGTAAATTTAAAACATTTCCTTAAACTGAAAGAAATTGTAACGAATGGATGTCAAATTAAAAATAAGAAAATAATAAATGATTTTGTGTAAATATTAAGTAGTAATTTTAAAACCCAATACTGGTACTGAATAAAAACCAATACCTCAGATAATCTACTGGTACTGAGCAAACAGAAGCTTAGTAGACTATGACGATTCAGGGTAGTCACATAACAGCAATTCCTTTGATCATTGGACTGGAAAGGGTTGTAGACAACAGTACTGAATATCATCTGTACCGCATTGGAAGTCAGACGTGAGTCATACTTCTGCCTTATGGCATTAGAAATAGAGAAAAAAAAAGGAATTATTAACTTATCAAATTCTCTAATCCACAAAACTTTCTGGCTATATAATCATTCATAAATCTTCGTACAAGTTCATTAACAATTAGTAGTAAAATGAACCAGCCACATGTGGAGGACAAGTCCAAGGAAAATTATTAAGCCAAATAAGTGTAAATCATATTGAGGATGTATAGTCGACTGTAGAAACTATTATAGGTGGAATAATCAGGAGTAAGTCATTTTTTGAAGTTTTTTTAATTTTCCTAACGTTTCGGCTCGAGCTTGTGAGCCATCATCAGGGCATTACTGAGCCATGTCCAAGCATAAACCCTCATACATGTTCATAAGATTCATCTTCGGTATCTCGATGAGGTCTCCAATGACCTACTCATACAGCGAGTTGAACTGGCTCCGACCTTCTAAACGTAGACAATATTTTCTCGGATCATACCTTTACCAAAATGTCAACTCCCAACACCCTCCATACATTCACAATATTCTAAAATTTAAATCTTCGGTCCACTCTCTTTAACCAAGACCCCCGCCACTCCGACCTTCCATAGAGCTAAATTTTTCCTTTTATATCAGCTCTGCAGCCATCTGGAATTCCCTGCCAACTCATATTCGTCAAGCTTCTTCTTTTCCCTCATTCAAATCCCACCTTTTTTAACATATTTTGGCTTCCCAAAAAAAAAAGACGCACAATGTGAATTTGCAACTCAATTATCTTAATTTTAATGCGAGATATAATTATCTATTTTGTCCAAACCATGGAGACGTGGAATAATTTTTTTTTTTATAAATAATTTCAACAACCATTGTAGCTATAAGGGGATTTATTTTCTTTCTTTCCTTTTTTTATTATTAACTTTTTTTTACATTTTATATAGATCTTTTTTGGTCTAATTTAATTTTTTTTCTTTTTTTTTTTGCACATTTGTAAACAAAAATTAATTTAATTGGTTTCTTATTCAGAAATAAAGATTAATATATACAGCACAATATTTGTATTCGTAAGGGACATAGTCTCAGATTAAAGTTGTTTTATTAATATTATTATATACCGAATATTAATAAAAAGTACTTAAATTAGTGAAATTATTTCACCGATCCTACCACATTCTTTTAAAATCCTCCCGGGAAAATCTAAGTATGAGGATACATACAGTTATAAGTGAGGAATTGAACTATGTTTGTGTTGGTGTATGCTGTCCTGCCGAATGTAAAAGAGGACATATTGAATAATTTATCACCTTTTTATTTTTTTTTTTTTACGCGAACTCCTAATATTGTTAAATTCTTTATCAGGTTCAGTAAAATGCGCTTTATGTTAACCACGCTTAACCACCTCACCTCCCAAATAAAACGGATTATACATTGTTTTTTTGAATTTTTCTTTGGCTCCTCTAAAGGGTATAATATATTCAACATCTATGACCAGTTAATGTGGTTATTCTCCTCCAATATTTTACGTATACAGCCTCATACAATTCACATACTAGATTCATTTCAAGGAAACATAATCTTCTTACAGAGCAAAAAAAAAAAAAAATGAAATGGTCCATTGTCATCTTAAATAGTCGCCTATCAAATCTCCGCTATGCTTCTTCACTTTCAATATAGCAAAATAATTTTCAAACCAAAATGCTGCAGAGTATTGTTTTTCATTCAAGGTACTCTGATTATATTCAAGATTATTAAATAATCATAAATATATTAAATACATAATAAAACTAACCAATATGGTGATTTAAAAAATATATACCACTGTTGCTGAGAGTTTTATTTACTTTGAATTATATATGGTATATTGTTAGGTTAAAATCATTTTCTAAACTATTTGTTCAGTTCAATTACTAAAAGTGAATTTACATTGACAACTGTACAGAGAATAAGATACGAAATTGTTTCAAAACTCTTGCAATCAAATGAATGTCCAGCATTAAATGTTAAACCAAACCTGTTGTACATTTGCACAGATAAGCAAATATTTTATTGAAATATCTGTAGTACATTTCGTTGAAAATAAATATAGATATACGTTTAGATTCAGTATCACAAAGGAGTATCAAACTGTTTGGATTACCAAACACGCAGACCCCAATAGAGGAAGCCATGAATTTGAAATCATAACATTACATCGCCTCCTAGCCACCAAAGTTACTGGCCCAAAAACACCTCATTCTTATTCATCTCGCATGAGTGGCTGGATGTAGGGAAATATTTCTTATAGCTGCACCGTTTAAAAGGCCTATAAGTACAAGAATTGCAAATGGAGACCAGGCAGGGGTTAGATATTTTACTCATTACTCTATTTCACTAACGGTTATAGAACATACTGTACTATACGTGCTTCAGCATATTTACAATTTAAGCATTTATTTATAAAATATAAAAGCAACTCCCATTTAGTCTAATTTAATACAATTTAAAGCACTTAAAGGGTGATTAAAGTGTTAAAGGCACTTAAAGTTTAAAATAATTGATAATATGAAAGAAAATATGGCTTAATGAAATTATTAATAGATCTCAATATCGATGAAACCATTACTTAATACATGTATGTAAAATACTCTATTTTGGCCACCTCAGATAAAAAAGTATTCAAATACTTAAAGAGATCAAGTACTCAAAAGTACGTATATTTTGATAACAGAGGAAAAAAGAAAGTAATCAGGAGGAAAGCTGAGTAGATTTTGTAATCAGCAGCGATCCTCATTTGATTACAATAATCAGTACTTAATTTTGTTGAGAATTTGCCCATCACTGGTTTGTACCTTACGCCCTCTCCACCATACCTCTATACCAAAGCATATATATATATATATATATATATATATATATATATATATATATATATATATATATATATATATATATATATATGTATATATTTAAATATCAAAATATTAACATTAAAACATACTTATGGTTGGATGTTATGATTCTGAAGATGAGGCATTGTTAGCCCCGAAACATCAATTATATATGAAGAATGAATGAATGTTTATTAAAAGAAGAGATCGTTCCAAAATTACCTAATTTATATTAAAATACTCTTCATAATAGGATAATCTCAAAAGAAATATCATTTATATTTATAATTTAATATTTCTGTTTGAGACTGTATTGTGTTTTTTTTGTTTATGTATGTAGCAATCAATCAAAATTATTAAGCATGAAAATATCCATACCTTAAAGGGCTTTGGACATTATAAATGTGAAGGCAAAAAAGTCTGAAGATATAAAAGTGTTTAAGTTTATTAAAGATTTATTGGGAGTACTATATCAACGATTTGTAAACTAATGCAATCAAATTATAATTCCTTAAATATTTTACACATCTAAGCCCCATTTTTCACTTTCCCTAGAATCAATAATTAATACAGGTACTGAAAATTAAAATTTATTTGCTATTGTTTGGTCTGTTATAATTTTTTTCTTACTACTAAACAAGTAAATTACAAGCGTAATCGGTCACCTGCTAAGATATGGTTCGATTCTGAAGTGTTAACAATGTAAACTTTCTAAACGATTTTTTTTTTCCTGGGTAGATTGTTCTTGTTTTTTTGTTTTTTTTATTTTACCGCAACTCATTAGATTCTAGACTAGCTTCATAACGGTTCATTATACTGTATTTTTACAGTTGATATAATTACTGTTTTTCTAGTAGTAATAAATAAATCGTTGCCACAGAAATTTATCTGTAAAAAGTTCTCATCTTTAGAAACAAAGATTAATATGTTCCATCTGATTTAGCATTATTGAGTACATTTTTTTTTTAAAAGGCATTTCATGTAATTACGTAAATACTGTGCTGTGGTCAGGAGCGCGAGGTAGACATTTTAGTCATTATTTCTTTGCGCTAGTCACTGAACGCATTTCTTTTTTTTTTTCCGGTGGCGCGACTGGTCATGTAGGTCCTTGGCCGCGCGTTGTAAATACGCAAGCGATTCTCAATAATAATTTGCAGGGTAGGGTCAATGCTCCCTACGCATATTTCAGTGAGTGACTATCCGTTGTCTGACGGGTCTCGCATACTCAGGGGAGATCCTGTGAATGAATCTCCATTTACATATAAGCTTGAAAAAAGTTCCTTCGGATGGGATTTGATCTCCTTGATAGACTAGGGTGCTAGCCACATAGGCAAAAGCTCCCTTAACCACCCCAACGCATTGGATCTTGATTTATGGAATTTGGAAGAAATATTTTGTTTACGATGTTACTTTGAATAAACAAAAGTTTAGATGCATATTATGAATGCACCAACAATATTTTTCAGATGATGTAGTTTTTCATAATTCAGCTAGGACAAATTTTGAACATAATAAAACTGCATTACATACATTAAGCGCATCTCGGTTTTAAACAGTAGCAGTACTAACTGTACTGATTAAAAAAAAAAAAAAAAAAAAAAAAAAAAAAAAAAAAAAAAAAAAAAAAAAAAAATGGCATAGGTCAATGAGATAAAAATAGAGTTGGACTAACCTATCAGTAAAGATAAGAAATTCACCAAACCATAGGTATTATAGAATTTAATATATATTGTGTAAAATTAAGAATAGCTTATATTTTAGATTTTAAAAAAATTTAAATATGCGAATTCCAGCAATTACTTTTTAAAAGGGAAAATTATCCAATTTCATTTTTTATTACGTTTTATTTCTGTTTTTCACGAATTAATCAAAAAATATACATAACAATTCTATTGTTATATAATAATTATGGTAATAGCCTACGAAACTAGAGCTGCAAGGTCTGGTTCACACGACTGAGATAGTTGGAATCATTCAGCGGTGACCAGATTAATCTTGGCATTGCCTCTCTAGCTAGAAAAGGATCGCCTATTTTAAATCCCTTTACATGAATAACCATAAACGTTTTAGAATACATGTTCAGGAAGTTGTTATTTAACTTCACTAGTTATCTATAATAAGGAAAGAAGATAATGGATTCACCCGAAGAAACTAACCGTTGATTCTTTTTTTAATTTTGTTTAATATTGCAAAATATGCCGGGAACATATTTGCATAACAGATGGATAATATCCTGTTTGCTGCATCCAAATCTGTTTATCCTGTTTAACAGGTATGTTTCGCGGACCTATCTATGGATCTAACAAATAGCGATTTTATTCTAACAAGCGATTCATCTCAGATTATATGGTTGGAAACTGTTTTGTTAATGAAACAAATTTATAGAATTAACAGAACATTTATATCCTTTTTTTGTTTTTTTTTAATTTCACATAGCGTTATATCATAACAAAATATTAAACGGAAGAATAATTATAAAATGCCTAAACGATAATCAGTTAATCCACGATTACTGTAAGCGAAATGATATTTCAAACTTTTTTTCATCATTAATTCAGGTGGCTCCGGGCAATATTTAATGATTTAAGATAGCAATCTGCATTGATTAAATTATTATGATTATTTCAGCAAAGAATAATCTCAGCTAAGACTATGAGATAACAAAATAAATTTAACAAAACTCATTATTTATCTAAAAATATATTTTAATTATTTCATTAAAGTAACATTAGTGTAACCTTGAGGAGATTCCTCTTCCCATGTACCTAATATTATTCTCTTACTTAAGTTATACGATATTTAATACTAAAATAGTCTGTCTCGAACCATGCAAAGGCGAACATGACCCTTGGGTGGTTACCTTATACAAAAAAAAATAAGGTTAAATTTTTTTTTATAGTAACGTAAAAAAATCTGGTGTGGACAACACACGACTTTCTCTTACCTCCATTTTTAAAATCAATGAAAGGGTTTTCAAAAACAGTTAGAGATAAAAATACGTGAAACTATTAAGGAATTAATTAAATTGAATTTATATTTACTGCTCTTATGTTCAAAAACGAAAAATTGCATAACAAAAACATTTTATCTGTTTTCTCCTTTAGCTGGGTATCGAATTTATTCAATTTATATATTTACCTGTTTTTCATCAGCGTTAACAAGATAATATAATTATTTTTATTAAATCTACAAAATTAAAGGTACTTTAGGGGAAGAAAATTTAAAATATCGGCACTTAAGCCCTGTCAGACTATTTTAATTAAAATAAAACCTACATGATGTTAAAGCCCATTAAATTTTACATCGATATAGCGAGTTTAATTAAAATCGTCTAAACCGTTTGAGAAAATCGAAAAAGGTGCAAAATGCATAGTATATGTTGCCTCTTCTGGTAAGCTCATTTTAATAAAAAAAGTTTTGCCACTTCTCGGGCGTATAGTTGTCTTAAATATGAAATTTCAGTTTCATAGGACTTACCGTTTCCGCCCGGGAGTTACCACACACATACATTTTTGCGGGACTTCGTTATTTGGACTTAGGGGACCCGAAAACATGTATTTCCGTTGAAAACTGGAATTCGAAAATTTTCACGATCGCAATTACTATATAAAGTAAGTGAAAGTAAAAATAAAACAATACAACCTTACTTGCTCACTTCCCACTATTATAGGCCTAATATGAAAAGCTGTTTTTGAAATAAAATAATGATATGTCCTCGCGAGCATAAGCAATTGAATATTCTATTAAAACTGATAGCCAATTCTCTTCCAAGTAAGAATTGAATCATCGAACTAATGAAAAAGCCCATATGAGTGTCAAGTAGTGCAAAAAGAAGTTGAATATAGATGGGTGAACGGACTTATAGACAGACTAGGGACCAAACATTTATTCCTCGATATCCAAAACCTAAAACATGAGTGGGCGTCTTTGATTATATGTACATTTTGTTTTTCTATTACCGTGACTCGCAGCATTCTGCAAGGTTTCCTTTCTTTCACGAAGCAAAAAGCAAAAATAGACTTTAAAAATTAAAGACATATGCAAATACACATATTTAAACGGTATAAACTGAACTTTTATATTATTCCCCAGATATCTGTTAGGACCGTCATAAAACATGAAATTGGAAGTAGTAGATCAAAAGCGTGACCACAAAATTTTCTCTTAACACATGCCTTAAATCCTTTTTTTTTTTTTTTTTAACACATTTATTGACATTTACAACTGTATTATATACATCAAGTAAATGTTATGGACATAGTAAACTGAAAGAAAATACATGTAGAGACGCTACTTATTTGCAGCACTCTGACAAATTCTAAACAAGGTCTCGGTGTAACCTTCTTTTCAGACGCCTCCTAGGATTATCAGGATTCCAAGAGGATTATAGAATATTAACTAGTGGGTTAACGTGGCAATGAAGTTTTTTATGGAATGATTGATACCTAGTTCGGGCTAATTCAGTAGCATATGGAACATTATGGTCTTATGACCACAATATGATAGATGAATTTATTCGAAACAATGTTAAAAGCGTTTCAGATTTTACGAAGGAATTTGGATTGTAAGGATTGGATAATAGAATAATTCGATGGTCCATTAGAGTCTAATAGCTCTACTCCGTCCATATAGGTCTTGAGTTGGTCATAAAGATGACTCTTTTGTAACTAAGCGGAAGGTTTGAGCGTTTGAGAGTAAGTGCTGAAGTATTCGAAAACGTCGGGCAGTTTCTTGTAGTTTCAATCTTGTATGAAGATAGCTTCATTATTTTTTCACTTAATTTATTAATTCACACCGGCCAGCATTAATGTGACAACCAGCAAATAAGATAAAAAAATCTGGTGCGTGCAACACGCGATTTTCACTTACCTCCGTTGTTGAAATCAATATAAGCATTTTTAAATATATATAGAGATAAAAATAAAGTGTTAAAGAATCATTAAATTAAATTTCAATAGAAATATGTGTTTTATTAAATAATCTATTATATTTTCATCTACAAAAATCAGTTAGTTTCATTGGATTTTCATCAATATCTATTAACCTTTACAATTCCGTGTATTAGATAATATTTTTTCTGAAATCATTAGCTATCCAACGGTATATTATACATGTATATTACTATTCTTGGGTTCAAAAAACACAAAAATTGCATACAAAAATATGTTTGCACATTCTCCTTTAGCTGTTGATCGAATTCGCTTAACTTGCATATTTAGCCGTTATTTGTCAAAGCTAATAAGATGATGTGTCTAATTTTTTGAAATCTAAATAATTTAAAGTACTTTAGAGGACTTTTATGAGGTGTTCATCAGTCTATCATTATTTGATTAGGGGTCATTTGGTGGGTTCACAGCTTTAGTTAGCTTAGCAAGGTCTTGGATAAGGCTCAAAAGGGGGTGGATAAGATTATTCCACCCACTTATTTGTAGCGAAATTTGCGATGAATTATCTGAAGACAGCTGCTGGGGAAGTGGCTTAAATCTTAAATGTAAAACCATTAAGATTATTTGACTTACCAGCAAAGGTCCTCCTGTTAGGATCCACTATGTGCTTGAAGGCATTGACCCTCGCCTGCGGAGCTTCCAATAGGCGCCCCCTGTTGGAGGCGTGGGCGGCATTGTGGGCGAAGTAGAGGAAGAGTGGCTCGTCAGCGTGGTGGTTCTTGATCACTCGCACAGCTTCCTGGCCCCACACTTCGGTACTGTACTTACCGACTATGTCCCAAGCCACAGAGCCGTTGCGGCGCGCGTCTAGTCCGGTGATGATCTGGTCGCCGTTCTAAAACGAAAAAAAATATATATATATAAATTAATAAATTCAACTTTGTAAACAGGAAAATGCATATACTCTAAAAGCTTATTAAACAAATACAACAATGAAAAATTTGTTGCGCGCAATACACGACTTTCACTTACCTCCGTTATTATATCAATTTAAGAATTATTACACAACTTTAGAAACGAAAAATTAATTGTTAAAGAATCATTTACATAGGATTTTAAAAGAAACATGTTAAATAATCTATTATTTTATTATATACGACAATTAGGTTGTTTTATCGGCTTTTCAACACTCTCCGTTAACTTTTACATTTAAAAAACTGTAGAAATAAGATAATAATTTTTCTAAAATGTTTAGCATTCCAACGGTATATTATTCATGTATATTTCATTTCTTAGGTTCAAAACAAATATATATACATTTTCTGCAGTTATCTCCTTTAGTTGGATATCGAATTCGTTCAACTTATACATTTACCTGTTTTTTAGCAATGCTGATCAGATGATATGGTCAATTTCATAAAAACTACAAAATTAAAGGTACTTTAGAGGAAGATATTGTGAAATATCAGCATTTAAGCCCTCCCACACTATTTCAATCAGAATGAAAAATATATAATATTAAAGCCCGTCCAACTTAACATCGAAAAAGCGAGTTTAATTTAAATCATTAAAGCCGTTTTTTAGAAATTCATGGTATAAAGTGGCTCTTCTGGTCAGCTGATTTTGATGAAAAAGTTGTTGTAACATCTAGGGCGTATAGCTGTCTTAAATATGAAATTCCATTTTCATAGGCCTTTTCGTTTTTGAGCTGGACTTACCACACACATACAGACCATTTTGCGGGACTTGTTCATTTCAGCTCAGGGGACCCTAAAACGTGTATTTCCGTTGAAAACTGGAATTCAAAAGTTTTCAAGCAATACTTTTCCTTTCTATGCATTTCATATATACGTAAGTGAAAGTACCATGTGTTGTAAGAATACATGCCATAAAATTGGCTTATGAAAGAACTTTTGAAGATCCCGATGCCACTTTATACAGCTGTAAATTTCAATAATAATAAAAAAAAAAAAATAAAAAAAATGAAGACCACAATACGTTCCCTCACTATAAATATCATTTTTTTTAACAAGTAAAAATTAGAAAGAGCTTAAAAAAAAAGAAACGGATAACACACTTTCCTGACTTTTTATTCTGAACATTTAAATAAGCATTGTCGTTCATACCATTAAGAAAGTAGACTCTGAAATATCAAATAGAATCATGAAGGCCAATGCAGTCTACTATCAGATATGCAATACTGTAGTAGAGAAGCAAGAGGTGGGTAGAGGTGTTAAGCTCCATATCTTCAAGTCAGTATATTTGCATATACTACTATATGGAGCTGAAAGCTGGATATTGACGGACCGGCAGGAGAGCAGAGTCACAGCTGCTGAAATGAAGTTCCTGCGAAGAATAGTGGGAAAGACGAGAAGAGATCGTGTAAGGAATGAGCGGATACGCCAGGAACTGGAGGTTGCGCCGTTAAAGGAAATTCTGCAAACCCGTCAGCTGAAGTGGTTCGGCCACGTTATTAGAATGGTGGATCACAGAGATCCTCTAAAAACCATGGATTACGTGCCAGATGGGAGAAGGCCTCGGGGACGACCAAGGATGTCCTACCTGCAGTACGTCGACAGGCTTTGCAAAGGAAGAGGGAAAGATCTCCGCCATGCCAGGAACCTAGCTCGGAATAGAGAGGATTGGAGCCGATGGCTGAACGCTCCCCTACGCTGATACGGCACTACAGGGAGAAGCAAAAGAAGAAGAAGTTCATACCATTGATTTCCTGTATATAAGTTATGTCACATAGATATTGACAAGAACTCATTTTCAAATGTATTCATCGTTTGTAAAAGCACTGTTCTACAGCAGGTTGTAGTTTAAAAAGAACTCTTAAACAACTTTAAAAAGAAATAACTTTCTTTTTATCTCAGATTCCTACATGTTCATGTTAAATAATATTTTCAGTATACAACACACATGTAGTGCGTGGCTAGCATGTTTCAATCAGTAGTATATAAATAAGATAAAGACATAAAAAGCGACAATTAATCTGAAAGTCGAGCTAAAAAAGGGGGTCACTGCAATAAGTCGATTAGATAGAAAGTCTACCGGAATTAATCAGTTTCCGATAATGACTGAAAAAATTACATAATACATGAGCACCTTAATCGAAAACTTCCTTCACAGCTGGTATCAAAGAACTAGTAGGAATGCTATGAACTCATAGAAATCATATCAGCAGTCCTATAAATAACTGATATTAATGTTGATACTATTGTTATAAGTACGACTATAAATTACAAGAACTACTTGTTCTGTAGCAACGTAAATAGTTGGTATCAAAGTAACCGGTAGGAATAATTATATCATTGTAAAATACGATAGCGCATTATTATCAGAGTGGAATATAAAGTAGTTGTCTACACATTTGCGACCAACAATACTAATTGACCCATTATGCAAATTTGCATTATAATAAGTGGCGTTATCTTTAAGTGACGGGTATAATATTATAATTTGTTAATAGCCAGAAGATAAATTTTACATTAAAATTATTCATAGATGACTGTCCTAAAATAAAATTTAATTTTCATATCAATTTTTTGGATTATTATTGCCAAATATATAATTTCTTTCACCGTTTTTAAAAAGACGGCAGAAGTCAAAATCACCAAACATGGTAATAACATGGTTACAGGAAGAATATGATGAAGGGCATATCTTTCATCGCTTAGTTACCACCAGATCACTTGATTTTGAAAGAATGATAAAATTATAAGATCTGGTGCGCGCAACACGCAGGTTTCACTAACCTCCGTTGTTGAAATCAATATAAGCATTTTTAAATACATATAGAGATAAAAATAAATTGTTAAAGAATCATTAAATTTAATTACAATAGAAATATGTGTTTTATTAAATAATCTATTATAGTTTCATCTACATAAATCAGTTAGTTTCATCGGATTTTCATCAATATCTATTAACTTTTACAATTCTGTGTATTAAATAATCTTTTTTCTGAAATTCTTAGCTATACAACGGTATATTATACATCTATATTACTATTCTTGTGTTCAAAAACGCAAAAAAACAACAATATTTTTGTACTTTTCTCCTTCAGTTTTAAATTAAATTCGCTTAACTTGCATATTAAGCTGTTATTAATAAATGCTAACAAGATGATAAATCTACAAAATTGAAGGTACTTGAGCGGAAGAAAATTTTAGCTATCGACATTTAAGCCATGTCAGACTATTTCAATCAGAATAAAACTTACATCATATTAAATTTTACATCCATATAGCGAGTTTAATCAAAATCTTTAAAGCAGTTTTTGAGAAAATCGTGAAAAGGCGCAAAATGCATGGTATGAAGTGGCTCTTCTGGTTAGCTGATTTTGATGAAAAATTTGCTGTAAAATATCGGGCGTATAGTTGTGACACACAGACCTATTTGCGGGACTTGGTCATTCGGTTTCAGAGTACTATAAAACGTGTATTTCCGGTGAAAACTCGAATTAGAAAATTTTCACGATGGCAATACTTTCCCTTGCTATATATTTCATATATAGACAAGTGAAAGTAAAAATATGTCTCTCGTTCAGTTCATTTTTACACCACATTGATGGTGATGAAATCATAAACTCATCCGGAATGTCCCTTTTTTTCCCGTTAATATTTTTTATACCTGATTAACTACTCTCTAATTAAACTCAATATGAAATCATTTTGTGATACTTTTTACATTATAATATTAGGGGTACTCACTACGTTTGCTATAGCATATTTTTTGTGCTTTTTTGCTAAACTCATAGAGTTTCTACAGGAAATAACTGTATAAAGTAGACGGGTTCAGCAAAATAGCACAAAAAATATGCTATAGCAAACGTAGTGAGTACCCCTATTATTGATCAGATCCTGACCAAGGTTTTATTTTTATGTTTATGTTATATAATATAATATTTTAGACTAAAACCATTAGAGTATGCGAGTAAATCATTTTCGTTTTACTTATATGGAATATATAGTAATGTAAAGTATAGCGATCGTAAAAAATTTCGATAGATCAGCTGATGCGCTCGATGATAACAGTCATACGTTACTTCGTCTCTCAGATTTTTGCTTTTTTCAGTAGGAATTCGCTTGAGTTCAGTCTGGAAAACATCACTAGACCTTAGGAATACTACAGCAGTGAATATTGGAGAAATTTCGGTAAGCAAAGTTATAATTTACTTTGTACAATCACGAAAAAGTGAAAGGAGGGTCACTGATCAGCTGATTGCCGCTAGCTCGGGCTTGCTTTTATTTTCCTTATCTTTCTTTTATTTATTTTTTCCCTTTTTATTCTTATTCCATTATATATTTACTCCTATTTTTTTTTTTTTAATCAATGCGATATTTTCATCAAGTGATGTCCTCGAAAGTTACAAGTAAAAGATCTAGATCTGCAGGTTCAAACTCGTCTCCCACAAAACAGAGACCTCGCCGTGATAATAATAAAAAAATGATTCCACCAGCGACTGCTTCAGCTACCTCTTTAGGATCTGAACCACAGCCTAGCACATCATCACAAGGATTACCTGAAGAATCGCCGTTATTTACACCGAACCCATTTCAGATCCTTCAAATTGAAAAAGAAACAATGGAATCTTCTCCTATACCAAAAGAACCATAACCTCCACCAATATTTGTTAAAAATATTAAAAACTTTCAACTACTGTGTGCGCATCTAAATAAATTAACCGATCCTAACAGTTATTATTGTATAAGTAGAACCAGTGATACTAAAATATCCCCGACTACCGCCGAAACCTACAGAAAAATTGTAAAATATCTGACGGAGACCAAAGCTGATTTTCATACATATCAGTTACGCCAGGAGAGAGCTTTAAGGGTTGTAATTAGAAACCTACACCCTTCGACACCAGCAGCAGCTATCCAAGAAGAACTGACGGAGATAGGCTATAAAGTGCGGCAAGTCACCAACGTCCTAAAAGATAAAATTCCACTGCCTCTATTCTTTGTGGACTTGGAGCCATCAGCAGGAGTCGAAAAAATTTATGACCTCAATAGATTATACTATACTAGTGTAAGAGTTGAAAAACCTTACACTAAGAAAGAAATAGTGCAGTGCCACAATTATCAGGCATATGGTCATACTAGAAGTTATTATCACCACATACCACGCTGTGTGAAATGCGGTGAACAACATAAGTCAGAAGAATGTACAAGACCAAGATCAACACCCGCTGTTTGTGCTCTGTGCCTCAAGGACCACCCGGCTAGCTACAAGGGATGTCAAATCTTCAAGAACCTCAAAAGCAGATACCAAAAACCTCAGAATCTGGATGAAACAGCTGAACCGATCAGAAGCGGAAGACAACCTTCAAAAACAATTGATTCCAATGTAACATTTGCCCATCTACTTGGAGGTGGAAACCAGAACAAAGAGGCCGAGGCCCTGCCGGAACAACGCACGCTTCAAAATCCTCAAACCGTTCCACAACCAGCTATTCCTCAAAATTTACCAAACCCTCAAAAACCTCATCCGCATCAAATTTCTCATATTCCTCCTCCATCAAATGTCTCAGACCTTACAAGTTTGATGACCTCCTTCATCACTGAAATCAAATCCCTCGTTATGCCGCTAATATCACTACTTACTAATCTTGTATCAAACTTAATCCCTTCCTTAAAAAATCCTTAAATGACTTCACCTAACTCCTTATCCATTTTCCTATGGAATGCGAATGGTGTTAGAAATCATGCTGACGAACTTACAGCTTTATTGCAAGCCAAAAACGTTGACGTAGCACTTATTACTGAAACTAGACTAACCACTAAACAGTTCTTCAAAATACCTCAATACGTAACATACCGTACGGACCATCCAGACGGCAAAGCCCATGCCGGTACTGCTGTCATTGTGCACCAGTCCCTCTCTCATCACTTACTCCCACTTCCTACCTATGATTTCCTACAATCCACAGCCATAGTAATCAAAACTTTTTCCTTTCCGGTAACCCTTACATCAGCATATTGCCCTCCCAAACACTCCATTTCCAACACCGAATTTGTATCCTTTCTAAATTCCTTAGGAAATAATTTCATTCTGGGTGCAGACTTAAATGCCAAGCATCAACAGTGGGGTTCGAGAACCACGAATTCTCGTGGACGAAATTTGCTGTCTGCACTCAACTCCCGTCATTTCAATCTCCTACCTCCTGATTCCCCTACCTACTGGCCAACCGATCCCAACCGAAATCCTGACATCCTTGACTTCTTCATTCACAGCGGATTAGGCTCCCTCAACTTATCTGTAGCTCGACTTGATGAACTATCCTCAGACCATAGTCCACTGATCCTAAAAGTATCTCTCACTCCAATTCCAAAACCTATCCCACCGTCATTTATCCGAGGCTCTGTCAACTGGAACCTATTTCGCCAAATCCTGACCGATAATATTAACCTCAGAGCGACCCTCAAAACCCCAGAAGACCTTGACGATTCCGTCTACTCCTTCACCACCGCCATTCAGCAAGCTGTCTGGACTGCCTCCTCTACTAAGCACTCCAATATAACTCCTCACCAAAACCATTTGCCTCAACACCTTACCGACCTAATCCATGCAAAACGCCGTGCCAGATCATTATGGCAGCGCACCCGACACCCAACAGATCGCTGCTCCTATAACTTTTATTGTAGACAATTGAAGCAGGAGTTGGCGACCTTCCGTTCCCAGTCCTTTAATTCCTACCTCTCATCTCTGTCAGCTAGTGACAATGCCCTGTGGAATGTCACGAAGAAGATTTTAAAATCCCATCAAGTTTCCCATTCTCTCCGGCGTGGTGATGACTCCTGGGCTGCGTCTGATGAAGATAAAGCCGAGGAATTCGCCACACTCCTCTCCAAAGTATTCACTCCTCACCCGGAATCACAAAGCAATCATACCGCAGCAGTACAAGACTTCCTTTTGTCACCAATACCTCTTTCCCTACCTCCTAAAGCTATTAATCGCTCTGAGGTTAAATATCTTCTCCAGAAACTGACCCTCCGTAAATCTCCTGGACATGATCTCCTTACCCCCCAGATACTCCGTCAACTTCCGCAGAAAGCTATTATATTCCTAACCTATATCTACAACTGCATCCTACGCACCACCTATTTTCCTCTCTTGTGGAAACATTCCACCATCATTCTCTTCCTAAAACCAGGTAAACCTTCCAGCAACACTTCATCTTACAGACCTATTAGTCTACTTCCCATCCTCTCAAAAGTCTTTGAAAAACACCTTCTAAAACGAATCCTGCCTATATTAGAACCACAAAATCTTCCTTCCCATCAGTTTGGTTTCCGTGCTCATCATTCCACTGTTCAACAAGGACTCCGAGTTGTAGACCATATTTCCTCAGCCCTTGAATGCAAAGAGTATTGTTCTGGTGCGTTTCTGGACATAGCGCAAGCTTTTGACCGGGTATGGCACACCGGATTATTCTTCAAGCTTAAAACGCATTTACCCCAGTCTCTATACCTCATTCTACGATCCCATCTCTCAAACCGCTCCTTCCGAGTTCGCTGTGGTGTAGAATTTTCTAACTTTTATCCCATTGAGGCCGGTGTTCCTCAAGGCAGCGTCTTGGGACCCGTCCTCTACATCCTTTACACTGCTGATATTCCTAATCATCCTGACACCTTTCTGGCAACATTTGCAGATGACACCGCCATCCTATCATCCAATTCCGATCCTGAAATAGCATCCTTAATCCTGCAAAGACACCTTTGTCTTATCGAGGACTGGTGTAATGCTTGGCGTATTAAGGTTAATGAAAGCAAATGCACCCACGTCACCTTCACCCTTCGACGCAAATCCTGTCCAATGGTTCATTTCAATTCCATACCGCTTCCTTCCTCAGACACAGTCCGGTATCTTGGCTTACTACTAGACAAAAGATTGACGTGGAACCCACATACAAGACTTAAACGAAAAGAACTCAACAGACGATTCGGACAGTTATACAGACTACTAAACAGAAAATCTAAGCTTACAGTTGACAACAAATTATTACTTTACAAGACAATACTGAAGCCAATCTGGACCTACGGACTTGAACTGTGGGGGACAGCTAAACGTTCTAACATCAAACGCATTCAATCCTTTCAATCCAAAGTCCTGCGAATAATAGCAAATGCTCCTTATTATGTATCCAACTATACCTTGCACCACGACCTTAATGTTCCATTTATTTCAGACCTGATTCCATCTAAATTTTCCAAATTCCACCAGAACCTCATTCATCATCCTAATCCTCTAGCACAATCTCTATCCAGCTCCACTCATCCATACAACCCTCCTAGAAGGTTGAAACGGCAGTGGCCCCGAGACATATTGTAAACATCTATTCTGGAGTTCTGACACTGGTCAGATTTTCCTCTCATGTGCGGTGTGATTGTGGCTGTGGCGCCCTCACTTAGCTTCCGCTGGCGCTCACCAGTGATGCGGCTGAGAGGGAGGCGCTGGGATCCTTTGGGCTCTCCTTGTCCTTCCACAAGTGGGGGGACAAGCCCCGTCCGGGGTTCCCGAGCTGATTGTAAATATTGTACATAGGTATGAATGAGACATGTTTTGTTTATTTATTTGTTAACTTCATTTATTTGTATTTATTTTGTCTAAAAATTTTGTTATTGTATACGTTTATTTATTTTGATTTTATTTTATGTAATTTGACTTTACTTTTGTTTATATTGTAAATATTGTATGAATGAGATCCTGTAGCACTATTATTATTGTCTATTATGACAAATTGTAATATATACGAAAAAAAAAAAAAATTTCAAATTCCAGTTTTCAATGGAAATACACGTTTTAGTCCAAATAACCAAGTCGTGAGAAAAGGTGAGTGCGGTAATTTTAACATAAACACGAAAAGTCGAAATTACCAATTTAACACAACTCCGTTACATGTTACACCGAAATCAGCTGACCAGCATAAAAAGACACTTTATACTATACATCGTGCAATTTTTTACGATTTTCTCGAAAATGAATCGAACGATTTTGATTAAACTTTATATAACGATGTAAAATTTAATAGGCTTTCATATCATACAGGTATTATTCTGATTGAAATAGTTTGACAGGGCTTAAATGCCTATATTTAAGATTTACTTCCTCTAAAGTACCTTTAAATCAGTCAATTCGAAAAAAATGACCATAACTTCTTTTTAGTATTGGAAAAAATGTATATATAAAAAAAAAAAAATATATATATATATATATATAGTTAAACGAATTTGATATCCAACTAAAGGAGAAAAGAGCAAATTTTTTTTAATATAATTGTTATATGACAAAAAAAACGGTAATATGTACCGTTGGAAAGCAAAAGATTTTGGAAAAACGTATAAAATACACAAAATTGTAAAAGTTAATGGATGAAAGCGGATAAAACTGGCTGATTGTCGTAGATAATAATATAATAGACTATTTAATAAAACACATTTTTCTTTCGAAACTCAATTCAATTAACTCTTTATCAATTTTCATCTCTAACTGTATTTAAATATTCTAAAATTGATTTAAACAACGGAGGTAAGTGAAAGTGGTGTGTTGAGCGCACCGGTTATTTTGCAATGTCTTTAAAAAAACGTTACAGAATTTATAAAGTTGAAATAATTTCACTACAACTGCAAACGTTTGATAATAATTTAATATAATTCCCGTATATTAATATTTCTGATAAATTACAAGTGAAAACTAAGTGTAGTGAATACAGATAAAAGATTAAAAATTATCCGATGATATCTTATTAAAAATTATCCGATGATATCTTATTTAGTGCAAGATCAATATATTAATCAGTTTCATTATATTAATCATTTAAATTATTATTTAGTCAATAATCGAAAATATTTAATTAGTTTTAACGCATCCGGAAAAAAAAACTTAATAAACTGATCGCGATCCTCCAAGGTTGAATTATTTTATATTTCTCTAGAACGACCAATGTGAAATTAAGAAGAAAAAATACTCATTCAAGTTTCCATTGAATAACACAATACATAAATCATACATGTACGTAATAGTAAGAAGCTGAAGACATGGCTAGCTCGCAAGTTGTATCGTTATACTATTTTCATGTCATTTATCTACATAAATAGACATAATAGTCAAGGAGTAAGAAGGGGTATTTAATGAAGGAGTGCTTATTATATTATATCTTGTAAATAATTGGCAAAAAGTCAAAGCAAATTATAGTATGAAATGTACCAATAAATTACGGGGGAATATTAGTCGGCGAAATCAAGCAGAACAAAGTTGCTTCCTTTAAGCTTTCTCCTCCATTACTCTGCGATCTGTTTGTTTCTATTAAAGCATGATTATTTTATCATTAAACAGTAAAATATCAATTAAAACTCATATTAATAGAGAAATGGACTAATTGACAAATTAAAACTTGACAAAAAAATTCTCAGAATTTAACATTGGTTTTCTAAATAATAAAAAATATTTTTTCTTTCGCTGATAATTTATAAGATTTAATATAATAAGTACTCTTTCATCAACTACGCCTTCTTAACCATTGCGTAGATGTATGTTTTAATAACTGTGTCATTCAATACTTTAAATGAGTTTTTTTTTTTTTTTTTTGATTTAACATAGTTCGTTCCAGAGAAACATAAAATAATCCTAACTTGGATGTAAGCCCTCATATATATATATATATATATATATATATATATATATATATATATATATATATATATATATATATATATATATATAATATTTTGGGACATTTTAGTAAAGATCAAAACATAAAATTTACTATAAAAGAAGAAAAAGACAATATGATAACATTTTTAAATACCAAAATAATTCGCGGGGTAGGGTACACAAAAGTATCATGGCACGAGAGAAAATACAATGGTGGCCGTATTTTAAATTTTAATTCTTGCCACGACCTACAAATTAAGATCAACATTGGAAGAAATATATGCTGCAGAGCAATAGCTCTGAGCAGTATCTCTTATAGAGATGAAAATATTAGCCGAGTAAGAACAATTTTTAAAAATAATGGTTACCCTGAAGGTGTCATAGAGAAGTGTCTACGGGGGGCTTATGAAACATTTTATCACAAAAAGAAAAACCGTGATCCTGTAGAATCTTATTTTTCCAGTGAGTATATCAGACCACTGGCCCCCATAATAAAGAGGATATTCAAAAATGAAAACGTAAATATTGTGTACAAATATAATAATAATTTTTAAAAAATGCTCTACTCTAGACTTAAAGATAAAACCAATAAAGAAAAATTATCTAACATTATATATATAAAATAGATTGCCAAAATTGTGAAGGCACATATGTTGGCCAAACTTCACAATATTTAACTAAAAGAATTTACGCGCATAAATACAGCGTGGAAGAAACGGCCTTAGCGAGTCACGCTATAAAAAAAAACAAAATTTTGATTTTAAAAACGTAAGGGTTCTGGATGTGGAAAAAAATAAAGATAAGAGACTGATTCTCGAAATGATGCACATCATAAGGACCGAAAATACTGTAAATGCGCGGAATGATTGCACAAAACTGAGCAACGTGTACAATAATATTTTAAACAAATTAGGAAAAATAAGTTGACAAAAATAAAAAAGTTTTATTATTGTTAATATATAAGTTGTTTATAGTTAATAGTTTTTATCACCATTATTTATATAAAGTATTTTAGATTGTTTCATTGTTATTGGTTTATATAATAGTTTGGTTTGTTTTCATGATATATTTTTTAAGCGTTGTTGACCTTTTATTTTTACTAGAATAATTTTATTAAATTTATTTATTAATAAATTGAGCTTCGGCCGCCAAGGCTGGAGGGGAGAGGGCTTGGAGATCCCAGTGCCCTGTAGTTAGCCTGTGTGGTGTGCCGGTGCTCAATCAAATTCTTTGGTAAGATGTTTTTATGATATATTGTAACTGGCTGTAGATAGATAGTTTATGGAAAATGTAACCAAGATACTACAAAATGTAACCAATTATGTTTAATTGCAGTGTCGAAAAGGATCCTATGTATAAACATAGACGGAGGATCGAAACGTCAAATAAAGAAAATTAAAAAGGAGTGATAGTTTAAGGACCTAAAACCCGAATCATTTAAAAAAAATTATAATATAAAAGGGTCGATGAATTAAATTCCTGTATATATACATACATATATATATATATATATATATATATTTTTTTTTTTTTTTTTTTTTTTTTTTTTTTTTTTTTTTTTTTTTTTGTAATCTTTTCCTCATATGGTAACCCCAAAGAAGGAGAGTTTATTGCTTTCTATATACATGTTCTATATGCCTGCTCTTAGGCACACTACACGTGATCTTTGTTTTTACACAAATTTAATATATACGTATATACGTATCGTGCAATTTCAGAATCTTACGGCGGTTTAATTCAGTCTGGAATTTACCAATTACATAAAATCAATAACTAAAACACACCGAGACCATTTTTTCAGACCCGCCGGACAGGCCTTGAAGCGTATCTCATAGTTAATAACTGGTAATTAAATTTTTGCGATGATAATTCTTTTCCTTACTAAATATTTTATAAATATGTGAATAAGACAGCTGATAAATAAAACATATATCTACTAAACATAAATTTTTTTTTTTTCAAATATAACATAAATAAATACAAGGAGAGAATCCCAAATTTATCTGACCGATTTTTGTGAGATTCGTTATGTGTAAATAGACATTAAAATATTATTCTGTTCCAAATATTAGAGGCCACCGCTTCCTAGGAGTCGCAATACAAAATCGAAACGTTTGTACTCGAAAAACACATTTAATTAATATCTCTGGTCCTAGTTAAGGTAGAATAGTAAGTTTGGTGTCAAACGCATAAGCTTGTGAGACAGGTGTAGTATTTAAAATGGTGTTAAAAAACAAAACAAAACAAAAAACTCATAGGTCGGTTTTTCAGGATAAATTTTGTTAGTATATTTTTTATGAAAAATTTAATATACTGTTTTTAGAAACAGAAATCTTATTATGAGCACAATATTTAATAAACCTGATAAAAACACTGTTTTGGCGAGAATATTTATATTTTTAAAGTCATTACCATGAAACTTAAATTCTAATGGGTTATTTTTTTTTTTTTGTTCCGCTTTGAAATAGAATAATTTTGAAACCAAAAATACTTTTTACTATAACCAGAGATATTAAATAATATGTGCTTTTCGTTCGCTTAGTTCCTTTTTTTTGCGCGATTCCCTGGAAGCGTTGACTTCTGATATTTTGTACAGTATAATATTTTAATGTATAGTTTCACTTAAAAATTTGCTTCGAAATCCCTGTGTCGCATTTAAGATCATCTCCTTGTTAGTTCTTATAAAGAGTAACACTTGAAAATTTAAAATTATTACAACTAATAAATAAATATAAATAAATAAATTCTTTATTATTCTGGGACAAGTCCCTTTAGAATAACATCTACATAACATGTAAATTGGACTTAAGAGTCTTAGAGAAATTAATTATTTATAAACAATTTGACTAGAACTAACAGAAAACAGACATATGCAAATATGTTGAAAATAGAATAAAATAGAGTCAATTACAATTTTGTTCTGACTGGATGGTCATGAGATGAAGGAATAAGCGGGATTTGAATACAAGAAGAGAGTTGGAGTGACGGATAGAAAGAGGAATAGAATTACATAGGATTGAGGATCGGATAAGGAACGATCTGTCAAAATGTGCAGATTGGTGGGCCGTTGTGTATAAATCTGAAGGCCTAGAGCGTGTACAGCGGGAATGGACAGAGGATTTGAATTGTAAAAGGTTGAAAATGTATGATGGACGCCGGGATTGAATAACTTGGTATAGGAATGATGCAAGGAAATACTTCCGACGATTGGAAGGATAAAGCCACTTCAACTCGCTATAAAATTCGGAGACGGAGGTGTATCTCGGGACCCCGAAGATAAATCGAACAAAGCAATTAATTAGACGTTTTATTTTTACTTCGAGATCCCCAGAAACACAACCGTATACGGTACAGCAGTAGTCGAAGTGGGGGAATATTAGAGAGGTAACGAGGAGCTTCCGGGTTTCATACGGGAATAGGTGACGAAGGGAATTCAGTCGCTTTAAGGTGTAAAAGGTGCGGCGGGAAATTTCGGAAATATGGTTCTTGAAAGAGAGGGTTTGATCAAAGGTTACTCTCAGATTCCTGACGGTCGGATAAAACTTTATAGGGTTACCATTTAGGAAGAGGGTTGGGATATGTGGAACAGTTTTCAAGAAGTGATGGGATCCTATTACAATGGCCTTTGTTTTTTCAATATTTAGTTTTAGTTTGTTGACTACAGCCCAGTGACTTATTCGATCTTAGTAGTCTTTTTGTTGCTGGTAATAGGTCGGGAGGTGGGAAGGAAAGGTAAATTTGAAAATCGTCTGCATAGAGGTGGTATTTAGCGTGATTAATATGGAGAGGCAGGTCATTAATATAAATAGCAAATAGGGTAGGAGATAGAGACGACCCCTGTGGGACACCGCAGGAAAGGGGCAAGGTTGAGGATGGGGGCTGGTCTGGCACTACTACGTACTGAGAACGATCGGAGAGAAAGGATTGAAACCAGCGCAAAGCACTGTTGGATACTGGAAGATTTTGGAGTTTGGTAAGAAGGATGCTATGGTCAACGGTGTCAAACGCCTTTGAGAAATCGAGAAGGATAAGAATTGTTATTTGTTGGCGATCAATAGCAGTTTGGAGGTCTTGTGTTATTTTAAGGAGAGCGGATTGGGTAGAATAACCAGATCGAAAACCGGATTGGAGAGGACTAAGAAGGGAGTTTTCTTCTAGGAAATTTGAGAGTTGGGTTTGAACAAGGCGTTCGAGCGGTTTTGAAAGATTGGAGAGAAGATAAATAGGACGGAAATCTTGCGGTGAGGTAGGATTTGGAACTTTATTTAGTGGTCGGACGAGGGCAGTTTTCCAGGAAGAAGGAAAAATTGAATTTTGTAGAGAGAAATTATATATATGATAGAGTATGGGTATGAGGGATGGGAGGCTGGAATTTATTAATTTTACAGGGATATTGTCAGGTCCATAGTCATTGGTATGGGATTTTGAGATTGTAGCAAGCAGCTCGTCGTATGAAACATGAGAAAAAAAGAAACTGTCAGGATTAAACCTTCGGTAAGTAATGTCAGGAGCTATTGAGGAATTAGAAGCTGAGGAGATGTAATGATTATTGAGTTCGTCAGGCGTGATTTGGAAAGAACTAAGGTTATTGGATTCAGGGAAGGACAATTTACGAAGAATTTTCCATTTAGATCTAGAATCGGGAGCTTTAGGGACAGAATGGATATGGAGAGATTTAGCACGTCGTACTGCGGATTGGGTTTCGTTTCGAAGTCTCGTGAAAGACGCATAATCATCTTGCTGACGAGTACGTCGAAATTTGCGTCTTTCCGCTTCTCTTATTTCATCATTGTCTTTATTTCTGGGGTCAGCCAAGGCGCAGTAGGACGGCGTAAGGTTCTGGTTTTTAACGGAGCATGGGTGTCTAATATGGATCGTAGGTTTGAGGTGAGAAAGGAGACCTTAAGATCAATGGAGTTGTAGGAGTATAGATAGTCCCAGTGGATGGAGTCAAGATCAGGTTGAAGAGATTCATGGGAAAGAAGGTCCAAATTACGATATGATATAATTTTTGGTGTAAAGGATTTGACAGGTAGGTTATATGCGATATGGATAAGGTCGTGTGATGAAAGAAACGGAACGGGGTGCTGTGAGGAGGAAATAATTTTTGTAGGAGAATCAGAAATATGGAGGTCTAACCAGGTATCTGAGTGTTGTGTGTGGTGGGTAGGATAGTAAGGAACAAGATAAAGATTGAGGGAGTATATTAGATCTGTAAGGAAAGATTTGTCACTGGACTCAGATAACATATTAGTATTGAAGTCACCAGAAATAATTATATTGTTATATGCTGAGACCAGTTGGACAAGGGAGGATTGGAAGAGGTCATCAAATGGAACACGGGGAGGTCGGTAGATAACGGCGTATAGCAAGGGTGAGGAGATGGTTGAAATTTCAACAAACATATATTCTATGTGAGGTAAGGGATTATGAGGAGATATTAATAGGATTTTGGCTTTCAGGCTATCATGAATATACAGCCCGACTCCACCTCCCCTGCGATCAGATCGGTCATGTCTGAGGAAGGAGTAATTTGGAAGGGAAACCTGAGAGGAGGGGATAAATGGTTTTAACCATGTTTCGGATACGGCTACTATATGATAAAATTTGTCAAGGAAATATAGTTGGAATTCATCATAGTGGGCTAGGAGAGATTGTGCGTTGATGTGACAGGAAGTTTGGATATTAGTCATAATGTAAGGGTTGAGGGGGAAAGACTGAAAAGAGGATTAGGGTTGAAGGTAGGGATATAATAGTTTTTCATCCAGCACTCTATTTTACATTGAGAAAAAGTGGAACTGTAAATTACAGATATGTTTTTTAAGCCAATACAGAGTATATATATATATACACACACACACACACATACATATACACACACATACATACACACATACACACATATATATATATATATATATATATATATATATATATATATATATATATATATATATATATATATATATATATATATATACACACATACACACATACATACACACACATACACATATATATACATAAATCCAATAAAGGTTATATAACAGTCGAGAGAGAGAAAATAAAATAATAAAATAAAAACAATTAAAAGAAATACTAAGAAGAAAATAATACTGGATATTTAACAAACATATCCCAGTTTCTATTAAATGTGAATAACCACTGATGAAGCATAATAATAGATAGAAATGAAATTTGGTCCAGATATACAGATATATCTTCAAAATAAAGTAAATAAATACAATATCTTCTATCCAAAAAAAATAAAGTATTTTCCATTTTAAAATAAAATTTCTCAAACAATAAAAAATAATATAATAAAGGAAAAAATAAATAAATAAAAACCATTAAAAGAAACAGTGAGGAGAAAAAAAAAATACTGGATATTTAACAAACATATCCCAGTTTCTATTAAATGAGAATAACCACTGATGAAGCATAATAATAGATAAAAATGAAATTTGGTCCAGATATACAGATATATCTTCAAAATAAAGTAAATAAATAAAAGATCTTCTATCCAAAAAACTAAAGTATTTTCCATTTTAAAATAAAATTTCTCAAACAATAAAAAATAATATAATAAAGGAAAAAATAAATAAATAAAAACCATTAAAAGAAACAGTTAGAAGAAAAAAAATACTGGATATTTAACAAACATATCCCAGTTTCTATTAAATGAGAATAACCACTGATGAAGCATAATAAAAGATAGAAATGAAATTTGGTCCAGATATACAGATATATCATCAAAATAAAGTAAATAAATAAAATATCTTCCATTCAAAAAAAATAATAATAATATAGTATTTTCTAATTTAAAAGTAAAGTTTCTCAAATAATCAAAAAATAATAATAAAAAAAGAAAACATAAAATAAAAACAATTAAAAGAAACAGTAAGAAGAGAAAAATATTGGATATTAACAAAAATATCATAGTTTCTTTTAAATGATAATAACCACTGATAAAATATAATAATAGATGAAAATGAGAATTGGTCCAGATATACAGATATATCTTCAATATAAAGTAAATAAATAAAATATCTTCCGTCGAAAAGAATAAAATATTTTCCATTTTTAAATAGAATTTCTTAAATAATGAAAAAATAATATTAAAAAATAAAATGACATTCTTCTATTTAAAAAAAAAATAGATACCTACATTGTTATTAATTATACTGATTAGAAAATAAAGAAATACTAAGAATTCAAAATAAAAAAGTAAAATATTTACAATTATAAAAATATATACACATATATGCTTACACATACACACATATACGCAAGCACACATATGCATAGTAATAAAAAAATGATAATTTAGATGAGAAAATCTGAATTTAGAATAAACGTTATTTAAAAAAAAATAAAATGCAGACTTATAACACGTATGTAATTCGATTAGAAGAAAAAAATGGAGTATATATATTACAAAGATAGGAAGATTAAAGATATAAAATGACCAAATTAACAAACTAAAATATATGCCTTTTAAATAACGAAAAAAAATAAACACAAATAATAATTCTTTCTTAAGTGAATAAAATAAAAGTCTTTCAAAATATTGGAAACTTGAAAAGAATTTTCAGATAAACTCATCCAAGTCTGAGGGTTTGTTTATAATCACCGCTGGGCAACCATCTGACTTCCGGCACCTGACCCGGCCCCCACTAAACCACACATACTTAATTTTGGCGAAAACCTTTTTCTGCCTGGCCAGCCAGTATAAGTGCCTGTTGGTGGCTGTCATTGCCTCGCTCACGTAGACGCGATGACTGTCGTTTTCATTCCATCCGAGGTGGCGCGTAGAAAAATCCCTTTTCACTTTTCTCTGTCTCACCAAGTCCTCTTTCACCGTCCGTCTGATGAAGCGAGCAACGATGGTCCCCCGGGTCCCAGGTTCCTTAGGCCTGAGGCGTACCGCGTGGTCCAGGTCTCCAGGGCTGAGCTGGACGCCCAGGCCCGCGCCGACGCTTAGTACAGTTCCCACGACGGTCTCACCCGGTCTTTCAGGGATTCCTCTGATTTCTATTGCATTGCTTAACTGATTTTGTTCAGCACTATTTACACGTCCTTCAAGATCGACTATTTTTTTTTTCAATGTTTGGTTTTCCAGTGTCAGTTTTTCAACCTGATTTTTTTGATGTTCTAGAAGACCTTCAATTTTTTGCAATCTTTCCATATTTTCGAAAGATAATTCTGAATGTTTTTCAAGCGTTTCCTTGATAGCTTTTAATTCATCTATTGCTTGAAGTTTAGCCTTCATTCCTTTAATCTCTTCCGTCAGCGCCCTCAGCAGGTCCATCACGGAACTGGGCTCAGTATCTGGTGATGCCTGCGATGACGACTCACAGTCGGTGCACACCCATTTTTTATGACCTTCTTGGTCCGCGGATTCTATTTTAATACATTTGGTGTGGAATACGTTTAGACAAATCGTACACGCCAAACGTAATTTGTCGTCTCGGCCGGCTGATTTGTTGCAAATTTTACAATTGACCATTTTGAATTTTGCTATAAGTTTTACGTAAAAGAATAATAAAATATTAAACGTAATAATAATAATAAACTGAGTGTATTTACGTAAAGCCTGCTAGTATTAGCGCAAGTAAACAGAACTATCCCCACTACCACTACACAATAACTCTGACTTCGTGAACACTTTACGAGTTTTTATTGCTATATTTATATGTAATAGCAACTATAGTTAATTATAATGTTACCTGGTTCAGTAAGTCGATAGTTAAGAAGAAATTTCACTGAAAACGTCCAAAATTTTCTGTTGAAATAAACAAAATAACAGGAGACACAACTAAGAACCTTATTCCACCAGAGATACTCTAAGACTGAAATCTGCGTTAAAATAGAGTTATTTGAAGTAGTTCCTAACTTAAATACAATGTTTTTAGAAGTTTTTTTTTTTTTTTTTTTTTTTTTTTTTTTTATGTAAGGGGCAATTAAGGTGTGCAAAGGGTTGGTTTATGGCAACCGGCATTAATCCTTGTCACATTTCGTTACTCAACAAAGTATTAGGCCAGGTCATAGAGTTCTTGTAGCAGGTGAACTAAGCTGTTGCCAGTGACCGGCGTTTTCGAAAGGTGCTAAATTGTTATGAAACTGCTTGTTCTTATAGTATTTCCTCAGTCCTTTAAAGTGACAAAGTAAGGTTCTCTATCCTATATGAAATTCAGTCAATAATATATATATATTCACCTAAAGCCCAAGCGTTGATATCAGCTGGTTATTTTTAAAATAACCCCGATTAAAAGTGTTTTTTTAATAAAAAAAATAATTATAAAAAAAAAAAAAAAATTGAAATTTACATGATGCCTATATAAAGCTCAGTTATTTTTGAAGACAGAGAAAAACACGAAGAGAGTTTCAGAATCAGTCTTGCACGATAAACAAAACAAAAAAAAGAAATATATTGCCTTATATATACACTTGTAACTGTTATTTTCGAAGATAGAGAAAAATTAAAAATTATTAAAAAACGCGAATAATTATAAAAATAAATAATTGAAAATTTACCATAAATACGCCATAACTTTTGAAGAAAGAGAAAAATATGTATGAAGTTTTAGATTCAGTAAAGCCGTTATACAAAAGAAAAAAAAATATGATCTAAATATTCAAGTGACAAAGTATTATATATGTAATTCCACCAATGTAATTAATATTGGAGATGGAGAAAAATCGAAAGATTAGCATCTATAAACAATTATATTCTAACATAGTTATTTGGAAATAATAAACCATTGTGTAATGATTCGCAGCGTTTTTCATAACTGATATTAGCCTTAATACAATTCCATAGAGATGTCATTGTAATAAATTACAATATAATAAACCGTATTGCAGTAGAATCGTTAGGGTCATTTTGGTTGGCATATCAGAAAACACCGAAATATGTTTTTTTTTTTTTGGACTGGGCTTTTTTTTTGTCCAACCTATAATAGGAGCAACCGAATATTTTTGATTACCGTTGATACTATTAACATTATGATACCATTGTACATTTATTTAATAAACCAAAGAACATTTGTGGTAAAAAATTAAAATTGTTCCAGAGTAACCCATTGCTTTTTCTAAATATTTCTTTAGCTGAGATAAGAGAAATCTCAAAGACGATTCGGGGAAACCCCAGGTTGAGTAAGTATCCACGTGGCAACTATTCTGTAAACAGATCTAGGTTTGAAAATCTCTTTTAAATTTATTTGATGACATTGGAGAACTGTATTACTTAAATTATAAAAACGACAACATCTCAAACTTCCAGAGAATTCACCCCATTGGTAGGAATCGAGTTACAATTAAATTTCTTAGAAGGTCATGCTAGCAATTATTCTAAAAGTTCAAACACAGATTCCTTCCCAGTTAATAAATTACTATATTCTTCATTGTATGATATTCCTTTAACCGACTTAAAAGAATTGTGATGGGTTTGCTTGGTATAATTCAGCCGCAGAGCATTATGTAAATCCGCTAATGAGATAGAACGGATTACAGATTTATTACCAGATCTGTGAATAAATGAACAGGTAAATTGGTCATTTGCAACTCATTAGCAATCAGCTATTCTAATCATATCATTTCATTTTGAGGACGAAGAGATATTAATCCTCTTTAATTGTAATAAAAGTTTTAACAAAAAAGAACATAATTACAGACATCGTTAAGCGCTGCCGTTCCCTTGTCCAGAAACCACCAAAACTTGGAATAAAAAAATTTAGAGTTCGCGTCTCAGGCAGCTAAATTGAATTGAGACATACTTTGTCTACTTTTGTTATTTTTTTATCGTAAATTTGACTGATTGAAATGAGAGACAAGCTCTTTATAATTGTTTAACTATTTTATAATTTGAAAATGGCTGAAAGAGTGTGGCTAATTTTACTATAGTGAAGTTATGTGCATTATATTTATTCTGGGTTTTTTTTTCTCATTCTCCATTAATGTTTTCAACAATGCATACACAATAAAATATGTATATACATAAATCGTGATTATAGTTCCTTCTTTTGTCCAAGGGCATTTTAAGGTGAATAATAACGCTCCTTACTTTGTCACGAATAAGCTCATCCATAAAGACTTAATATCCCATATGTTACTGAATTAGCCCGAACCAGATATCAATCATTCCATGAAAAAATCCATTTCCACTCTAATCCACTAGTTTCTATGCTATCATCCTCTTCGATTCCTGATAATCCTCCGAGGCGTCTGAAAAGAAGATGGCCCCGAGACCTTCTAGTTAAAATATTTTCAGAGTGCTGCCGATGGGTGGCATCTCTTCATGTATTTCATGTTAGATTACTATATCCATCACATTTACTTGTTATATAATTATACAGTTGTAAATATCAATAAATATGTTTAAAAAAAAAAATAGGTGAATAATGCAATAATATAATATAAAATATATATATAGTGAATAATATAATTATAATTTTTAGTTAGTCTTACTATAAAGGCATTAATATTTAAATCAAAACATAATGAATTATTCGAGAGCAAAGCCGCGGTCTATATATTTAACAGTTAGTCTTTATAAATTTCAAATATTATCACATCTGAAACTCTAACATGACATATGCTGACGATACATCAATCATGACAAAGCCTCCCAATCCTACACACGCCCACAACCATTAAAACACACCTTACACATTTTCACGACTGGTGTAAACTTTGGAAAATCGACTAAACCAAGACAAATTCCAACATATTACTTTCACTCATCGACATAACAGCTGCCTCGCTAAGTATATCTTGAAGACATCCTAAGTCCACAGACAGACACAATAAAATATCTTAACATTCACAAAAGAATGACATTGGTCCCACACATCAAAACAAACAGATAACTCTAAGCAAAAGACTAAAACTTTTATACTTACTACTCTCAATTCGTTAAAAATTATAACTTAAAAATAACTGAACACTTACTTCCTGAAACCCATTTGGACTTAAGCTTTACAGATAAATGAGACTGCCAAAAATACACACATACGTAAAATTAACATTTTTCTATCTAAAACTTTTAGAATTGTGACAAACTCACCATGGTACAATAACACCATTACTTTACATACAAACCTTCACATGCCGACAGTCAACAAACAATTTCACGAACTTGCACGGACATATCAACTCACTAATACAAAACATGACTACTACTTACATGTCCCATAACACACACAGAAGGCTGAAAAGAAGTTGGATGAGGGACCTTCTAACATAATTGCCAATTAAGAAACAAGCCAGGAAGAGGTGTCGCTAGACGTCTTTCCTCGATCATTCCCATCACACTACATGAACTTTATTTCATTTTCCCATTTACTGTCAACCACATGACAGATGCGAATAAAAATATGTAAAGACAAAAAAAATCTATTAAGAAGGTTTATTTTATAACACACGATATAAATATCTAGTGCTAGGAAAAACATTAAAGAAAAGCAAGATAATTGATAATAGCTAGAAAAAAAAAGTTAAACAATAAATTGCACTAGTCGCTTGCTCCAGCCACTATTCCGTGAAAATGTAACGATATTGCAAGGCTTTACTTCTGGTCAAGACTACACAACGGGAAATCATCTTTGAACTCTTCGGAGAATAATACATTTTTAAAACTATACTATATTTTGAAGGTCATTCTACCAATTAATTTTAACAAGAGAATTAATTAAGAGTTGATTGATTTTGAAAAATGATTCGCCATTTGTTCCTGTCTCAATAATGGCCACAGTTACAGCGTACTATATTAATTTAACGACCCTTAAGTCTATATAAAGTATGAATCTCAGTAATGACGGATTTGATTTAAATAGAAGAAAAAAGTTTCCAGGAGTTGCCCGTTAAAATAAGATCTGTTTTGGAACTGTCAAACTGTGGGCTGCAGGCAACGGGGACTTTACGTTTAATGATCTATCGGAAAACTTTCAAAATATTCTAGGTATATTTTTTTTTCAAAATTTAGCTTAGATAGAAAATATCGAATATCAACGTTAACTATTCTTCGCGTTTCAAGCATTTAGTCCTGAGATGTAAAAAAAATATGTTTGCAAAAAAACAAAACAAAGTATTTTGTTAAATACAGTTGTAAGTTAACGTCATTTAAAATTTTATAGTAGAAAAAATCTATTGCTTAACATAAAAATATCAAGAACATATTTCAATGTATTATACATTAGAAAGAATATTACATTTTCGCAAATTTCTTCATATTCATAATTTACTCCAAGATTTTTACGATTATTTGTATTCTCCGACACGAGGTTTGACCTAAAGAGCCATTCATCGCTTTGGCAACTAATCAATAATAATTAGGTAAATGGAATATCAAACAGCGATTAATTGTTACTATAATGTTGGAACGTTTTAAATTTGCATATTTAAATTGGACATTTCTCTTACCAAAATTATGAAATAAAAATCATCTCTAAATAATTCAATAATTATGATCTAGTTTTATGATTTTACTGCATAATATTTTATTTTATTAATAGATACTAACATTAGTAATTTGATTATTATATTTTTACTTTCACTTACCTATATATGAAATATATAGGAAGGGAAAGTATTGCAACCGTGAAAATTTTCTAATTCGAGTTTTCACCGAAAATACACGTTTTAAGGTCTCCTGAATCCAAATGACCAAGTCCCGCAAAAAAATCTGTGTGTCTGTGTTGTGTTTGTTAAGTCAAGCACGAAAACGAAAAGACGTACGAAACTGAAACTTCATCTTTAAGACAACTATACGCCCGAGATGTAACAGCAACTTTTTCATTAAAATTGGCAGACTAGAAGAGTCACTTTATACCATGCATTTTCTACCTTTTAAAGATTTCCTAAAAAGCGGCATTGAAGACTTTGATATAATACTCTATATCGGTGTAAACTTTAATGGGATTTATTGTGATATAAGTTTCATTCTGTCTAGCAGGGCTTAATTTAAGTATTTTCTAACACAACACTTACTAGACAAACATTCAAAACTTCCAATTCACTACAAAAAGTTCATTTATATCACTGTCATCAGACCAATCTGGACATATGGTATCGAGCTTTGGGGCTCTACTAAGCCATCTAATTCCTCCCGCATCCAATCCTTACAATCCAAAATCCTTCGCAAAATCCTAAATGCTCCTTATTTCGTCACAAATAAAATCATCCATAACGACCTTAATATCCCATTCGTGGCAGACCTTTCTCGTACCAGATATACCACTTTTAATTCCAAACTCCCAACTCATATAAACCCTCTTGTCCGCAACCTATCAACCTCGCATATTCCTGACAGCCCTCCGAGGCGATTGAGGGAAGATGGCCTCGGGATCTACTTACTTAAATAAACATCGAAGTACTACCGCTGGGTAGTTTCCTCACAAGCCTTATACGCCTTTTATTATAATTCATCACTTTTACTTATTGTATTTATGTAATATACAGTTGTGAAATTCAATAAAATATAATTTAAAAAAAAAAAAAGTATTTTCTATCTCTAAAGTACGTTTGATTTTGTACACCCTAAAAGATTAACCATTTCATCTCATCAGCATTGACAAATAACGGCTTAATACACAAGTAGAACGAATTTGATGACCAACTAAAGAATTAAACTGCAGAAATATGTTTCTATCTCATTTTTGTTTTTTATATATTTAGAAAAGTAATATATACGTATAATATGCCGTTGGGAAGAGAAAGATTTTAGAAAAAAACGAAAAAAATATTATCTTATCCACAAAGAAGTAAAAGGTGATGTTAAGAGACAAATATAGTAAAAACTTAAAATTGATTATTATACTAACAACTTAATATATTAATATTATTTTATCTAAATCGCATGTTTTTATGCAAAAATAAATACGATTTTTATTTAAATAAACCTTAAAAGTGTTTTTCATAAACTTTAAGTTTATGTAGTAGTTCTTGAATTGATTTTAACAGCCGAGGTGAGTAAAAATCGTGTGTTGCCAGCACCAGTTTTTTTATTATCATTTTTACTTTCACATAGCTATATATGAAATATATAGTATTGGAATGTTTTCACCGGAAATACGCGTTTTAGGGTTCCCTGAGTCCAAATAACCTAGTCCCGCAAAAAGACTGTGTGTTTGTGTGTCCGTGTGTGGATGTGTCCGTGTGTGATATGTCTAGTGCAAAACTAAAAGCCGTACATGTTTTAAGATATTTAAGATGTTACAGCAACTTTTTCATCAAAATCAACTAACCAGAAGAGCCACTTTATTTCATGTATCTTTTTACGATTGTCTTAGATACGGTCCTAACGATTTTAATTTCACTATATCAATGTGAAATTTAATGGTACTTGATACATGTAGGTTTTATTCTAATTGAAATAGTCTGACGGGGCTTAAATGCCGATAATTTAATTTCTTCATCAGAAGTACCTTTCATTTTGTAGAACCTAGAAAAATAACTATATCATCTATTTAGTACTGATAAAAAACGGATAAATTAATAAGTTGAACGAATATGATGTCCAAATGTAAGAGAAAAGACAAAAAATATTTTGTATGCAATTTTGGTGTTTATAAACATAAAATCAGTAATTTTGTAATAATATATCGTTGGCAAGCTAAATATTTTAGGAAAATTATTATCTTATACATGAAATTGTAAAAGTTAATGAAGAGTGATGAATAACCGATCAAACTAACTGATTGTCATAGATAATAATATAAAATATCATTCAATAAAACACTTGTCTCTATTGAAATTCAATGCAATTTATTTTTAAACAATTTATTTGTATTTGTAAGTGCATTAAAAAATTCTAAAAAACTATTTAAATTGATTTTTCTCATCATTGTCGTAATTGTTCTTTTGTTTGAATATTTGTTCGATAACACCTACGAGAACACCTAAAAGGCGACAGAAACTGTTAAGTTTTTTTGAAAAATGATATTTTAAAAAATTATGACGACGCTACTGAAAAGCGGTGAAATGAAAAGATAATTAAGATGGATATGCATGAAGCTTGATAATGGCCCTAGAGGCTGAAACGTCGCGATTACTGGATTAAATAAATTGTTTTAAAAAATATATATATATATCCAAGAATTTCTTTTGTAAAACGGCCTAATATTTATCGAACAAATATTTAAATTGATTTTAACAGCGGAGGTAAGTGAAAGTCGTGTGTTGCGCCCCCCAGATTTTTTTAAATAATAAATTAAATTATGATCAGAGAATATAATTATGTGTGTATATATATATATATATATATATTATATATACAAGTACGATATAGAAATACGTATGTCGATCTGAGAATCGTGTACAAGCCAATATTGTTTAAAACATATTATCTTTATTTTGTATATTTACCCTAACTTGCGCTGTGTAATCATAGTAGCCAGTGTATCCCGAGTAGTATCCTAAATGTGTCTCGAAGCCTCTCTGTAGTGGCGTATAATTGTTCCTGAAGAAGCCCAGATGCCACTTGCCGACTGCGTGCGTCCTGTAGCCAAGTTCTTGGAGGTATTCTGGAAGAATCTTATACTCCAAAGGTAGGCCATTTGGTTCAGCTGCAATGATAGGAAACCCTTGCATACCTAGAATCAGAAAAAAATATTTTTTTTTTTAAAATATTTTTTATCATTGGTGGTAGATGTGTATTGTTAAGTTGAACAATAAAACTATGAATGAACACTTTTACGTATAAAAAAATAAGTTGTAAAATTGGCTTAAATTTTTGGCTGTTGAGAAACCTGCATAATCAATATAAAATAATTCAATCAATTAATAAACTTAACGACTGAGCATGTATTATTGAAATAATGAAGACTTAAAAGCAGAAAGCACTGTATAAAATTGATGAATGAAATCCTTTTACTATGCAGTGCATAAATCTGGAGGCTTACATGTACTGAAACAACGATTACTGAAATGAAAGTTTTTATACAGCAAAAAAATCAGAAGACATTTTATCGTATCGATAATCTTAAGATTGCAACATTAGTTTCATTAGTATTTGGTTATTTCATTGTATTTTATTATATTTTCTGATGCTGAGAAAAATATAGAGGCTGATGTCAATTCATATACATTTTCTCAGTGACCCTTACATTTCCTCTTCAGCATCTAATTTTCTAATTTCTATTGAGAAGTTAATATACATTGCTAAATGAATGATATCATAACACAAAATTAAAAGGTGTGAATACAGTAGCTGCGTAATTACAAGTTAGCCTGGGCAGTACAAGATGTAAAAAATTATAGTTTTAAAATATATATGTACTATATGTAGAGATCGTTAGAACGACAGTAGAAAGTTTCACACGCAAACGATAAGATAAAGACACAAAAGACTTAAATAAAGGAAACTGCATACATTTTTTTATTTATTTTATTCATTAATCAATCGAGTTTTTCAGTAAAATTCTAAATACCATAGTTTTCATTATCCACTACCAATTTATAGCAAATTTTTTAAAAATTTTGGTAGTTATTATGATTAAATATATAATTAAATACAATAGGTAAATAAGTATTTTTTTTCTAACGTTTTAATATAATTTCAGCAACAAAATAAAAACATAATGTCAATTAAAGATAGTATTTCTTTAATTTTTTCATTACTAATAAATATATTAGCTCAACAATCGGCTAACGAAATGTAAAGAGCCAAACAAAATTGAGTAGATTTTTTATTTTTCATTTTAAGAACCCAAATATTCAATTTAGTAAAACAGTGTAAGTTTCTAAATACAGGATTTGCTAAATTTAGTTATTATAATATTATAAATTAAAAATGTATTAGTGTATAAGTATACACGGAAAGTTAAAAGCAAAAAAAAAAAAAAAAAAAGGCAATACAAGTGATGTCAATCGTATCGCTTGGCATTCTGCCGGGACACTCTTAACAAGAGGATCACTGTCAGATCCGACACTATAAAACAAAGGTACTTTCCGTTCATTTTGACTCCTGATCCCTTGCCAAAGGTCTCTCAGATTCGTGGGTATTAACTCTTGTAAACAACAACACTTAGTTTTTTTTTAATAGAATGTTAGCGCGAGCCGTCATTATAATCCCTGATGGTACACATGTTCGCAACATTGAGAGTACGCCTCCCATCATTTCTCTGTATTAATTGTTCTGAAAATGTGCCAATGATACATATAAATAAATCATGAATTAATGATTACTTCAAGCGATATGGAGAGAGAGATATTTAAAAAGAAGAAAGGAAGATACAATAAGAGATGGACTGCGAAACGTAAAAATACAGTCGAATGAGTGACTTTGGCAAGCTTTCGTTAGAATTAAACATCAACTGATATGGTTCGGCCATATTTTCAGAACGGCAAAAAACAGAGTGGTGAAGGTCGTATGCGAGCCAAGGATAGAAGGTTCTTAGACCGAGAAGAAGACTTGGGAAGACACAAGATAGGAGACCTTCGACAAAAGAAGTCTAGAATAGAGAATGAGAAGACGATTGGTAAAGGAGAGGGATTCCTTTAATCAGGCTTAACAAAAGTGGTCCTTATACTGTAGGTGGTAGAAGAGATAAGATTGAAAAAAAAAATTAATGATACCTACATGTCTGTCGGAAAAAAATATTGAAAAAAAGACTTTTTAACATATATCATATATATAGAATCTAAACAATATGAAAATATTTTTTTATGGCACTGAAATTAAAGAAAAAAGTGCATTAATATGTCAATCTTGATATACACTAAAACAAACTAATGAATTGTTATATTTTTACTCTGATACGTACATAAAGACAATATACACCATATAATTAATTCGATTATGTTATTTGGTAGATATATTTTAAGGTCAAATATAATTTTCGGAGGCGGGGTAGCCGAGTAGGTTAGCGCGCGTTACGTTGACGCGCGTTGCCTAGCAACCACAGAGAACCAAAAATTGGAAACCATAATATTACGAGTTCGAGTCTCAGTACCGGGAGGACTTTTATCTCGGCATTTATACCCCGCCCTCACTCCCTGGTCTGAGAAAACCCCCGTATAGCCTTCAAAGGCGAGGTAGGGGTGAACAAAAAAAAAAAAAAAAAAAAAAAAAAAAAAAAAAAAAAAAAAAAAAAAAAAAAAAAAAAAAAAAAGTCAAATATAATTTGTACAATATAACCGTACCTGCTTATATTTAATTTTTATTTTCTAGTTTATATTCTGGCGCAAGATTAACATAACTATGCTCGTCTGCTTATTAAATGCTCCAGACAGGGTCTTTCCAAAATATCGGGAAAACGTTAATGAAGGTTATTCATGACATTTTATTCTTTTTTATTAATTTTTTTCATAATAATATGGTTTTTATTTGTGTAACACTAAATTAAATTTATCAATTTAAGTAGAATAATTGAGGTTCTTTCGAGTGAATAACTGCGGTCTAATAGGGATGACTTGTCAGAAACTATTTTTTAAGATCACTGAAGCAAATGAAATTCATAAAGATAGAATATATCTTCTATAGATTTTGCCCTGAAAATTTTTAAAGAGTAATCTTTCGAGGTATTTCATGAACTCCTTTTGGTGAGCTTCAAGTGTCTCTTTTCAAGCAAGTTAAATAATATTTTTTTATTTGATGCTCTATATATACCAGTGCATATAGTACTCAAATTATTTCGTAATGTTTAGTTTAAAAAACGCAGCAAATTATTACACAATGGTGGTTTCCAAATTACAATATTAGGGTATAACTTTTTATATGGCTGTGGATAGGCAATTAATTAATATGAAAAGCACTATTTCAAAGCATCATATCATAACACTACCACTGATTTCAAAACGCAATATCTAAGCTAATTGTTAACCAAATTCCATGATTCTTTTTTCATTTGGTCCAAAATTTAATTATCT
Organism: Piezodorus guildinii; assembly: GCA_023052935.1. NCBI lineage: Eukaryota > Metazoa > Arthropoda > Insecta > Hemiptera > Pentatomidae > Piezodorus > Piezodorus guildinii. Next base: position 101,494,066 of record CM041292.1, on the reverse strand, counting down.
ATCAAATGGCAGTAAAAGTTGGTATTTATTCATTTATTTATCAGGAGAAAGGGATTTTTTTTTCGTTATTCGGATTCTACGCATCTTGAAACGTAAGCTCTCAAATTTTGAGCAGGGGTAATTTTTTTTATTTTTATTGATTGGTTATTGAAAATAAACCCGAATTAAGCATAAATATTCAATAATGTTAATTTAAAAATGACTGACTGTTTACAAATAAACTTCTCTAAAAAAAATTTAATATTTTAAGTACTTTATGATTTTATATGAAATCATAGACAGATAGATAGAAAAGTTCATTTACGTATTAACAATATACAATAGTATTATATAATTCTTTATTACGTTTTTACTTGATTTCGGTAATCCTTGAAATCAACAATCTAGGATTTTGTTTCTATAGACTAATTGAACATGTATTTGAAGGTATTAGTTATAGTAGGAAAAATAGACAACAAATCTACTAAAATAAATAATAAATTTAAAAAAATATGTATAATAAAATAAAATAAAATCAAATACATTTAGTAGGATAAATGTAAATGCATAAGTAATAAATAAAATAAATGAGAAGAAATATCTACAGTGATAATAATTTAGAAAGAATGAAACATAATAATAATATAATAGTGAATAAATGAAATAAATTTACTTGTATGCGTAAAACATTATGAAGTTATATTTTATTAATAAGGTGTTGAATGGAGTATAAACGAATTGTTAACTTAACACCAAGTGTTTAGTCTTTTTGTGAAAGTAACGTTTAATGGACTGTTTGTTGTAGTTGCCTATTTCTTTTATTATTGGACTTAGAGATCCTGAAATTTGTCTAAAGAATATTATGGTTTGAGATAAAACTAATTCTTGTATTGATGGAAGTTTCAGATCCGTAATCATTGAGCTTATTTTTGTATAACGGGGGTAATCGTTAATGATTCTCATACTCATGTGGTGTTCTTGTGCCATGTGGTTGTTTATTCTGACAAGAATAAATTTTTCTAAGATTTTTGATAATATGTTTAATAAACTAATATGTCAGTAATTTGCTATGTTTCTCGGATCTTTGTTAATAAAATTATAAAATAACTACACACAATGAGGATTGAAATGAAGGTATGAAATTCCATTCTTACTTTATTTTCTATTGAAAGAAAAAGTTGATAATTATTCTATTTTAATATAAATAGCTTAGCAGGTTGTTAAAAGAACATAATTTGGCCGCTGGATAAATTAATTATACTTAATGATGAGATAATAAGCACATTAGGACAAATTCTTGAAAACCTTCATTTTTCAGAGTAGAGAGTGGCTTCGGACTTTAAGTAATTACTATTATTAATTGCAAATCAATATGAAAAGTGTTAAAATTTTAATTATTCATAATCATCATGTACTTTTTTTCATCCTATGCTTCGTCAAAATGTGTGTGTGTGTTATTTTGTCAAATGAAATGATATCAATAATTTTATTATTTTTGAACATGATAAAACAATGTTACATTTTCTAAAAGCGATAGAAGAAAAGTCAGTATTAGAAAAGTAATTGAACTTACTTCTCGAAAGTATTGGACTTTATATTGGAGTTTGAGGAATTTAAAACGACTGCTATACAATTTCTACTAGTGTACAGACTTTAATATCATGAAGAAAATACCAAAGAATGATGCAATATACGTTGCCTTGAGGAGTATGTTGATTAAGTTAGATCACATTCAACTCTCATTTGGAAGTCACAATTTAAGAATATTACGTATTTAATTATTCGCATAATATTTGCCAAATTTTAATTATTTCTTTCACTAATGTATCGTTATTTAACGTTAAAACCAAACAACTTAAAACCTCTCTTTACTAGCAATAATATGTAATTTATAAATACAAAATATAAAAAAATTATTAATTAACTTGTAAAGAAGAAAGATATGTTCTAAAATTAATGATTTACCCTTTTTTTATTTAAATAAATATTAAACGTTTTAAATAATGTGTATATCACATTATTTAATCATAACATACCTTATTATATTATATTATATCATATATCATAATATATTTTAAATATTATGTAGAATTATATTTTGTTAAGCTGACACAATTATTTTAATTATATATATATATATATATATATATATATATATATATATATATATATATATATATATATATACATACATATTGATAAATCTTTTTTTTTCTAAATTTTATCTCAGCTTAAATGCAACATAATGTATTTTTTTTTTTTTTAAATTGATAAGGTATAAACGGATAACCTATTTTCAGTTGAATTGAAACAAGGAAAAAATTAATCTAAGCCATTATTAGACTTAGTATGATAAACCACCGGTAAAAGTTATCTTTCCTTTAGAGTTGAACAATCTGACAACTACTTCAAAGTGTTTTATAACCTTAATGTTAATCGTAACATACTGTTTATATAGGGACTACTGTTTCTTAATCACAGTTCAATCGTAAACATTTCATTTCCTTCATAATTTACAGAATCATTACATAGTAATATAAGACGCTGATTTTCTTTATAATTTTCCAATAAAAAAATATATCTGGAATTTTAAACCAGAATTTATTGCATAATTTAACAAATAGTTAATAAAAGGTTTCCCTTTCTATTAAAAAAATATTAATGTTACTGAAAATTATATTAACCATTCTCCATGTTCTCGAAATCAAATATATTTTTAAGCCCAACTACGCAATTTCGTTTGTTAAAATCGATCTCTTTGACGGTAGGTTTTGGAAATCTTTCAAGTTTCGTAACATCGCTACTACCCCTTAGAGTCTGACAATAGAATTCGTTTAAACATCCCTGAGCAAATGGATTTGGCTCAGTATATAACATCGGCTTAGTTACAGCAACCGTCAGCACATATAAAAAATGAATCAGCGATATTTCAGAGCATACATATTTTTTAAAAAATTTAGTTTTTAACATAGGATGTAGGGTCTGATAAAGATGTGTGAAAGGAAGTTTCATAAATATATACATTATTTAGCAAAATCTCTGTTGCAATTTATTTTTACGCGAGTATATAGCGGACCTAAAAAAATTTTTTTTTACTCATAATGCAGAGATAATAGGCCCCGGCACCGAGACCCAAGCTCATTATTATCTCAACTATCTCTTATTCAATTATCCAGTAGTTGTTAACCAAGTCAGCAACCCCGCACCCCTAATGTCCCTACCTAATACACTGCCTACCAAGAATTCTATGAAGGACTGAAGATTCAAAAGAGTCTCTCCAAAGCCCAAGCTTTTCCTGAATTATCCTTAGCAAATTCTACTTTTCTCTTACTTAAAATCTAACTTTTGCGGTAGGAGTTTCTCATACCAAGAAGCGATGGAAAAATATACCATATTTTTTATGGTAAAGAAATCTTATCTAAGCGTTCTAATAAGTGTGTGCTACTTAAGGAATAATATACTGAAAATTAATAAGGCTTTCCTCTACCATTCTTTCTTGCCCCAGAAAGAAAATTATAGACTCTACTACGTAATTACCAGCATTTGAGGACCATCACACTGCCTTTTCATTTTTTGAGCGAATAATAAACCACTGTGTCCATATTATTAAATAGAGGATTTAGACTGAATGAGCATGTCATTTTCCAAATTTATTGCGTTGAACATAGTTTCTCTTTCGATTGATCATGTTTTGTAGCTATTTTTATAAATATCTATAGTATTTTTATTCTTCCAGTGGTGCGACAGGCCGTGTAGGTCCTTGGCCGTGCGGTGTATTGTGCTGTGAGAATGCACTCGCGTTTCGCTATTAATTTTGTAGGATAGGGTCATTACTCCCAACGCCTATTTTCGTGAGTGAATCCCTATTAATTTAAATACTTGAAAAGGTGGGATTCGAACTGGCTTCCCTTTATAATATTTTTATAGAAATATAAATATTTCTTTTCTTTTTTTTTAACTCCAACTGAAACCTAAATGTAGTCAAAACTTATGAAATCATGACTTACTTGTATGAATTGGATATCTTCCAGTCATTAAGCGGATCTGGAAGGAGAACATGTCTGCTGGACGTAGTGCTTGTTGAGGATAACCCCGTTGTAGGCCAAGGCGTCAATGTTTGGTGTAGAGAACTGGTCCGAGCCGTGAAACCCAACATCGTTCCACCCCTGCAACAGCAATAAACAGCTTTATATCACAGGAAGCATATATATACAAACAAAACATGTGTATGATTAGAATATGAAACTAATTTGATTAATAATAAGCCAAAATAGAGTATAATTGTAATGGAACTAAAATATTTCCTTTTACAAACTATATAAGTTTTTCAAGAGTCGGACTCAATCTCAATAAGAAGAATCTTCTTAAGTGTAAAAAGTTGAAATGTTTATTAAAACAATGAATTAATTTGCTTAATATTTTTTTTAAATCTCAGCTCCCAAACTTGGTTCAGTGAACCGATAATACAACTTCGTCTTACCATTCCGTAATAATTATTATTTTTATGAATTCACATAAAAACTGCGCATAAGATTCTCAATCGTTACCACTTCTTCTGGTCTCTCAAAAAATTACAATCTAATAGATTAAAAACAATAGAAGCACAAACGTCAATGTACTTGATCATTTGCCAACTTCAAAACTTTACATTGGGTTTGAAACAAATAAAACAAGAAAAACAATAATTACTTAGATATTTTATAGTTTTTATTATTATATTTAATTATTACGAATCGAATCGTAAGACCGCTGTAGACTTTTCATCCAACATATTCATACAGACTATAACATGCACCGTACGTTAGATTACTTATCCGATAAGATGTTTTTAATTGAATTATCTTATGATTCTATATACAAACAAAATAATATGAAATATTTTACATTTAAAACAAAATTGCTTTTTTCTTCAAAACTTTCTATCTATTTTTTTTGTGCAAAAAAGTTGTCTATTATAAATAATTATAGGAAATTTACTTCAGGAAAGTTTAATTAAAATCATTACTACTGTTTTGCGAGAAAATAGTCAATTGAGGCGTTGATTTCCAAAAGGTACTTTATCCATTCTAGGAAATTTTTCAGGAGACGCGAATATCACTAATTATTATATTATTAAATTAGCTAATTTGATTCTTTTCGCATTAAAACCCAGAATTGTTTTTTTAGTATATTAATAACATCATATTAAAGTTATGAAATGAGATGTTTTGGTATAATTTAGAACGAAATTAAATGTGTAATTAGTTCCTTTAGAAAATAATTATATTTCTTAATTGTCTTTATAAAGGACTTAGGTGTACATTAGATAAAATCAAATAAAAGATTTTGATAAAACTAAATGATGAAAATACAAATATTTAAAAAAATCAATTTTGTAAAAAATGTCCTTTAGTACCTTTTGGAAATCAATGTCTCAATTGTTAAGTGGTGCTGTTTCTTAATAATTGGATTTTAGAGAGAAAGTTGTCAAAATATTTCACTTACACCTATCTAAACTACGTATAATCAGTTTAAATTAATATGTTTTCTCATGCATTTTTATTGAAAACTGAATACAATGAAAAGGATCTCATTTACCCTTATCTACATTTTTTTTTTTTTTTTTTTATGAATAACATAAACCGAACATAACAGTTATTAGTTAAATCGTTAGGTCTAGTATTTAAATTTTTGGTTACCTGAATTTCATCTTCTTCCGTATTTTATTAATCGAGTCAACAGCTCTTTTGTGAATTACGTAAGGTTTTATAATGACGGGACTACTTTAGTAGGATAGGCGACAGCAATTTAAAAATAAATAATATGAAAATACTATTGTACTTACAGCAATCCAAATAATGGAAGCAAATATTCTATTATTTTATCATTAAACTGAACAACTTTATGAGCTATTAAACCATCTTCAGGCACTAATAATAAGAAAACAGATAGGAGGAAGAAATAGACGGAGCTTGCAAAGCAATGCCGGACTTGGTCACATGCCTGTTCTACGTTGAGAAAGGCTTCCGTGGGGTCCACCACACGATAACATTGCTGGATAGTGTCGTTTAGTTGTACAGAATCCGAAATGATGATCTGGAGTAATATGATGGGAATCAAGGATTGGGTATATATGTTTCAGAAGGAGTTTTTCCAAAATTTTACGCATAATACATAAAAGAAATATGGGACGGTAGGAAGATAATGTCTCAGAAGACTTTTTTTACGAATCATTTTTACTATGGATAATTTCCAGGAGGCAGGAAAATAAGTTGTACGAAGTACGGCATTGTTAATTTAGGTAAGAAATAGAATGACTTTTTAAGGGGGATATTTTAAGATATGGGAAGTGATTAGGTCACAGCTAAAAGCTTTTCGGCTATTAAAGTATATCTATATTCATTCGAAAAGCGGCAATTAAAACATAGATAAAATAATCGGTTTCGAAAAACGGCAAGAAAGGAAAATCAGCAATCCAGAAATAGTTCCATCAAGCCACAACGCGCGTGGGTGAGAGGAGTACTCTCTCTTTAAAAGCGAACTTGCGGGGGACTAACGGAAGTAAGCCGTAACATTGTCCGTTTCAGGGAACATAGCTCCAGTATCAGTTCCAGTTATCAGTAACGGTTATTGATAATTTTAAAACGAATAGTTATTTGGCTGTTGTAGACTTAAAAAGTAAGAAAATGAAACATTGTTCTTTGGAAATTGTCTAAATATCTGTTACAAAAGAAACTCCCTAGTTTGAATATAGTAATAATTTCCAGCAAGCCAACTGGTTATGAATAAAAGGTCTAAAAAAAAGAACAAGCCAACGAACTTATCGTAAGTAAATCTAGTAACAGAAATATATTGTAGTGCTTTCTAATTAAAATCAGTAGTAATTCTTTTAAAATGTTTGAGTTGGTTTTATATTAAAGCAAGAGGTTTTACTTTTCAGATTGTATTTTATTTAGCTTTAGAACAGATCATTACAATATATATGGTCAAATTGAATCTGGGTGTAAAAGATCTGCATTTGGTGAAGTTTGAGAACTATAGGTGAAGTGACAATTAAATTAATACAGAACTGACAAAAACCAGTTAAAACAACTCACGTTGGAAATATTTTAGGCAAAGTACAAGATCATGATCAGACAGACTCAAGGTGATTATCACCAGATAGAGATAGATGGCGCCACATCATCAACGCTCTTTGTCCCATTAATTAAGCCGAGGAAAGCTTTTATACTCTTCTTATTAATCATAAGATAAAAAAATAACAAATTATTTCGTAGAAAATTTAAAGTTATTAAAATATTAGGGGAGTAGCGTGGTCTAGTGGATATAGCACTAGTCTAATGTTCTCCGGATCCTGGGTTCGAATTCCGGCTGTGGCAATATATTATTTATTCTTTTTATTTAGTCGGGGGCGATCTTAGGGCATAGAGACACTCCTGGGGCAGACCCAGTCTCTACAAAGTGGGTACCAAAAAAAGTTGGGGGAAAAACTTGGCGGTTGAGCATAATCAAGACCTAATTGCATTGCCGTTGGCCTAAAAACTGTACCAATCTCTATGTGTACTGAGCCCAAGACACTTCATGGGTTGTACTGGTACAGGTTTTTTGAAAAATTATGGTAAAAAAATATTAAAATCTTGTCTCCTAGTTTAGAAGGAGTTTGCGGAAACCAAAACCGCGAATCATTATATATATATATATATATATATATATATATATATATATATATATATATATATATAGAGAGAGAGAGAGAGAGAGAGAGAGATAGGTAATTTATTTTAAATTAAATCTCTGCTTTTACGGTTTAGAAAGGCACCAAAAAATACAGTTCCAGCTAAAATCCAACTCAAGCTGAACAGGATTGTTTAACTATTGCTCTGAAATAGAACATAAAATTGAAAGCTAAAAAAACGAACTCTGCACTGCTCATTATTCTGCTCTTCAAAAAGGAAAAACAAATTATAACTCGATCACAAAAATTTTCTGAGTTGGCGGCACAGCTTAGCGACCTAACCACTTTATTGTCTCTCTTTTTTTATTTTTTCTAAGCTCCATGGAATTTCTTGTCTATCTTGGGATTAAACGAGACTGAAATATGAAGCTATCTGTCCATGTTTATAGTACAACAAGGACACTACGAACCAAATCATACAGTCATTAATCACCTCCAAATCTCATCTGCTCTCTTACAAGATCTAGAACTCTTAGTTCAACTTTTAAAAGAATACTACGTCCTGCACTGATGTATAGCGCGCCAGTGTTTACTCATCTTACTGAAGGCACACTAAAACACCGACGGAAATTCCAAAACAGCATGCTGAGAAGAACGTCGCGGTCGACTTCATTTAGGATGCCAAGCAGCTTTACGAAACATTCGAACTACCAAAAGTCTTGTAATACATTAAAGGAAACGCCAAATCAATGTTAAAATCACTAGCAAAACATTTTAAAAAGTGATTATTGGTTTAAAAAAAAAAATAAATGCTCTAATTTTACTTCTTTTTTTTAAATGTATTTGACGTTCTTATGTGTTGATATATTATGATTAACACAAAAAATAGGGATTTGTTTTAGTGTCAAAGACATTCTCCTTTTTTTTTTTCATCTTATGTCTTCCAACTATCTAGCTTTAATAAAAGGCTAACTTCAGCACGATTAAACGAAATGCTGAAACACAATGACCAAAAAACTAATACAAGTCAAAGTGGGTAAACCGCTCTCCTTTGAACGAGAGCGGTTAACTTTTTTTTTTAGTCAATAGTCAAAAATATTTTTTTTTTATTTTTCATATCTCCGATTCATAACATGTAATTTCTACGTATAATTTATGTATTTAAATATCTTGTAGTGTAAATGTGTTACATTTTATGATTGAGTAATGATATTATATTACTTTATTTTGTAAGGTGTTGTTTACAAAATGGTAATTCATTGAGTTTAACAATAGAGCTGATGGGACTTACCCATTTTTTAAGTTAATGAAAGGCTTATGACAAACCTATTACAAACTTAATGGCTAATCATTCTAAATTATGCACTAATGAAAACTAACATTTATGCTGTGTTATGGCATCACACTAGAGCCAGTGCTGGAGTTATCGTGTTGATTAGGGATTCGTTAATAATTTAAAGTCAAAAGGAACACATCGATATGCAATTTATAAGGGGTCTGGCCAACGCATTAATGCTCTTCAGCACTTATTCAACAATCTGAAACTGTTGAAGCTCCTTTACAGTGGTAGGTAAAATATTCTACAACATCGGATATTTTGTATGCTTCTATGCGTATTTTAGCAAATCATTGGTGGTTTCAAAAAGTTGATACTGCTTGAAATATTATTTGCTCTGTTTAAACAACCAACACATCAATCAGGAATTTCACATGATATAGTATTGGGAACGAACAAGTTATAAGGGTATGAATGATGTCCTCAAACATACAGTAGAAGGAAACCCCTACCAAACAGTTAATGGACTCTCAGCACAACTAAATGCAAGTGCGTCTACCGTTTCCAGACATTTAAAGTGTATTGGGAAAGTAAAAAAGCTCGATACATGGGTACCTCATGATCTCACTGAGCGGCAGCTCATGTTTCAAAACATACCGTGCAAAAAATTAAAGAACTTGGCTACGAAGTTCTTCCGCACCCACCATATTCTCCCGACTTGTCTCCAACAGATTACCACCTGTTCAGGAATTTAGACAACTTCGTCAAAGGAAAGCGTTTTGAAAATGATGATCAAGTGAAAGTGCGTTTTCAGATTTTGTTTCAGTTCAAAGCTCAGAGTTTTTCAGTTCGGGGATAAAAAAGTTGGTGTCACGTTTGGAAAAATGTATAGAAAAAGAAGGTGAATACTTCGAATAAAATTATCTATATCGTGTAGTAAGTATTGAATAAAAACGGATGAGTATATAAGTTAAACGAATCCGATATCTAAATAAAGAAAAAAAGAGAGGTAATTGAAAGTCGTGTGTTGCGCGAAACAGATTTTTTTTAATCTTTCAGTTATTTTGTTGATGGAAAACGTTAATAGCATTATACGTTAACGTTATCTTATGATTAAAATTACAGGACAAATGCAAAATCATCTAGTAACATTGTTTCCCACACTCTATAAGTTTTATTTATAATTGGGGCTTAGTAAATCGTGTATTATCTAAATTAAAGAAAATAAGTTTCCTTATAAATACTATTCTATTTTATATATGATTTATTTAGCTAAGTCACTCAGATATTCGACGAAGCCACAAAATACACTTAATCATTTTAAGATTTATGCTGTTAGTTTTTTTTTCAGTTGCTTAGTTATTACTGAGTTATTAGCTATTAGTTGCTGTTCAGTTCCTGTTAGTTTTAGTACAAATATATTAGCGTATTTCAAAATGTTAAGAATTGAGTCGGACCTCTTCTGAGTTACATCAGATATTAAGTTTTAATATGAATAAATGGTTTTATAGTTTTTATAGTAATGCCGCCGCATAAACAGGACGCCTCCTTACATCCCTATTTGACGTCTATATAGGTGAGTGAAAGTAATATTCCATTAACTCTATGTAAACATTTTCCATACGGAAATTTGGCAAAATAGAATTTCGAATCGCATGATTTGTTCTCAATATTTTCTAAGAATTGTTTTATTTTATTTCATAGTTATATGTACATATCTTTTTTGAATACATATGTGTGTGTTTATGTGTATGTATGTAACATATACACATGTATTCACCCATAATTGTAAATAGTAATTGTGTTCCTTAATTGTGTACATCTGTACGTACAAGCCTGTTATTCTTAAGGGACCCAGTCCCAGAATATAATTATTTTTTCAATTTATATTTCTTTATTTTTATTCCATTACATTTAAGCTCCGAAATGATATTAAGAGATTACTCAAGGTTTCTAAAAGAATATACGCCCCATTTAAAGACTAGTTCCGGCAGTAGTAATTGAAAATACCCCTCTTAAGATAGTATATTATATTGCGGAATATCTTTGTTTCCTCACTAAATAACTGGGGCAGAAAATATCAGATGCCTGAAGATTTTATTGGCAGTTATTTTACTGGCACTACATGACTCCTTAGCTACGACTTAACTTCTCTTGATAAAGTAAATACATTTAGTATTGAATAAATAAATGAAATATAAAACGACATGACATAAGAAACTTAAAGCCTATGACGAAAAGCTTTGATAGTTTTAAAAACAGATTTATAAACGAAATTGAATACTAAATATAATTTTGACATAAGCATGAGTACGAATAAATAAAACAAAAATCTCACGTTTAAATAAATGATACTTTTTAAATTAAACTCTATTTTTTTATTTTAAACTTTTATAATTTTCTTTATATTCAAGAAGAGAGAAGATTAAAAGTTGTGTGATGCGCTCAACAGATTGTTAATTTCGTTTTGACTCTTGGTGTATAGCTTATTAAATTTGAACATATTGTCATAAATATATAATAGAGTTAATAATTACTGATACCAGTAATAAATTATTAGAAATATGGTATAGATGGCTTGTCATTAATTTAAATAAAATTAATTGTTAATAATTCATTTCAAAGAAAATAGTAAAGAGAACAGATCCAAAACATATAAACTTCTTATCATTATAAGCAAAACAACCCTATTTCTGCGTGCCGCATTACTGCTGGTGCAACTGAAGAAAACTACATAAAGGCGACTTTAGAATCACTACATGTCAATGGAATATTTACCAAAAATTCACTTGAGAAGGGATCACTTTTCTCAAAATGAATATGTGAAAGTAAAATAAAATTGTTTTACACATAATTTAAAAATTAAAACGATTTATATTGATATTTCATATGAATCATTATCTTATTTGAATAACTTTTAGTTGCTTCCGGGGTAATCCCCATACAAATAGAGCCACAAAACAATATAAAATTCAAAGCATATTTTATCAAAAGAGGTAACAAGATTCAAATTCACTACTTTATCAGCTCTAGGTTCATTCAACAACAACAAATTACAATAAAACTCACAACAAAACAAAGCAATAACAATAATTATTAATATAACAGTGCCAAATATATCAATGATATATATGCATTATTCCAAACAATACGGCAAAACACAAAATAAATAAATATAAATCATTATATTACGAATTATATGTAATTATAATATATTTACTGTGTCAAAATATAATAAATATTTGTTTAGTATATTGTTTTATAACCTTACCAAATAATTTTATTTATTATCAATAAATGAAGCACTAGTAAAGAAAATTCAATTACCGGATTCTATTTTTCCTTTAACTAGATCATCATTTGCTTCTTTTAGGCTTGTGTTATTTAAAGATTTATTAACAAATATTTTGCTAAAATAAAAAATAATCAGAAAGAAATCATTGTTCTTATTGAAGTATATCAAATATTACCTCAAGAAAAACCGCAAGTGTTATTATTGCGTTTTAAAGTGTTTAGTTATTTTTAAAATATCTGATCTTTAAAACACCACGTTCTTTGCATTCAAAACTAAAAATAAATTGTAGATTTTTTTTTTTTTTTTTTTTTTTTTTTAGATGGATATTTAGTTTATTGGCTCATATAAGCCATGGAGTTTGCCCATTTGGTGTTAGTGGTTATTGATAATTTATAACATCATAATTTATATATATAAATTGATAATATTATATATACACATGGCATAGCTATAAATACGTACATAAATGATAATAGCATTAATATAAATTTCAATTGCTTATTAGGATATCTAAGTAAATAAAAAAACCTGTACCACTACAACCCATGAAGAGTTTAGGGCTCAGTACATGTAAAGATTCGTACTGTTTCTAGGCCAACGGCCGTGCAGTGAGGTGATTCGGCCGAAATCACGCTCAGCCACCAGGGTTTTCCCCATTTTTGGATACTCATTTTATAGAGGCTGGGTGTGCCCCAGGAGGGTCTCCATACCCCTGGATCACACCCCCGCCGAAATAACAGAATAAATAATATTCCGCCACAGCCGGGATTCGAACCTAGGACCCGGAGCACAGTAGACTAGCGCTCTACCCGCTAGACCACACCGCTCCTAAGTAAATATAATCACACGAATTATGAGGGTTTAAAATTTTATTTATTTTGTCCACATCACCAATATTTAGAATGTTTTCTAAGAATGATTGTTGACTGTTTTGAACGATGTAATCCTTACCTGACGGATATTCCCTATCAATACTGAGTGTAGGCCATTGTAGTACTTGATCAAACTTTGTAGACATGTTAATTATACAGCATAATAAAATATACAAATATACTATGCCAAAAATAACTTTTATTGATTGAGTTTAACTTTTGATACATCAATTGGACACAGACACGATGTATCAAAGTAAACGGCTACGGCAAAACTTACCGAATAATAGATGTTTGAAATATATTTTTAAAAAAATTATTTTATAATTTTACGGGTACGAATTTCTTTAATACGTAGGAGAGAGAAAAAACAAAAAGGAAATAAATAAGTAGCGCCAAGGACAGAGAACAGTTTGAGGTGGAACAGACAACCTGTTCCGTTAATCACTTTCACTATATTACTCCAGCTTGTTCTGAATCAGCTTTGAAAATGACATTCATGGCAACTACCGAGCATTCACCTTGTCTACCCGGCAAAATATGGGTCATTACATTATCGACATAAGAAACCTTTCAGGAAATGTTCATATTGACCTGTATATGCAAGTTAGACAATCTTTATTCGAAATGAAATTTCAAATAAAACAATGGATTTGTTCAGAAAACAAAGTGTTTATACACACGTAAACCTATTTGGCGAATGAAGACAGAAAAAGGAACTGCGAAAGGCAAAAAGATTTCTATGAAAAATAAATTATTTTTTAAAATAAATTTTCTTTGTATGGGCTAAAAAAGAAGAAATAAAAAGTGTGATAAAGGAACTTATAGACAAGAATGAAGACTTCAAATAAATCCTAAATTAATAAATGTCATAAAAAAAAATCTGGTACGCACAACACACGACATTCACTTGCTTCCGTTGTTAAAATCAATTTCAGAAGTTTTAAATACATCAAGAGATTAAAAAAATCTGGTGGAAAAAAAAATTAAAAGCTCTCCAATGGTTTTTACAATAGCATGTATAAAATAATATTTGTTCCAAAATCTTTGGCATTCCAACGGTATATTATACATGTATATAACTGTTCTCAAGATCAAAAATTAAAAATTGCATAGAAAAATATGTTTGCAGTTTTCTCCTTTGGTTGGATATAGAATTCGTTCAACTTATATATTTATCTGTTTTTTAGCAATCTAACAATATATGACCAATTTTACAAAATTAAATGTACTTGAGAGGAAGAAAATTTAAAATATCGGCATTTTTGTTTTCGCGCTGGACTTGCTACAAACACACAGACCTTTTTTCAGGACTTTGTTTGGACTCAGAGGACCTTAAAACGTGTATTTCCGTTGAAAACTGATAATTCAAAAATGATCACGAACACAATACTTTACCTTACTATATATTTCATATATAGGTAGGTGCAAATTTCTCACCTCTGCGAATTTATTAAATAACGGAATGCGAGTTCAATGAAAAGATTTTCGAAACGGTCTCTGAAAATCAGTAAGAATTTGTAACCACAGCCTGGGAAAAAACCAAAAAAAAAAAATATCTTAATAGCTCTTGTGCAAATGCCTAAAGACGGTGAAATAGCGCTAACTGCATTCGAATTTCTCAATCTGCTTCCGCCATTTTGCGAAATTCCACCTGCGAACGCGAGAAAATATGAAATTTTTGGAGACTAAACGGAGTTTCCTAATCCGGATGTCGATCCATAATGTATGCGTATTTATGGATAAAATTTCATTTATTTTTTTAAATATTTTTTTTGACTTTTCTTGGTGAGAAATCTAATAAAATCATTCTATATCTTTAAAACAAACTTAGTTATTGAATTAAATTATTTTTAATCGGTCGCCTTTAGAAAGTAATCGGAATACATCAACGCCCATGTGTTAAAATCATCGGTAAATGTCCTAGTATTTTTCTATTGAATTTAAAAAAAGTTGGTCCAGTATTTTGGAAAATAGCCGCGGAACGCGGACAAACAGATTTATTTTATTCCTAAATAGGATTCTACTTATCTTGAAACGTATGCTCTCAAATTTAAGGAAGAATGTAATTTTTTTTTTGTTCCATTACAAAGGTAAAACAACACAAGGAAGCAGTATCGTTATGTTGCTATAGAATTAGGATAAAAAGTTATTGGGTTGATGCAAAATTAATGCAGGTTTTTAGTAGGTATTGTAAATACGCCATATCTTTACTTTAACCATATATATTTAATCAAAATAATTTCCATCTGAATCAATGCACTTTTGCCAACGTTCAACAAGCTTTCTTATTCCACCAGAAAAAAAATCCGAATCCCTGGACTCAATGAAATCACGAAAAGAATTTTCAATGTCGTCCTGGTTTTGAAAATTTTTCTCCCTCAAAAAGTTGTCCAGATGCCTGAAAAAGTGGAAGTCTGTAGGAGAGAGGTCAGGTGAATAAGGCGGATGTTGGAGAACTTCGTAGCCCAACTCGTGCAGTCGTCGAAGCGTTGGTTGTGCAACGTGTGGTCTGGCGTTATCGTGGAGCAGGATCGGCCCCTTCCGATTCATCAATGCTGGGCAAAGCCGTTGCAATTTTTGAGTTCCGAGTTCCGCCGCCATTTCTCGTGTGGTTTTGGTTGGGTCTTCTTCCACTTTTGACCTCAGCTGGTCGTTGTCCAGAGCAAGATGACGGCCCCGACCTTCCTTGTCTTCGAGGTCGAAATCTCCTCTGCGAAACTTCTGGAACCAACGCTGCACCGTGCACTCATTAATAGCCCCCTGACCCCACACTTCATTAATATTACGAGCCGTTTGCGCAGCGCTGCGCCCTAATTTAAATTCGTAAAAATAAATTTGACGAAAATCGCACTTTGACATTTTCGATTCAAGACCTTTGAACACACTGAACAAAACGATTTTACTAAACAAATTCATGGTGAAAGAGAGGGTATTAGATAAGGTTTGTTTTGGTATAATAATGATCAACGTTAGGATTAGCTTTGTTTACACAATTGGAATTAAGATATTGCAATAGAGGAAACCTGCATTAATTTTGCATCAACCCAATACATTGCGATTATACAGTATTAATTTAATAAAATAAGTGTCTTTACTTCCTTCATTAACAACAGCAATATAAATTAGTCAACGAAATGATTTCTAATCTTGTTCACCAGGATTTTATTATTACATAGTTAATTACCTCCTATTCATATAATTTGTGTGCTATTAGTACATTTTGTTTTATCGTTTTCATAAATGAACCTTTAATGGACCAAAAAAGAAATAAAATTCGAACACCCTGGTATACGTATAAATGCGTTGAACCGAATAACGAAAAGAATCATTGATATTGGTTCAGAACTAGCAGAGATATAGCTTTTTAAAATTAGCAGGAGTAAATAATAAACCAATAAAATAAGTAGTTAAAAAAATTACCTTGACCATATTCATAACTGTATCTCTATACCATATTTATATATTCGTAATCTGTATCTCTGTATCAAACCCCGAAAACTGTTTATTAATTCTAATTATTGTATTTTTGTGGAAGAAACATTTCATCATTATTTTTTTTTCGCTAGTTATCTTAGTAATTAAATTAGATAAACAATATTTTGGACAATCATAATCACTTTCTAGTATTTGTGAGCAGGAAATCAACCGTTATAAGAAGCCGGAAGAAATGAAAAGCTGAAGAATTAGGTTCAATTGTAAACAAGAGGTTACTCGGGCGGGAACCTTGAGAGACACCATCCAACCCGTTACGGAACAGGCAGATAGATACCATTCAGCCTCCTCCGAGGGCCTCTTTCATGGTTACAACAATACGCTAGTCTTACAAAGCGTGCCTTTCGACCTGTCGAAAATTTCGTCTATTTCCAACAATAGCCTTTGGGCCTTTTAAGGTGTCTCCCTGCTGGCACGGCTCCTCGCCCGGCACCTTGGCCAACAGTACTTGGCATTCGGTGTACTGACCGAGATATCTCAGCCGCGTCATCTAATTGGAATGGGATAGGATCTGAGCCGAACGTCGGATCACAAAAAGTAAAATTATAAGATTAATGGTATAATCATTAAAAAATATTACTCATTTAGTATTGTTGTGCTTGCATCTCTAAAAATACCAAGTTGCAGATAATTAAGCTTTAGATATAATATACAAAAAGTAATTAAATTGTATTCCAAATCTAAACGTCTGTGGACATTAGTCTAAAATTAAGGAAAGGATTAGGGCAGGTTTAGACAAGAAGTAAAATTTACCCTTGACCCTACCAATAAAAAAGTTGAGGGAAAATATTCAGGATTCTTGACAAACATGCTTTACCCAGTAGAAATGGGAAATAAGCTTGGTTTATTAAAATATTTCGGTATGGCTTTTATTCTGGGTCTTGGTCCCTTGAGAATAACAGGTATGCACATTAAAATACAATGAAAATATAATAGGAATGTCTCACGAACAGACGACAGGAACATAATTAGTAATTATTTAAAATAGTGAAATAAAAAAAAAAAAAAATCCTGTACCACTACAACCCTTGAAGGGTCTTGGGCTCAGTACATATGGAGATTCGTACTGTTTCTAGACCAACAGCAGTGCAATGAGGTGATTAGGCCTTAATCGCGCTCAGCCGCCAGGTTTTTTCCCCAATTAATTTGGGTACCCACTTTATAGAGGCTGGGTCTGCCCCAGGAGGGTCTCCATACCCTAGGGTCGCCCCCCGACTGAATTAACAGAATAAATAATATTCTGCCACAGCCGGGATTCGAACCCAGGACTCGGAGCACAGCAGACTAGCGCTCTATCCAGTAGACCACGTCACTCCCCTTAAAATAATGAAATAAGAGAGAAAAATATTAGAACAATAAAATAATTAAAAATAAAACCTTCTGAAAACAATTGTGTTGAACAAAATGAAAAATAAATTAATTGATAATTAATATTTCATTTAGGCAGTAAATAATAATTTTCTTCATTCAAACATCAATGTATAGAACTAAAATATCATAATTGTTTATTGCCAGTTTGGGATGAAGAAAAGGTGTTAAAAAAGTGAAAAAAAAGGGATTTGAATGAGAATAGAGAAACAGCATGGGGGATATTGGTAGGCAGTGAATTCTAGAGTACTAACCTACAATCGAATTCCAAAACCAACATATTACAACCGCTTACATCATAAACTACACTGACATACCAAGAGCCTGATAAAAGATGGCTAACAATACAACGAGACAACTGAAATGGAACTAAACGAAATATCTCGTTTCATGACCTGAAGCAACTTAAGAAAACTCGGAAAATATTGTTGCTTTTCTTTTTGAAAGCAGAATGAAACCATTCATGGAAACCCAAAATTCCGCCAAAAAAATATTTTGGATCCACAATGTGTTTGCCAAAAAGCATATAAAGTTGGCACAATTCGTAACATCTAACAAAGAGGAAATTAAACAAGTAGAAAAAAAATTGGCCAGTAGCAATTTTAATGTCCTTCAGACATGACATTGAACCAGATTAGATAGTTGACTGTGGATATGAAGGATGAGATGATTCAGTTAGTTGCAATAGATGATTAGGGAATAGTGATAAACTATTTATTATCAACGTTTCGATCCACGTTGCGGATCTTAATCAGGGCTAAAAACATAACAAAATTATTTAACAATTTATATATTTATCAAATTCTTACATTGTATCTTTTTTTTGTTTTTAGTCCTGATGAATGCCCGCAATGTGGGTCAACACGTTGAATAATAAATATTTGTTAATTATTTTCTAATCTTCTTTGACTGCCACCTCATCTCATCGTTCATAATATTGAATTTTCGAGGTTAAAAATACTAATCGTGACAGGGCAATGACGCTTTTATTATAATTGTTATATTTTGAATATATAATTTATTTTTTTAACTTAACTGTCATCAGTCACAATATCAATGACGTTTTACTTCAATCGCACGTAAACGTTACACGCACACATTTTTTAAATATAATAATTTGCTTATCTATGGAAATGAAGCTCTCAGTACCTAAGATATTGGCAAAATTCTTGAATCTCCATCTAACAGCATTCTTGGCAGAGTATGAACCGCACCTATCGTCTGAATTTTCCTTACCCCAATGCCTGCTTCAAGGTTTAATGAACTCGGGAAGTATGTGTCCAGAACATCGTTTATGTTGTGACGAATTTTCTGTAAACACCAAATTTGACGGCCACATAATATGAGCATTTTTTATTCAAAGAGCACAGTTTATTCAATATTCAAATTTATGGTGTGCACTGGAATATGTTGGAACACACACATACACTTTTCGTATAATAAGTTACGAAGAGAGAAAGCAACTGGGAGTTGGTTGAGGTAAGGACAGTATTGAAGGTGAATGGCTGGCGGCCTTGACCGTGGCACCATTGCCGTTCACTGCCCCATTTTCTCATATATTCAACACGCCTCTATGTTTCCTATTTTAATGGAAGTTTATGGATGAAATTAAAAATTCTTTATTATTATCAAATGTTTTATATATAAAAAAACAAAAAAAAACAGAGCCTTTGTTTGGAGATTATACTTAAAAAACGCTGGTTTACTTATTACACAATGGTTTATTATTTCCAAATAACAATATTAGGATAACAATAATTCAAAGGATAATATCCTATCACTAACGCTGATTTAAAAACGCAATATCTAAGCTAGTTTTCAAAAACCTTCAATGATCCTTTTTTCATTTGGTTCATAATTTAATTATCTATCAAATAGCACTAAAAGCAAAATACATTTTGGTATTTATTTTTGTATTAATTAAAAGAAGTTGTCTTGATCTCAAAAATCTTTTCGATTTTTCTCTATCTTCAATAATAAACGAATTTTGGTGTAATTACATCTATTATAATTTGTTACTTGATTATAAATATGATTTTTTTTTTGTTTTTCGCGCTTTACTAATTCTAAGACTCTATACATACTTATCTCTTTCGTCAAAAATAACTGAGTTATGAGCATATGAAGTGTAAAATGTCAATTGTTTTTTCTTTTCTTTTTTCTCTTTTATATAATTATTTGCGGTTTTTGGTTAAAAAACTAATAATTTTTTCTCCATCTTTAAAAATAACTTAGTTATTCAATAAAATCATTTTTAATCGGCCGCCATTTTTAAAACTAACCAGCTGATATCAACGCCTAGGTCCAACGTTGCATGGACTAGTATTTTTGTGGCGATTGGTGTTGTGGACAAACGGATTTTTAATTGTTATTCGGATTCTAAGCATCTTGAAACGTAAGTTCTCGAATTTTATTTTTTTATTTTTTGGTCGATTATAAAGATTCATTATTGAAAATAATAAACTAAAACATGTAAAATACGTCATTAACTGCATTTATTTTATTTATTTGGTATTCAGCATCTAACCTTTCGAATCATTAGCAGGTTTTGATTCACTATGTTTTGACCAATATCTCTAAAAAACTCCAAAAGTCTTAAAACTGTGTCCTCATCATTTCTTAGTGACTCTTGTAAGGTTGGAGGTATTATATGTCATGTTCTGGTGTCAGTATACGGGTGGAAAACAGACCATTTTAGGATCAGGAGAAGACCAGCGGGAAGAATAGAAGGCAGAGAAGGTGCTCCTTAAGGGTAAAAATTAGAAGACAGACAAACTTCAAGAATATTGTTGGCAACGTCAACTTCTTGCTATAACTGGCAACTAGACGTTGTCACAACCCGTGTTGCATATTATGCAAGGAAGGGTGTTCAAATAAATAAATAAATGTTCTGGCGTCAGTGTGCAGGGCGCATGATGTTACAATGTGTTTTATAATCTAAGTTACAAGAACATTCATAATACATAAATTTTGACCATTTATTTTTAGTGATTATAAACTGTACTAAACCTAGAAAAAAATTGAATTAATAATTTTTCAATACTTTCTCTATATATATTTGATATAAAGATAATTGGAAGTAAAAAGGTTTGAAGTTTTACTTTTCAAGTTCTCTAAATATTTTAATTTAAATGAAAATATCCAAATTAAAAGTAAACTTGAACAAAATAAAATATTTTCAGGTATAATTACTTAACTCATTACTTTCTAGGTTTCATTTAATTCAGTAAAGTTATAGGATTATTGCCCTGTGGAGTTTCAAAATTACACAAATTAAGGGGAAACTTTTATATTAATTTTAATTTGCCAAACAAACCATTAAGAAACATTGCGTGATAGATTTATCTGCCATGATCTGCATAACTTAAATAAATTTCCCTCTTAGACTTGTTTTCATTACCATTTTTATTTTCTTTAATAGCTAATACTTATGTGAGGCGTCCACATTTATTCTTAGAGACTGTAGTAGCATTTTTTTCCTTAAATGTATCCTCAAAAATCGATATAAAGTTTCTAAGTTTGTATCTAACATATCTGTTACCCCTCTGATGGGTATAAAAAATGACCGTTTAATTTAATTATAGATTTTAAAGGACTATAAATAATTTAATCCTATTTAGTACTTTTATAATACCAATACTTTATAATCTCTTTAGAGATTATTCTCCAAGATTGTTCGATTCCATTTGAAGTCTTCCAAAAGTGCCTCAGTTTAGTAATTTTTTTCAAACAAGAAAAAAAAAGAACAAGATACTCGCGATCTAGCTAGGATTTGTCAAAAGATACTGTTATCGCCATCTACTCTCCATGGGGAAGGTGACAAATAACATAGACTGGTCCCTCACGAATTTATTTCTCAGCAACTAGCTTAAACGCCCCGTTTAAAAGAAAAAGGTTTAAAGAACTTCATGGGTTCGAACTCCTGCCTCATCCACCATATAGTTCAGACCTCGCAGCACTGGATTACAAATTGTTTCGAAACATGGCCCATTTGTTTTAGAGAAAAAAATTGATAATTTAGAGGAAGTTGAAATCGTGATCCAAGAATTATTTGGCAGCCATCCCAAAGAATGGTATCAGACTGGGATCGAGAAATTGTCTAGAAGATGGCTTATAACGGTTAATAACAACGGGTTTTACTTTGATTATTTATTGAATTTTATATCAAAGAAATAATAACACAAATATTTGGTTAAAAACGGTTTAGGAGTAAATCAAGACCTAGGATAGTTAGATTGCCAAAGTTCAAGAAGTAGGTCTGTCTCATCGATTTCGCGAGAATTGCCTATTCGCTACTTAAGACTTTTAATTAAAAGATTATCGGTCAACGTAACATTTAACCAATTCAGGCATGATTACAAACCATATAATCCTATCAATGCACATTAATCAGACACAGTCTAATAAAAAAAATACAGTTATAAAGCTCGAAGAAATGTGTAACTTGGGTGGTCTCTGAATTAGTACAGCTTCCATTTATAAAACCGAGAAAAGGCTACCACATGGACACTGTCACTCTAACTTAACGTGAAATGTTGAAAGTTCCAAAGTAAAAACTGTTCTCTACAAGAAATCTTCAAACTTTCCATAACAGAACTTCGCAAACATCGTTACAAACAAGTCATCTAAACTGATGGTTCAAAAACTAAACTACTACTGGTGTGCAGTACTAACGTGACAAATTCTACAAGTACAAACTGAATAGGATTGTAGCGTTTTCACCGCTGAGTGACGGCTACCAAAAATCTTATCCTTCTAGCTTATCATCTTCAGGTGAATCAATAATTTATTTGCTCAGACTCACTTAGTGCTCTCGGAGCTATTTCAAATCTGTTTCCTAAAAATTTCCCATTGTTCAGAGGTCCCTATAGAATCAAGCAGCTAGAAGACTTTTAGATAGATATTTTTTTTGGGGGGGTTCCCAGCATTCTAGAAATTCGGAACGAGCAAGTTGACAAAGCAGCAGCAGAGGGCTCATTCGTTAGAAGAAATAACGCCTCCTATGTCCACCATCAGATATTTAAAACCATTAAAAGCAAAAAATTATATGAATGACAGCAGACAGAGAATATTAGCAATATAAAAACTTAAGACATAACCCACTGTCTGCTCCTGGGCTAATCTTCCAGACATGCGGGAGGATGTAGTCATCACCCGCCTGATGATAGGGCACTGCCGTTCACAATGAATAGTCATTACAAGGAAAAATCCGCCTCAATGTAATCACTGTAAAGTGACTCTCACGTGAGTCATATTTTTTGGAGGACTGTCCACGTACAGGAGAGAAATTGAAAATTGGGATACCATGCCACGACAATGTAAGCAACTATCACAGTGCCATCATGTTATAAAGAATATTCGTCTGTTTTCAGCAAATATAACATTTTTTTTTTCTATTATAATATAATATATATATAATATATATATATATATATAATATAATATATATAATATATATATATATATACATAATTTATTTTTATTTAATTTCTTCTTCATCATACAGTTTAAACTAAAATTCTATTTATCTCTTTATAATTAAATTATATTTATCTTTATTTTATTTTACTTTAAAAATATAAAGTAATATATATATATTTTAAGTTATAAATATATATTATATATATTTTTTTTTCCTTTTTTTTTTTTACATTATTGATTATTTTTATTATATTTGTTATTTGTTTTTTTTATCATTATTGTTAATTTCGTTTATTTTATTTTTATTTACCTTTATTTGTATTATTCTTTGATGTTACAGTATTGTTTATTTGTTTTAGTATTTTGTTCGTTGTTTTCTTTTCTTAAATTTTTTTTTTTCTTTCTCTGATATCATCATTTTGGTAAATCGTTTTTCTTTTTCTTTTTGAAAAGATGTGAGGGCGATAATAACCATCAGCAGATTTTTGCCCTTAAAAGTAAAACAACAACAACAAGACTAGTAGTTGGACAGATTTTTTAATAGAATTTTGGGCGTTGCAATATCTTGAAACGTATATGTACTAATTTTGAGTGCTAAGAGTTACTTGCGGTATTTGGTATATTTTAAAGTTTCAATAATCATTATTGGCATACAAAGTTGGTCACGAAAATATGGCCAATACTCTAGAAGTATAGAATGCAATGTTTTTTTATTTAATTTTAGTCTGTTTATTCATGTTTTATTTTTTAATAGAATAGAATAAAATAGATTTTATTTTTTTTTGGGGTATTTCCCAAATAGAACTTGGCTTGGCTATTCACAACACATTTTTTAAGTTATATACATATATTGATAAAGATAAATCAACAATTTTTTTTTTCCAATATAGTTGAGATAAAATTTAAAACAAAGATTCATATGTTTACAAAAATAAATAAATAAAAAATAATAATAATAAATAAATAAATATATTGATAAAGATAAATTAACGTTGTTTTTTTTTTCTCTCTTCAATACAGTGGAGAGAAAATAAAAAAATAAAGTACATTTGATTTTAAAATAATAATATATGTGTTTAAAAAGATACAATAACTAAATATATTTTAAAGATTTATAAATATATTGATAAAGATTTATTGCTTTTTTTTGTTTTTTTACCTTTTAATATCCAGGTATTATTCCATTTTAATTTTTTTTAAACCGTCTTAAAGCGTGTTCAAGCTTCGACTCAGAATCGGGATTAAGATGTAACAATACAACCTTTTCTCGATTTTCTACTTTTATAAAAAATATTTATAACTAAATACATATCTTGTTCACACCCATGTCCCTATAGAATATTATTTACACGTTTTAATAAATTATATGACAGGAAAAACACGCGGTACAAGCCCCGCCTTCCCCTTCCGCTATCTTTCTGGTTCACGGTCCGTTGGCATCGCCTCATTCATATTCAGCATTCCGCACCCATTTTTATTTCTGCTTAAGATTCGCTAACCTCCTTTAGTGTTTTGGAATTATGAGTACACAAGACCAAAATATGTAGCAAATATATTTCGAGTATAGTTATTAATAACTGACACTATCACAGAGCACCAGAGTCTATCTCAGAATAAATTTAAAAAAATTTATTATGAAATATTAAACTGTAAAAACTACAGAATTACACTGTTTGACCAGTAACTAGCATGCTTATAAATATCAACAATATTACTAGAGGTACTTAATACGTTTGCTATAGCATGCTATTTGTGCTATTGTGCTAAACCCATCAATTTTATACAGGAAATAACTGTAGAAACTCGACGGGTTTAGCAAAATAACACAAATAGCATGCTATAGCAAACGTAGTGAGTACCCCTAATGTCAATTTAAATGTTAGCAAACATGACATGGAAAACCAGTTCATATATGAAGCAAAGGTAACCATTTCCATTTCAAATGTTACCTTTTCCAAAGCAATTGTAGCCCTTTTCTTTACTTCTAGTCTTAAATATTCCGTTTTGTTTTTTGAAAATTAGTTTTATTAAAATTATGACTTTTTTAATAATTTTGGCATATCCTATCGCCATTTTTTTTGTTTTTTTAGATATTTGATATCAAGTTCTGTTTTTCACGAGCTAATATTTAAGAAAATCAATTATCGCCTATTTAGTTTTAAGATAGTTATTGATTTTGATGTTTTAGAGGTAAGGGGTAGTTTCTTAGAATGATTAATGTGTTTTCGGGTACTATAAATACGTTTTTGAGCTGTAGTTTTTATCCCTCGCATGCATGTTAACACGTATTTACTTTTAATGTTGTGCGAGTGCAATGGCCGCAACTGTAGTTCAACTTTGTTGTCGATCCGCATTTACTTTCAATCCTTAGTGGTGTTAGCCTACGGATTACGTCCAAATTTTATAAACATTATTGTTAAGTGTTTATGAACATTTCTATTATTCCTGATTGGGTGAGTGCTTAATTAAATCTATTAATAGTGAGACGTTGTGAACCTAGCCTAGAGTGTCTGCCACGTGGTGGGGCTTCCCGTTACCTGCCCGCTTCCGTACTGAGGCTATTACTCACTAGAGCAATCTCCTATCAGATCGTTGGTAGCGCAGTCGGCTGGAGCGCTGCATTCAGTATGTAGTATCTATTCGTGCGCGAGTTCGTAACCAGAAGATTTTTTTTTTTTTTTTTTTTTTATTTAATTATTTAATTTTCTTTTCTCTAGAAATGTTTTCCTTTTATTTATTTTTCTATATTGTATATAATTGTAAATATTCAGAGAGTTAATTTTATTTATTTTATTTCTTAAAAATAAGTCGTAATGTCTTCTGAAAAAAATTCGTGCATGGACACTGAAGATGATACCGCTTTCTCTGAGGTGAGTGAGACAGACTCACAATACCTCAAAAGACGCACTCTTCAAAAACGCCAAAGGAGCCTGACTCCTGGTTCTCCTACAAAATCGCCTAACAAAAAAAAGAATAAAAATACTAAAACGAAACAGTCTGAAAATCGAAGTCTACCTTCAACCAGCAGCAATCCACCAATCTTACCAGCCTTACCGACTAGCAATAAATTTGAAGTCCTCAAAGATCTACCTACTGAATCATCTGTACCCAGCAACTTCACGGACCCAGAACCACCACCAATATTTGTCAGCAATATTGTTGACTTCATGAAATTCGGAAAGGAAATCGCCAATTTAATTGGACAAACAAATTTTAGATGTTTCTCAAGAGTCAAAGACATCAAAATCTGCACAAGCGGCAAAGAAAATTATAAAAAAGTGGTTAGTCACTTGACTGCTAACAACTATGATTTTCATTGTTTTCAACTCAGAGAAGAAAAGCCATTTAGGGTAGTCTTAAGAGGACTACACAGCACAACACCTACGGCTGCCATCAAGCGGGACCTCGAAGAGTTGGGACACAATGTCAGGAACATTTCTTGTGTGATTCATCCTCAAGAAAAGTATCCACTTCCTTTATTTTTTGTCGACCTTGAGCCAGCAACTAACAATAAGGATATATTCGAAATAAATCGCTTGGTATACTCAGTTATCCGATTCGAGGAGCCTAGACGGAGAAATGAAATAGTGCAATGTACTAACTGCCAACATTTGGGACACACAAGAGCATATTGTCATCATCAGTCTCGATGTGTCAAATGTGCAGGTCCGCACGCATGAGGCACCTGCCAGAAGCCTCGAGACACACCAGCAAAATGTGTTTTATGTAACGAAGAACATCCTGCAAATTATAAAGGCTCCATAGTCTATAAAACTATGTTTAGGCAAAAAGCTCAAAACTTATCATATAAATTGCAAAGCCAGAGAAATACCGCTCCAGAAGAAGAGATACCCGGTCCTTCACCGAGAACTGATCCTATTCCTCAGAGGACTGCAACCTTCAACCCAAGACCAGCTACCTACAATAGCTCAGTAAAACAACACTCAACGATACTGCTACCTCGCCCTCAACCGCCTCAACACTCAACATCCCAACCTCAAACCTCCTATCATCCTCAACAACAGATTGTCCAACCACAGCCCCAGACCTCTCATTTCCTTCCCCAGACCTCCCATTCTCAGCCGAAAACGGACCTCACCCCTAAAAACGCTTCCCAGCGGGTTAAGTTACCTCCAGTTATTCCTCCTCCCAAAGTTCCAGTCTCCTCTCTTCCTTCCTTTCAGTTCCCACCCTCTTCAGCTGTACCTTCAAATATAGAACCTATACAACGGCCTCAAAGGAAAATTCAACCACCACCTTCCCAAATTAACACTCCATCCCACGATACCACCAATTATTCCTATCCCAGCCAACACCCATCTGACATAACGTCTATCCTTTCCTCATTCCTTCTCGATCTACAAAATACAATAAGACCCCTCATCACTCTCCTTACAAGACTCCTTTCCGCATTCCCTCTTAGTTTCCCACAATGAACAATAAGACCCTAGTTCTTCTGCTTTGGAATGCCAATGGTTTGAATAATCACAGGGACGAACTTGACATATTTCTTCATGACAATTACATAGACATAGCCCTGATTACAGAAACTCATTTCACTACTCATTCTCACTTTTACATACGTGACTACATTACCTACAGATCAGATCACCCAGACAACACATCCCACGCTGGTTCATG
Organism: Piezodorus guildinii; assembly: GCA_023052935.1. Lineage (NCBI taxonomy): Eukaryota > Metazoa > Arthropoda > Insecta > Hemiptera > Pentatomidae > Piezodorus > Piezodorus guildinii. Next base: position 101,466,065 of record CM041292.1, on the reverse strand, counting down.
TATCCTTATTCACAAATCCTTACCCCACTCCCTGGTTCCCTCCACTCCAACCGACACCATTCAGTCGACCTCTGTTACTTTATCCGTCCTACCATTTAACATAACCTTCTCAGCTGTATATTGCCCTCCTGCTACTTCTCTCACCTATAACAACCTTGAATCCTTATTCCGATCCTTTGGTCCGCGCTTCATTGCTGGGGGCGATTACAACGCCAAAGACCAACGGTGGGGATGCCGAACGTCCAACACTCGTGGCAGGATTCTTTCCAACGTCACAACCTCCAATAGCTATTCCATCTTGTCACCCCAGAATCCCACGTACTGGCCAACTTCCCTTAAAAAACGTCCAGATATTCTTGACATCTTTATTAGTTCCCAAATTCCCTCCGCTCAAACTACAATCAAATCCCTCGATGACCTCTCCTCAGATCATAGTCCGGTTCTTCTCCTCATGCATTCACAACCAGTTATTAAACCCTCTCTTCCTTCCCTGATTAAAGGTCGCGTTGACTGGGACTGTTTTCGTAATGATTTAGAGATCAAACTTGACTTAAACATTCCGTTAAAAACTAAACATGACATAGACTCCGCCATACAAGAACTTACAAAGTCGATAGAAACTGTCATAGACACCAACACATCGCTTCGCAAAATTGGACATCTTCATAAAACACACTTACCGAATCACATTCGACTCCTACTAACTGACAAACGTAGGGCAAGGAAAAAATGGCACAGCACAAGATATCCATCTGACAAAAAGCATTACAATCACCTGACAAACAAATTAAAAACAGAAATAAGAAAATTCAAAATACAAAACTTTCAGAACTTTACAGAGAACTTGACCACTTCAGACAAATCTTTATGGACAACAACCGCAAAACTGCTGAAATTTAAAACCTTTAATCATCCTCTCCTCACTAAATCCCAAACCTGGTCGAGATCCGATGAAGAGAAATCACAAATCTTTGGTGAACACCTTTTCAATACGTTTAATCCGCACCCTGATATCCTTAATCCCAGCCATAGTGAACATGTTGAAGCAGAACTAACTGTTCCTCTCCAAATGTCCCTTCCTCCTAAGGCCTTTCACCCTTCCGAAATCATTAATATCATTCAAAGATTACCATCCAAAAAAGCTCCTGGCCATGATCTCATCACATCCCATATCCTGAAACAGCTTCCCAAAAAAGCCATACTCTTACTCACCTACATATATAATGCCACACTTCGTTCTACCTACTTTCCTGATCCTTGGAAATTGTCCATTATCAAAATGATTCCTAAACCTAAAAAGTCTCTAGAAAATCCATCATCCTACCGTCCTATATCTCTTTTGCCCATCATGGGCAAAATACTGGAAAAACTCCTCCTAAAACGTCTATATCCAATCCTTGACATTCATCACGTTATTCCTAACCACCAGTTTGGATTTCGCTCATCCCATTCCACTATACAGCAGTGTCACCGTGTGGTGGATGTGATATCTTCCACATTGGAGCGCGGAATGTATTGCACTGGAGCCTTCCTCGACGTGGAACAGGCTTTTGACCGAGTTTGGCATCCAGGACTGCTCTACAAACTTCGTCACTTCCTCCCTCCTACCTACTTCTTATTAATCCGTTCCTACCTCACAGATAGAACCTTTAAAGTAAACCATAACCTTTCCTTCTCCACCATATTTCCTCAGAACGCAGGTGTGCCCCAAGGTAGCATCCTGGGTCCAATCCTTTATACCATATATACAGCTGATATTCCTACTCATCCTAGCACTGTCCTCACTACATACGCCGATGACACATGTGTGTTATCTGTAAACAATGACCCAACTATTGCTTCCCAAACTCTTCAGTCTCACATTGTTTCCATTGAAGAATGGTGTCAAAAGTGGAGGATCAAAATAAATCCTACTAAATCCCACCAAATTACCTTTACCCTGCGCCGCAAACCTATGTCTGCCTGTCCCACTATATCCTTTGGCAATATTCCACTCACCTCAGTTGAACAGATCCGATACCTTGGACTGCATCTTGACAGACGACTTACTTGGAATCCTCACACTAGACTGAAACGACAAGAAACAGCTCGCAGATATCGCTTATTACAACATTTACTTGACAAACGTTCAAAACTTCCCACCTACTACAAAAAACTAATTTATATTACCATACTTAGGCCTATTTGGACATATGGAATTGAACTATGGGGATCCACCAAGCCATCAAATTCCTCTCGCATCCAATCCTTGCAATCCAAAATCCTCCGAAAGATCCTAAATGCCCCTTACTTTGTCACCAATAAAATAATCCACAAAGACCTGAATATCCCATTAGTTGCAGACTTAGCCCGAATTAGATATACTTCCTTTCACTCCAAATTACCACTCCACCCAAACCCACTTGTCCGCAATATCTCATCTCCTTCTATTCCTGATCATCCTCCGAGGCGGCTGAAACGACGATGGCCTCGAGACCTTCTTGTCTGAAAAACCTTTGAAGTGCTACCAATGGGTAGATTCTTCTCACGCCTATCATGTCCATATCTCATGTGTGAACAGTCACATTTACTTGATGTATTTTTGTGTTAATACAGTTGTAAATATCTCTATGATAAATAAATAAAAACTTTTAATGTTTTTAATTGATATAGGAGTTGATAATTGTGCTTTCGGGCTTTAGCTACGTTTCATTTTTTTTTATTCCTCCCGCGCATTTTAACTCGAACTTACTTTTAATATTTTTTACAGTCAACTTTAATTGTTTTTAATTGATATAGGAGTTGATAATTGCGTTTTTGGGTCTTGTGATAACATTTTTCAACTGTGTTTTTTTATCACTCCCGCTTATTTGAACTAAAATTTACTTTGTCATGTTTTTTATCGATATAGGGATTAATAATTGTGTTTTCGGGTACTACAATTACGTTTTTTGAGTTGTACCGCTCCCACACATTTATCTCGAATTTACTTTTAATATTTTTTACTGTCATAAGGGTTGATAATTGTGTTTTCGGGTTTTGTGATTATGTTTTTCATTTGTGTTTTTTATCGTTCACGCTTATTTAAACTAAAATTTACTTTTTCGGTTTTTTATTGAAATAGGAGTTGATAATTGTGTTTTCGGGTCCTATAATTGCGTTTTATGCGTTGTACCGCTCCCACACATTTATCTCGAATTTACTTTTAATATTTTTTTACTGTCATAAGGGTTGATAATTGTGTTTTCGGGTTTTGTGATTATGTTTTTCATTTGTGTTTTTTATCGTTCACGCTTATTTAAACTAAAATTTACTTTTTCGGTTTTTTGTTGAAATAGGAGTTGATAATTGTGTTTTCGGGTCCTATAATTGCGTTTTATGCGTTTTATTTTTTTATCGCTCCCGCATATTTGAACTCGATTTTACTTTTAATGTTTTTGATTGGTATAGGGATTAATAAATGTGCTTTAATATGGTTATGATTACGTTTTATGAGCTGTATCTTTTATCGCTCATGCGTATTTCATCTCGAATTTACTGTCAATATTTTTATTGTTATATAGGCTGATAATTGTATTTTCGGGTCTAGTGAATGCGCTTTCTAAGCTGTATTTATAATCGCTCGCTCGCATTTCAACCTGCATTTACTTTTAATCTTTTTATTGTTATAGGGATCTATACTTGTGTTTTCGGGGGCTTATGAAAAAGTTTAAAACGTTTTTTTATATCGCTCGTGCGGATTTCAACTTGCCTTTATTTTGGATGTTTTTTTATTGATATTGGGATTGATAATTTTGTTTTTGGTTCTCATTATAACGTTGCTGGGATATACATCGTTTAGCCTTTTTTTTGTTTAATTTCATTTATTTATTTGTAATTTTATTTATTTTTTATAAAATGATTAGTTATAGTTCCTTTTCTAGCGTTTTGAGTACGTTTTTTCAACTATATATTTTATAAAGGTTCCGCTTTCTTACTAATTCTTACAATTATATGATAATTTAATTGAGGTATCGTTTATTCTATTTTCGGGTGTCCTGATAACATTCTTTGAACCTTATTTGTTATCGCTTTTACTCATTTTAAGTTACTGTTCCTATTTCATAAATATTCGATAGAGGGATCGTTTATAGTGTTTTCGGGAATACCAATAGAGTTTATGACAGTGATATATGATGATATAATATATTATTTAATAATAAACAAGTTTCTAACGAAATTCAATATAACTATATAACCTTTTCCCTCTCTAACATTATTTAAAAGTTCTTCAATTGAGTTTAACAACGAAGTAAAAGTCGTGTTTTGTGCGCACTAGAGTGTTTATTTTTTAATAAAAATCAAGTACAGTCCCACTAATTGGGGACAAATATTCCTAAACCACATAAACGTTACAACGAAATTGGGTCAAGTTAAAATATTTTCATGGACCACTTTTTCATTTATGCATAATAAATGCTTGAAAGTTTGTTGTTAATTAAGCTTACACTCAAGCTCCATCTCTCATGAATCGAAAAAATAACAAGAGTAACAGATGGATCGATATTTCACTCCAGTTATTAAATGAGGCCATTAATAATATCCAAACTAAATTAATGAAGTAATGTATCTTATGCTCTTGTAAAAAAAATAATCGGTCGTAACTAGTTTCGCTTTGATGAGAAATAATTTAATTAAGAATGCAAACCGTGATTAAGCATGGCACCTAGTTGGCAGACAGTAATATGCTTAAAATATACAACCACGGGCATGTGGATGTATGCAAAAATTTATTTTGACCTTATTACTTGTGCCTGAAACTGTCTTTGTTTAAAACCCCTCCAAAAATAAACTAAGAAAAGTCAATTAAAATACCAAAAGCAATAAAAAGCTTATTATATATTAGTAATATTTTGTTGCTCATCAGGGATTAAATATACATTTTTTGTTTAACACTATATAAAATCAGTCAGTTACTACCGTGTATAAATATTAAATTAAAATAGTATCTATTTTAGGAGTTTTTGTGCACACACACACACACACACACACACACACACATATATATATATATATATATATATATATATATATATATATATATATATATATATATATATATATATATATTACAATACCTTTTTAGACCATTATGATATCGTATTTTTAGTACTCTCTTGAATTAAATAAAGCAGAAATGACGTTTGTATTACGGCCATCCAACCGAATTTTTCATTAAACTTTAACCAGATACTCAAACCAATTCACTACACCTATTATAACTTGGGTCAAAAGTTTTAACCAACTGGCTTATGTGGATATGGTTACTATAAGAATAACATATGAATACAGGACTTTCTTACATTAAGATACCATACAAGAGCTACCGTATTTACAATTACATTTTATTACTAAAATTATTATTAAACCTAGTAGTTTATAACAATACTTTTAAAACTGGTCATTTCTAAGATAATATAAAGCTACACATGCTCAAATATGAGCCATAACAACATTTTTTAATTAGGCAGCTCTCCTTCTACGATTTTTCTCAATATATAATCCATCCGTAAAAAATTAAAAAAAACTAAATTAGCTATTCAAACATAATTCTGAATCATTTTACTATTTCAGGAAGGTTCATTCAGCTTCTCAATCTCTGCATTGCAAAGGTCACCAAAGACAGTAAGTCCTTGTTAATGTTGAAAAAGTATAATTTTCAATTTCATCACTAAATGTTATGATAAATTATCATTAAATATTTTTATACTGTATAATTACAACCAACTGATATTTGAATTAACTCAAACAGGTTTAATAAGTGAAGACAAATAATTTATTTTGGAGTCGACAATCTACCTCTATGAACTTCAATTTCCTACCAGGATTTTCCTTAATGTAAATAATAAAAGACAAATAAAAAACAAATCTGTATGAAAGACGCAATTTGTGAAAAAAAGAAAGAAATTAAATTGGAATGAGTACTGCTGGCCATTATTGCGGGATTTTCCAGCCACAATTCGGTGAAGCTTCAAGGCTTTTAATATCTAGATTTAATAAAAGCCGGTATTTCACCTTCCTGCCCAGAAATACTTCATTCTGTATGTTTCCAATCCACTCCGCTGGTTAGTTTAATGGATTTTGAATGCCCTTGCTCCGAGAGCAAATTATTCGAGAACAATAATTAATTCCGTTTTATACTTATTTCTTTCACTACTGTGAAAATTTTCGTATTCGAGTGACACGTTTTATGGTCCACTGAGTCCCAATGACCAAGTCTCACAAAAGAGGTGTTTGAGTGTGGTAAGTCTTGCTCGAAAATGAGGATAGACGTACGAAATAATGATTCATAATTAAGAGAAATATATGACTGTGATGTAACGAAAGTATACAATCGATTCAGATTTTATCTCTAAAGTGATGAAATTTAATAAAAAATTATTTTATTTGTTAAGGCAGGATTATTGTTCAAATTCTAAAAAACTATTATTTAAACATTTACCCATACACATCAATAATATGGGCCAATAATTAAATATGCACAATAATAAAATCTTATCATCTCAAGTAAATGGAGTCAATCTGCCATTCTGAAAGATATTCTATTAATAAGTTTTATGGTCCTCTGAGTCCCAATGACCAAGTCTCACAAAAGAGGTATGTGTGTGGTAAGTCTTGCTCGAAAACGAGGATAGATGTACGAAATGATGATTCATATTTAAGAGAAATATGTGCCTTTGATGTTACATCAGCTGCTTTACAAAAATCTACTAACCGAAAACCAATCTTAATACCATGTATCTCACACCTTTTTACCTTTTTTTCCAAAACGACTGTAACGATTCTGGTAATGGAGCTCACTATATTAATGTTAAATTAAATAGGCTTTAATTCTATGTAGTTTTTTATTCTAAATTAAACAGTGGGACAGCGCTTTGAAGTCGCGATTTCAACAATTCTCCAAAAACCTTTTTTTGATAGAAATAAATAACCGTTTCTACTTGTTAGAATTGATAAAATATAGATGAATATGAAATATGAAAGAATTTGATAACCAACTAAAGGAGAAAACTACGAAAATATTTTTCAGACAAATTTTCAGACTTTTAGGTAGGAAAGAAATGAAAAATAATATTTATTCTGGGACATTTCGTCTCCTATGAATATTCTATAGTGAATAAATTGAGTACAATTTGTCTCTTTAGTCAAATTGTCTTGTAATAATTATTCATGAAAAATATGAAATGTCCTACAAATAATAAGTCGACAATTAAGTTTGTTCATAAACATAATTTCAATAAAATGAACATGAACTATAAAAAAATTTTTTTTGTTTTGTTTTTTTGCATCGGTTACTTAAACTCAATCAAAAAAGTTTCCATACACCCTAATATAATTGGATAAATAAAAATAAAGGTATTAGAGAAATTTGCAACTTTTGACCTTACATTTAACCCTTTTTTTTTTTTTTTTAACATCATTTATTGAAATTTACAACTGTACTTCAAGGTACAACAAGTAAATGTGACAAAAGTTAAATGGCGTGATACAAACTTGAAGAAGAACTACCCAATGGCAGCACTCCTGTAACTTTTCTACACTAGAAGGTCTCGAGGCCATCTTCTTTTCAGACGCCTCGGAGGATTGTCAGGAATTGAGGAGGAAGAAAGTATTGAAACAAGAGGATTAGGGTGGGAATGAAGTTTGTCATGAAAGGAATGGTATCTAGATCGGGCCAAATCAGCAACATACGGAACGTTGAGGTCTTTATGGATAAGTTTGTTCGTGACAAAATAAGGAGCATTTAGGATTTTACGAAGGATTTTGGATTGTAGGGATTGGATACGGGAAGAATTCGATGGTTTAGTAGAGCCCCAAAGCTCCACTCCGTAAGTCCATATCGGCCTTATGATAGTCATGTAGATGAGTCTTTTGTAGTTAAGTGGAAGATTAGAACGTTTGTCTAGTAAGTGTTGAAGAAGTCGAAAACGTCGTGCAGTTTCCTGTCGTTTCAGTCTTGTGTGAGGATTCCAAGTAAGGCGTTTATCAAGGTGCAGTCCTAGATATCGGATCTGTTCAACCGGAACAAGAGGAGTATTATTGAAGGAGACAGTAGGGCAGGATGTCATAGGTTTACGACGAAGGGTAAAAGTAATCTGGTGGGATTTATTGGAGTTGATTTTAATTCTCCAATTCTGACACCATACCTCAAGGTCTCTGAGGTGGGATTGGAGAGTTTGAGAGGCAATAGTTGGATCAGTATTGACTGATAACACACAAGTGTCATCAGCATAGGTAGAAAGGAAAGTGTTAGGATGGGAAGGGATATCAGCTGTATAAACTGTGTAAAGAATGGGTCCTAGGATACTGCCTTGAGGAACACCAGCAAACTGACTAAAAATGGATGAATAGGAATTATTATGATTGACTTTGAAGGATCTGTCAGTGAGGTAGGACTGGATAATAAGGAAGTATGTTGGGGGGAGGAATTTGCGGAGCTTGTAAAGCAACCCTGGGTGCCAGACTCGGTCAAAGGCCTGTTCCACGTCAAGGAAGGCTCCAGTACAATTCAAGCCACGCTCCAATGTAGACGATACAACGTCCACCACACGATGACATTGCTGGATAGTGGAGTGGGACGTTCTGAATCCAAATTGATGATGAGGAATTATGGAATTAGTATCAAGGATGGGATACAGGCGTTTCAGTATAAGCTTTTCCAAGATTTTTCCCATGATTGGTAAAAGTGAGATGGGACGGTAAGAAGATAGATTTTCTGGCGGTTTCTTAGGTTTGGGTATCATTTTGACAATGGATAATTTCCAGGAAGCAGGAAAGTATGTGGAACGGAGTACGGAATTATATATGTAAGTGAGATATAGGATAGCTTTTCGAGGAAGTAGTTTTAAAATATGGGAAGTTATAAGATCATGCCCAGGAGCTTTGCGGGATGGTAAACTCTGAATGATGTTAGATATTTCCGAAGGATGGAACGCTTTAGGAGGAAGGACCATTTGGAGTGGGATATCTAATTCATCTTCTATAAACTTAGTGTGCCCGGGATTATGGATATCTGGATGTGGATTAAAGGTTCTAAAAAGGTGCTGACCGAATATCTGGACCTTCTCTTCATCAGATCGTGTCCAGATACGGGAATCAGTTAGGAGTGGATGATTACAGTTTTTGAACTTTAGTAGCTTTTTTGTTGCAATCCATAATGATCTGTCTGTAGTAGTAAGTTTTTCGGTGAAGTTGAGTAAGTTTTGAATTTTATTTTTCTGATTTCTGATTTTAGTCTGTTAGTCAGTTTATAATAATAAGTTTTGTCTGATGGATATCTAGTCCTATGCCACTTCGATCTTGCCCTGCGTTTTTCCCTTAATAAGATTCGAATGTGCTGTGGCAGGGTAGTCTCCTGTGAGTTAGTAGTAGTAATGGTTGAAGTGTTGTCAAGTATGCTATTGCTAATTGAGTCAGTCAGATGGTCAACGGCTTTATCAATATCATGTTTAGTCTTAAGTGGGATCTTTAAGTTCAGTTTGGTTTCCAAGTCACATCTGAATCCGTCCCAGTCCACTCGTCCTGTAATCAGTGAGGGAATGGTGGGTTTAGGAACAAGGCTCGAGTGCAAGGAAAGCAAAACTGGGCTATGATCAGATGACAGGTCATTTAGGGATTTTATTGTGGATTGGGAGGAAGATATCTGAGAGGAAACAAATATATCAAGGATATCAGGACGTTTTTTGAGGGATGTTGGCCAATATGTTGGGCTCGTAGGAGAAAGGATAGTATAGCAATTGGAGGTAGAGACTCGAGAAAGGACATTACCACGGGAGTTGGATGTCCGGCAACCCCATCGTTGGTGTTTGGCGTTATAGTCTCCTCCAGCAATGAAGCGCGGTCCTAGGGATCGGAAGAGGGTTTCAAGTTGATTAGAGGAAAGGGAGTTACCAGGAGGACAGTATACAGCTGAGAGTGTAAGATGGAAAGGACGAGTTGAAATGATTACCGAGGTTGATTGTATGGCATCAGTTGGAGAAGAAGGAATCAGGGAATGGGATAAAGATTTATGAATAAGGATGCATGATCCAGCATGGGAAGTGTTGTCGGGATGGTCAGATCTATATGTGATGTAGTCGCGTATGTAAAAATTTGATCGTTGTGTGAAGTGAGTTTCAGTAAGTAGAGCTATGTCAATGTGGTTGTCATGTAGAAATAAGTCCAGTTCGTCACGATGGTTATGCAGGCCATTAGCATTCCACAAGATAATCGCTAGGGGCTTTACACTCATCGTTGGAGATTAAATGGGACTTGAGAAAGGACTCTGGTGAGAAGGGTGATCAGCGGTTGGATGGTAGCTCTGAGATCAGAGAGAAAGGACTCAAGGATGAAGTATATATTGGAAGGATCTTGGTTTGGATACGGATGTGGATAAGATACATGGGGTGGATAATTTATTGGTTCAGGATTGTTGGCTAGGGCTGAAATCGCCGTGGAGTACGAATCTGTTCACTCCGCTGAGATAATGGAAGTTGGGGCGTTGGTGATTCGGTGGATCATAAGGACGTTCAGGAATTTTTTTAGGGTTCTCAGGAGGGAGTTTTACCTGTAAAGGTAGATTATGGGGTGGGATCGGTTGACGGGAAGCTGGTGGTTTAGGACGGGAGACCGGAGGCTTGAATTGGGAGTTTGGAGGCGCCTGACTAGTAGTTGGTTGCTTCCTTGGAGTGGTGACTTCGGAGAGAGATTTCCTGGTTTCCTCAGTAGGAACTCTGGTTGCAGGTGTGGCAGGCTGCTGTGGAGCGATCCTATTGGCAGGTTTCTGAATTTCAGGAAAATCAGATAAATTATTCATCTCTGGTACCTGAGGACGAATCTTCTGATCCACTCTTTGTACTGATGAATTTTGTGATCTCTGGCGAAGAAGGCTTTTGTAAACGACACAACCCCTATACATTTAACCCTAAAATATCAAATTTCGATTCGTCAGAGAATATGACCCTTTTCAAGAAATTGTTGGGTTTATTTACAAACTCCCAGGCAATTTGCAGCTGCTTCTTCTGGTTCATCTTACTGATGAAGAGCTTTCTTCTTGCGGCTCGACTACTGTATCTTTCCCTTCTTAAAATATGTCTGATTGTTTCTGGGAGGACTTGAATCCCATATGCCCTATTTATTCTGATGGTCATTGAGATTGCGGTAGTGTGAGGAATTGCGTGAACGTGGTCTATCCTTCAGATATTTTAATAATTCATGTCTTTTACGTAAATACTGTACAGTACCATCTGAGTTATTGAATAGATGTGCAATTTTTCTTAGAGATAAGCCCTGCATCTGGTATCAAACCATAAACTCTCTCATATCACGAGAAATGCGCATAATGAAAAGAAAGCAGTTTCCCAGGCACAAGTAAAGCTAACACTGAACTAAGAGTTGAGTATAGAGATAATATTTATACTGATAACACTGGAAAGACGCTCATAGTACAACAAATAGGATTCATATTGAAAGTGTATGTAAACTCATTCAACAAATGACATTCTGCCTCGTTCAATATTAATATTGAAATGAAAATAAATAAATATATTTTTTATCTAATGTTAGTCTTAATAATTTGTACATTAGGAAATTTGAAAGAAACGTTAAAAATAAACAATCCTGCAAATTAATGCTGTATGGAAACTTTTTTGAGTGATTGTATATAAACATAATATAATATACACATATGACAATATAATAATTTTTTTTTAAATATACTATGTCCTTAAACTATTGAATTTCTAAGATATATCATCTATAAATTTGTAACTGAACAACACTGAATAAATGCCCTAGAAAATATAAATATTGACAGTCGAGAACACTTACACACATTCATAATATATGCGTTCATCATTCTAAAAGATTTAGTAAGTGAATTGAAAATAAGAATAATTGATTAGCATGCTATTCATTTATAGAGAGTCCAAAAAATTGTCAATTTAAGAAAATAGTAAAGTGTATAAACTGAAGGACAGCTATGTAACGAGGCAGTCGAGCGCTGCCTTTAGTTGTCTAACAGCTACACGCTTTAACAACAGTTCCGATCTCACTCCTTTGTAATCGATAACCAGAAAGTAAACAGATAATCCATGTCTTAAATGAGAAAAAAAATAAGATATCCTGAATCTCATAGTTAATATGTAAGGATATCTATGATATCAGTAAGTATACTATTTTGAACACTTCGAATTGAACTTAGATAGTTAATTTGGTATTTTAATACCAATAATTTCCTATTTTTTTTTTCAAGTATATGGAGACCTCACTTAAAGGGGTATAGAAAATTATGCTAAAGAAAATCGTAAGTATCGTTTAGATTTAATTGTTTTTATTGAATAATACAATATGTCCTTGTTAGGACATTTATAATAGTGATCAAGTATTACATCCATACAATGTTTACAAAAATATGAAATAATATACAATAAAGGATTAATAAAATATTTAAAAAAGTTGAGAAAAGTCATACAATCCTCAAACATACAGCACATTGAGTGTCAAACACAGTTAAAAATATACATAATCAACAACGGTGTTTAAAATAGTAACACCCGAAAAATTTCCAATTCTAAATAAAATTAGAATTTTTTTTTTTTTTACTGTTGAATTGTGAAAAAAAAACGCTTTATCAAGGTAGTTTTTTTTCCATATACCAAAAAATGCTTTTCCAATCAAACAGTGGAGCCACGTGGCTGAGTGGCTAGCGCGCTAGCCTCTTATGCTACAGGTTCTGAGTTCGAATCCCAGTCCCGGCGGGGCTTTTATAAGGATGTGAAAAATGTAGATTCACTCACAACCTCTCCCCCGGGTATGTGAGACCCGTCAGCCAAAGGGTGGCCACTCACAAAATTAGTCGTAGGGAGTGATGACCCTACACTAAAAACTGCATCATGAAACGTGAGTGTAAACTCGCAGGAGTTTACACCGCGAGGCCCAGGGCCTACACGGCCTGTCGCGCCACTGGATCATGATTTTTCAATCAAACGCTCTTTTCATTTTTACAATTTCTTCTGGGTTATAGTAAATGATCGGTCATCCTACACTTTTTTGGTCTGAAATATGATTTATATTTATAAATCATTTACAAAATTAAATCTAAAGGTTTTTTAAAAATCTAAATGCAGTCTATGAGATCTCCTAAAAATGGTTTTAATAAAGATTCTCATTGAAATACAGAATGTATGAAAGCAAATAGTAACATTTCAGCTTCACTATATTTTATATAATTAGTAATACTTACTCTTAACTTTTATGCGTCGTCTTTAACAGAACGCTGCAAATTATTACACAATAGTTTATTATTTCCAAATAATAATATTAGGGTATAACTGTTTACATAACTCAAAGAATAATATCATACACTCCTAGTTTCAAAATGCTATATCTCAGCAACGTTATAGTTTTAAGCATATTTTTTTTTATTATTATTTTTTTTTTCATCGCGCTTTACTGATCTTAAAATTCAATACACACTTTTCTCTATCGTCAAAAATATCTGAACTATGAGCGTATTTATGTGTATAATTTCAATTTTTTTCTCTTAATATAATTACTCGCGGTTTTTTTGTTAATGAACACTAACGATTTTTTTCTCTATCTTCAAAAATAACTGAATTATTAAATTAATTTAATTGTCCGCCATGTCAAAAATAAGCAGCTGATATCAACGTCTAGGTGTTAGGCACATGGATTAGAATTTTTGTAGCGAATTTAAAAAAAATTGGTCTACTAGTTTCGGAGAAATGCCACGGACGGCGGACAAACGGATTTTTTTTTTATTCATTATTCGGATCCTAAGCATGTTGAAACGTAAGTCCTCAAATTTTTAAGGAGGGGGAAGCAATTTTTTTTTTTTTGGTCGATCACAAGGTTTATTATTGAAAATAATAAACCAAAATGAGAATGTTAATACTGGCGTACTATGAAGCTCTGTTATTAAGAAGCCGTTTTAATTTTTAAATTAGGGATATTACTCCATTAGGTAAATTACGATATAATATATATTATGATATACTGCAATGAGTTCTTATTAGCTATGAACAGTTTTACTGTAAACGAAGAGAACGATAAGCTCTAAATTTACCTTTATAACAGTTCTTATTAGGTCACCTGAGGTACATTGTCTAGGATAACAGCCTTCTAAGCCAATTTCGTGGGTTCCGAACCCTGCAGATAAGCCTAGGATATTTTAAAATAAGTTAAAAATCCTAGGTTAAGCCGTACTTTGGGTAAAATCGTGGTCCTGAGTCGGGTTTGTCGGTTTTTAAAAACCGGTTTTTGGAGAAAATTATGAAATTCGAAAACCGGTTTTTTAGTAGAAAATATGGGTTTTCAGTGAATGAATAACACTTAGGAAAATTTGAAAATGACAAATGTAGCCAAACGTTCCAGATTGATGAAAACACTGTCGATTTGGTTCTTGGAATCATGATGATATTATACAAAATGTAAGTAGGTAACATATTTAAATATAAATATAAATTTTTATAATCACGCTTTAAAAACTATTAAGCCTAGTTCGGTTGCAGGTTAGAGGGTATTTTCTATTTTGGGTAATTTTTTGAATAAACTAAGGACACCTAAATAGAATATAAGAAGAAGCTAAATAGAAGGTCGATAGATGTCCTCTGTTTTCTGATATCATATTTCATTCAACAAAAAAATAAATAGAATGTTTAAATTTGTATTAAAATTGCCCTGAATAGAAAATACTCGTCCTTTGCTTAACTGTCTTTAAAAATAAAATTGATTTTAATAAGTATGTATGCATAAAATTTATTTACTCTTGTCTTTCGACTTTGATCATAATTATATTATATAATACACAGTTATATATTTTTCCAATTGTATTTATTTATTCGAACCCTTTGCTGAATAACTCGTTTCACTATTATAAAAATATTTACATCCTTATTGTGAAAATTATGCATAAACAACGAATAATTGTGTTTAAAGTTATTTAATCCTGGTCAACTATTATTTCTTTAATCTACTAAATTGCATAAATAATTTTTACCGTCAATAAAATTGAACAGTAAATAATTTCAGTCAAAAAATGCTTTTAATCACTCTAAATTTTCTGTTAAAATGGTTTGTTCGAATTACAGAATATTCGAGTAAAAATTCTTTTATAACAATTCGAAACCGGTTTTCTGGGAAAATTACTATTCGAAAACCGATTTTGTAAACTGTCGGTTTTAGTATAAACCCTATTCCTGAGCCTGTGCGATGTCAGGTACGTGTTAAAGATCTCTGTCCTAATTAATTCTGGATAGACGGAATTTAAGACTCCCACTGTAGCATCGTCCCATTAGCCATAGTAGCACAAAGTGACGTTAAATGGATAAACATACATACATACAGTTGTTATAAAAAGACTGATTGTTTACATTTACAGCGAGACCTATGTTTTCTTTTAGTGCAGAGGTGATTGCACCAAATCAACCTTGGGATTTTTTTCGAAAATATCCACAACTATACTTCCTGGTCACAATTAACGGTATCGTGTCCGTTAATACTAATGATAGTGTGACTGTTAGTGTTTTCAGACTATTGCTATCCGTTATTTTTTAGCAGTTCTCCGTGATCTGCGAACGTTTATAGCTATTTGTGCGTATTGTGTGTCTACTATGCATTGGAATGCCGACCTTCACAGTTCATCCGTTCGCTTTCGGCATGTCGGTAACGACAGATGATGTTTATTTATTTATTTTTTATAATTAGGAAAAAATATATGTGAGTGTGTCTGCGCGCTCAATGGGACTACGAAAGTGAAATCTATAAATTACAGTTTTACTTTTCCCGTTTGATTTTGATCCATAGAAGATTTTGCACCGATTTCACAAGCCTCTATCTAGTTTTCCGAATCGCTGCACCGCTCTTACATCATATTTAATTAAATTTAATAACAGTAAATATTTATTTATCAAGATATAAAGATAATATACAAAATTTATATAAATATCATTCTTTTTATAAAATATTGACACATTCCTTATCAAAAAAATAACATTAATAAACATATTTTTTACTTTGAACACAACTTAAACGCATAATAAATAATGTTTCTAGAAGAAAGAAGAAGAATATAAACTTTATTTACAACTTGACATCCATAAAATAAGCAAAATGTTGTGTTTCTTGGTAATCATAATCCATTATCCATTAGCCTAAATATCTAATATGTAATAAAATTAAATGGAGATTACAGTATGGTTCTAGGAAAAATTATGCAAATAAAAATACAAAATAAGTGAAAATATAAACTTTATAAATCAAAACAAAACTAACTTAATTTAACAACACATATTTTGTTCTTTTATGAGTGTAGCGTTTGAAGAAATATTTATTATAATTACCTATTTCCTTTAATAACGGATTTTTGAGCAAGTAAGAAGTTTTTTGGGTATGGAAAAATTGTTTAACTATAGGAAGCTGCAAGTCTTGGAGCACAGATGATATTTTAGTGTAGAGGGAGTAATTGTTAATTATTCACATTGATAGATTTTGAATTATTTTCAGTTTTTGATAATTAGTCAACTTGCTTGAGCTTTTAGCTCTAGACTGGCGAGGCGTATGTAATTAAGGACGAATAATCGATTTATATATTATTAATCTGTTATGAGATCTCATATGGGATTTTCTGTTGATGTATGGGAACATTTTATTTAATTATTCTTTTAACGATCTTTCGATTGATATGATCAGTGAATGTAAGGGATTGGTCTAGAGTTAGCCCCTAACCGTGCAGTAGCACGGATTTTGGCCAAGGGATGGAAGCTGAATTAAGTGGCTATTCTTGATTTAGTGGTTCATTTGTGGGCTAGGTTTGGTAAACAGAATTGCTTCAGATTTCGTAGGATTAATTTTTAAACTTCCACCGACGTTTAGAGGATGGTTCTATAATAGATAAATAATCTATTATGCAGTAATCAGCCGCATTATAATAAACTCCTTTTTAAATATACCATTACTTTCCTATATGAAAGGAAGGCCAAGATGGCTATCGCAAACGTACTAGTTCAAAGCCATGATCAAGTCGTGATTGAATTTGTTCACGTTTGTTTATCCATTTGAGCAACTTGTTTGAAAGATAAACAGCTGGACCATGCTAAGCTAAGGCATGGTCGAAAGTAAATTGCGACACACGATTTGCATGCGACTAGGTAATTAACGAAATGTATTCCTTGAGATGTGCAACTTCAGGGGTACTCGAAATAAGACAAGTTACAGAACGCGTAATTACCCCGTGATGTTAAACTAGTGCAATAATGAAAATACACGCATGAATATTTACATAATATGTTATTAAAACTATTCATTCATATGTCTATTTTATTTGTTTTAATATTGGTTTAAAAAATTTATTTAAAAAATCAATAATAATTCAAGAAAAATCGAGAAAATGATAGCAAATATTGTCTAACTCACGTCAAATATTTTGTCGAAAATATTATCTCGTTAAAAGTCTCGTTTTGTATTCATTTTCGAGAATTTTTTAAACAACTTTCTTCATTATTTAGGTAATGAGTTGTAGGGACTTATAAACATATAAAGCATATCCTTATCTTATTGTGAGTTACTTTTGATTTGATATCTACAATAATAAAAGAATTAAAAAGATTTTCCCAAAACATGTTTTTATCCACGAAACTGACTTGAAACGTCTGCAGCACTGTAAGTATTAGCCAGAAAAACAATGTTACATTGGTTCTATATTCAAGAAAGGATAGATAATTACTGATTAAAAAGTCATGTAAATCAAAAGTGTTTTTTTTTTTTTTTTTTAGAAAAGGGGTGTGTTTTCCATATATTTCTTCTTTTCTATTCCACCCTACCTGCCTGATCAAGGTCACTTATCTCATACCGGACGGTTAAGTGCTGGATCAATGCTGTTTTTCTGTTTGTTTTTTTTGTTTTATATCTATTGTTTTATGTCTATTAATAATAATTAATAGAGATTTTACCTAATCTGAAATGTTAGTTTAGGTATACATTACAATAGGTAAATTTTATATTTTTAATTTAATGGAAATAAATAATAAAAATACTCTATAAAAACACATTTATGATTTGTACCTCGCTTCGGGGCATTACTTCATTATGGTTTATCATTTGAAAAAATTAAGTTAGACATCAAGTTAATTTTATATGTCAATATCTTTCAATTTCAATAAATAACAAAAGTTCTGCTCAGAAACGCAAAAAAATGCCGCATTGTGAAACTTTCATGGAACACCAGGGATGCAGCAGTGTCTACCAGACCTGTCTGTATCCGTGGCATTACCCACCAATTGTATTTCTCGTCATTGTATTGTGTTTCCAAGCGAAATTTCTCTTTCTTTATTTTTTTTATAGATTCTATCTAGTCTAATATGCTAGTTTATCATTTAAATTGTATACATTACAATAGATAAATTTTATATATTTAATTTAAGGGAAATAAATAATAAAAATACTCTATAAAAACACATTTATGATTGTATCTCGCTTCGGGGCGTTACTTCATTATGGTTTATCATTTGGAAAAATTAAGTTAGACATCAAGTTAATTTTATCAGTCAATTTTTTTGTGTTCTTTCCATTTAAGAAATTTCTATAGTCCACAATCCGCTCTACTTTACCAAAAGCGTGGATATCAATTTGTTTTTTTAATTTTGTCTGTAAATGCTAGAAACAAGACTAAAATTTTTAAAACAATTTTCACTTCGTTAGGTTGGGCATATATTTAGATATTTAAAATAATTTGTTCAACATTTTTTGAAATTTCTTAAATAATCACAAAATCGTTATATGAAACCCAAAGTTTACCTAAAGTTATCTAAAAACGATTATAAACAATATCAAATGCAGGAAATATAGATATATAAAGATGTATATAAAAACAATTAATTACAGAGACATTTCTCTGAAGTTATCGACAAAACCTATATATTTTCATGATATGAAAATGAGCAAAAAATATGCCAATCATACCCTTGAATGTGAATTTAATAAGGAAAATTACATTAAAATGACTAGGAAATAGAACGACCAGTACAGACTTTTGTCCCGAAAAAGTGCGTTTCGAAACACTGTGCAATGCAGTAAACCTCGTCAAAACTGGGAAGTCTTTTTTTCTCAGGAGCCACACTAACGTATTATTGTCCTTGCTGTTCCGGTGTATTATCATTTTCCTAACAAATAGATTTGTTTTTCAGACTCTATGCCGCATTTGCGGCAGAAGAGTCAGTATTAAATCATTAATATGCAGGGATAAAGTAAAATCTGACATAGAATAAGTCAATCGGATGTACGGATCAATATCAGCATGACTTGATTTTAATTAACTTTTTAAAATAAATATATCTTATACGGAGATGTTTTGAGCAAATAAATTAAAAGCAACTGCTACCTGATAGGAAGTTTAACAGAGCCTTCAATCTCCAGGAAATATTTTATTTTAAAAATGAGATGTCGTCGTTTCTCAAAAACATATATACATGTATGATCATTTTATTCTGAACTGTAAAGTTTTTGAGATATTAGGCTTTTTCAAAGAGTATTGGAGTGTGGCATTCGACCTTTTAAATATTATCGTCTTGTAATACATCACTTTATATTAATTCCTATCATATATACAATGCCATCATGTTATTATATTTTTTACAAAATGCATTTGCATAATTATTGTAATTAATAAAAAAAAATGAGGTTCTTTTTAAATAAAACAAGTGATCCATATTTTTCACTCAACAATAACTTTTTTCTATTTCTTTATTTATGTTTTATATAAAAAGAACCAAAAAATAAATTTATTCACTCAAATAAATACATATATAATTAAAAAAAATATGTTACATATTTATTTATCGTATTAGTACAGACAAGCAACCGCAAAAGTTATATAATCATAATTTTATCCTTATAATGTAAATAGATTATCTACTTTGTTTCTGTGAACCTTGTAGTTAAGTATGTTAAATCCTCTTCTATCTTTCTTAAAAACTTAATAATTTTCATGCTTCGTTAACCAGTAATTAATGAAAATTCATTGAATTGTTCGAAACGATTAAAATTCTCTCATTTATATTATTAATTTGTCATACTCAGGTTTCATCTTAACTTGAATAATTTTATATACATAATATACGGTATGTTAGGAGAAGATTCATCAGCTTTAGTTGCTTAGACGACACATATTCGTTCCTCATTCCTGCATTGCTGAATTCTCTTGCGGTTATATCCGTATTATTTTTAACTATACACCAAGAGAAAAGAGAAAAATGCAGAAGACCTCTTTAGAAGGTTGGCCAGGTTGTAATATGTTTTTTATAAATGCTATGAGTGTAACTTTAACTTATTATTTGGTATATAATTGACAATACTACACACTGCAAAAAATCATTATGGCTGCGGTTATAAGAGTATCAAGTCTCAAAAGTTTACCGACAGAATTAAACGAAAAAAAACAAAATATTTTTGACAACCGAATATGATAGTAGTGAGAGTTCCGAACAAAATATTAAACATTACCTAAGAAACCAACGACATTTCACTTAATGATTGCATTTCAGAACTCTAACTCGGTAATGTATTCGAAGGCTTTCCTTCATCTTTTAAGAATGCATGAATGCTCGCCGGTCTGCATTCACGAGTGTGCTACGCTGAAAGAGATTCGTTTCGTCCGAATTAATAAAGAACCGTGATCTCTTACTAATAACGATTCCTTTTTGAAATATAAGACTGCTTGTATAACAGGAGATTCGGAAAAGCCAAAGTATCTTATAGAGAATGGACGTGTTGGAACCGACGATATGAGAACATATTTCCATAAATCCTTACCCGGTCAAAAAAAAATACATAATACAACTAAAATATTTAATGGAAGGAATTAGTCCGGGTGGCGGTCATTAAATGAAACAACTAAATAGTTTCAACTATTTTATTGTTTGCCAACGTTTCGACCCCCTTTGTTGGTCATCATCAGGGCTGTCAGTTTCCATTCTCCCACCATGCGCCCTGATGATGACCAACAAAGGGGGTCGAAACGTTGGCAAACAATAAAATAGTTGAAACTATTTAGTTGTTTCATTTAATGACCGCCACCCGGACTAATTACTTCCAGTAATTCTCAACGGTCAACTAATTACATCCACTAAAATATTTAATAATGAAGCAAATTTAGGTGTAACACTAAACAAAGAATGATAAATCCAATATGCGCATTTAAGTAAATTAATCCACATATCGTGAATAATTAAGCTTTTGTTAATTAATAGCTTCCTTCTGCTTTACTCGATTTCATCTTTGTAGCACAATGTTCATCCTCGTTTTACAAATCAGGCCATTTTGTTTTGAACATGAAAAGGACCATTTACTGCATCAAATAGTTATAGTTTGTGACAGAGCGTTTTCGGAGCAATGTTTGGCTAATTTATTAATTAACACATTATAAATAATAATAGGCTTAGCGAACCTGAAGGTTCGATGCCGATACCACCAAATTCCGCCTACACAGGCTCGTCCAATGTTCACCATTCAAGCCCAAGCTCCCGAGATCAGCCTTAACGCAATCCTCCCATCTACTCTTCGGCCTACCTTTCGGACGCCTTCCAGTCGGATCAGCAAATACCAACTTTTTCGGAATCCG
This sequence comes from Piezodorus guildinii, assembly GCA_023052935.1. Lineage (NCBI taxonomy): Eukaryota > Metazoa > Arthropoda > Insecta > Hemiptera > Pentatomidae > Piezodorus > Piezodorus guildinii. Next base: position 101,444,434 of record CM041292.1, on the reverse strand, counting down.
CTCGTCATCGAGCCCAACAACTTTACTCGCCCATTTGAGTCTCCGCGATGCAATCAGCTCAATTATATTCACAGGATACAAGTTCCGCAATTCCGCGTTGTGCAACCTTCTAAACTCCCAAGTGGCCTCATCTCACACATAATAAATATTCAACTGATTTTTCTAAATATAAACCAATCTACGCTAACAGAAATTTATAGTTATATTTATTTATTTATTATTTATTTATTTATATATGCTACAATGGCTACTCGGACGAAATAATGCTTCGATATGTTGGGACGTTAGGTAAACTGTAATTCCTATACGGAATTAATACTTTTATATTAATTCATACATATATAAATATGTGGATACATTCCTTTGATTACCATAAATAATACCGGAGGTCTACGCATAGATAGATAAATATAAAAATTATTTCATTTTTAAGGTTCTGTGAGGTTCACAAGATAAAAATATGTTAGTCGTCAAAGTCGACGTTGATTTTAATCCTTTATCCTCGCAACCGCTTACCAATATAACTATGGAAGTTAAAGCTTGTCATATAAGGAATTAAGTCTATGAAAAAACCTGCTTTACCATAAGTGAATATTAAAAATAATAAGACAGTGATGCCAATATAGTAAGAATATAATTTATTTGTAATTGTCCATTCAAGAAAATAACACAATCTACCACTCAATGGCTAGAAGTATTAGATTTGTAAGATGTAATTATAATGTAAATATAATTTATTAACATATATGAGAAAGTTAACTCTTCCATTTGTGACAAGGATTACGTTTCCAACATGACATTGTGATGGTATAAGAATATAACGACCTTTTTGAGATGTATAAATACGCCCCAATATATCTGGTTGCTCCATTCACACAGTGGACTTATCAATCAAGAACGTATTGCTTATTTAATAATAATAATAAAACTTTATTATGGGACTATGTCCCTTAAGAATAACAGAAATGAACAGTAGATATTCATATATATGCCTGGCCAATAAAATTAATTTTATTTACAAATGTGCAAAAAAGAAAAATTAAACACTACCTAGACTTATGTACATTCATGTACAAAAAGTATGGATAATAAATATATAAAAAATATTTATATATAGTGTTTAAATTATTTTCTATTTTTTTTTTTTTTTGATAATTTTTATTCGTTAGGGTGGAGTGGCCCCCTGAACAACTTTCACTTTTTTAATTAGATGATATGGATAGTTTTATGAAATCTACTAAATTAGAGGAGGAAAATATCGGCATTTAAGCCCTATCAGACCATTTAAATCAGAATGAAAATTACATGATATTAAAGCCCATTAAATTTTACATCCATATAGAGAGTTTAATAAAAATCATTAGAGCAGTTGTTTGAGAAAATCGAAAAAAGGCCTAAAATGTATGGTATAAAGTGGCTCTTCCGGCTGGCCGATTTTGATGAAAAAGTTGTTGTACCATCTCGGGCGTATTGTTTTTTAAATATGAAGTTTCAATTTCTTAAGAGTTTTTGTTTTTTGAGCTGGACTTACTCAGACAGACCTTGGTCATTTGGGCTCATTGGACCTTGTAATGTGTGTGTATTTCTGTCAAAATATGTAATTCGAAAATTTTCCAGATCGCAATACTTTCCCTTACTATATATTTCAGTGAAAGTAAAAAAAAAGTAAAAATAAAATCTTAAACTTAATATACATCCATATAGATGATGAAGGATCATCATACCTACTTGTATATATCCTATATCTTTCTTTAATATCTTTCAATTAGAATATCTGTTCATAGACCGTGTTAGGCAGTGATTTACTTTTATTTACATACTCTAGTGCAAGGGTAATTAGTCGCAGCATCTTAGATAAAACAGATTGAAGTAATTTATGGATGTCTAGTTAGTTTTAAAACTTTGGTCTGTAAATATATCAAGAGGAGCGTTAAAATGCACAATTAATCATTATTCTATCAGTTCATTTTATCTGTCGAGGTAAATGGCAGGGCATATTCGTACTTATTGATCGAAATTTCTTTCATTTTTGGCCAAAATCACCGATTATGTTTGTATAGTAAGTGGTTGCTTTGAATAATTCTCTGCAGAATTGTGCATCAAATAATGATTGCCGAATCTTTGGCGTCGCCACCAGAAAGTCTGGCTTTTCTAAACAAGGTTTGCACTTTCTCATAATTTTATTAGTTATGTTCCCTAATTTATTTAAATAGCGAAACAATAAATACATTTATATACACGAAATGTTTACTTAAGTTAACGTATATTAGATCGAGTATTTGCAGAAACTAACATACTTTACATTAAATAAATGATTGTCATATAAATCATGATAGAAAAACATGGAAATTGTTTTTGTTTCTTTTTACAAAATTATCAAATCCTACTTCTTTACATAAAAAAATAAAAAGAACAAAACAATAAAACTAGATCGATCCATTACTTCTAGTTATTTTCGATGTACATATAAAATGAATGACTTATTTTATCTCCAATACCTTATTGCCCAAGATAGGGGTAGATTGTATTATTTCTCAATAAAGCAATATTATTTTAATTTAAAGTAATTTTTGGATAGCCATACAAGCATACGATGTGCTATCTAGAAATAATACAGTGAAAAAACACCACAAAACCAATGTATTCTATCTTTGTTTCTATTCAACAAAAGCTCTTAAGAACTTCGTGCATTCGTTTCGAGAGATTAAAATAAATGAAACGTCCTTTCAGAACAAACTAATAACCGTACTCCTTTACAATAAAATTAAAATACTTCTTTTTTTCGACCGTCAACTCCAACAAATTAAACTTCAAAATTCTTTTAATATTTTATTTACTGCAGTTGTTTAAATTAATTAAAGCTTATCTGTTGTTATTTAGAGACTCTAGAGTTTGTGAAAGATTTCCATTTGCAGTCTCATAATTTTGTGCTCAGTCAGAAAAATGATATTAGCCACTTTTTTTTTTACATGAAAGTTTTTCAAAATCTGGAATTTCATTCTTTTATTTCTATAAGGTAGAGATGTTTACTCTTAAACTGAAAGAGAAACACTTATGAAATTTACCCACCTTCTAAACAAAAATGAATGACGCTCCAGAATTATACTGCACCTATCACCTAGCCCTGATGTTATGTTTTTCCGAGCAATGATTCACTATACTTATAAAAAAAGTTTTCAAACACTGGAGGATTTAAAAATGGGATTGAATAAGCTAAAATAAAAAAGTGTTTGAAATAAGGCTATTACACGAAAGTAAAGTTGACTTGTTATATTTTGAGTTTTTTTTTTTTTTTTGTTAAATTAAAATTTATTTATATTTTTAATCAGTTCGTCATTTGTAATATTGAAAATTATAGCAATAAAGAAACAAAAAAGTGATTTCTTTTAAAATATACGATTTTTGTTTTGTTTGTTTTTAGGACTAACCCCTCCCCTCCCCCCCAAAAAAAAATAAATAAAAAATAAACTCATGTATGGAGTACTTTCATTACTGATTAAAATTTGACCTTACAAAAGAAAAATAAATAAAAAAAAACTTTATTATAGTAATATAAATTTGACAATTAAACAGAAATTGAGTAAATTATATATTGTAGAGGAAGAGCAATATAAAAAAAAAATCAAAACAAAACGATCGTACTTTGTTTTGTCGATCTAACAAAAAAAAAACTTAAATAAAATATATGTATAATGTTTCCAGCCGAAACCCAAAAAAGAGTACCGGCTGAGAATTGAATAGCCATACTTCTGATTGACACAAAATTATTGAAAATATTGCACTGTATTTCGAAAGTTAACCCAATAAAAAATACGATTTTGATCATTAATAAATATCTCTCATATACACAGTTTCTAAATCAATGTCGATAGAATGTGAAAAACTCTCATTTCTAGAAATAGTGACTTATACCATTTTTCTACCTCAGCCTAGAATGTTTTAAGATATATTTATGCACTATAAATATTTATATATTGATTTTTTTTTTGGGTACATTTAGCGGTATGAATTTCTATCAATAATGATTTCACGAGACATTAATAAATTAGTTAATGATGCTTTTGTGTAGTTAACATTAAACAAATACGAACGGAGCCAACATCTAGTTTGTGTTTTATCATATACCTCATTACATCTTCTTGTTGTAGTGGTTATTAACATAATATTATACAGAGTATAAAAAAAAATAATAATAATAAAAAATATAATTAATAAATTAAAAAATAATAATTAAAAAAAATAAAAATATTAAATGAATTAAAAAATCAATAAATAAATAAAAAAATCAATATTACTTTATATGTATATAAGCTGTATTAATTTGATTGTATAAGGGGGAAACATATTTTGGCTGTTAATTTAAAATTCATAACTCATTATTAAAAAAAAAACAATTAGTATATGGCGTAAAACACCACGGAATTAAACGTATAATCATCAACCCTAACCTAACCTCATATACCTCACAGAAGTAAATATGCACAGGTTCCGCGGTTAACAGGTTCCTGTTTATAAATAATTAGCATAATTATTTGAGGCAAAGATCTGAGATCCCGGATCTAGATTCTCGGGTGCTTATAGTTCTTACAAAGTATTGCTTATGGTGTCAGAATACATAACCTTTTTTTGTGGAATAAGATTATACTTATCAATATTTATTTATTTTGGTTTATTCACTTTTCATTGAACTAATCTTTAACTATAAGAAGAATAGACGAAATACATTTTTTTAAATAATATTTTTTTTTAGAGATTGGATTTACTTAAATATCAATCTGAAAGAAGTCACCTGAATCCGGCAAAAATAACATACTAACAGTGCACAATAGTAGTATTTAAAAATTCAATTTCTTAAGAGAAATCGCTAAAAATATTAAAAAATAAAAAGTATAGAACAATAGTTGGCAAGAAAAATTTCATCAGATATTTAGAAGTTTTTTTTTCAAACTGCCTGGGCACCGGTCGCTGATTAAGATCTAGATTTCGCAATTGAACGCTTGACAGAACATACCTGATCTCCTTTACCGAAGGGGGAAATATCTATTCGATAAATCTAATATTGGTTCCTTTTATACGAAAAATCTGTTTTATTATTTCAGAACTTCTAAGTGGAATTATTAGACTTCTATTGTTTACTCCTGTAATATTTACAGATTATGAGTAACTATTAAACCTCTTTTTTATTATAACACTTACAATTACTAAAGTAGATCGCATACCATGAAATGTGACCATTAAAATAAGTGATTTTCGATCCTTTTATTTATTTTTTTTAATTTCTTTTAATGAGGTTTAACATAATTGCTCTGCAGCCCAAGCTGTAAAACTCATTAAAACGGCGTTCGGAAAAGGGTGTAGTATCGCACAAATTATTCATTAGTGATTAGAAAGTTTTGCTACTTTTTGCTTAACGAACCTTTGGATAACTAACCAAGATAGCAAGGCATCCATTAGCAATTGAACACGATAAACTAATACATGTGTTAAGGATAAAAAAACGTTGAAAAACTGTTTAAGAACTTGTATCATCAAAAACTTAGAATGTAAAAACAACATAACCTCAATTGGTTAAGGAATCTATACTCCCATCGACAATGCCAGACCTTATTTTCCATGAAATACCGTAAAATAACTAAAAGAGAAATGTTACAAAGTCCTTCCACATCCACTATATTCACCAGACTTATATATAACAAATTTTAATTTGTTAACAAATTTAGACTTTAAAAAAAATTTAAACTTAGTAATAAGTAATTTTTTTGAAAATGTTTTTGAGGTCTGAAACACCGACTTTACGTCTCGCAGAACATCGATTTATTATAACACAGAATAAACAGAACAAAAAAAAAAAAGTTTCATCATTAAATAATTTTAGTAAATAACCTGTCCTATATATTTTTAGATGTGTATATATATATATATATATATATATATATATATATTTTTTTTTTTTTTTTTTTTTTTTTTTTTTTTTTTTTTTTTTTTTTTCCTTTATGAACTTTATAATGCAGTTTCTAATTTCGTTAACTCAATCCCAATATTTCTTCACATATTATTCGATTCCTTATTATTTAAATAAACAAATATTCTCATATTTAATATGCATTAAGCATAAAGTTCACAGTAAGCAAACATACAATTTTTGAAAGAAACCTTCATTATTTATAACTCACATATATTTTGAACCCATAATCAACTCAAGCAATTATTTTTTTTAATTATTTTGTAATTAAAAAAATATACTTATTATTTAATTATTATACACAAGTAATAACTAAAGAGGAGTATGACACTGGTATCATTTAAATCCCGGATTGTTCCCGCCTTCATAGCGCTTGGGCAACGGTATATATGACACTTATGTTTATTATTAATATTTCATTAATTATTTACTGTCGTAGTACTTATGTGTTCCTTATTAGGTTTATATACTGAATTTAAGTATTTTAATTATGTTAATTTATAATGAAATACAAGACTCTAAATAAATAAATGTTTGTTTATACGGAAGGGGAGGCGTCGTAGTCTAGTGGGTAGAGCGCTAGTATACTGTGGTCCGGGTCCTGGGTTCGAATCCGGGATTTGGGGGAATATTGTTATTCTGTTATTTCAGCTGGGGGACGATCCTGGGGTATGGAGACCCTCCTGTGGTAGACACAACCTCTTTAAAGTGGGTACCAAAAATGTAGAAAAACCCTGGCGGCTGAGCGTGATCTTGGCCGAAACATCTCATTGCACGGCCGTTGGCCTAGAAACAGTACGAATCTCTACATATACTAAGCCGAAAACTCTTCATGGGTTGTAGTGGTACAGGTTTTCTGTTTATACGGGAAAAATATTAAACAATTTTGCTCAACCCAGATGATTTAAATTCAGTCAAAAACCTGTTATAAACATTTTATAAAAATAAAGAAAAAAAGTTTTATTTGTTAAAAGGATACATCAATATAAAAAAAATTGGTAATTTATATAATTATTGAGGCTTTTATGTATATCAGTTTTTGTCAAGAGTAATGTTTTTAATTTGATTATATAGTATATGCCGAGGAAGGGTGAGGTAACCTAAAACTTTGATTGATTGAGGGTATTCAGCATGAAGGAATAAAAAAAATATTTGTTTACTACCGATCATTATCAAATCCTTATATATAATATATATATATAAATGAATTTAAGTTTTTAATAAAAAAATAAATGAAATTACCGCACTAAAAAAGTGAGCAGATTAAAAGTGCAATTACAAAAAAAATGGTATAATGTAAAGGTTTTTTTTTATGTTCAAGCACTTTGTGTCAGCAATGTACAAGATTTTTTTAATTTGATTGAATTGTAATATATCCCCAGGATGTGAAAGGATTGATTCAGAAAATAAATCATGGAGGAATAAAAAAATCTGCAAATTATTACACAATGGTTCATTATTGACAAATATAATTATTTATAAAGTTGTAGATAGGCAATCACGTAATATGAAATGCAATAAATGATTAAAAGGGAAATGGCAAAGCACCACTGCTAATTTCAAAACGCAATCTCTCTAGTTCTTAACCAATTTTTGTGATTTTTTTTTTTCATTTTGTAGACAATTTAATTCTCTAAGAAATAGCACTAACAGCAAAACCTTTTTTGTGATTAAATTTGATTTTTCTGTTTTTATGTAGTTATTAATTAATAGAAACTGATTTTTTAATTCATTATTAGGTTCTAGGCATCTTTAAACGTAAGCCCTCAAATTTTGAAGATGGGGTATTTTTTTTTTTTTTTTTTTGGATTACATAGGTTCGTTATTAAAAATAAAAACCCGAAACATCTGTTAATTACCGATATGCATGAACACAATTGAGACGTTGATTTTCAAAAGGCACTAAAGGACATTTTTTATGTTGATTTGAAATATTTGATTGTTGATAAATTGATTTAAACTAACTAATCAGATTTATTTGAATATTCTATTTATTTTACCCAATGAACACTCAAGTCCTTTAAAAACGTTATTTAGAAATTTAATAATTTTCTAAAGGAACTAGTTACACACTTAGTCTTGTTCCTTATCAAACTAAACCATATTATTTCATAACTTAGAATAGTGTTATTAATATTTTTAAAAATAAAATCTAGATTTTAATGCGAAAAAAAAACAAATAAGTTAGTTTAATAATATAGTAATGAGAGATTTTTGTGCTTCCTGTAAAATTCCCTAGAACGGATATAATACCTTTTCGTCTCAATTATTACGTATTGAAATAAGATAATTATGATTTTTAATATAGGAAATATTAATGACCATATGAATAAGTTTTAAATATGTTTTATCGATAATTTTTAAAAATTACTGCAATATAATATGGAGGAGAGTAAAGTACGATTTAAAAAATATTGTGAATTGTTTTTATCGGTAATAGTTTTTTTCAAGAGTGTACTAGAGTTTTTTATTCAATTAAATCTTAATATCCGGATGTGGAAGAATCCCGAAACGTTGATTGTTCAAAAAAATAAAGCAAGGGGAATAAAAAAAACGTCAGTTTACCACTGCTATGCATTAACATAATTCTTCGGAACTGAAATAAGAACATTAAGAATTGTTATTAGGAAAATCAATTGTACGATTTAAAAAATATACTGAAATGTTTTATGAATAACAGTTTTTGTCAAGAATGTATCCTTAGAATGTAGTTGAATCCCAAAAAGTTGACTAATTAAGTAAATAAAACATGAAACAAAAAAAAAACATTTGTTTACTACCTCTATGCATTAACGTAATTCTTCCGAATTGAAATAAGGTAATTAGGATTTTCTATATAAGAAATATTGATAAAATACTAAAAATTTAATATTAAAATACTACAATATAATATCGAGGAGAGTTAAGGTCAGGTGTAAAATTTAAAAAAATGTAGTGAAATGTTACGGGTTACAGTTTTAGGCTGATTGAGGAATCCCAAACATTGATTGTTTAAGGAAAGAAACATAGAATAATAATGAAATATTTACTAACCCTATGAACAAAATTTTAACATTTTATAAATTTTTATAATTAAAGGACTTAAATAAATAAACAGAAAAAAAAGGAAAATAAATCATAGAAAATATGAATTTTTGGTATATTTAGTAAGCAATTCAAGTAAAGTTTAAACAAAATTTCATCAGCTTTTAGAGGATTTTGTTCTTATTCCCTCAGCATATTAGGACAATTTTATATATTTTATTTTAATCTTTTTGTTTTGTCTATTAATTTAAATACGAAATTAATACTGTATTTTTGAGATATTTTCAAATGCTTTGAGAAACCGAGAAAAGCATTGAGAAGGATATGGCATTTATTAATCTGAAATGGTCAACTGGAATATTCTTAATAATATATGTATATAATAAAACACACATATTTACTCACAAGATCGTCGGCGATGATGATGACGATGTGTGGCCGGGGCGACCCGAAGGCGGCGGCGCCGACCACGAAGAGGCTGAGGAGTAGGAACATGGGCAGCTGCAGACTGAACTACTGTCTCCTTCCACCACTCTCAGCTATCCCCCCTGTCGGCTCTGAACCGGCAACTGTAAGCAATCCACTCCCTAGCAAACTTTTATAGATCCATCTTAACTGTTTAGCATAGGATTAACATATTACTAATGCATGCACCACATGAACAAGGAAAAAAATATTTCTATTTTTGTTTTTATTTTTTGGGGACAACAAATCACCCTAAATTTGGAGGAAAACCCATTAATTATAAAATGAAAAAAAAAAAAAATAGAAGCCTTTGTACGAGCGGTCGGATACTTAATGCTGCTCACACAAGCTCTATTGACTAGTAAACAAGTTGGACTAGGAATAAATTAGGAAAAGATCTGGATTATTCAATTATGCACTTTTAAGGAGACCCTGCCTAATTCCACTGAAAACCTTTTTGTTGAAGTGATATCCAATTTTGTAAATTTCACGATAAAACTACTCATTCAACTACATATATATATATATATATATATATATATATATATATATATATATATATATATATATATATATATAACAAGAAAAACACTAGCGGAATCATCAAAATTATAAGATAAAACTACTAAAACAAACTGTAGTATTGATCTCTTGATCCGAGTTGAAAGTGTTTACAAAAGTCTTTTGGCTGATTTAGAATCGCTATATGAAAAAGAAATCAGGTATGGGGTGAACAATTCCAGCTTTTTACAAATTGACAAGCGACCACTGACAGCGTGGTAAAATTTAAACATAAATCTATCATGTTGTGTATTTTAGAATCCATAAGTTACCTAATTTATGCTCAATAAATTAAGAAACATCATTTCTCTATAAAACCAGCTGTTATATAAACTGTAAAAAAACAAAAAACATTGCTATATAAAAAAAGTAGTTACACAAAAAGTTTTTTTGTAGAAATCATGTGTTTTGTTTTGGAAAAATTAAGTTATAGGTGGTGAATCTGTTCAAAATATTACAATTTTTACTTTCTCTTACTATATATAGTAAGGGAAGTATTGCGATCGTGAAAATTTTCGAATTCCAGTTTTCAACGGAAATAAAGTTTTAGGGTCTCCTGAGTCCAAATAACCAAGTCCCGCAAAAAGGTCTGTGTGTGTGTGTGTGTGTGTGTCCGTGTTTGGTAACCCCCGAGCGGAAACGAAAAGTCCTATGAAACTGAAATTTCATATTTAAGACCACTATACGCCCGAGACGTTACAAAATCTTTTACATAAAAATCATCTTACCAAAGAGCCACTTTATAATATGCATTTTGCACATTTTTAAGGTTTTCTTAAAAACTGTTCCGACGATTTTGTTTAAACTCGCTATATAGATGTAAAATTTAATAGGCTTTAATATCGTGTAGGTTTCATTCTGATTAAAATAGTTTGACAGGGCTTAATTACCAATATTTTAAATTTTCTTCTTCTAAAGTACCTTTAATTTTGTATATTACATAAAAATAACCATATTATCTTGTTAGTATTGATAAATAAAATCTAAATATGCATGTTGAGCGATTTTGAAAAACAACTAAAGGAAAACACTGATAAAAAGTATTTTTAATGCATTTTTTTGTTTTTGAACATAAGAACAGTAATATATATATATATATATATATATATATATATATATATATATATATATATATTATATATATATATATATATATATATGATATACCGTGGAAAGCTTGAGATTTAAATAAAAATATTATCTCATACACAAGCTTTTAAAAGTTAATAGAGAGTAATAAAGATACGATAAAACTAAGTGATTATTAAGATAAAAATAAATAAGATTTTTTAATATAACATATGTTTATGTAGAAATTCCATTTAATTAATTCTTTAATGGTTTCACTTATTTTTATCTCTAATTGTATTTAAAATTCTATAATTGACGGAGGTATGTGAAAGTCGTGTGTTGCCCGCACCAGATTTTTTAATAAAACACATGTTTCTATATAAATTCAATTTAATTAATTATTTAATAGTTTCACGTATTTTTATCTTTAAGTGAATTTTAAAATTCTTTCATTGATTTTAAAAATGGAGGTAAGTGAAAGTCGTTTGTTGCCCGCACCAGATTTTAAAAAAATAATATCTATTGAGATATATTACAACTTTTTTTTCTAAATGAACAGTAGTAATAGTGATATGAGACCACATTCATACAATATATACAGAAAATAATAATAAAGTCAAAATTAATAAAATATAATATATTTACACAAAAAACAACAAATAAAAAACATCAACCTATAGTTGAGATAAATACAAAATGAGAAATAAATTAACATAATAAACACAATCACTACAGCAACATATATTTAAAAAAAAAACTGATTGACAGCATGAACAAAGATGAAATATAATCAACAAGCATTTATTTCAAACACCCAATACTCAAAACCTGAATCAAGGTTTGTGATAAATAACCATAGGGTACACCAAATAGACGATCAACATCAATATGCAATACATTCTACATTATATTAGGAGGATTTGAACATTAAATTATTTTTTAACGTCTGAACAATCATATTTTAAATTGCAAAATTTTAAAAATAATTTCGGGGTAGGAATTGTGTACTTACTAATAGTTGCTTTCTGCGACTCCTACAATTATTGGAGTTATATATATATATATATATATATATATATATAATATATATATATATATATAATTATAAATCTTAGTGATAAAGATATATAATACAAATAGATTATAATTTTTATTATTTTCGGTAATGTCTGACAGTGATATCAGTATAAATTCCGAATATAGAGTTGTATTTGTGGCAGAATTATTATTATATACTACTATAATTTTATTGCAGTAGTTATATTGTAACAATCACAGTTATATCGTTTATCAAACATTCATATGTATTTACCTGAAATTTTGAGGCACCTAAGGTTGGGCTAATCTTTTAAATTTTGTAAGGGATTTAAAAAATTTGGATGGGAATCTATTTGGGGTTAAGCACTTGCGAAACCCTAGGCCTCATGCCGGAATTGAAAGGTAATTAATTTCCATTTAAAGTTTAATCGTTCCAGTATTAGCAAAGATACGGTAGTTAGCACGTTAATGTTCGAAAGGAGACGGTGAATGTGTTCCAAAGGAAACTATTTCGATACTTAAAAAGTAAAGTCGTTTCCATGTGTACATTTGTCCGCCAAATCGTTTTATTTTTTAGAATATAAATTTGTAGAGTTCTGTTAAATAACTGAAGAGTTATTTTGTGGCTCATATGGTTCAGAACGTATAGCTGGTAATACTAGAAATTTCCGAGACCACTTCTCCAGGATTTTTGAAGTGTCGAATGACCTTTCTCAGACGAATTCACTGTCCTGTACATTTTCTTAGTATATATTTGTAGTCGGCGTTTAAACATCCAAGATGAACAATCATAAATCGATTAATCCCAAATATGATCTATGAGAACGACGTAGTTGTTATACACGAAAATCGAATCATTCTCTGAAATTCTCCATGGTATCAAGAAAACTGCGAGTAATATAAATATACATAGAGCTAATATAAATCCGAATATAGAGTTATAATTGTGGCAGAATTATGATTATACAATACTATAATTTTATTGATGCAGTTATATTGCAGCATTCACTGCTATATTGTATTAAACATTAATTTGTGTTTACCTGAATTCTTGAGGCACTTAAGGTTGTGCTAATCTTTTAAATTTTTGTAAGGGATTTAAAAAAATTGGATGAGAATCTATTTTGTGCTAAGCACTTGCAAAAACCTAGGACTCTTCCCAGAATCGAAAGGTAAATTCAATGCACGTTTTTTCTTTCTGTGTAAAAACATCTTGCAAACAATTCTTATTATAATTAATTCTTATTGAATCAAGCACATGCAAAAACCTAGGTCTCTTCCTAAAATCGAAAGGTAAATTCAATGCATGTTTTTCTCTCTGTGTAGCAACGTCTTGCAATGAATTATTTCATTGAAGTGTCTCTATCAGAATATTAATAATAAGGTAAATTTCAAATATCAGGGATGAGTTGCAGCAAGTAGTGGAAGATAATTGTAAATATCGTCATTTATGGTTATTCAGACTATTTAAATCGGAATGAAACCTACTTCATATTAAAGCCCATAAAAGTTTACATCAATAGAGCGAGGTTAATCAAAACCGTTAGATATATTTTCAAGAAAATCGTAATAAGGTGCAAATCGCTATAAGTAGTACTTCTGGTCAGCCAATTATAGTGAATAAGTTGCTAAGCCATGTCGGGCGGTATAGTCTCAAACATGAAATGTGTTTCGTGGGACTTATTGTTTTCGTACTATACTAGACTTACCACACACACACACACACACGCCTTTTTGCGGGAATATAATTGTATTTTCGATGAAAAATCAATTCGATAATTCACGATCTCGTGGCTTTATCTTACTATATATTCCATTTATAGTTAAGTGAAAGTAAAAATGCGATTTAAAAAAAATATTTATGATATCACGTAATATTTTAAATTATCAAAAAACGTACATCATAAATTATTCTTACACTAAAATAATGATAATAATATTTACTAACCAAAGTTTCGGTGATTCACTGTTTAATAAAGTTTTGAGATATCGTCCTTAAACCTACCCTTGTCTATTTTAAGAACCGATGATTCAAATTGACTATGAAACTTCAAGGGAAAACGAAATCTCAGGCGAATCTAAACGAGATGACTGTTTCGTATATTTCTGCATCCTTTTCATCAAGTTTATATATTTAGGGAAACTAAAAGAAATGCGGCAATGCTCCAACTCCATTTTCTTTACGAGAAAATATTAAACAAGTGTGAGGATTATTCAGCTATTTATACTTTCGTTGTTTTATTATTTTTTTTATTATTATCCACTAGGAAACATCAAACATGTATTTTTCACTTCAATTTATAGTGACTCTATATCTATCCTACAGATTACATAAAAAATGAATCCATTTCACATACTTCTGTTGATTACTTAAAACTAGTGTTTAATTATACAACGACTAAATACTCATACGACGGAATACTACAAAAACAGCTTGTTTTCTTATCACTCTTATTCCAATTATAAAGGTCTCAATTGAATAATAGTCTCAAAGTTAAAAAAGAAAAAGAACATATTTTGGACGATTAAATAATTTTAGGGCTGGATCAGCCGTTTCCTAAAAAAAAAATAAAACAAATAATTGGCTACTTGAATAATTTTAAAATTTATTTCTGTAAAGATGGTTATGAAACCCCATCATATGAACTACATTTATTCAATATGATTCAAAATTGAAAATAATGTATCAGGAATATATTATTAGCCTTTATCCACGAAAGTAGATAAATTGCTAGACATCCCCAATCTTAAATCAATATTATTCTGACGAGTTCAGCGTATTATTCGGTGTAGAGTTCACTAAACTCAACAGATATAATTATTTTAGATTTTTTTACTTTAAATCTATTTCCTCCTTTCCGACCCAGTTCCAATGTATGGTCAGGTCATAGTCGTTACACAGCGTTTGTTTTCACCCGATTTAGAATTATTACTGACATATTTAAGATTAATTCACTTTATCCTGATTTTTTTATGTCCAAAGACTTTCGCTTTTACTAGTAGAGTTATGTTCTTTCACGAATCTTTGAATAAAAAATTCCTTATTGACGTAAACAATATATGTATATATATATTCGCTAGGTTAAGGAAAAAAGAAATATCAATTGTAATGTTCATACTGTTCACTTCGTAAATTTCTACATATAGTTGTGACCTGATTATGCATCCTAAAATATGTATTCAATTGTTAAAGTTTTATTATACTGTGTATTAATATGTAAGGATTATTTAGAAGAAGAAAATTTAAAATGTCGGCATTTTAGCCCTGTAAGACTATATCAATCAGAATCAAACGTACATGATACTAAAGTCCATTAAATTTTACATGGAAATAGTGATCTAAATCAAAATCGTTAGAGCCCTTTTGAAGAAAATCCTAGAAAAGTGCTAAATGTACAAAGCCACTTTTTTGGTTTGATAATATTGTAGAAAACGTTGCTGTGACATCTCAGGTATCAACTAAAATATGATATTCTATTTTCATAAAACATACCGTTTTTGAAGCAGACGGACAATACACACACACAGACCTTTCTGCGGGATTTGGATATTTGGACTCAAGTGACCCTAAAACGCGTATTTTCGTTAAAACTATAAATTCGAAAATTTTCACGATAACAATACTTTCTTTACTGAATATTAGTAATATGGGTTAGTTAAAGTAAAAACGCGCTAGTAAATAAAATAAATATTTAATTTTATTACTGATCTGCTTTCTCATTATTATACCTTCTACTTATATGGCTGCATTCCATATTTGGGTCGTAAACATTGCAGAAAAAGGAACATTGCCGAATGGCAGTGAAAGGTTGTAACGTGAAACGGAAAGCTATGAGGCCCGAATAGGAATTTAGGGCACACTTAATTTTAGGGTGCAACTTGAACACCTGATTGATCTTTTTGTCATAGTAAGCTTTGCAACCAGTTCCTAAATACAGTCTCCTGCGTTAAAGACATTTAACTTTCATTCTGTCACACACACTACGCAGTTGTCGAGTTACTACAAATAAAATTTCTACAACGACCCTGTTTTAGTGAAATGCCTTTCTAATCAGGTCAAGCAAATTGCTCATTTCCGTAGTTAACTGTTCTCACAATTCATCGAGTAGTTCCATTTTTTTCTGACTTAAGGCATTGGAATGTTTAGACTTGTTTTGTAGCAGTCTCTATAACAGCATTAATAATATTTTTTATACAACTTTTTGATTTGTATGTGTTTGTATAAGTGTTCCTTGCAGTCTCAATTCATTGCAGAATATATTAATGGAACTAAATTTGAAGATTATAAATACAAGTAATATAACATGATGATAAAATATTGAGAGTAAAATCAATTGCAATAAGAAATGACATAACGAAAATCATAGGAAAAAAATATACTGAACCATTCCTGGTCACTAAAGGTCTAAAGCAAGGATGTTGCCTCTCTCCAACACTTTTTAATATTTACGTGGAACAAACCCTAAGATTGTGGAAACAAAAGTGTAGAGGAATGGGTGTGGAGGTTGGTGATGATACACTTTTCAGCCTTCAGTTCGCAGACGATCAGGTTTTCCTAGCTTCGGAAGATTGCGATCATGAATATATGCTGAGGAAATTGGATGAAGCATACTCTGAGTGTGGTCTAGAGATCAGCAGAGAAAAAACAGAGTATATGCCATCCAACTCAACAGTCTCAACCATCTGTGTGGAGGATTGGACGATCCCACAGAGCAACGCCTTTAAATATCTTGGGGTAACCAAGATCAGTTCGGAACGATGACAAAAGATATTGAAAATAAGATTGCAAATGGTAGAAGAATAGTAGAAATCTTGAATGGAGTTCTGTGGAGCAGACAGGTGTCGCTTCTTACGAAAAAAAATATTTACCATTCCTTCCTCCTAGGTACCACTTTATATGGCGCTGAAACATGGACAGTGCTAAAATCGGCTGAAAGAAATTGTTAGCTCTGGAGATGGACATTTGGAGAAGAGCCTGCGGCATATCCAGGCTGCCAAGAATCCCTAATGTGGAAATAAGAAAAAAAGTAGGGACTGAGCTGAACATCTTGAATGAGATATCAAAGAAGAGACTCATGTGGTATGGCCATGTTATGAGGATGGAAAGGACGCAGTGGCCACATAGAATAATAAAGTACTTCCCGTAGAAGAGGCGAAGACGAGGAAGACCCGAAAAACGTGGATAGAGAGTGTGATGGAGGACATTTCGGCCAGAGGCTTGACGGAGGAGGAATGCAGGGACAGGGAGAACAGGCGTTCGGAAATACTAAGTTTCGGGATGTGACGCAAGTTGCAGAACCCGAGGAAAAAAAAAAACGAAAATCCTAGTTAGAATATGATAAATACTTAATACAGCCATGCATTAATTGAATATTTAAAAGGATTAAGATGAGTAACCCAGATTAACTGAATTATTTTCATACTGAGTTTTTTAATTTTTTTGATCGTGATTTTCTTTGGAGTAGTTGATATGGGTTGTTATGAGTCATAAATAGCTTTAAATCAAACTACTTCGATTTATGGGAGAAGTTAGTTGAAGGTGAAGTCAAATAAAACACACAATTAAATGTAAACTTTATTTAATAGTGCCGATGTTTCCGCCTAAATTATAGCCCTCCTTCATGGCGACTGAAGGAGTAAGAGTCAAAACAATGATACAATCGCCAATCCAATTCGTTAGGTAATCCAATTCAATCGCCCTGAAGAAGACCTATAATTTAGGCCGAAACGTCGGCAGCATTAAATTAAGTTTACACTAAAGTGTGTGTTTATTTGACTGCACCCTCAACTAACTTCTCCCATATATACACACACTAGTGTATATTTAAAATGTTTATAGGATCCTAAGGATGGGTGAAATATTCCGAAACTTTGGTCACTGATATTTTTATTTTAATAAGAATTTTTTTTGGAAGAATTATAAACTATTTCTTTTCTACTTCAGTATCTCTACTGGATAAGGATAAAAGAGGATTTGATTTATTTAACTAAGAATCAGAAAATCTCTTCATTAAAATTAATATTTTAAGAAATGTATTCAAGAACATTTTAATAGATAATCAATGAACAATTAGAATACTCCAGTTTAGTAGCAATAGTAATGATATACTAAGTTCTTTCTTGCTAATAAACCTATATACGAACACTCAGATACTGATAATACAAGCATTCAATGTGTTATCAGTATCTGCGTGTTGTTTAGAAGCTAACAAGCCCGAACGATAACAAGCAGCTTGAAGTATTTCAAGTATACACTTATCGTGTATCTTGTACAATCGCCCTATTTCAAGAGTATTTTAGATTTATTAGTATAATAAGGTACAATGTACCAATTTTTTTTTCCTAAAAGGGAACTTAAAAATCTAAAAAAATCTTCAAATCCTTGATATTAAAATAGGGATATGATAAATCATCACATGGAGGCCGCCGTGGACTTGAGTGTAAGAACCTTGTCGCCATGGCAACCTCAAAGACAAATGACGCTGGTTTGCAACCCACCAGGCGATTCAACGGAATGAACCTCTATCTTCCCACCATAGTTATAATGGGTTGGATACCTACAGGATAAGCCGTCATAATTAGAATTACATAATTATAACAAAAAATGGACGTTAAACATAATCAAATAATAAATATATATGTGTGCGTGTGTGTATATATAGATATATGTGTGTGTTTGGGCGCCGTGAAGATAACAGAATTGCACCCTTGGGCAACCTTTGATTAAAGCACCAGCCAACTCTGGAAAATATAGCTGAATAACGTGATTGACTCTATTAATTTACCTTTGCAAAACAATTAACAGCTCATGTAGTCTGATGTATTAAAAATTAAAATTAAATTTGAAAGGAAGTTTAAATATAATACCGAACGCCGTCCAGACCAGAAAAAATGCCTCAGTTATCCATCACAAAAAAATTTTATCATAGCTTTTAAGTAGTATTATATTGTTAATGTCATTTAGTAGTTTTGTATTTGCATTTTTTTTACCTCTTAATTGTTTTGTTTACTGTCATCACCGGGTAAATGATGAAGTTGATATTTTTTAGGAAAGCTTGTACGCCGGTGTATACTAAGCTAATAGACTATAGCTTACAGGTAGGCTTTCGATCGTCGTCTGATACACATGTATTTTGTGAGCCCATACTTTTGGTTATCGGCTATCGGGAAGCCGTTTTTCTCGTTTATTTTTTAATTAATCAAGTAGAGGGACGGCTGCTCCCCATCGAATTTGAATAGTAGAAGTGGACCGCCTAATACTGGACGGCATTCGGTATTATATTTAAACTTCCTTTCAAATTTAATTTTTAATAGATCAGACTACTTGAACTGTTAATGGTTTTGCAAAGGTAAATTAATTGAGTCAATCGTTATATAGCCAGATTTTCCAGAGTTGGTGCTTTAGGGAAAGATCGTTCAAGGGTGCAATTCTGCTATCCTTATTATATATATTCTTTTCTTTTCATTATCCACTGGAAAACATCAAACATCTATTATTCACTTCAATATATAGAGACTCGATACCTGTCCTTCAGGTTACATGTACGATAAATCCATTTCACATACTACTGTTAATTACACACAATTACTTAGTTGTGTATGTTGTGCACTCATGAGTATTTTCGACAGAAGAATGACCTAGGTTCCAGACGTAAAACAGAAATAATTATTACTTATACTTACTTAAGACTATTATTAGTATTATATTCTTCATTAACGATCCACTATTTAAATTATTCAACGATTGAATACAGATTCTTTTGCTAATACCTATTGCTAATAATGTAACATATATAATATTTTAGTGCCATAAACTGGTTTCTTTCCTTTCTATCCGCTCGAACTCAAACTGTGATAATCCCAAATAAACCTTAATGATAATAACCAAATAAATCCCTCACCTATTCTGCTAACACATGGAGTTCCTCAGGGATCTGCTCTCTCTCTCTCCAATCCTATTCTCTATCTATGTTAATGACCTACCCAATGCCATACTTCACTCTAAATACCACCTATATGCCGATGATCTCCAAATTTACCTCTCCTTCCATCCTTCCGAAATGCCTGAGATGGTCCAAAAATTACAAGAAGACATTGACAGTATCAATTTATGGGCCATCAAGAATGGACTAAAACTTAATGTTGATAAAACGAAAGCTATCCTCATCGGTTCCAAACATCTGCTCAACTCCCTTTCCTGCTACCCCTTACTCTACCTTAATCATAGACCTATCATCTTCCAAACGTCCGTTAGAAACCTTGGCTTATTCGTCGACCAAAACCTATCCTGGAATAATCACATTTCGCAAATTTCTCGAAAATAGCCATTCTTAAACAGTTCCTCAGATTACGTGATTTAATACCCCTTAAAACCCGCCAGCTCCTAGTATCCTCTCTCATCTTCCCCCACTTCGATTATGGCTGCCTGGTGTTTGGCGGACTGTCCGAGATGCTTGAGATGAGGCTGAAGAGATTAATGAACTGTTTTATTAGAATCATCTTCGGAATCCCTCGGCGCTCTCATGTCTCAGCCTGGTATGCCGAGTTGAAGTGGTTTTACCCTAAATTCCGACGGCAATACTTCCTAGGAACTTACCTCTACCAATCCTTCAGAACCGAAAAACCCCATCTATATTTACAATTTGTTTACCCCACTCTCCTCTGTCCACTCCATCAACACAAGATCTCAACCCTTGAACCTGCTCATTCCATCCCACAGAACTGCTTCCTTTAAGAGATCTTTCGTCATACGTGCATCCTCATTTTGGAATTCCTTGCCCATGTCGATCGTACATGCCAATCCTTAACTTCCTTCAATTATCACCTATTTATCCATCTCCTCGAACACCAATCTGCCGTGCCTTTATAAACTTAACTATCTGGCCTCTTTATTTTTATCTCAATTTTCTTTATTTTATTTTTTGTTTTGATATATTTTATTATTTGGATTTATTTACGGTTGTAATATGACTTTGTGCTTGTATATATTTATGTATATGCGTGTGTGTTGTGTGTGTATATATTTATATATATGCAGATCCATATATATCATAATGTGTAATCCATAAAATGCTGTATATAATCTGATAAATTCTACATAGCCAGAAGCAAAATCTTATATTGTACATTTATATTATTCTTAGGGGACTAGCTCTCCCAGAATAAAATTTCATTTCAATATTTTTGGGACTTTACTATTCTATCAAAAACCTTAGACTAAATATACGCTCACGAGGGTACGTCAACAAAAATTTACTTACACGGGTTTATCATTCCATAAAGATCTACCACTATGTACTGTTCAATACAATATCTACACTTGGTAAAAGGAATTTTATGACGAATTTCACAGTCATCAAAACAAATTAATAAAAAACCGGGCGACAACGTACAGAGTTGGAACTCACCAGAATATCAGAGAAAATGAGTTGGCTGAGAGATCTCCTTATGCAAGACCCTTTTTACATGTTCACTTTAGGAGGATATGTATTGACGTATCCTTCTAACGTGAAAACTGGGAACTGACTTCCCAATGTCAATGTATATATGTATATATATATAATATATATATATATATATATATATATATATATATATATATATATATATATATCTGATATTTTACAATGCATCCTTAATTGTCGCGATATGAATTGCACGTGTAGATAATAATTATGTTAAAAAAAAAAAAAAGATAATCATGACAGGTATATACCATAAACGCAAAACAAGCATGTTATTCTAAAATGTAGGCAAATGCATTAACCAGCATTAATTAATTAGTGGTTAATGTTTTATGCTAACAGAATATAATTAAAATATTTGTTAAGTAAAGTTATTAGCCAGCCTGGTTAATATACTATATGTACTATTGACAAAAATAAATTTGACTTTTATCCATGATTTTTAATGGAAGGGACTAATGTTAATCTTTATGACCTAAGCATTTTCTTTTTAAGGGGAAATTATTTCATTTTAAATTCATAGTTACTAGTTCAACTATTATTTATGAAGAAAATTTAATTTCACCTTTAACAAGTTCAACCATCTAATCATTCAAATATGGACTATTAACTGCTATCTTTGAATTGTTTTGTCAAAAGCTCGTAAATTATCTATAGGCAATTTGCTCACAAACTCATATATTTTACACGAATCCATTTTATAGTAAAAACGATACCACTACTCGTATTTTAAGTTAGCTTAGCAAAGCAATATTAAATTTATTCTTTTACAATTTACGTTAATTACAAAAAATAGCATGATTTTATGTCATAATTATTAATAGTACCTCAAAATACACAGAAATAATAATAATGGTTTTTCGAAATCGTGTGAGTGTTTTTAAACATTTTTTTTTTTTTTTTTTTGGAATTCTGGATCGTTATTTATACGTTCAAAGGATGCTGGTTTCCTCAAAGTATAATTTACGATCTTCTACAAACACAATAACAAACATAGATGTTTATTATTCTTAGCAATGTGAAATAAATATTTCTGGTTTCCGTCATATTTGATTCAAACTTATGCAAATCATCAGTTATAAATACCTTGTGCCCTTTAATAGTGGTTGGTGAAGTAAAAGAGAAAAATATATTGGTAAATAAGACTCAATAGGCTACTGAACCTTAAACCTTGAAGCTTTCATGTTTTGGCTTGCGATCAAGAAATATCAAAGCGTTGACTGTACACAGCGTCAATTTTTATTTATTTGTTTCCCTTAAATATACTTATTAAAATAAATTTAATAGATTTAATAATAAATAAATTTAATAGATTTAAAATAAATACATATAGTAAATAAACGAGAAGCAGTCATGATTCAATAACGAGAGACATATATTGAGAAACTACCATTCATAGCACTCAAATAACTAGTAGTAAATAAGTTATTAGTTATTCATTCTGTAATGTATTGAAGACGCTGAGGGGAGTTCATTATTAAATAATTTTAATATTAAACAATAAAAGATAACGAACCTTTGTCGGCAAAACATCAAAAGGCGTTTAACTCCATGGGACCCCCCAGCAAAATGTACCTCGGGAAACTTCCTAGACACTTGGACAAAGGACCCCCGGCTTGGGACACTTCCCAGATCTGCCCCGCCTGAGCTGACGACGAGAAGGAGAAGATTCGAAAAGGGCAGTCAAGTTCTGTCCTCAAGAAGAGGCAGTCTTATTCCATCCTCAAGAAGATGTGAGTAGGTTTCCATCTAGAAGAAGAGATGTCCGTCTGGGGGTCAGAGAGAGCAGCTGGAGATCTAAGAGCCTAGAAGGGGTGACTAAGATTGATTCCACCACCGACAAAGTATTTAAAGGTATTTCTCTGTTATGTAATATTGTATAGCAAAGGTAGTAGTAAAAATGTCCCTCAGTATTCTCAATCAAAGTTCTAAGCAATGTATTAATATAATGGATATGTGTAAGTTAAAAATTATAACACGGAAAGGAAAGGAAATCCAATGGTATTATTTAATGTAGTTTATATATGGATTAAATATATCTAGTAACCTAGTTTTTGAAGGCACCGCTGCCTTAGAGAAGCAGCTGGTCAAAAACGTAGCAATTCGATGTTTAGAAAGTTTTTTTTTGTAAAATTTTTATATAGTATTCGAAAAGGCATATTTTTTAAAATAAACTAAATTTCGATTGTCCTAATAAAAAACATTCGAACCATACGCCAAACATACTTCGCCTTATTTTACTTTTATGAGAATAACATATATTTACATTTTAAAAATTAAGTATATCTTCAAAATAAAATAGAATGATTGAGGATGAAAACAAAACAACTAGAAAACGCTAGAAATTATTACACAATGCTTTAAACGCTTTCACTTATCACCGTTGTTAAAACCAATTTAAGAATTTTCAAATTAATAGACAAAAAAAGGTTAAAGAATTAATTACGTTGAGTTTTGATGGAAACATTTGTTTTTTAAAATAATCTATTACATTATTATCTGAAATAATAAGTTAGTTTTATCGGTTTTTTTATCACTCTCCATTAACTTTTACAATTTTGTGTATCATATATGTTTTCTAAAATCATTACCTTTCCAATAGTATATTATACATATATAATACTGTTCTTATGTTCAAAAAACACGAAATTGTTTAAAAGATATTTTTGCTCGGAAAAATATCGGTTTTAAAACCCTTTCAGACTATTTCCATTAGAATGAAACCTAAATGATATTAAAGCCCATTAAATTTAACACCGATATCGCAAGTTTTATCAAAATCGTTTGAGCCATTTTTGGGAAAATTGTAAAAATGTGCAAAATTCATAATATAAAGAGGTTCTTTCTTTAACACAATTTTGTTAAAAACGTTTCTGTGACACCTCGACATTATATTTTTTTAAATATAAAATTTCAGTTTCGTACAACGTTTCGTTTTCGTGCTGGACTTACCACACACACACACACACACACACAACACATATGGACACACAGACATTTTTCCGGGACTTGGTCATTTGGACTCAAGGGACCCTACAACGTGTATTTCCGTCGAAAACTAGAATTAGAAAATTTTCATGATCGCAATACTTTCCCTTGCTATATATTTCTTATATAGGTAAGTGAAAGTAACAAAAAGTAATTCATACAGTTAGAGTGGAAATAGCCTTATGATATAATAAATTAATCGATTAAAAATTTTTGAATAAAGCCGATAAAGCAAACTATAGATATAATAATAGTAGTAATAATACAATAGATTATTCAATAAAACACATGTTTCTATTGAAATTCGATCTAATTAATTGTTTAAAAAAATATTTCAATATCCAAATGTATTAAAAAATTCCACAATTTATTTTAACAATGGAGGAAAGTGAAAGTCGTGTGTTGCGGAAACCAGAATTTTTTAGAAAGTTATCACTTAAAAATTGTACGGAAAGAACTAGTCTTCAAAAACTTGACGTGTCGATCGAATAAAATTGGTCTCTGACAGGAGTAAATGAAAACCAGTAGTGTAGCAAGTGAATAAGTTGAACATTTTTTCCTCGTTTGTCAATATTCTCTTGTATATGACTAATGCTTTTAAATAAATCATTATTCATTATTAAATTAAATAAATCCAGGGATCACTTGTAGCTGGGTGGCTAGCGTAACAGCCTCCCATGCTAAAGGTCACGGGTTCAAACCCGCAGGTGGTCCTAGGATTTTTTAATGGGAGTAAAAAATCCTTAGTTACGCCGTCCTTCGGAGGGGACGTAAAAAGGTGGTCCCGAGCCTGTGCGATGTCAGGTACTCGTTAAAGATCCCTATCCTAATAAAACCTGGATAGGCAAAATTTAGGACTCCCACTGTAGCATCGTCCAATTAGCCATAGTAGCATAAAGTGACGTTAAATAAATAAACAAACAAATAAATAAATCCAATAATGAAGTTATTCTTGAAGAAATTTACTTTTAATCGTCACACTACATTATGCAATAAGTGGTAAAGAAGATATTTTTAATCGCTTCATTAAAAAAAAAGATAGAAGAAAAAATATATATGTATATATAATTTACAGGATTTTAACAATAAAATATTTGGATACATATTTTACCACTAACCTTCCCGAATCTCCGCATTCTACCAGCAATGTTCGAATATATTACCATGGTTTCTGCAACTGCAATAACGAGCAGAACCACAATCGAAACCGCAACCTACTACTATAGATTGTTAGTAATGACTTTCTTTTTCACGTGACTAAAATATCACGTTTTATTTTTACTTTTTTAACAGATATAGTTTTTTTTTCCTTTTTGTTTTTAAAATCACGAAATAAAATAAACAACACTAAAATAATATCATTTCAGTATAACTTATTGCAAAAACTTTGAAAAAATTAATAATTCATAAACAAGAAATCAAGAAACCTAAACGATTAATTTAATGATCTCTTTAAAACGACTATTACAGTTTTTTTTTCGCATTTTTTATATCAGAGCGTAAACAGTGACGCACAGTTAAAAAGTCACTCAGATTAATTATATATTAAAGCGTAGATCTGGCCAGCACTGCTGCATAAAGCAGCTACATGGGTATACAAGTTAATGTAAATTGAAGAGGCTCCAACAGCTGTAGAACAGTGCAGAGTGGGAGAAAATCAAGTTAATGGAACGGCGTGGTCTAGTAGGTAGAGCGCTAGTCTACTGTGCTCCGGGTCCTGGGTTCGAATCCCCGCTGTGGCGGAATATTATCTATTCTCTTATTTCAGCCGGGGGAGGAAGGAGGGCGATCCTGGGGTATGGAGACCTCCTGGGGCAAACACAGCCTCAATCAAGTGGGTACCCGAAAATGGGGAAAAAACCTGGCGGCTGACCGTGATCTCGGACGAATCACTTCATTGCACGGCCGTTGGCCTAAAAACAGTACGAATCTCTACATGTACTGAGCACAAAACTCTTCATGGGCTGTAGCGGTAGTTTTTTTTTTTTTTTTTTCATGATACTAAAACACCATGATATAATTTGATCGATCATCGGTTTAAAGATTTGACGCCATATTTTTTCTATTTTAATTTAAGCAAAATCCTAAAATATGCCTCGTATTTTATAATTTTTCTTTTGTTTGTTCTATAGGAATAATAAAAAAAATTTGTTAAGTTTAATTAGTCGTTTTTTTTGCCTATAAACAATAATTCCTTATAAATTCTGTAATCGTCGTAAATTCTCGAGCAAATGCAATCATAAACGCAGAAAACTCTATAAAAGCATATAATAGGTCATTTTTGTGGATTCGTATGCTCCTATATAGAGTAAATTGAACAAATAAAAAAATATGTATGAAATCAGTAACTTTGAAAAATAATTAAAACATACAACGAGAGTAACTTTTTCTCATAAACTAATGAAAGACATTTTCTACTCATAAATGAAAAAAGATTTTTTAATTTATCTTGATTAGATCAAAATTTATATGATTTTTGGACACTAAATCCTTACTTTTTTTCCCACTCCGACGCATTGCAAGACACGACACAACAAACAACAAAACAGACATTCTCCACAATACCTTCAAACTCCCGGCAGTGACTGATGATTACATCACTAAGAGACATATAAATTTCTTCGACAGTCTCAAAAACTGTACGAACCCTTTATATCAGACCCAATCACGAGAAGGCAGGCCACAAAGTTTAGAAACATATATAGCGAGCCTCGGCCTTGACTGATCGATCAATGAATCAAAAAATCCGATGAACCCTTTCACAGGAAGAAGATTTTTAATAAACGAATGAAGAAAACATCTTTTCCTGCCTTCTTAGCCCTGTCTTATAATCTACTTAAAAGAGATCCCTTACAATCCTGCTAATTTTAAGAATTTGAAACTAAGGCCATAAAGCTTTGAAATAAAAAAAAAAAATCAGCCGTTTGTAAATTTCATTAAAAAAAAATTTAGAAATGGGTGATGTGGTGAGGTATGGGTCTCTCTTTTTCTTTCTCCCTACATACCCATATTCAGAATATGAAATATTACTCTTGTTTCTAGATTTATTAATCACGTTCTGCCAGTACTTACTATAGTAACCATAATTCTTGAATAACGCACCACTCGATTCGGAGTAATACAGGTGTCAAATCCAAAATCAAGAATTCATTGATGTATAGACTATTATATAAGGTAAAATTTTAATCCCTGGAATTTGATCAGAAATTACCTTTAGTGCTTTAAAGACTTAATTATTTACGTAAATTATTTTATTTATATGATAAATGATTTAAATACAGCTTGGATATTTTTTTGCAAATCTGCAAATCGGAAAAAGAAGAAATAATAATAATGTATGTATATATATGTTTTGTACATTGGTGTTTTAGAAGGAGCTGCAAGTCTATTCTAATCTCTTAAGACGCCCTGTTAGTAAAGAAAGCTAATGCCTTTCAACCAGAGCAATCTCGAAACAAACGGTACTGGTTCCAATCCGATTAAGGCGAATTCATAAGTTCAACTGAAAACTAAGCAGTGGTAGGTATTTAGAATAGGTGTAGATATTTTTACGATGGTTTAAAACAGTTCTAAAAAAAAACAGAGTTTTAAAATATAAATTTTCAATGGAAAACTTAATTATAAATAACAAATAAATTTCTCATTCAATATGTTAAAATAAACAATGAAACTTGGAGATTAGTTCAAAGGCACGTTATTATGAATGGTATAATAAAGATTTGTTTCTGGTCATAATTTATACTTTTGTTTAATGCTTTAAATTTTCTTATGTTTTGTTTGAATAGTTTTTAAAAAAGTATAATGTTTTAAATTTGAAAAAAATAATGAAGTGTTAAAATATAAGTTTCATTTGCAATATTTGGAAGGGTAAGACAAAAATACAAAATAATATATATATATATATAAAATATATATATATATATATATATATATATATAATATATATATATATATATATATATATATTAAAGAACAAAAAGAAAATTCATATTAATTAATTAAATTATGTAAACTATCATAAATAATTAATGAACTATTTTTTAATTTATTTGAAAACATATTAAAAACGGGAAACATATATACAATTATCTAAATAGTTCTTGTTTTATTTAACATACTATACACAGGAAAATCAAAATAGACAAACTATATCTTATTCAATGGTTATACAAAAAAGAATGAGGAATGTTTATCAAAATGTTCGAATGAAAATAACATTAAAATTATTAATGTAAATTTGAAATTAAGTTATTTTACGTACCGTGGAGATGTGATACGTATGTCCGGGAAGCTCGTCTGGCACTATGTTTATAATCGTGCTTACCGTGAGGAATTAAAATGGCATCGTATTAGGCGGTTGAATGCTATATTGCTAAATGTATTGTCATATAACAGAACATGAAGATTATATTTTATTAATTAAAACCTTTACTTATTGATTTAAATGTAAATACATTTTTTCGAAAATTCATTCGGTAATGAACACTTGTTTTTTTCTTATTAATTTCTGAAACGATTATTTGATTCATTCTCAATTTTTAACTAAAACACTAATAAATTTGAAAAAAAAATGTTATATCGATAGTATTAACGTCGATAGTGCATTAATGTTGTAAATTTACATTCCTAACATAGTGGAGCAATTTAATGCCATAAAGGATATCAGTTATGGACTTCAAGCTAATACATAAAAATGTAATGTATTGGAATTTAAAAGTATCGTATTGAAATCACAAATAAATAACGTTCATACATTTACCAAAGAAAATAATTTTTTTAGGACTTTTTTTTTTACAGCTAACAAATCAATTTCACTATTATTATGATCATAATCAAAACATATTATATAATTAAGTGAATAAAAGGTAATAAGTATTAATATTTCTAGATTTACTTTCACTTACCTACATATCAAATATAAAGAAATGAAAAGTATCGCGATCAAGAGCCTGTGAGTGAATCCCCATTTAATTACATCCTTATAAAAGCCCCGTCGAGGCTGGGATTCGAACTCACAACCTTAAGCATGAGTGACTAGCGCGCTAGTCACTCAGCAACAAGCTGCCCTGAAATAGTATGACAAGGCATAAATGCCGCTAGTTTAAATTATCTACCTCTAAAGTACCTTTAATTTTGTAGATTTTATAAAATTGACAATATCATCTTGTTATAATTTATAAAAAACAGTTAAAGGTATAAGTTGAACGAATTCGATATCAAACCAAAGGAGGAAACTGAAAAAAATGTTTTTTTAAAAGTAATTATTTGTTTTATAATATATTTTTTAATAAAACACATGTTACTATGGAATTCATTTTAATTAATTCTCTAATAGTTTCACTCATTTTATCTCTAATTGTGTTTGAAAATTTTTTAACCGATTTAAAAACGGAGGTAAGTAAAAGTCGTGTGTTGCCCGCACCTGATTTTTTCTGAAATCTTTACATTTTCAACGGTACATTATTGCTCTTTGGTTTAAAAACAAAACATAAAAAAATGTGTTTGCACATTTAGCTGGTCAACAAATTCGTTTAACTACTACTTTAAAGAGACTTTACAGGAAGAAAATTTAAAATATCGGAATTTACGCCATATTCTGTTTTAGATTCTAAACGTCATTCACTACAAAAATTTACCTAAGAGCTGCTGTGACTCTGACACCTATGTCGGTGTACTAACTCCCTGATCTAGCCTCCACTTAAGACCTTAAGCCGCTTTGGTCTGACTACATCCATCAGGGTCTTCGGACAAACTATACACGTCAGCGGCTCATTCGGAATCGCCGGTTCCATGGCCAGGACTTTAGCTTAGGTAAAGATTAACACACCTGCAATAATTTGCATTAGTTCAATGTGATGTAATGAATTTCAGAAATGATTCTCATACAGGATTCACTAAATAGAATTTGCGTCATTTGCTTTAATGTCAACGTTAATTAAATTTTCTTGACATTTGATCAGGCAAAGTTCTTCATCAATGATAGGCATCTTATTTATTGAATATTTGTAAACCTATTGCTTTTATCTCTTGATAATTGAATTATAACAACATTAAGCAGGTCGTAAAAACTATATAAACAATAATAAAAATCCCAGATTGCTTAACAAGATCGATATTATTTTGTACGGTAGCCTTATTATTTGATTTATTTTGGAAATAATTATCTTCAATGTGGTCATGTATGTAAAATAATGAAAAAATCTGTCTATTTAAAAATATTTTAAAAACAACTTTATATGGGTCAGTCAAGCAATCAATTCGAAATTTTCTAAATCTTTTTTTTTTTTTTCGTGATTTTTTTACGAATTGCTTTATTCTTTCGTGAAAATAAAACCATAAATAAAATACTGGCCAAAATGTGAAGTGTTGCAGCCGTTTTATAGTTAGCTTCACGCGCTAAAATATGTGATATCTTTCTGGTGGTGGGAATATCTTTCTAATTCCTGTAACTTTTGAGATATCATATCTAACCAAAACTAGCACTAAGGTAAGGACATGCTTTATATATTTTGTCAATACAACTTATTACCTTAAGAGTAAAGTAAAGTGGTTACAAAATTCCTCTTAAATTAAAAAAATAATAAGAATTTTAGCGAGTTAAAAATCTATAAATGAAGAGGGACTCACCTTAGATGATGTTTCATACATAGCTTAGTTACAGCCCTACTTCATTTAAAAATTTTGATCTTGAGTACATAGTCCTTTCCTTTATATGAATCTTCAAAAATGGCAAGAACTCTTTTTTCGCGAAATTTGTACGGAAATATCTCAAAAGAGACTTAGTAAACAAATATGAAACTAACACAGGCTGCCTATCTTTATGAGGCGTTTAAATGATATAAATTTGGTTTTTAAGACTAAGCTGGCTCCGGATTTATAAAATTCTCTTAACGGTTAAAATAACGTTTTCTTTAAAATGCATCAACTCCTGTAATTTTGCATATTTAAGAACCAAACAAAAACCAGAATGATGATGAGGGTATCTTATATAATTTTGGCCCTTACAACACATTAAACAATTAGCCAAAAAATGCTTTAAAAAAATCACGAAACATTACAGCAACTTGAAACCTTGGCGCGCAATAACAAGAGAGGTCAGAAATGATTTTTAGGTTTTATCATTTTTCCCTATAAAACTCTTATCATTGCACTACTTGTTTTATAAATTTTGATTGTTTCAGCTAATTTTTTTTTTCAATATAAATTTTCAAAGAATTATTTTCCATCTCAGTAATATTTATAGTAAAATATCTAAAAAAGGACTGTGTACAAAAAGGATGAAACTCATACTGTTTATACCTCTGTATAATATGTACGATACAATAAAATTTAGTGGCTGTATAGATGGGTGATCTGTTTCATAGTTTTTCACTCAGACCCTTATGGGATATTTCCGTGTAAACATCGCGAATAATGATTTTTTTCCAATTTTGAAAATTCATATACAAAAAAGGGCTGTGCTGTTAAGTTCGAAATTTTTACAGCAAGAAGGACGATGACTAAGCTATACAAGAAAAAATAATTAAAAGTGAGTCTCTTTTCTTTTACATTACTTTTATCTTGTTAAAATATCGTTTTTTATTCATTTTCGAGAATTTTTTATACAACTTGCTTCACTATTTAGGTAATCAGCTGTGGAAACAAAAAATACAAAGCATCTCCTTATCTTACTGTTAATTTTGGTTTGGATTTGATATCTAACAAATTATAATGAATTTCCCATCACATATTTTTGCCCCCGGGGCTGACTTAAAACGGTTGGAATACTAAAAGTAAAGGCCATTTTTTTTTTTTAATTTAAGGTTTTATATTCAAGAATTCACTCTATTCACGAATAGAGAATAACTGGTCAAAAAATCACAAAAATAAAAAATGTCGAGAGGCAAAATTAATGAAAATTAGTCGACTTCCAATGGATTGACTTATATACAATAAGTAAAATGGCTAAATTACAATTATTGGTATAAATTATTATGTGAATAAGCGACCCAATGGTAACACTTCAGTGCTTATTTTATGAGCAGTTTTCCAGGCCATGGTCTTTTCAGGCGCCTCTGAGGATTCTCCGGAGCTGAGAGCTTGCAGACTAACTGGTTTGTGTGGACTGGTAGTTTGGAATTGAAGGAGGTGTATCTGTAGCGTGATAAGTCTGCAACCAGTGGGATATTTATTTCTATATGGATAAGTTTATTAGAAACAAAGTTAAGAGCATTGAGGATTTTTCGAAGGATTTAGGATTGCAAAGATACAGAAATAATTTGATTGTTTAGTGAACCCACATAGCTCATGCCATAGGTTCTAATAGGTATAATAATGGTTATGTAAATGAGTTAAAAATCTATCTGAAAAAGTAATTTGAATGCAAAAAGAACCATAGAAGAAAAAATACAGATAATTTGGTCAGTAGGATAGTAGTCAATTTAATAATAACAAATTTATGAAAAAACAGCAATCTCATCATTATCATCATCATCTCATTATCAGCAATTGATAATATGGACATAATTTAAAATTCATAAATAAGACAGATTAGATGTATTCTTGCCTCGTAAATTTTGAATAACGTTCAAAAATTTAATAAACATTTTACTTCCACTGTACATAACATTAAGATAAAGTATTTTAATGAATATTTAGAAAATTTTCGAATTCGAGTATTCCCTGGAAATACACGTTTCAGGATCCACTGAGTCCAAATTCCAAAGTCCAAGTTCCGCAAAAACGTCTGTATGTTTCGGTATTTAATAGGCTTTCATATCATGCAGGTTTTATTCTGATTTAAATAGTCTGACAGGGGTTAAATGCCGATATATCAAATTTCCTTCCTCTAAAGTACAATTGACTTAGTATATTTGTAAAAAGTTAAACATTTCATCATATTAACATTGATAAAAAAAATGGCTAAATATACAAGTTAGACGAATTTTATAACCAACTAAAGGAGCAAATATTACAAGTATTTTTTTAAGTAATTTCGTTTTTCTGAAAACAAGAAGAGTAATATATATGTATTATGTATTGTTGGAAACCTAAAGGTTTTATAAAAGATGTTATAATATATACAAAGTTATTAAAGGTAAGGTGAAGTGATGAACAGGCATAAACTTTATTGTTGTACATCACAATTTTATTATTATATAATCTAAAACATGTTTTATGTGTTTCCAACGAAGCTAAATGTATTTTTTTAAACATTTTTTAACTTTCACTTAATTTAAATTTTTTAAATTAATTTAAAAAACCAAGCTAAGTGAACGTCTTTTGTTGTGCGCACCATATTTTTAACACGTGTCAGTTTATTATACCTGTTTAGAATAGGTTAATTCTAAGTATAAATATACTAATTACAATAACCTTCATGCTGCATCTTTAGCATTAGTTGATTCTAAATATGCACTAATTAAAATAACCTTCATAAATTATGTAAAGAAGTAAGTACTAAAGAAAAGAAATATTTTCTAAATAAATTGAATGGTTATAAATGTTGTCTTCTTAGTACAGATAAGGCCAATATAAATAAATAAATGAGAACAAATACCTCCCCCCTCCCAAAAAAAAACAAAAAACAATATCTTAAAATTTATTTTCAAAAATAAAATTTATTTATGATTGAACTTTGCATGTAATCAATCCTTATTACCATTTTTGATGTAAGTTTTTCAAAGATACGAAAGTTCGATTGGATAATATACGCAGATAAGAATGATTTACCTCAAGAAAAGTTGGCACAAAGAAAGCTTTTTGCCAGCTACTTTCCTCAAATATATTGCAAGTGAATATAGTAGTCAAAGCGTGTTTGAAATTCCGATAAGGTAAAGAATAATGCTTCTATTTTAAGGCAGAATGATGTCGCAAAATGAATTTTTTACTTTCACTTACATATATATGAAATATATAGTAAGAGAAAGTATTGCGATCGTGAAAATTTTCGAATCCCAGTTTCCAACGGAAACACACGTTTTAGGGTCTCCTGAGTCCAAATAACCAAGTCCCGAAAAAAGTTCTGTGTTTATGTGTGTCAGTGAGTGCGTGTGTGGTAAATCTAGCGCAAAAACTGAAATTCGTACGGAACTGAAACTCCATATTTAAATCAACAATATGCCCGAGATGTTAGAGCAAATATTTCATGAAAATGAGCTAACCAGAAGAGCCACTTTAAACCATGCCTTTAGCACCTTTATAAGATTTTCTCAATAACAGCTGTAATGATTTTGATTGAACTCTCAATATCGATATCAAATTTGACAGGCTTTAATATGGTGTAGGTTTTATTTTAGTTGAAATTGTCTTACAGGGCTTAAATTCTGATATTTTAAATTTTCTTCCTGTTAAGTACTTTTAATTTTTTAGATACTATAAAATTAACTGTATCATCTTTTTAACACTATTAAAAAACGAATTATTGTAAATTATGCTTTCCATTCTCCAACAAACATTTTCAAGAAGCTATCTGGATAATTCATCGTTTTCTAAAACTATAAAGTAAGGGATATATTATTTTGGATAAAAAAAAAGCTCGGAATTTAGTATAAGGATGTGATCTTAAAATTTGACAACTGAATATTCCTGCTATGCACGTATTATCCCTAAGAAATCCATAGACGTTGAGTTTGGTGATATTTACCAAACATCCAATGAAAAATCTAATGTAATTCTTCTAAAATAAGCAATAAATCTCTCTCTCTCTCTCACTATATATATATATAATATATATATATATATATATATATATAATATATATATATATATTATATATAATCGCGGCTTCTGTTTAACAACTTAATGATTAGAATTTATAAAACGATTATTCTTTCGACGGTTCTTTACGGATGTGAAACGTGGCCTTTGAAGGATTTACAACGGCTTAAGGTTTTCGAAAATACGATACTGCGTAAAATATTTGGTCCGAAGAGAGATGAGGCCACTAGAAGATTGCACAACGCGGAACTGCTGAGCTTATACCCTGTGAATATAATTGAGTTGATAGCATAAGGGAGACTCAAATGGGCGAGTAAAGTTGTTGGGCTCGGTGAGGATCGAATTCTGAGAAAGTTGGTATTTGCTGATCCGACTGGTACGCATCCGAAAGGTAGGCCGAAACGTCGATGGGAGGATTCCGTTAAGGCTAATCTCGGGGGCTTGGGCTTGAACGGTGAACATCGGACGAGTCTGTGCAGGCTGAGTTTGGTGGTATTGGTATCGAACCTTCGGGTTCGGTAAGCCTATTATTATTATTATTATTATTATTATATATATATAAATGAATGAGTCCCCCTTTCCCTTGGTAATGGCATCAGGCGTGAACGGCTTGACCAATTTCTCTATTTTTTTTCTTTTTAATATTTATGTTAGTCAGAAGGATCTGATGAAAGAAAAAAAAAGATTATTTATTATTTATTATTTTTTTTTTATTTAATTTTTTTTTTTAGCGATTTTGCTAAGACATAGTTGACAGGACATTGTCTGTCGGGTCAGCAAGTAAATAATGAAATAGAAAATTAATAAAAATCTTTTTAAAAATTTGATATGTCCCACAATTACTACCAATCAGATTCTAGGATAGAATAACTGACTAGTTTTAATTAGTTAACACACAGTCAACTAATAACCACGATGCTATGATTTAACGGATTACATTAAACTTAATTGTCTCTATTAAGTAATCCCTAGCTGCAACTAAAAAATATGCATTGTTGGTCTGTCAAAAAAAAACATGTCATAGGTCAATTTCGTGTAGAACTAGGATCGTGTGTAGAATTATTGGCAGGAAGATAAATGGTCCGTGACTTTCGAAACTTACTCCTCGCCACTGGCTCAAAATCATTTTTGACCATTCGTTCAAGAATAGTGATTGGGCTCTTGTAATAATGGCTGTTTTATCAGAGTTTTCTTCCACAAGAGTTTTTCTTTTTGAGATCTCCGTCCACTTTGTACATTCTATAATATCGTATATCTCGTAAAACCCAATTGTACAATTCCCTTTACTTCAATTAAGAAGTTGTTAGCTAATTTGAGTATACCAATTAAAGTGAGATCAAAACTGTCTAGGCTTTTATTTATGTTTAATTAATTATCATTTTATTTTCATTCTTGTTTATTTTATTTTTTCTAAAACATATGGGTCAATCCATTTGAAATTATCCAATTTTCATTAATATTGTTGCTCAACAATTTATTCTCTATATTTCTACGAATAACAAGCGTGAATTTTTTTTTTTTTTTTTTCTGGCAAATACGTTTAGTGTTGCAGGCGTTTTAAGTTACCTTCACGACTGAAAATGACTAATTCTGGTGATTTTGTAGATATCAAGTCAAAACAAAAAATAACTATAAGGTAAGGAAATGCTTTCTATATTTTGTCCTTACAACTTATTACCTTAAAAGTGAAGAAAGCGGTTACGAATTGAGCATTTAAGCGAGTTAAAAATCTACAAATTAAGAGAGACTCACCTTAGATAATTGTCTCATACATAGCTTAGTTAGAGCCCTACTTGCTGTAAAAATTGCGATCTTGAGAACATTGTTCTTTTTTGTATATGAATTTTCAAAAATCATAAAAACAGGTTTTTAGAGACTTTTAGACGAAAATATCTCAAAAGTGACTAATTGAAAACATATGAAACTAACACAAGTTACACATCTATACGACATACATTTGGTGACAGACGCTGAGCTGGTTCTCGAGTTATAAAATCCTCTTGGCTATTAAAATAACGTTTTCTTTAAAATTTATTAACTTCTGTAATTTTGTATGATTCAGAACGAAAAAAAAACTCGCAAGAGTGGTGATGAGAGTCCTTGATACAGTTTAGGTCCCTACAGCATCTTACCTAAGTAGCCAAAAAAATTGTTTAAAAAATTCACGAAAATTTAAATCAACTGAAACATAGCAGGCTATAACAAAGCAGGTTAGAAAGGAGTCTTACGCTTATTTTTTTTTCTTGTGTACTCTTATTGCTGCACTACTGGTAGAAATTTTGATCGTGTAAGCATTGTCCTTCTTTTTAATATAAATTTTCAAAGAAGTGCTATCGACAAGTTCAGCAATATTTTGTAATGTATTGAGATTACTGAGGGATGGAAATTCATTTTTAAATAAATATTTTATTGATTAAATAAATATTGATAAGCCCATGTCGGCAAAAATACAAAGGGCGTGTACTTGCCCCCATGGATTCTACAATAGGCCCCCTGGCTTCCCCATAGATCTGGGATACCAGAGACCCCTGCTAGTTACCCCCAGCGGCAGCCAACAAGAATATTAAGGGAGGTCAAAAGATAAAAATAAGATCATAAAGACTGAACCGCCAACCGGGGCATTTCCTATATTAGCCCCGCCCGAGTTAACGAGGATGAGAAACAAGATTCTTAGAAAGAAGTGAGTCTTACTCCAGCCACGGGAGTTGAAGTCGAGCCAGAGGTGAGTCAAGTTCTGTCTTTTCAGAAGAGGGGGTATGGTTCCAGACACGAGAGTCGAGTTCCATCCTCAAGAGGAAGCGAGGTCGGTCTGGGGGTCAGAGACAGCAGCTGGAGATCCAAGAGCCTTGAGGAGGCGCCTAAGACTGATTCTACCTTCGCCAGCCGACTAAGTGTTTTAAAGGTATTTTCTTCATTTGCAATATTGTGTGGCAAGTTTAACTATAACGTCCCTCAATATTCTCAAGCATTCTGTAAATATATTGCACACCTTTAAGTTAATTTAAATAATAATTTCATCTATTGAAACCTGTCTAATTTAATCTCACCCTGTATGCCATCTACTGGGATCCGCAAATACGATACCACTATTTTCCAGGGATTCCAATGGTTTCATTAAACTGTATTAAATATAGTCTATATATCAATTACAGATATCAAGTAAACTAGTTTTTGAAGGACCGCTGCCTTAGAAAAGCAGTCGGCCAAAAACATAGTAATTTAAATATCTCAAAGGGACAGAATAAAAAATGATGAAACTTATACAGATTATACTTCTATATAATATGTAAGTAAAGGAAAATAGACTCACCTTTGATTATTTTTTCTTACATATCTTAGTCACAGCCCTACATGCTGAAAAAAATTCGATGTTGAGGACATAGTTCTTTTATGTATATTAATTTTCAAAAATAGAAAAAACTCGTTTTTCGCGATGTTGACTGAGGTAAAAAGGGACTGAGTAAAAAATTATGAAACTACACAGGTCACACATCTCTTCGATGTTTATAAGTGACATAAATTTAGTGACTGTGACTTAGCTGGCCCTCGAATTATAAAATGCTTATACACGTTTTCAGTCGCGAAGCTGACTTGAAACGGCTGCAACAATGAATTGTTTACCAGCGGAAAAAATCCACGGGTTTCATTCATAAAAGGATAGAGAATAACTGGTTAAAAATCATTAAAATAAAAAATGTTGAATGTCAAGGTCTGGAAAATTTCGAATGGAGTGACCCATATGTATTTATTTATTTATTTAACGTAACTTTATGCTACTATGGCTAATGCCGATGCTACAGTGGGAGTCCTAAATTTTGCCTAACCAGGTTTTCCCATAAGTATTTAAAATATGTCATTGTGTTTGTTTGTTTTCCTCTTTCATTTGATGATTTAAATTTCATATATGTATTACAATTTTTAATGATTTTATAAATGTCTTTGGCCAATAGTAATTGTTATTCTGTTCATTTGTGATATTCTTTGGAGACCTTTTCTTGAAAAAGAGTTTTTCTGCCTAAAAAAAATTCGAAATATTTTAGATCAATCAAAATACTTCTGATTGAGGATATAACATAATTAAAATAAATATCTTTGACACATGAAGTTATCAACAATCCATTACCCGGGCAGGTATAAGGAAGTCATGGGTCGTTTGCTATAAGCCACTTTAGGCACTATTTAAATAAAGATGGAAGATAAGCCGCTTCACAATTAATTAACTCCATTAATTATGTCTTCAATGATCGGTACCTAACCTCGCCAAGGTGACCTCCCCAGCTAATTATTTGTACAAAGAGTAGGTATATTGTTTAATTGCCCATTCGTGCCTTTTCGGCCTATTTCAGCGCATAAAAACACCTCTTCCGCAACGAGATAAGATACAGATAGAAATTTAAATATTTAAATAACCAAGATATTGCTTATTAGAAATTTCTATTTCCTATAAAAAGTAATCACTCTCATAATTAATGGAAGACATAAAAATGATAACATAACTACTTATGCAATACAAAGTTCACTAACACACTTATATATATAATATATAACACACATCAACCCAATATATATATATATATATATATATATATAATATATAATATATATATATATATATATATATATATATATATATATATATATATATATATACGTGTGTTTTTGAAATTATGTATCTTAAGATTTTTCAATTACTTACCTCCTAACTTTCAACCCTTTCACAATTATTCAATTCCCACCTCCGCAGTCATGACTAATATTCTCACCTCATGTCACAATAATGCGCAATCCTTTATTGCCCACTATGATGAATTTCAAAAATATTTTCTTGACGATTTTTACTACATCATAGCAGTATCTGAAACCTGGTTAAAACCTTTTATTCCTTCCTCCCATGTATCCCTCACAAATTATTCCTTCCTTCGACATGACAGATCTTATCGCAGGGGTAGTGGAGTG
Source organism: Piezodorus guildinii (assembly GCA_023052935.1). Taxonomy (NCBI): domain Eukaryota; kingdom Metazoa; phylum Arthropoda; class Insecta; order Hemiptera; family Pentatomidae; genus Piezodorus; species Piezodorus guildinii. The sequence continues at coordinate 101,404,207 of CM041292.1, read as the reverse complement.
GGGATGCATACGAGTATACACGATAGTCTCAAGGCCAAAATCTTTCTCCAATCCCCTTCTCCTGATCATCCTTATATTGAATACCTGTTTTTAGAAATCTCAACTATTTCATCTCCTCTCCTGTATGCTATTGTTTATCGACCTCCTCATGTTCCATTTGATACCCTTTTTGAATCCTCCCTAGTCCAATTCGTCTCCAGGTACTCCAACATCATCATCTCCGGAAATTTCAATGCTAAATGATCTCTGAATTTATCGTGTGATTATATGATTTATCGTGTGTATCACCTCTCACCTCAAACCTAAAAACCATACTTGACACCCATGCTCCTGTTAAAATCCGAACCTTACGCCGTCGCACTGCTCCTTGGCTGACTCCTGAATTGAAGGATCTGATGAAAAGAAGAGAAGCAGCTAGACGTAAATTCCGCCGCACTCGCTTTCCAGATGACTACGCTGGTTTTAAGCAACTTCGGAACGAAACCCAGGACGCAGTGCGACATGCAAAATCTCTCTACATCCACAGTGCCTTGTCCAATGCTTCAGATCCTAAATCCAAATGGAAAATCCTCCGAAAATTAGAGAGAGAGAGAGAGAGAAAGAGAGAGAGGGAGTGAGAGAGAGAAAGAGAAATTCAAAATAAGTATGTATTGCAAGATCATAAAAGAAAACCCATATTCATGAAGTGAGTTCTGTTTTTTGGTCTATAGTTGAGCAAGAAGATAATTTGGCCAGAATCAAGCTCATATCAAGGCCATATTTTCCTCAAATTTAGTCACCCACTTTACAGATGACCCGAGCGTCGATCTTCCGCAAATGGAACATAATAAACAAACACCCAACCTTAACAGGGCTCAAACCTCGAATCAGGAAATATTATTATAGTGTGCAACTTCAAAACTGCTTTCTCTAACAAAACCCCTTTAGCTTTTTATAGTTCACATAAATTAACTTTTGAATGGAAAGCGAAAATCTTTTGTTTTCCTTTCTATTTTTATTTTGAAATCAGTTTTGGTCGGTTAGTGAAGTTTAGAAATACAAATTTGTTTCATCAGCAAACATCATACTTACCAGGTGAAACCTTTTGCATTTATTGATTTGGCAAGGTGCGTAAAATTGTGTGTCAATTTATTTATTATCTGCCCAAGTATTAACCAAGCATTATTTATATATTGTAACAGGTATTGTTCTCGGAGATCCCAAAGAACATTGTGTGGAAAGAAAGGTCTTTGGAACTGAACTTGTTAAAATTATTTCTAAAGTGAGTTCTGCTTTGAAGACTATGAATGGAACCTAAAGAATGGATAAACTATGCCCCAATTTCACTTTTAATTTAAGAAACCTTTTCTCTAGAACTGTGCCATGATGGATAAGAATATAACTATCTGATATTTTAAATAATCAAATACACTACGAACTAACAACTGACTATGACTGTAGTACTATATTTTGCAATTCTGTAATAAATTATTAATAATTAATTTGTTTAAATCAAACCTCAAATCAGAAAATCATTCGGTTCAAGAATATATTTTTTTTTTATTTATTAATTTATTGACATTTACAATTGTATTAGTAAATACATCAAGTAAATTGGCTCATAATATAAATAATATACATGAAAAGACATGAAGAGAATATGCCCATTGGCAACACTTCACTAAGAATATTTATATTTATATATATATATATATATATATATATATATTATATATATATATATATATATATAAGTTTTCTACTGTTCTTAGGTTTCATTCAATAAACAAGCAATTTTATTTATGCAACGTTTCGAGAATGTATTGTTCTCATATTCATTTCTTAACAGTGGAAAAACAAGAAACAGAAAATTAATATTTTTATACAATAATTAATAGATGATATTATTTTTAGAGAGATAGAAAATAATACATTGAACAGTGAATAGACATACTAGTACAGTAGTGAAATAGATATTTCAATTAGAATTTACATTAAAGACATCATTAGAAATTTACTTACTATTTGAGACAAAATAATGTCTTACATAGACATACGTGTATACTATAAACTTTGAAATAACACTGATGTAAAGATGCTAAGGAATAGTTCAGGTATGGACGAGTCCGGGGTTTTCTCCTTTTGTTTACTTGTTTGTATTTTATTTTGTATTATTATTATTCAGACATTTTGTTCATATGTATTTATTAAATTTAAGTTATAATTTCGTTGTTTACTTTTGGACTAAAACCTAAGAACAGTAGAAAACTTAAATTATCAACCGTCTAGAGCTAATCAAACAATATGTGTGTGTGTGTGTGTGTATATAATAATATATATATATATATATAATATTTTTCTTATTACCTATTTTTTACAACTTAGTTGTTTCTGGTTCCTATTTTATTTTTCCACTTCTTTCGATTGAGGCAGTCTCCCCCTCGAAGACCTCTGGGAGCCATGGCTCCCTCCACATTCTGCAACCGTCTCTTTCTGTGTATTTCTCTTTTTCACCTTTCTATAAATTGATACAGAAAGTTATATTTTGGCTCCTCTGTCATTATTTGTAAACGTCCATATCAGTGCAATCCTTTTTATTTTATTTTCGTACAGTAGTATACGAAGTTGTTTCTTGTTTGACGTTCCGCCGAATAGTTTTGTTGGGAACATGCTGCAGTCTGGAAATTGTGCCAGAGCGCCTCCAAAAGTCCATCTCCAATCATAACAACCTTGCCTCCTCTTTTCTGGTAATCAGCAACGTTTCTGATCCATAAAGAATAACGCTTCCCAAAATGAAATAACATAGCCTATTTTTGATTTTGAGACTCACCACCTTGTTCCATAATACAGAATTAAATGTTCCGATTATCTGTTTTCCTCTCGTAATTTTTACCATTATGTCATTATAAAAGCTTCCGTTCTCAGTTATCTATCTACCAAGATATTTAAATTCATTTATCCTTCCTAATTCCCAACTTTCTGGTGATAATATGTTTCTTTAGTTAGTAATATTTCTATTTTTTTTTTTTATTCTATACCTAGAACGTTTATAAATATGCATAGATGTATTTACGGCAGAGATACAACAATATATGCCATTCACATAATATTATTTCAGGAAAGTTTGTAACCGAACATTCACTGCCACTTTCTTTTTTCGTAAACATCTACCAAAAATCAAATATGGTCATTTCCTTTATTTCTTAATGAGTTCATTACACAATAAAAGTAATAGATACTTCTTAATACCGCAGTGACATTACGGAATTTATATTTGGTTATATAACGAGAATTCATTAGGTGCGGTTATAATGTTCTTCCTAGAGTAAGTTGAGTTGCCAAATTAGACTTGGCTTTAGTATTAAATTGCTCTGAGATCTAAAACAATATCGTGAATATTAATTCATAATAGTGATTCAACACTCTCTGGTTATAAGTTTACTTTACTATTTAAACAAATATATTTCTGGATAACCGTATGGGCGAAAAATCAGTAATAAAATACATATAATAAGGAAAAAAATTAAATAAGTATGTCAAAGTTTATCGAAGACAAAAGATACTACTTTATCCAACATTGAATTTAAATACACATTTATATGAATTGTTTGAATAAATTAATCTTGAAGTTAAAGACCAAGACATCGATTAATGAATTCGTATCATATAATTTTATTTCAATAGAAGTTCCAAGCTCCCGTCACCCCACCTTTCTCCTTTTTCTAACAGTTCTTGTTTTTCATGCAAAGAAAGCTATAAGCTCCGAGAGAGGCAATAAGAAAAGTGTTTATCATGAATCATCAAAATAAGGCTCGTTGATGAGTTATAGTCATAGTTACAGTATACTATTAAACAGAGAATAGTTGATTCAGTAATTATATATATATATATATATATATATATATAAATATATATATATATATTTGGTTGGTCAAAAATATGTTTCTATAGAATACAAGGGTAGGTTGGTTCAGAACAGTAGTAAGTCGGCATGAAGAGTATCGTTTGAATCATACGGTGGAGAGTTCGTTGCTATTCTTGAAAATTTGGATTAAAAGGTTTGTATATTTTGAATGTGTGTCTTTTTAGCTGGCCCGTAAATTTGGCAAGCGTAAGTCCATATAGTTTTTAGTAAATACGCTAAGGTTCTGTCTAATGAGTAATTTAGAGGGTATCGAATATGATGATGATTTGTTTTGACGTGTGGGCTCCATGTCATTCTTTTGTCAAAAATTAGTCCCAAGTACGTTACTGTATTTGATTGCGGTAAAGGGCGATTGTCTATGTAAACTGAAGGGCAGGTTCCGCGTCTAATTGTAAATGTAGCATGTAGTGACTTCTCGTTGTTAATTTTAGTTTTCATTTCTCAGACCAGTTAAGTACATTGTTTAAGTGGTGTTGTAAAGTTATACTCGCTTCTGTAGGATCTGTGTTTCTCCTGATAACAGCAGTGTCGTCGGCATATGTCGCAGTTAGTTGCTTTTGTTTGTTGGTAAGTCGTTTTATTACAAACCAATAGATGAATGATTGAAAAATAATTTTTATTCTGGGACATTTCTTTCCCTAAGAATAATTTACAGTGAACAGAGGAAGTCCAATATGTCTCGCTTTATTTAATACATAATTATTTAGTTAAGTAATTATAAAAGTTGATATAAATGAAATATACAAATAAAAACAGATAACATCGAATGAGTTTAGTTATTTATTAACAAAGTCTAGATTTATCACATATTTGCGGAAGATTGATTTGTGAGGTGATGGAAAAATAATTGGTGTTTGAAAATGGTTAGAAATGACACTATTCGGAGGGAGATGAGCAATGAGTTCAAAATTATGGTAGCGCGGATGATAAAGGACTTTCCTAAGGATGCTCTTCAATGAGAAGGTAGGTATAGATTGGTAAGTTGTGATCTTGTATTTAAGGTGTGCATGGAAAAGCGCGGAATAAGTAGGTTAAAGATATAGGAAGGTTCTAAGAAGGAAGAGAAAAAACTTAAGACAATTCTAATATTGATTCAACTTAAATATTTTTTTTCAAAAGAGACTTCACCAAATCAATATACGGAACAAGTTTCATTGCATTTAAAAAACCTCGGATTTCTCGGAGAAGAAAATGAACCCAGATTTACTTAGGATACCATAGTGGTATGGTATTGAAATCTTGAGCAAGAAAAAAAAGATCGGATTCTCAAGATCTCAGTTTAAAAAGAATTGAAACTGGTTTAAACATTCCTGGTTAGTTATATAGGATCGGATCACTTGTAGCTGGGTGGCTAGCGTAACAGCCTCCCATGCCAAAGGTCACGGGTTCCGCAGGTGGTCCTAGGATTTTTTAATGGAGTAAAAAATCCTTAGTTACGCCGTCATTCGGAGGGGACGTTAAAAGGTGGTCTCGTGCCTGTGCGATGTCAGGTACTCGTTAAAGATCCCTATCCTAATAAAACCTGGACAGGCAAAATTTAGGACTCCCACTGGTAGCATTGTCCGCTTAGCCATAGTTGCATAAAAGTGACGTTAAACGAATAAACAAACATTCCTGGTTGTTGACTGACGCCTTCTCAGCTCACACAACCACCCTGAAGAAGGCCTATAATTTAGGCCGAAACGTCGGCAACAATAAATTAAGTTTACGCTTAATTGTGTGTTAAATTGACTGCACCCTCAACCAACTTCTCTCATATATACACACAGTCAACCATTGTCACTTCATGATGATTTCGTTGTTGACTGAAGCCTTCTCAGCTCACACAACCATCCTGAAGAAGGCCTACAATTTAGGCCGAAACGTCGGCACCAATAAATTAAGTTTACGCTTAATTGTGTGTTAAATTGACTGCACCCTTAACCAACTTCTCTCATAAAAAGAATTTGCTTTTTGTTAAAATATTGTTCGAAGACAGGCTTTCTTTCATCATCTTTACTTCTCTATTTACTTTATGGAAATTTATTTTTATTATCATGACAAGAACATTTTGCTGAATTTCGCTAAAGACATTTGCCAGATTTCGCGAAATTTAATTCATACCAATCACTAATTAAAGCTAAATTAAGTACATATAACTTGCGTTTGTCACAGTTCCAAAGATGTTATAAATGAATCGAATCGATCGATGTTTAAAGAAGTTAAACAGTTATATTTAGAGTATATATTGCCTATTCACAATCATTCGATATAATTTTACATTTGCATGAATCGTATGATTAAATTTATAATCTGTTCCAGTTAAAATCTCAGACAAGTTTTAATTAATAACAAATTCTAATGCTCAGTTTACATAATTTTCACTTTACTACCAGCTTAAACTTATATTTCAAAACATATTATTTTCAAATTCAAGAAATAATTTATTTTTCAAATTATTAAATACAACAGCTAAATTGATCCTAAATTAAGATAGCGCTATTTTTTTCATTCGCTACTACCTCCTTATATGTTTATTTATATAAATGCAAACACAGAGGAACTATTATAACAAATATTGATACTGTTGTGAAGAATTAGTTAATAGAAAGTAAAATATTGACAGTCATGATCATTAAAAAAAAAATTTAAAAAAATTTGAATGACAGTATTATAAATAATTATAATATATATAATCGTTATTGTAATTTTATCCAAATTAATCAAGAAAGATATACTTCTTTTCTAACATTTAAGCTTCGATAAGTAGTTAAACGTTTTCCAGCCATTAGCGTCATATTTCCCACAGAACAGCCACTAGGTGAATGCGGAATGTATTCGCAAACCTGCAATTCCACCTTAACCAATCCATTATGACCCATAAAATAATCGCCGTTCCGCTTAATTTGAGGGACGTTTTGCGGCTTATACGCTCGGTTATATATTTCTTTTACACCCAAAAGATGATACCATCATTAAGTGATACTGCCACAGATAAAACCAGCGGAGTCAAAGATTCGAACGAATTACAGCTCTTTTGGGTTGATCTCAGTTGAAATGAAGCTATTAGCTGACTTCTTAACTAAGACTGAACGCTGAGCGTTGAACTTGGCATTTAAAATCGATTCCTCGATTACAACTGCAGTTGCGAATGTCTGTTTCTAATTCTGTTTAAACGGTTGGCGATTTTTTTTTTTTTTTTACCGGACGCTGTTTACTTTTAAAATATTAAGTTTTGATTATATTTAATAAGAAGTTTTATTAGTTCATTGGATAAGATCTAACAACTTACATATTAGGAAGTTGGTCAGGGTGTAAGTAGTCAATTTTCACATTCATGTAGATAATTGTTTAAGATAATTTTCTGGCAATAAAATTGTAACTGTTTTTTTTTTTTTTTTTTCAAAAGAAATAAAATCTGAACATGATAATTTGTTATTGGTATTTCTGAAGCTTAATAAGAAAAAAAAAAACGTCAAAGTCATAAAATTATAATTAAAATCACAGTGAAATGCTACTTTTACTCAGCTATTAGAATAAGGAAGCATTGCTAATGATAACTGAAATATGACACATATTCTTGTGATTTAAAAGTATTAAAAAACTGCGTCAATAACAATGAAAATAGTATCATTCACTTAACATAGAATATTCACAAAGTTAATACTGGGCAACTCTAACTTTCCCAGTCAGGGAGAAACAATGAAGCCACCTTTCGGTAAGAAGCTGTATAAAATGCATAAAGGATCTAACATATCCGTAATATAAAAATATTGGAGTGTTAAAGAAACCAATGGAGGAAATAATTTGGATCGAATTGGTTTAGTGGGCATCCGGGTATTTTATTCTTTCTTTATAAAGTGAATTTTTAGTATAAAGAACGTAATTTTAAAAGAATATTCAATCCTAAATAGGTATTTAAACAATAATTCTTTAAAATCAGGCGCTTCTGCATACATTTTTCTTATTATCATTTAATTTAAATGCATGCAACTATACAGATCCGTAATACTTATTATTCAGCTATCATTCCAAATAAGACCTGAATTTTTACTAAATAATAATTAAGGCTATAAAGGATGAAATGGTTCGAGTGGCGGTCTAAAAATATTAGAAAATAGTGAAAAACATTTTTCTGTTATATATTCCATTTACCTATTTTCTAATTTTCTTCAAAAACACCCAAACCATTTTATTCTTCATATACATTTCACGGTCAACTTTTTACTTTTACTTACCTCAATAAGGGAAAGTGTAAATTTTCGAATTCCAGTTATCAATGGAAATACACATTTTAGGGTCCCCTGAGTCCAAAAAACCAAGTCCCGTAAAAAGGTCTGTGTATGTGTGTGTGTGTTAACTCCCGGGCGGAAACGAAAAGTCCTATGAAACTGAATTTCATAATAATAATAATAATAATAGGCTTAGCGAACCCGAAGGTTCGATGCCGATACCACCAAATTCCGCCTACACAGACTCGTCCAATGTTCACCGTTCAAGCCCAAGCCACCGAGATCAGCCTTAACGCAATCCTCCCATCGACGCTTTGGCCTGCCTTTCGGACGCCTACCAGTCGGTTCAGCGAATACCAACTTTCTCGGAATCCGCTCTTCATCGAGCCGAACAACTTTACTCGCCCATTTGAGTCTCCGCGATGCAATCAGCTCAATTATATTCACAGGATGAAAGTTCCGCAATTCCGCGTTGTGCAACCTTCTAAACTCCCCAGTGGCCTCATCTCTCTTCGGACCAAATATTTTACGCAATACCTTATTTTCGAAAACCTTAAGCCTTTGTTCATTCTTCAAAGTAAGCGGCCACGTTTCACATCCGTAAAGAACCGATGGAAGAATAATAGTTTTATAAATTCTAATCTTTAAGTTTTTAGATAGAAGCCGCGAACTAAGTAACTTAGCAACTGTATAATAACACGCATTTCTCACCTTTAACCGGGACTTTATTGAAATTTCATATTTAAGATAAATATACGCCTGAGACGTTACAAAACCGTTTTCATTAAAATGAGCTAACCAGAAGAGCCACTTTATACCATGCATTTTACACCTTTTTCCGATTTCCTCGAAAACGATTAGAAAAGTCTGCCAGGGCTTAAATTTCGATATTTTAAATTTTCTTTTTAAGTATCTTTTTTTCTAGATTCGAAAAAAAAACACATATCCTCTTGTTAGTACCGATAAAAAACGATTAAATATATAAGCTGAACGAATTTAATACCCAATTAAAAGAGAAAAGAGCAATTTATGTGTATTTAGACATAAGGAAAGTAACATAATAGTACTATATATCGTTGGAAAGCTAAGGATTTTAGAACAAATATTATATGATAAACAGAATCGTAAAAGCGTGATGTAAAGTCGATCAAACTAGCTGATTGTTGAAGTTAATATTATATAACATTATCTAATAAAAAAAAACGTGTTTCTGTCGAAAATCAATATCATTAATTCTTAAACCTTTTTCTTTTACCTCTTTCATCTCTAACTAGACTTGAAAAATTCTTAAATTGATTTTAACAATGGAGGTGTGTTTAGCAGGCACCAGATTTTTAAAATTCAACTGAAATGGTATGATTTAATCCGTAGGATTTAACATCGAGCTTATCCTTCTATAGAATTTGATCTGCTTCTTGACTCTAACTTGGAAGCCCTACTGAAAATCCGCAAGTGGTTCAAAACAAAAGGTCGGTTAATAAATAGTTTTTCACTACCCGCCATCTCATCCTTCATTTTCATTATACGGTCAACTACTTAATATCCAATCATTTTGGTTGTTTTTTTCGTTTAACATATGACAATTGACAGAAAAATCTCAATAGTAAGAAACCTCTTCAACAGCTTAAAGCCCAACCGATACTCTCCAAGCGACCTTCTAGCCTCTAACCTTTGAGCAAATCTAGGAATTCACTACCCATCTACAATAAACAAGGCCTGAGGGTTTGACTCAAACATTTCATAGCAGGTTTTTTTTTATTTAAAAAATATATTTATTGATATAACTGTATAATAAAATACTTCTAGTGAATGTGATACAATATTATACTGTCATAATTCACATGAAGAGATATTACCCATTGTCAGCTCTCCAATAACATTGCTAGACCAGAAGGTCTCGGGGCCATCTTATTTTAGACGCCTCGTAGATTATCAGGGATTGCAGAGATAGCAAGGTTTGAGACTAGTGGATTAGGGTAGGAATGGAGTTTGTCATGAAATGAATGTAGGAAAGGAAGTAGCTGAGTCAGTAAAATAGGGAACATTTAGGTCTTTATGGATGAGTTTAGGAAGGAATTTCGATTATAACGTTTGGAGACGGGAAGAATTTGATGGTTTGGTAGAGCTCCAAAAGTGCATATCGGCCTTAAAATACTCATGTTATAGCAAGTTAAATTTAATTTTATTTTCCAATTTTCTGTAGAACCTGATCAGGAATAAATAATCATAAAAATACAATTTGTAAGTAATTTAATCCAGTCACAAACTTAACGAGTTCTGAGCGAATAATGCGGATGAAAATTACACTAAGTGCTATAAACGTGATCCTTGTCTAAAAACCGTAAAACTATTTGACGAAACTAAACACAGCTAACTAACCGTTAAAATCACAAATATTGTTAGCAATGTGTCTGCAATCAATAGCACTTGACAAATATTAAATTGATCCTTGCTCGGACGTCGGATATGATCTTACTACAGATGGATTATCCCTATAAGATGTCTTTAATCCCGTGACGGACCAGATATTCACGAGGCCAGACAACGTTAATAATCTAGTGGTAATGGTCCAAAATAGATATTGCTACACATTTTTATCATGTTTGATACTGCACTTTTGGCTACTGAACACATTTTATCGTTCTTTTTAAATGAATTAGTACAATATGAAAAGAAAATGAAAGACTTATGATGTCTATTCTTAATTTTTAAGTTATTCAATTTATTCAAGATTGGAATTAATGTGATGATTCGAGGAAATGATATCCTTTTCTTTTTTGTAAGGTGCTCAGATGCCAAAATGGTATGTTATTTTTTTTTTAAATTAGTTTTTTACATTATGTCATTCGTTTATGTTTGGAAGCAGGTGAAATATAAGTCTTTCTCTCTCAGTTAATGAGTAAGCAACTATAACTTGAACAAATAAACCTTCAAAACCTAATCGAATAACAATCCAGAATGTGAAACGATGTCATTTCTGGAAAAAGCTACCTATACCAATTTGCCATCTGACTAAAGATTTATTCATATTGGGACGAATGATTTCTCATTATAAACAGTAAATATGATCTCTGCTACCATAGATTGGCCAAAATCAAACTGTATTAGCCAAATATATTCGTTTTATTGGTTTGTGCTATTTTTTATTATATATATTGTTGTTGTTTTAATATACGAACAATATATATAATTAGCCTGGTTTTAATATACGAAAATATTATTTTTTAAATAAAAATACAACTAGTTTTAATAACATTATTATTATAAAATCAAGAGCTAAGACGATTAAAATATATTTGATATTGTTGTTGTTTTAATATACGAACAATATATATAATTAGCCTGGTTTTAATATACGAAAATATTATTTTTTAAATAAAAATACAACTAGTTTTAATAACATTATTATTATAACAATCAAGAGCTAAGACGATTAAAAAAATATATTTTGATCCTAATAATAGCATTTTAGAACCTTTGTAAAAGTTTAAGCGAAGTAAAACCCTTTTGAAGTACTTATAAAGTTTTAACAAGCATAAGTCTATTGATTAGTAAGCAAAAGCTTCATGAAAATCTAAATAACATTATACGCTGAAAAAGGAATTTTTCGGTATTAGTTTATGTGTCGTTTGTACTCTATTTTTATTTATAAATTTCACAGCTGTTTTGTCAATATTTCTATGCAAGTGATTATTGCTTAACTTACTTCTCAAGCAGCCAAAACTTTAAATGGATCTTACTGGGCCAGTACCAACTTGAGGATCAAGATTTGGGCTGTGACCCAAAACAGGAAATAAAAATAGTATCATTTCACGTTTTCTTTAATCCAAGTTAACCTGTATTTTGCTTGAAAACTTTTATTTGTATAATATTACAAAGTTCAAGAGATATTCTGTTCTTGCGTAATTTTCATGTCAAATGAATCAACGAACAGGAAAATTACTGTTGATGGAAAAAAATTAGTAAAATTGAGATTTTTATACCTACATAAGGAACAACAAAAACCTCTCTCTATCTCTCGATATTTCTATTCACGCTTTTATGGCAAATTTCACGGACACGACAAAAGACATAAATGAAAAGTCAATAATTGAAATACTTACAAGTTACAAGAAAGCTAAAAAGAAGTTGGACGGGAGGCCTCCGTTGCTAAATTAATTCCTAGGAAGAGGTGCTGCTGGTCACTTTCCTTCATGTCCTGCTACTGAACTTTTATCCAGCACAGTAGCTGATTAACAATTCGTAAAATTACTTATCTTGATTACTAGCAGCAGAAAGCGGAATTTAGATTTTTTTAACAACGGCCTTTAAAAATTTAATTTTTTTTTTTTTTTAATCAGGATTAAATAGTTGAAACACGAACATTTCAGCCTTAGTAACTATTCTAGTGCCATGGGCTTTAAGAAAGGAACGGTCAAAAGATAGGTTTTTAAATAATTGCGGTCCTGCATCCAATCCTTATAACCAAAATCCTTCGCAAAATCCTAAATACTCCTCATTTCGTCACAAATAAAATCATCCATATATGTACCAGATATACAACTTTCAATTCCAAATTCCCAACCTACACAAACCCTCTTTTCCGCAACCTATCAACCTCACATTTTCCTAACATACCTCCTAGGCGATTGAAAAGAATATGGCCTCGGGATCTACTTACTTAAATAAACATCGAATTTCTACCACTGGATAGTTTCTTCGCAAGCGTTTTCATGCCCTATATTATAATTCAACACTTTTACTTGTTGTATTTATGCAATATACAGTTTTAAAATATAAATAAATAATAATTGCGGAGAAGAAGAGTAGGAGATGATACGGAGATATAAGAAGTAACAAAAATTATGTAATCATTATCATCATCAAATATTTAGTAATAAATATTAAATATTTGGAAAATGTTTGACACAATTGCGGGAAAATAGCACTTTTACAAAATAATATAACCGGTAATTGTCTTTCACCTGGCGTTAATTCAAGACTGATGATGACCAAATTAAGCCTAAACGTTGTTAAAATTCTATGTTAATATATAGATCTCCATTATTAAAATCTTATATTTAAAAAAAATCAGATACAAATATTAAGAAGTTCCTTTTTTTTTTTTTTTTTTTTTTTTTTTTTTCTTTTTTTTTTTTATAAAAATACATCTCTGAGAAATAATGTGGGAAAAAGACACATTACATAAAAATATGACATATCAAAAGTGACAACGAAAATACTGCTCAACGAAGTGAACAAGGAGTCAGCTAAATACTGTAGGCATTAAATGCTACATCCAAAATAAACAAATCTTAAAATAAATCACTTTGATCTAAGTACAAAAGATTAATTTTTTGGTTGCCCTCAAATCTAAAATTAGAGACATTATTCTCGTAAATCTTGCCTTTTCATTTGCCTGTCGCTTCAAACCGTTAAACCCGTTAAACCGTTCCCATCAAAGGGAAACGTCTCTTAAAACAGTCAATGGCTACTTGGACATAAGTTTTTTTTTTACGATCGCAATACTACTCACTATATATTTAATTCATAGTTTAATACTTAAAATCCTCCCATAAAATTGCTTATTATTTATTTTTACAGATTTTAGCTAATCAAGCATTAAAGAAAATGTTAGTGCAAAAGACATAAAGTTCTGTGGCTGAATAGAAATGATGCAGAACCTTCCTCATTCTATTGAAAGTGAAATCGTACTTTTCTATTCGCCTAATCTCACGATTAAAGAAATAAGTTCAGGGAATAATCGAATAAATGTCATCAAGGTATACTTGAAATGTAAAATTTTATTATGATATAAGAATAATATGCACTTTCGTAAAAAAACATCCAATGCCCTTAATTTCAACTGTATCTTCAACAAACGAAAATGTTGCGGATCTAAAGTAATACCTTGACCTTAACTCCATAAGAAAAGGAACAAGTATTTTTTATCATCGTCATTTATTGTAGAATAACGAAAAAATAATCAGAATTTTTTTAGAAATAATTTATATTAAAAAAAAAGTCTTAACCTCCCTCTTCCAGTTGTGATTTTTCTACTCGAATTATATTCCATATTGATGAATATTTAACCGGTTTAACTGGGTGTATGAGAAAATATTTCTTGAATCGAATCCGAACAAAAAGAAACCATGCTTCATTTTATTATCATACTAATATCAACAGAAGATCAAGCATAATATTAGAGTTAGATATTAGGGCTGATAAATTTTTTCCAAATTCTTAATTTTTTATTCTTTCTTCATATCAACGTTTCGGATTCTCACTCCCATCATCAGGACACTACAAGTAAAATTCATCAATTCCAAATTAAATAAAAGACAACTCTAGGGAAGTGAATTATCAAAACATTTTTAAAAAAATTATTATAAGCTAGGTTTCCCTTTTAACAAAATTTAAATTATTGCACACACATTTAAAATTAATAAGATTTAAAAAATATAACAATTAACACTGTTACATATTAACATTATGTATTAACTTTTAGTATATTAACAGGACTTATATATTACATATTTTATTACTTATATTACTTACTTATAAGTTAAGATAATAAATATTCTAAAATTAACTGGTTTTAACTTTCTGAAATTCATATGTTATCCAACCTTTGTCACTCATATAAAAAAATAAAAAACAAACCAATAGTCAGTAAGTGAAAAATCATATCTGAGCAGGGCATTGCATCTTTGTCCTCAACTGGATTAAGGATTAGACTAATTTAAAATTATGTATGGTTCTATTGTTAAATAACAGTGTGAAAATTCTCAAACTCATATTATTATTTATTTTTTATATTATATTTTTAACTTTAACGTTAATTATAACGTTGATATGATGAAAGAAAAAAAAATTAAGAATTCGGAAGTAATATATCAGCCCTAATATCTAACTCTAATATCAAGCTTGATCTTCCGTTGATATTAGTATGATAATAAAATGAAGCATGGTTTCTTTTTGTTCGAATTCGATTGAAGAAATATTTTCAAAACCATGTTTCATTTCCATTCTTTTTAGTATCTCCGAAATACCTTAAAATATCAGCTGTATCTGTTTTATCCACCAACGTCCGATTTCAAATACAATCAATCTTTACAGGAATGCTCAACTTGATTTTGAAAGTTCCAAAATCATAATAGATATGTATAATTATCAAGTAAATATATGTGTAAACTTTGTTGTTATTCATATTTCCTTTTTTTCATTAAGATACGCAGGGAGGGATACAAATAACAATGCATAAATAAAGAGATAAAACAACTATGAAATCACTAACTATAAGGTGGGTCTGACAAGAGGAGGCTATTAATTGCAGATGTAGCTTGTAAATTACTGGTTGTAAGATTAATTGGAACAAAATCCGAATGATATCACAATTACAAACCGGATTACGGTAGCTGTGAAAATTGGTTCGTAAAATATGAGAAAAATATTCATTAGATACGGTTGTGTTAGGGTGTTGATTGATACTTGATGCAATTCAGACGTGACCTTGTAAGAAACATAGTCCAGATTAATAAACTTTCTGAGGTTAACCTGCAAAGTTAACTACCACCCTCCTGTCTTGCTTGTTCACTCTATAACCATCATGCGTTAAATACGGCGTTGTTCTCGATTTAGCTTATGTTGGTATTTTTAGTAAATAAAGGAGGTGGGTAGGCCTGGATAGAACTGGACAATTGATGGGAAATATATTCTGGGTCCTATGCGACTTATAAAGTTGGTACCTAAAAGTTGAAGGGAAAACCTGGCGGTTGAGCATGCATCAATGTTGACTTTTACAGACTTTCGTTTTTGTATAGTGTCAGAGGGCTAGGATGCAAGTCAAGACTACTAGGAACACATCTGGGCCTTCCGTGCGAGAGCTATGAGCATGCATACGGTTTTCATCTACACAATGCATGTGAGATTCATATGAAACTAGTCTGCTTTGGAATACTTAAGAATGAAGCATAATAAGTCTTCCAGCGTTACTTATAACGTAAGAGATAAAAAAAATATCAAAAATTATAATCCATATATATAATAATAATAATAATATTTATTTGTTTTCGAGGTAATACCCATACCAAAGGAAAAAAAAAAAAAAGTTCCCTACAATACTGTGTAAGGTAAATGCTAGTTAGTTTAAAAATTGTAAAGTATTATTATTATGTATTATTGTATTTATAATGTATAAATTCTGTAAGTTAAAAAATTAAAATAAATAAGATGTGAAATAATAATAAGAAGAAAAAGGCAAATGTATAAAATTAAAATAGCAAAGCAAAATAAGAAATTTAAGTACCTTGATATTAAAACATAAGTCAAAAAATCAAAATTACGTAAGAAGTTAAATAGTAAAAGGGCGTAATGACATTGCTGTTGATCGCCTAGGAAAAACAAGTAACCTAACCTAACCTAACCCATACCAAAGGAGTTGGTCATTAAAGTTCATATGTTGACAATATTAACAATATCACAAAAAATACAAAACAAAAAAACAACTGAAGACTGTTTACAGACTTATAGTATTACTTATAAGCGAATACTATTTTTATGATTAACTCATTTAGATATGATAAACCAACAAGAAAGTAACAACATACGTGATAATTAATTGGTTCTTGATTCTAGGAGCCATATAATACGTTTGATGTGTTAGTTTAATGTGATATGGAGAATTTTTAACGATTTTTCTAATATATATTTGACGAAATTTGATATAAATGGATACAAATATAACTAGTATTAGAAACCATTGGTTGCTGTCAGTGAGTCCTGAAAAATGGGACAAGCCTCGAAACATAGAATAATTATTTTTGTATAATTTGTTTTTTGAAGAATTAAGAACAAATTATGCATCATAAATATATGTTTCTTCCTATAAACATAAATCTCATTATATGTATGTATATATATATATATATATATATATATATATATATATATATATATATACATACATGATCTTTATAACCATAAATGTAAATGTATACATTTTCAGATAAATAACCCTCTTAAACAGTTTTAAGAGCATTAAGTATGTTTAAAAAATTTAAACAAGAAAATAACAGATTCTTAATATACTAAAAACATTATATACCAAAAATATTATTTTTCCTCAATCATCTTCTTATAGTCATTGGCTAATTTCAGAGGTTTATTAAAGTTATTAATCAGGAAATAATATGATATGATGCAGGAATCTTTAAAGCAAATTAAGCTTTCTTCATTACATTAATTAGCTTTTTATTACGTATTGCATATCGTAATCTTGAAATTAATGTCGTTCTATGATTGCAACATTTTATCTCTCACAGTTCACTTTCACAGTTATCTAATGTAATGTATAACATATAAATTTCCATTATCCCACAATAAAACTTTATTCCTAGAAACAAAATTATCTTCGTGATTCACTATCATTTAATATGTATTGGATACTTAATTGAGGGCTTATACAAATTTAATCTTTTTTAAACAATTATGAATTTACTTCTGGATCTTTGGTGGGTAAAAACAAAATTAAATTTTAACTTACACGACTTTCATTATGATCCTATCAATAATTTTGTTTCAATTCGATTTGCAGAAAATTTAGTTATTTTTTAAACATTCCCTCAATATCTCTGATTTTTTGGGTTCTATATATATATAAATATTTTATAACTTAAAACAACTTGAATATCGAATCTTTAATAATACTAGTAAGGGTTTGACGATGTTCTTATTTAAATATATTGATTTTAGGGTCGCTACCAATTACTTAACCACCACTGTATTTCTAAAAAAAAAAAAAAATTATGTTATATTAGAGAGGAATATTAAAGACTGCAAATCACACGAAAAAAATTAATCACATTCTTTACATAGAAAAACAAGTCACGCTTCTTTATCAAATATACCAGCCTCGTAAAGAATTCAATATGATTTATGATCTTCACCTTCCCAATTCTATGTTATTACCGAATATTCGCTCACATTTTAATGATAAAAATCTAATTTGAATAAAGCAGACACAAACATGAATGTCAGAATAAAAAATTAAAATTCAGGTAGACATAAGGATAACCGATATAAGTGAATTTTTTTTTTAATTTCGCGATTTGCACTGCAATTTCGCTGGAAAGATGAGTACGTTTATTAAAATAGATTATGTTCAGAACGCATGTTTTGTTATCATTGTTTCATTTAATGTAAAACGTTATCACTTTTTAAAGAAACATTAGCTTGAATTATGCCATCGTAATCTGAATGTGACTATGGACTGTATGGATTGGCGGTATACATACCACATTTTTTTTTTTTTTTTTTTTTTTTTTTTATGAACCTACCATCCGTATCACGGAAATTCGTACATTTAGGAATATGCTTTACAGCTGTTAAAAAAGAATGATCTATCAGTAAAATAATTAAATTAATCGCTATTTTTTGTCTTTGTCGTTGACTTTTTTGCCTGTTTTGATATTAACGACCCTTAATTTTATTATAATTCGAATTATTCTATATTGTAAGATTGATCAATCTGTGAAAAATTAAAATGGATGATTTTTTTATCTTTTATCTATACCGCCGTTTCTTTTTCTTTTTTGTCTGTAATTTTTTTTATTTATTATTTTTTGGTTTCTAAAGGACGCGTAATTTTCTCTTCTCTTCAACCGCTATCGTTCATTTGTTTGTTGATGTAGACATTTGTTGATTAGACTATTGCATAATTTTTCTTCTTATCCCTATCTTGCTTAAACCTAATATAATATTTTTTATTTTTCTCCTTTGAATCGAAATTTGAAAATACAACCAAGATTTTCGATTCAAAGGAGGGGTACTTCCCCCTTTATTTCTTTTATATAATTTACTGAAAAATAATGACATTTAAAAATACAATTTTAAAATATGAACTTACCGCTGCGCATGTGCTAGTCTAGAGCATGTTGGTAACGTCACCATTGTTACAAAATCAAAGCTTTTACCACAGCCAAAAATCGCTTAACGCGCCTAGAGAAGTTTTCCCTTCAGAAAAAAAAAATTCAAAACGATCATAAATGCAATGTTGATCGTATTTTTAATATAAAAATAAAATAAAATCAATGCTCTGTTTTATAATATTCTAAATAGCGCACTGATTCAATCAGTCTAGACAAAGGATTATTCAAGGATGAATCAAATGGTTGAAAATATTGAAGATTTACAAAGAAAAAAAAAAAAGAGTGGCCACCCCACACACTGTAGACTATTTGCGGCTCGTCACCTTAGGTACTATTTCAGGAGTGGAATAATTGTCACCAGATCGCATGCCTCACATCGATAAAAATAAATGTCCGTTCCGAAAAAAGAATAGGCCCAGAAATAAAATTTTCTTCCTACAATGTGGTCTGGGTAAAAATAGTTGACCTCTCGATTTTATAACAGTTTTTTTTTATTTTTATAATGCGTATATATCATTCACAAATGGAATAACTTTCAAAAGCGTCTATCGAGTTTTTTAAACATTTTTCAGATTAAGAAAAAACAAGGAATCATTATTAACAAGAATATTATTTTTATGCTATTTTCGTCATGGTCCAGCATCTAATGTGTGAGATACAGACTTTTTTTCTCGAATCCTATACATTTTAACAGCATATAATAAATCTATATTAATATTTTGTATTTAAAAAAAATAATAACTTAAATAAATTCAACTTCAAAACATTTAAATGAGGAAGATTGTTGGGGGCGGTCATTATCAGCATCCGGTAAATTGGGTGTGCTTGTTTCAACCGAACCTGGATGATCGCTATGGTGAATATGAGAATCTTGTAAGGGAGGATAGTAAAGTGGTACCAATAATTTTCTATATCCTAGTAAAAATTTCAATTCCGAGAAGATGTCACTGTTCTTTCCAGATGAGACATACAAGCTTACAAGCTGGAAAACAGAGGGACTTGCAGCTCCGATAAAACCCTCCCCCTCCCCCCTCACACCAAAAAAACAAACAAATCATTAACCGAAATATAACCCTTGAAGACTAGAGAAAAGAATGTGAAGCGATAATGTCTTAGGGGGAATTGAGGAAAACCTCAAGAGAAAATTGTGGTCAGAAAAAGAATGCTGAATAAAACAATCGAGTGCACAGATTTATAATTAGTAATAATAAAATAACTGTTATTATTAAAATTATTATGTTCCATGATTATTATTAATAACTACACACAACATTAAAATTTACTAAGTTTTTATAGACTGTCGTAAAAAATTTTAACATAATGAAATCATAGTTGATGTTAGAATGAAGTAAATTAAGTGAATCCTAACATAAATGCACATTGTTTTTTTAATATATATATATATATATATATATATATATATATATATATATAGATTCCGATACTTTAAACGTTGGTAAACGATTTCATTATATTCCGGAATCGCCTGAAAAACTACAAAACTTAATAAACGTTAGAACTTATTAAACAGTTTTCAAATTTCCCACCAACTGCGTGCGATCTTGTATCTTGGTAATTTAATAAGCTTAAAATATTAATTTTGAATGACCGCCAATATTCTTGATAGTATTTTTTTTTTTTTTTAATCTTTCTAAATATAAATTACATAGACTAAAAGTTATGATTAGCAAATCATTACTTACTAGAGTTAAGTTTAGAAACGATAGAGGATAATAATCAAATAAAAAATAGTGTAAATAATTGTGTAGATATGTTTTAATACTACAATTCGACTTTTAGGTGAGGTAAAATATAATGCATAATCTACATGATATGGAAAAGAAAAAACTTTTAGTAAAGGGAATGTTTTAAAATGAATTTCTTTACAACATTAATACAAAAAATGTATTTGGGGAAGAAGTTGAAAATCAGTTTGTCAAATGCATTAAATGTATGATAAAACTCAGTTTAATAATAATAAATCATTTTAGACACCAAATTTTGGGCTATTTGTGGATAAATTACATTAGCAACCCATATAACAATGACAAACACATTTACAGAAAACAGTTATATTTACAAGCTAACCATGAGTTCGGGATAGCCCTACCTTTTAGAAAATTTATTATTTTTCATGATGAACAGTGGACAGATGGGTTTGAAAATGATAATATATCCTATTTAAAATTCTTTTTAATGTTTTGAAGCTGAAAAATTAGTTTTAATGGCCTGAAAATAAAATATATTCCTGTATAACAATTTTTTTTTTAACTTATGATTTTACTGTTTGTTTATCGACGTGTAATTGGTGTTAGTTTCATCATTTTTCACTCAGTCCCTTTTGAGATGTTTCCGTGTAAACATCGTGAAAAAGGTGTTTTTAGCATTTATGAAAATCCAAATAGAAAAATGCCTAAGAAAAATTAATCAAAGGTGAGTCTCTTCCATTATAGAATTTTAACTCGCCGGAAGTCTCGTTTTTTAAAATTAATTAAGGAGAATATTTTAATCACTTTCTTCACTTTTAAGATAATAAGATGTACTGACAAATGATGTAAGGTATATCCTTATTATGTTAGTTTTTTTCTTTTGACTCGATATATGCAATATTACTAGAATTACAGAGATTTTCCCAACAAATGTTTTCTGTCGACAAGCTCAATTAAAACGGTCGCAACACTAAAATTATTTGCCAGCAAAAAAAAACTTTATCCACGGTTTTTTATTCGTGAATAGATATAGAATAACTGCTTGAAAAATCATTAAAATAGAAAATGTTGAGCGGCAAAACTAGTAAAAATTGGACGATTATTTTAATTTTTTTTCATTTCTAATGCCGAAACGCTTTACATAAATAACTTTTATATCAACAGATAAGGTTTTATTATGGAATTATTAAAATATTTGTCGAATTAACTCGATGCTGATGATTTGTCAAAACCAACTGTTATGTTAATAGTTCCAAATACGGTTTTAATTATACTGCAACATAAGTTTTATTATTGATTTTAAAATAATACACAATATTGCACGTGCTGGTGATAAATTCGATCCTACTGTTGCATTGATTAGAATTACTACAAAAACCATTAGCTGGCTCAGACATATTGCCTTGGAGTTGATCTTACGCCAATGAGGAAAGACTAAATGTATTTTTAGTGTTTTTTGGCAGATGTTTGGCAAAGATTACTACACAAATGATGCCCATATAGAAAAACAATGTTTTATGTTCTTTTTTTTTTTAACGATGTACATATTTCTTTTTTACTTTTCTTTTTGTTTTATTCTTCCTTTTTTACACATGTAACGGATTATCTAATATATAGAATTCTCGTGTCACAATGTTAGTTACCATACTCCTCCGAAACGGCTTGACCGATTATTATGAAATTTTATATTTTTCAATAGCACTGAGAATCGGCTACTATCTATTTTTCTTCTTTTTTTTTGCCCTTAAGTGATAAGAGGTGTACACCCCTAACATTATTTTTGAATTTTTTGGACAACAATTTTTTTTTATATATTTTTAAAATGTTACATTGAAAAACACATACAACCTTAAATTTTCAACCTATTATCTCCAACCCCTATTTTTAAATAGTAATTTAATATTTTTTCGTCCCACTCGATAACTGATGAATTATGACTTGGTAAGTTATCCCCTCCAGAGCTCTACCAGTGTCACTTATCACCCAGCAAGCAGCATGCAATAGGGATGAAACCGAAGCCTGTTTCACTCAGACAATAAAATAAGCCTTCTCTCACTCCCTCCACAGTTTTCGATCATTATTATTGTTTATGCATCAAGCGTAGTAGTAACACGAAAAATTATACAGATGGGCTAACAAAAAATATTGTTCACGCTATAGCATTATGAGATTGATATTATTTGTTAGTGTTTGTTTCGTAATTAATTATTGATATATATATATATATATATATATATATATATATATATATATATATATACATATTTTAAGGAATAAATTATAATAAAATTAATGGTTGGTGTTTTGTTATTATATTCCCTCATCGTTCACAGCACTACATGCCTCTTTCACTCATATATCACTCAGTTTTTTTTTTCTATCCTAGAAATTTCCTAGAAATAATTTATATGGCAAAACAACGTTTGCCGGGTCAGCTAGTATAAAATATAATTATCACAAAACTACTAACTTATTCTTTTAACCAATAACCGAAATTATTGTATCGATATTGCATGTATAACAGTAAAAATAAAAAAGAATTATATGTGATTATAAAGAACGATTAGATGGTTCCATCCTTCGGGTGACCACTACCCAATTCATACACCCTTAGTTAAAAATTAATTATGTAATGTAGGAACATAACATTATTTTTTTATTTAGTCTCAAAAATATATGCATATGTGTATATATGTGGTAAGTCAAGAACGAAAAAGAAAAGGTATACGAAACTGAGATTCCGTATTTGATACAACTATACGTCCAAATATCACAGCAACTTATTCATCAAAATCGGCGAATCAAGAGATCCAATTGAGACCATGAATTTTGCAAGTTTTCACGATTTTCAAAAAAGTGGGTCTAACGAGTTTATTTCAAACTTGCTATATCGATGTCAAATTTAATGGATTGTAATACGATGTAGGTTTCATTCTTACTGAAATACTCTGACTGGGCTTAAATGCCAGTCTTTTAATTTTTTTTCCTCTATAGTACCCTTAATTTTGTAGATTCGAAAAAAATTAAACATACCATCTCATTATCATTGGTAAAAACCGGCTAAATATACAAGTTGACCAAATTTTATGACAAACAAAAGGAGAAACGAGCAGACAATTTTTCATATATAAATTTTGTTTTTTTGAAGATAAGTATAGTAATATGGATTTATAATATACTGTTTGAAAGATTTTTGCTTGCTGGTTCACTACTAATTTTACTCCAAACTGTATACTGCTGAATATATTATACGATATATACTATATTATAATAGGTCGAAATAATAATATATGCTAATTGAGAAAAAATAAATACTACACTAGGTTTCTTTGTTGCTGAAAAATCCTTAAACTAAATTTGCATGAGTAATTCCAGCATTAATTCTGCCATTTTCGGGTAAAGATATTTTTTTTAAGAAAGGATTTTCGACAACAATAGGCTCTAGTCATATTTTAAATGTTTATAATGAACTTCATTCGTCATAAAAAGAAAAAGGTCAATGTCATTGAAATCAGAATGAAACTTAAATGAGTTTAAACCAAATGATTAAAGCTGTTTTTGCAAGGTGCAAAATGCATAGTATAAAGGAGCTATTCCGATGCGCTGATTTTGACCAAAAAGTTGCTGTATCATCTCAGACATTTACGATTGCAAAATATAAAATTTCAGTTTCATAAAAAATACTGTTTTTGAGCTAGAATTACCGCAAACACACACAAGCGCGGACACAGAGACCTTCTGAGGGACTTGGTCATTTGGACTCAAGGAACCCTAAAACGTGTATTTCCATTGAAAGCTAGAAATTCGAAAATTATTACAATCGCAATATATTCTGTTTCTATATATTTCATATATAGGAAAGTGCAAGTAACTGTTAACCTTCCTAAGCAGTTACCAAAACAATAAAAAGGTCAATTGGAGTTCAACAAAATTAGTAAATTTTATTAAAACTAAATAAAGAGTTTAACCATTATTAAAATTCATATTACTATCTTTTTTTTTATAATACCAAGTTTTCTAATCATCGGATTTTAATTTTATTATCTAATTTTCAAAAATGTAGAGATTTTTGTCTAAACTTCAAATCAGCGGAAACTTTGAGATAAAAAAAACTAAAGGTTTTTATAATTCAACCACGGGCTATTCATCTCTATAACGAACACTGCTTTTAAAAACAATCTTTATTGTTATTAAAATATCACAATTGGAAAATACCTACTGCATCCACCTCCTGGGAGTTTTATCTAATAAGTAAATATTACATATATATATATATATATATATACATATATATTATACACGGGAAGATGAAAGTGTATTAGAGTAGTAGAAAAGCGGAAGGTGTGAAAAAGAATCGAAAATGATATTCGAGTGGTCTTGCTGGCCGATTCATGACAAAAATAAATATATATATATATATATATATATATATATATATATATATATATATATATATATATATATACTATTAATGTATTTTATAATAAATTACTGTTTCCTTTAAAAATTAAAGGTCCCTGTCCTATTAGATTTATAACTATTTAATATTTCAAATAAACGATTTAAAATACAATTCAAAGGTTTAATTTAGTTTTCATGGGAATCCCATTTATTTTACAGTGAAAGATCTGTTTTCATCAAATAACTTTAAACAAGAAATAATTAATCACAATGGTAGTTTATATATTCCTCCAGGAAAGATACCCTAAATGATAGTGAAAACCGTATCAAAATCCATACAGTGGTTTAGGAGTTTGCGGAAACCTAAAATTATGGTGTCCTTTTATATATATCTAGAGATATTCTATCGTACAATTGAATATTGACCGTGATCTAGGCCTAACCACCTACTTGCACGGCCGTTGGCTTTGAAACAGTACGATTCTCTATAGGGCTGAACCCAAGACCCTTCATGGGTTGTAGAGGTACAGATTTTATATTTCAGTGATTTTTTTTTTTACATAAGGTAATTATGATTATTACTCAATAACGAACACTTTAATTTTCTAACAAATTAAAAAAAATAAAAATTGTAACATTTATCCCACAAAAACATTAACATACGAGTGAAAAATACACCTGAATTTCATTAAAATTACTAAATGTTCAAATAGTAAAATATCAAGAAGTTCCTCAGTATATTTGAATCTATTATTGTATTGAACGTTACCTCTAAATGTATGTAAGGTGGCAACATCAAACAGTCATTCAGTAATTTCGCAATATAAAATGTTTATGTTTGTTTAGAGTTTCGAGTGATTTAATGTTTCACTAGAAAGAATCTTTTCAAGATAAATACCAAACTTAACAACTTAAAATTAGTACATAAGATGTACTTACGATGTTTCTTTTCAATCCGCCTGGTCCGAAATCCACTCGCAGTCTTAAGCACCCTTTGATGGTCACAACACTGGTCACAAAACTATTACACTCCCTTCCACGAAAAAAAGAAGCCACGAATCGCCGAATCAGCTGTTTGAGGAACGCGAACACGAGGGTACAGGACTGGAGAAATGGACAAGGTAGGAGCGGGCCAGTCGTGGTGGCGAGACTGTCGGCTCAGGAATGCCAAATGCAATTCGTATTAGATCTAAGTTTAAATTGTCTCGAAATAGATTTGGGCTAGGTCTGGCGGTGGTGGACTGACCTAGAGTACGGGACATCTTCCCAGCGGTATCCCTCCCCATTAGTGTCGAGGTCCCGGGTCGCCGTTTGGCCCAGGATCCGGTTTTTTTCTCTTCATCACCGTCAAATGACTCTGACAAAAATCGAATACGGAAGAACAACAACCTTCCTTTCTTGAAATCATATAGAACAATGTTTATGACCTAAAGGATTCCAACAAGAAACTCTTGAGCCTAAACACAAAGAAAAACGTAGTGTAATTTTTAACTTTATTGGTACGAAGTTGGCAGGTTTACTAATTTTAATTTACTACTGGCCGGTACCAATTGAAACAATGTCTAAATGTAATAAATTAAATAGGTCAATTCAAGAAACTGTTATATTTTAAGTAACGGAGCGGCGTGGTCTAGTGGATAGAGCACTAGTCTACTATTCTCCGGCTCCTGGGTTCGTAATTGGCGGTTGCAGTATATTATTTATTCTGTCAATTCAATGGGGGCGACCCAGCCTCTTTGAAGTGGGTACCCTAAAAATTGGGGAAAGCACCTGGCGGCTTAGCAAGATCAAGGCCTAACCACCTCATTGCACGGCCGTTGACCAAGAAACAGTACGAATCTCTATATCTACTACACTCAAGACCCTTCATGGGTTGTAGTGGTACAGGTTATATATTAAGCTGGGAACCCAAAAATCAAAAGTTATGTAATTTACATGACGTTATACTTTTTACAACTCCGTCGATATTTTTTTAAAAGCCAATAGTTTATTTCCAAATTAATATCCAACATCTTACTATTTTTCATTTGTTGAAGTTACTGAAAGAATAAAAGATGATAAAAATAAAGAGCAACCGAGAAATAAATTAGGAAATAAGAATAGATTAAAAAATTAGAAGAGTATAAAAAAGATATAACATGATAGAAAACTAACGTTTTTCTGCCCCAACATAGTATCAAATTGTAACATACAATAGATCTGTCCGGAAGAACAAACTCAATTATTATTAAAAAAAAAAAAAAATAATGAGATATTTTTTTTCAAATTTGTTACAAGTAATTTGTAACTTTTTAAATATTACCTGTCAATAAAATCATATTTATTATTTTTTTAAATAACTTATTTTAAATCAGTTTATGAGATAAGAGACAATGCACCAAGAACAGTGATCACTGCACCGAAAAACCAGAAATATGTTCTAAACATCAAACAAAACAATAACCAAAATCTTTTATATGTAATAAAATAAATATTTCGCAACGGTTAGACAGTTTATGTTGTAATTTACAAACATATTGATAATGAGAAAGGAAATGTTCCTAAAGTTATCAAAATTTGATTTTGTTATACTAGGATTTTTTTAACTTTTATACACAGAAATACTGAGAGTAACACACCAGATATGGCTTACATTTAATAATTCTGATGTTGGTGAAAACAAAATTATTTTCAAGAAATCGTTGTGAACCTAACGTTTTAAACCGCATTGCAAATTTCCACCACGGCTTTCTTTTAGAACATTGGGAGGCAACAAAGATCATAGATGCTACGAGGTTAAAAAAAAAAACCCAAATAAAAAATTGCAATTTGGTTCAAAACATCGAATCCAGAATACAAATTATATTCTGTTTTTGTAAAAATCATTTAATGACAACTATCCTAATTGATTTTATCCTTTCTCTCAATATGATGTAAGTGATATCTATACAGATTCGGATATACCAAAAAAGTAGTATCTAATTTAAAATAAGTGAAAGTAAAATATCATTCAATTAATATAATACATTGGAAATTTGGATTGATTTCTTTATATCAATAATATTTTAACGAACGACTGACATAATTACTATTACTTTTAAATGTATACTGGTTTTTTTATTCAAGCTATAAGACCTGAGTATGGATTTTTGAGCTTTATTGAGAAAAATCTTAAATATTTTCTTGTTCCCTGCTGGCTCATACCCAAAAACCCCGTAAATCGCTTGCAATAAATATGTCTGGAAAGTCTTTTCCTAACAACACTTTTAAAGCATGCCCATATATTTCCTAAAGTACTAATACTGCACCTACTCCTAGTATGTACTGAAATATAAGTTGCAATACTGTATTTACAAGAGTTCTATATTTATTTATCTTTCCGTTGGTCATTATTGTGATTGTTTAGATCTAGGTCCAGTGATACTGATTTTATTGAAAATATTTAACGTTCTGGTGGTAAACCGACTTCCTAAAATATACGAAACTTTTAAATACTCTAGACACGAACTTTTTTTTATTTTATTTTTTAAGTCGATAACAACAATGAATACAAATGTTTTAGAGCAATAGTGAACTTGTTAATAATAATAAATAAATTCTTTATTATCCTGGGACATGTCCCTTTAGAATAAAATATACAGAATGTACAAAATGTAATTTGAAGTCTTGGAGTCAATTAAATACATATAAACAAGTTAATAATTTCTGATATAAAATAGATTTATTTAAATGACAAGAAAACAACAACAGAAATAAAAAAGCTAATTTACTATTCTATTGAGTCTGGGTATATTCATTAAGTGATTAAATATGCGGGATTTGAATGTAAAAAGAGAGTTCGGAGTGAAGGATGGAAGGAGGGATAGAATTCCATAGGATTGAGGATCGAATGAGAAAGGATCTGTCGAAATGTGCAGTTCGGTTCTGTTATGACATTTAGTTCATCTTCCTTACGAACTATCCAATTCGGTGAAAGCAATTTTCATTACATTTGACATTTATAGACCTTCATAATGAAAATATCATCTAGGATTGTTCAGTAACGTATAAATAAATGTAAACATTACTGAATAACTTTGGTTCTGCCGATTTCGAATAAATGATTGACCAAATTGCAGAATATTGCTCTTTTGAATAAAACTTTAGTGAATACAACGTACTAAAACCATTTTACTCAAGAATTGTATTGGCTATTTGTATTGAATTGATTATTTTTTCCTTAAAGGTGTAGTGTTTTTAATTGTTGTTTTTTGTTGTTTTTTCAAAAGTGGTTAGGATAGATCCATGTTAAGTAAAGCATCTACCTACCTAATATATCAAAAAGGAAAAAAAATTAAAAAACGTACGATATAAAAGTAAGTGTTCCGTCTTTTACGAGTACCTGACAATCTGAGAAAAAACCCTTCACACTATTTTAACATTAAGACCTTCTTTTGTGGAAAAAAAAAGACATAATATTTTCCATCCCAAAACTGAAAATCAGCAGCTCCTAAAAGTAAATAATGAATATTGACTAGCCGTGATTTCTCATCGAAAATTCAAATTTTCCAATTACTAATCTGGTAGAATATTCATGTAGTGGTACGGAAGTTGGCGGTGTGAAATCACTTCTATTACTAATAAGTGCCAAGAATTTTTTTAAAGTTTAAATTGAAATTGATCAACTAAATAAATAATGTTTATCAGGTTAAAAAACCGATACATTTTTATTCCATTAGCTTCAAATGTAGAAAGACCGATAGAGTGCGACAACATTTCCACTAAATACTACTTCTGTGTCAGCATTAGCATCCAGTTCACAAAACAAGGGCATGCATAATGTAGGGAGGTAAATACGTTCTACCTTTGACCTTAGTACGTCCATCAGCTCAGTCAGTCAACGTCAGTAGTTGATAAAAGGGTGTTGAGGAATTTTTTAGGAGCTCTGACCTTGAGGAGCAATATCATGCAGTAGTAGGGTGAATGTTGACCTTGAGAGGTCATTGACCGACCTTGTGCGGGCGAGGGGGGTGTTGTGTTAGGGCGAGGGGGGGTGTCCTTGAGTAGTGTGAGGCTGTTTTGGGGTCGTTGCCTGACCTCGTTTTTTTTGAAAAAAGTTAGATGGCAACAGTGTATGTAGATTTGGCAACAGCGCGGAGCAGATGGCTCTGGGCCGGTGCCCCCGCGTATGATGACGTAATCTTACGATGAGTCACGGATCCATTCATGTTTTTTTGTGAATTTCATTCAAGTTCCGGATGTGAGTCACGGATCCATTTAATTTTTTAGTCAGTTTCATTCAAGTTTACACATACGTTGACCATGTGTCTAGAGGACGGCCTTCCTTGCCCACGGTGGCGGGAACATCTGTCTGTCTCCCGCCTCGTATGTGACGGCAAGTGGACGTCATTGACATTAACAGTGTCGGGGAACATGGGTAATCTGTCTCGCCTCGAGCCATTTAAGATATAAGAATCCGGTGTTGGTCGTCTTTGATAAATGTTATACTACCTTTACTTACTCAGCTGTTTGATTTCGAGTTCATTCATTGATACTTAAGAAGTAAACCGCACCGGTGTCCCACGTATAGTGACGTAATCCATTCAAGTTCCGGATTCGAGTCACGGATCCATTTAATTTTTTTTGTTTTTAGTCAGGTTCATTCAAGTTCCGCATGTGACTCAGCTGTGACCGGATGAGTCATTCAAGTCTTATCGTGTGAGACGTTAGGACATTAGTTCAAGATGGGGAGGCGAACAGGTTGGAGCCTAAGACATGAAGAAGACCGTCTGTCCACATTTGTCGGATGGACTTCGCCAGTGAGTGTTGTTAAGCTTGCATCGGCAGGATTCTATTATTTGAAAAAATCGGATCTAACCAGGTGTCCTTTTTGCGGAGTAATACTACACGAATGGTTGGAACAAGATGATCCTTTTGTAGATCACAAGAAATGGTCCAAACATTGTCCCTTTATCGAGTACCTTGAACAACTAGAGGAGCTACCGTTATTAATTATAGATGAAGTCGATAAAAAAGGGAGCTGTGGATGTTGCTGACATGCGCAAGAGGTTTAAACGGTTTACTCGACAATTATACTCATTAAAAAACCAAATTAATTTATATGAAATAAAAAGAAACGAAATAAATCAACTCATAGAACAAGTAAAAAAACTTCATCTTTCCCCTCCTCTCTCTCAGTCTCGTCGTTGAAGCCTTGAAAGATGGTTGGACGAATGGAATTAGTGACCGAATACCCCATCACCAGTACTAAGTTAGTACGAGTCGGTCTTTTTGACTTTGTACCCACTGTTGCGATTATTGACAAGAAAACGATCGTATATATGGATACAGAAGAATGGAAATTCGTCGTCAACCAAGTTCCAGGTATGCTGTCTCTTTTGCAAAGTAAAAAGAAGAAAACAGTAGAGGTAGGAGAGCGAGTAAGGTGTAAAAATGTATTTTGCTCAGTTTCCAAGAAAGGGAGGAATAGGATCATGAAAATAGAACAGGTCGTACTATGTTTCGCCATGTTTAACCAGAGTCCATCGACCCTTGAGTCACCACCTTCGACATGTTTTAACAGGAATGAAACGGCAAAGCTGTGTAAAGACTTGAAAAACATCGACAACTCATTGGAATTGATAACCAAAATGAGCGAATTATATAAGAAACATGAAGAAGGTCAACAACTCGTGGAACCGAGTGCAATGGACTTTAATATTAATACAGAGACTCTGTTTTATAATTTAAATGAATTGAAAAAATATGTAATAATACCCACATGAGTTGTAAATTTTATGCAATAAATAATATTCCTGTAAATGCTCTTCTTTTTATTTCTACCCCAAGATGAAATGAGAATTAAGGTAATTTAAATAAACAAAAAAATATTGTGGTTTTAAAATTGCATGGTTTATTTTTGAAAGAAAACATGTGATAGATGTTATATAATAGTACAATTAATAATTAATATATTCATTGAGGTATGAAAGTCTTCGCTTCTGGATAAATTCCTCGTCATCTTGCCACTCCTCAGGTAAATTGTCCCAGATGTAGTCTAATGTATAGTCGAAAAGGTACAAAAGTAATGATCGGGGTAAAGCTCTCAATTCTTCTGTGGACAAAGTTTCGATTCCTTCCTCTCCCAAACGACGTATCGCAGACTCCATCGTATCCAGCATACTGATGAATGGAGCTATTTATATATACTGCTCCTCCTCCTCCGCCGCTTGTAAACACTGCGGACTATGTTGTTTATGATATCTGAGAGGGTGGTATGTGCTGTCAAATACCAGTCCACAGTATACACATTTAACTCTATCCTTGACACCTCGAATAAATCCAGCATATGAGAGCAGATGATGAGGTGTGCCAATATTCTTAAAGGTTTTTCTCCTTATTTCTTCTTTTCCAAAATTTACAGCTTCAGAATTCCTCCTGACCCACGAGGCCAAACGATGGGCTTGATTCAATGAGCAAACAAAAGAACTGTTTAGATGAAAATGACAAACTATCGTCTCATTATCTAGCTGTTTCAAGTTTGGACAGTCGAAATCATGAAGATCAGAGACTGGTCTATCGATGAGTTGTTCTATAAACTTGCACTTTTCCTCTCCCTTTCCGTATAATATGTCATAGTCTTTTGTAACGGATACTAATAAATACTTCATATCTTCATATTGTACATCGCCATAGTCCCATTCTAATCCATGAATATGTTTTTTTAACCAAAGATTTGTCTTCGACTGAGCGGCCTCTCCAACATCCCGAGGTGGTTTAAAAAACCAATGCCACGATGAACCATGACTGATTGAAATAATCGATAGTTCTTTAACAATTAAGGAGTTAGAAGTCGAGCGATAGCCTTGAAAATCAATTATCGCCGAACGCATCTTCTCAAAGTCCTACGGTGAAGTGGCATTATAATATCTGTGGCTATATTTATATCAGTACATTTTACGGACCAAACCGGTTCCCGCTTCATATTCTACAATGTTGTCATGAATAATGAGGCAGTATGCCTTGGTGTTGGAGGGAAAATTTTCACTCGCTTCTAATTGCACACGAATATCAATAGTTGTACTTTTTATTGCTTCGGATTGCTTAGAACAATCTATAACGACTATAGGTGAGAGGGACTCAAATTCCGATCGTGATAGCAGAGGTTGAGAATGGCGACTACCATAATAACTCGTTTGAAACTCGTTATACATTTCGTAGAGGAGAGCCACTTTTCCTTGCGCGAAATCTAAATTCAGATCGTCATAAGGATATTGTTCACTATTCAAATAGAGTTTTAAATTTTTCAATTTGCAACTATCAAACTGACTGCTATCTTTGCTAGCGTTTCTGGTTCGATCAGTCTGGAATGCGATTAATACGTATCGCGGCTTTTCTAAATTTGTTGATGTTTTTACAGTCCAATTTTCTTGCTGTGTCGCAGGTAAATTAGGGTATTCGTAAAGATCCCAAGATCGGAACGGAATAGAAATGCCCTTGTTTTTCTCAACTACCTTCAACAACCTGAGTCGCTCTTGATCTGAAACACGAACGTGTGGCATTCGCCAAACTACTTTATCTAATTTTATTTCCACGTCATCATTACCCTTTACACAGTTCAAGTCCGTACTCGATCTGATTAAAACGAGTTCTTGTTTAAGATTAATTAAAACTTTTCTATAGTCTTCACAAATTCCCAAAAGAATATCCAAGGGCAAGCATGCGCTGAAAAATCCGTTTTTATCCAAGGAAAGAGTTTTGTCAACACCGGGGACCGTCCATCCTGCGTTTTCTAATCCTTTTACTTGATTAGCTGAAAACGATACGTGACCTTAAGCGTTGTAGTTATTCCAGGGTTTCTGATTCTATCAACTTCAATACCATTTAATTCATATCTGATCTCGTCAAACAAAAACGCAAATGCGTTATTAGTCAATTTTGAAGTAGCTCCTGGAGACCCGTCTTTTTTTAATATTCGACCTTCCAAATAAATAAAACTTAATGAAGGAAATGTGTAGACATCTTGTTGATGAACAGGTATTCTGATTTCATCAGATTTGTTAAAAGTGTTGCCTGCATACGGTTGATGCGAATGATATTGAAATTGTGTAAGGGAATCATCAAATTTTACGTCTGATGTTATGTTTAGTATGTTATTCATGTTTTATTTTCAACCGAAAACCACACTGTTTTAAAAAGTTTGCGTTTGCAGGTGTTAACCGTCTCAATGATTTAGGTTTACTAAATCTTAATGGGGTTTGACATCTCCTTTTATAACCAGCTAGATTCCGATCAAGACTATCTCTGGTAAAATCAATCCCCATTTTTCTTTAAATGTAATCTTATTGTAACCGTTTCTCCTCTAAAATCGATAAGCTCACCGTCCTGATCCGTTAAACGAACAGTAATATTGTCAACAGTCCTTACGTTAGTAGGATAGTAAATGACGGGATTGGGGGTTTCTATTATCTTATATCCTGGTTCTACTGCAGGAAAGAATTGATGTATACTATGATCCGGATCTCCATTTACGAAAGACCCTGACGCGATGTTACACTGAATGAAAATAGTATTTACACCAAGAATTTTCACAATGTCGTTTGATTCAGAATACTGTGGCCTTGGGGAAATGGTAGTATTGGGATTGGTAAAACCCAGTAGTGGACCGATGGAATGTGGCTTATCGGGAAAATTGAAATAGATTGGTTTACTTGTTTTAATTTCGCACTTTAAAGTACTCTGATTTCCCCGCAGTACTAATCCCGCAGCAGGTTCAATGTGACTAAGCGTTTCCCGAAGATGGGAATCTAGAGAATCGATATCGTATGATCCTTCTGGTATGCGGATGGCATGAGTTCCAAAATAGAACTTGTCGTTAACATCTTTTTTAATATTAGGAATAGTATTATATGTGTCGAAAGATAATAACCCGATGGTATAATTCGAATTTAATTCGAGCGGTGGTAAAAAATTCGCATGAAGAATGCTAGAATTGCCTGTAAACGTCACTGTATAGCTCATGATTAATGAATGATCAAAATTTACGAGAGAGCTCGGCTAAATACTTTAAGCATAAATGTCCACAAATCAGAGTATTCCACTTTTGATAACGCCGTCTATTGTAACTTATTTTTAAACCCTTGAAATAGTCGAGCAGTTGCGGTGGGGGTTTTAAATTTCCAAAAGAATCAAAGTATTTCACAACATTATCTTTTTTTACATAGCAGACCCAATGAGAACCAGGTTCTAAACTCGTATTTAAATTTACAATAGCCGACTCATGTTTTTTTTGGATGATTCGGTAGATTATCGATCATAAATACTCCACGGAAATTCGAAATATTTAAAACTTTTGCTAAATTAATCAATTCTAAATCTGTCTATGGTTTATTTGGCAGTCATATCTTTCTTGTTTTGTTTTTACGGCTTATAAACAGACCGTAACCGTTCTTATGCGGTTTCAAATAAAGTCCGTTTCCAACTTTCTGACCTTCCATAGTCAAATTATGTCTTTTTTGCTCATCCAATTTTAATTTAGCTTCTTTAGCTTCATTGATCGCCTTGGCTACACTCGCGGCCCCTCCTGCCAAAGATCCCACAGCGGAAAGTCCGGCCATCAACGGTACAAGAAACTGTAGAAAGCCTCCCTCTTTTGGTAGCGGGAGAACTCTAGGTGGTGTGGGTTTCTCCTTACCGCGTAAATGCGTTTTAGCCTTCTTGTATGCCACTTTAGATGCTTGAAGAATAGACGATACATCATCTACTTTTGACGATTTGACCAACTCTTTGAAACTAATCTTCTTTTTCTTATTTTTTTTTTTTTAATCCTGATCCAATTTTTCCTTTAGCTTTCATGATATTTGTAACTAACCAAGCCGCTGCTTTTTCTCCCAATGACGAATCTGAAGCTTT
Organism: Piezodorus guildinii; assembly: GCA_023052935.1. NCBI lineage: Eukaryota > Metazoa > Arthropoda > Insecta > Hemiptera > Pentatomidae > Piezodorus > Piezodorus guildinii. The sequence goes on along the minus strand of CM041292.1, from coordinate 101,368,206 downwards.
AACACGTTTCCAAGAATTATCGACAAGGATCTTGTCCGCTTGCTTACGACTCTCCATATCCTTATTTATGCTATACGCTATATCGTGTTCTTTACAAGCTCTATCAAGTTCGTTTATTCCACTATCACCAGCAATGAGTCGTTTTTGCAGTTTCGTACCAGGTCCACAATACTGATATCCCGGAAGTTGCAATTCAATCGGTAACCTGTTTATAAAACTGTTTACCAAGCCTCTTCCTTTGTGAACTCTACGAATCATACTGTAGTCAAAAATGAAAAACTAGAGTATATATATATATATATAGTCGTCTTGATCGTTTTGCATTCAGAATGAAATTAGTTAAACAAGTGCAATGTTTCCCTACTACCAACTTTTCCCCAGTTAAAGAGGAGGAGGAGAGACATAGTTCATTATTACCAAACACTATACGAGCCTCGATATGTGGTCCGAGCGGATGTGGAAAGACCAATATTATGATTGGATTAATTTGGACCTAACGGTTTAAAATTTAAAAATGTCTATCTTTTCGGAAAAACTTTACATCAACCTAAATACCAATATTTAAAAAACGTACTAAATCTTGTTCCTGAAATAAAATTATACGAATTCGAAGATGCGAAAGAATTGCAAAATCAAAAAGTTCAATCCGATTCGGTCTGCATATTTGATGATGTCACAATGGAAGATCAGGATATAATTAAAAGATACTTTAGTTATGGTCGTCATGTGAACCTCGATTGCTTTTATTTAACACAAAGTTATGTTTGTATCCCGAGACATCTTATCAGATGTAATTTTAACTTTTTAATAGTTTTTCCTAACCGTTACACCACTCTCTCATATTCCCGTATTGACATCGGAAGAATATGAGAGAGTGGTGTAACGGTTTTATCGGATAAAATTTCCTTTTTTTCGTAGTGAGGCGTTGCGGTCGGCAATAATGTCGATTTTCGGTAAATACCACTAGTAGACTCGATTGGTGATTCAGGTTCACTCACTTTTACCATTTTAGGAGTCAATGGAGGTTCTGATGTATCCTTTTTTTTTTTTATTTTACGCAACTGTACTGATCTTTTAATATCTTCTAGAGGTTGAAGCACGGGCGTAAAAAATTCTTGACGACCTTTTTCACTATCCTGGAGGCTACGTTTCAATGTTTTAAATTTGTTTTTCAAAATCTCACTTGTTTTTATTATTTCACGAGTGACTTTCGGGTCCATGATTGTTAATGATAATTACTGCCGGAGATAGCTCTTTATATATCTACAATGAATGTGTCGATTCCTTTTCTAAAACGTCCATTGTTTAGGTCTCTACTTTTATCAATAGCGAGATAGCCAAACGGTTCTTTCCAACATAGCGAGCACATGTCTTTAAACAGAGTAAAACTTACATCTGGTGTGCTTATGTGTTCATCATAAATATGTTTCAAATTTAATTCATCCTGAGGAAAAACTATTAAAAAGTTAAAATTACATCTGATAAGATGTCTTGGGATACAAACATAACTTTGTGTTAAATAAAAGCAATCGAGGTTCACATGATGACCATAACTAAAGTATCTTTTAATTATATCCTGATCTTCCATTGTGACATCATCAAATATGCAGACCGAATCGGATTGAACTTTTTGATTTTGCAATTCTTTCGCATCTTCGAATTCGTATAATTTTATTTCAGGAACAAGATTTAGTACGTTTTTTAAATATTGGTATTTAGGTTGATGTAAAGTTTTTCCGAAAAGATAGACATTTTTAAATTTTAAACCGTTAGGTCCAAATTAATCCAATCATAATATTGGTCTTTCCACATCCGCTCGGACCACATATCGAGGCTCGTATAGTGTTTGGTAATAATGAACTATGTCTCTCCTCCTCCTCTTTAACTGGGGAAAAGTTGGTAGTAGGGAAACATTGCACTTGTTTAACTAATTTCATTCTGAATGCAAAACGATCAAGACGACTATATATATATATATATATAACTCTAGTTTTTCATTTTTGACTACAGTATGATTCGTAGAGTTCACAAAGGAAGAGGCTTGGTAAACAGTTTTATAAACAGGTTACCGATTGAATTGCAACTTCCGGGATATCAGTATTGTGGACCTGGTACGAAACTGCAAAAACGACTCATTGCTGGTGATAGTGGAATAAACGAACTTGATAGAGCTTGTAAAGAACACGATATAGCGTATAGCATAAATAAGGATATGGAGAGTCGTAAGCAAGCGGACAAGATCCTTGTCGATAATTCTTGGAAACGTGTTAAAGCTTCAGATTCGTCATTGGGAGAAAAAGCAGCGGCTTGGTTAGTTACAAATATCATGAAAGCTAAAGGAAAAATTGGATCAGGATTAAAAAAAAAAAATAAGAAAAAGAAGATTAGTTTCAAAGAGTTGGTCAAATCGTCAAAAGTAGATGATGTATCGTCTATTCTTCAAGCATCTAAAGTGGCATACAAGAAGGCTAAAACGCATTTACGCGGTAAGGAGAAACCCACACCACCTAGAGTTCTCCCGCTACCAAAAGAGGGAGGCTTTCTACAGTTTCTTGTACCGTTGATGGCCGGACTTTCCGCTGTGGGATCTTTGGCAGGAGGGGCCGCGAGTGTAGCCAAGGCGATCAATGAAGCTAAAGAAGCTAAATTAAAATTGGATGAGCAAAAAAGACATAATTTGACTATGGAAGGTCAGAAAGTTGGAAACGGACTTTATTTGAAACCGCATAAGAACGGTTACGGTCTGTTTATAAGCCGTAAAAACAAAACAAGAAAGATATGACTGCCAAATAAACCATAGACAGATTTAGAATTGATTAATTTAGCAAAAGTTTTAAATATTTCGAATTTCCGTGGAGTATTTATGATCGATAATCTACCGAATCATCCAAAAAAAACATGAGTCGGCTATTGTAAATTTAAATACGAGTTTAGAACCTGGTTCTCATTGGGTCTGCTATGTAAAAAAAGATAATGTTGTGAAATACTTTGATTCTTTTGGAAATTTAAAACCCCCACCGCAACTGCTCGACTATTTCAAGGGTTTAAAAATAAGTTACAATAGACGGCGTTATCAAAAGTGGAATACTCTGATTTGTGGACATTTATGCTTAAAGTATTTAGCCGAGCTCTCTCGTAAATTTTGATCATTCATTAATCATGAGCTATACAGTGACGTTTACAGGCAATTCTAGCATTCTTCATGCGAATTTTTTACCACCGCTCGAATTAAATTCGAATTATACCATCGGGTTATTATCTTTCGACACATATAATACTATTCCTAATATTAAAAAAGATGTTAACGACAAGTTCTATTTTGGAACTCATGCCATCCGCATACCAGAAGGATCATACGATATCGATTCTCTAGATTCCCATCTTCGGGAAACGCTTAGTCACATTGAACCTGCTGCGGGATTAGTACTGCGGGGAAATCAGAGTACTTTAAAGTGCGAAATTAAAACAAGTAAACCAATCTATTTCAATTTTCCCGATAAGCCACATTCCATCGGTCCACTACTGGGTTTTACCAATCCCAATACTACCATTTCCCCAAGGCCACAGTATTCTGAATCAAACGACATTGTGAAAATTCTTGGTGTAAATACTATTTTCATTCAGTGTAACATCGCGTCAGGGTCTTTCGTAAATGGAGATCCGGATCATAGTATACATCAATTCTTTCCTGCAGTAGAACCAGGATATAAGATAATAGAAACCCCCAATCCCGTCATTTACTATCCTACTAACGTAAGGACTGTTGACAATATTACTGTTCGTTTAACGGATCAGGACGGTGAGCTTATCGATTTTAGAGGAGAAACGGTTACAATAAGATTACATTTAAAGAAAAATGGGGATTGATTTTACCAGAGATAGTCTTGATCGGAATCTAGCTGGTTATAAAAGGAGATGTCAAACCCCATTAAGATTTAGTAAACCTAAATCATTGAGACGGTTAACACCTGCAAACGCAAACTTTTTAAAACAGTGTGGTTTTCGGTTGAAAATAAAACATGAATAACATACTAAACATAACATCAGACGTAAAATTTGATGATTCCCTTACACAATTTCAATATCATTCGCATCAACCGTATGCAGGCAACACTTTTAACAAATCTGATGAAATCAGAATACCTGTTCATCAACAAGATGTCTACACATTTCCTTCATTAAGTTTTATTTATTTGGAAGGTCGAATATTAAAAAAAGACGGGTCTCCAGGAGCTACTTCAAAATTGACTAATAACGCATTTGCGTTTTTGTTTGACGAGATCAGATATGAATTAAATGGTATTGAAGTTGATAGAATCAGAAACCCTGGAATAACTACAACGCTTAAGGTCACGTATCGTTTTCAGCTAATCAAGTAAAAGGATTAGAAAACGCAGGATGGACGGTCCCCGGTGTTGACAAAACTCTTTCCTTGGATAAAAACGGATTTTTCAGCGCATGCTTGCCCTTGGATATTCTTTTGGGAATTTGTGAAGACTATAGAAAAGTTTTAATTAATCTTAAACAAGAACTCGTTTTAATCAGATCGAGTACGGACTTGAACTGTGTAAAGGGTAATGATGACGTGGAAATAAAATTAGATAAAGTAGTTTGGCGAATGCCACACGTTCGTGTTTCAGATCAAGAGCGACTCAGGTTGTTGAAGGTAGTTGAGAAAAACAAGGGCATTTCTATTCCGTTCCGATCTTGGGATCTTTACGAATACCCTAATTTACCTGCGACACAGCAAGAAAATTGGACTGTAAAAACATCAACAAATTTAGAAAAGCCGCGATACGTATTAATCGCATTCCAGACTGATCGAACCAGAAACGCTAGCAAAGATAGCAGTCAGTTTGATAGTTGCAAATTGAAAAATTTAAAACTCTATTTGAATAGTGAACAATATCCTTATGACGATCTGAATTTAGATTTCGCGCAAGGAAAAGTGGCTCTCCTCTACGAAATGTATAACGAGTTTCAAACGAGTTATTATGGTAGTCGCCATTCTCAACCTCTGCTATCACGATCGGAATTTGAGTCCCTCTCACCTATAGTCGTTATAGATTGTTCTAAGCAATCCGAAGCAATAAAAAGTACAACTATTGATATTCGTGTGCAATTAGAAGCGAGTGAAAATTTTCCCTCCAACACCAAGGCATACTGCCTCATTATTCATGACAACATTGTAGAATATGAAGCGGGAACCGGTTTGGTCCGTAAAATGTACTGATATAAATATAGCCACAGATATTATAATGCCACTTCACCGTAGGACTTTGAGAAGATGCGTTCGGCGATAATTGATTTTCAAGGCTATCGCTCGACTTCTAACTCCTTAATTGTTAAAGAACTATCGATTATTTCAATCAGTCATGGTTCATCGTGGCATTGGTTTTTTAAACCACCTCGGGATGTTGGAGAGGCCGCTCAGTCGAAGACAAATCTTTGGTTAAAAAAACATATTCATGGATTAGAATGGGACTATGGCGATGTACAATATGAAGATATGAAGTATTTATTAGTATCCGTTACAAAAGACTATGACATATTATACGGAAAGGGAGAGGAAAAGTGCAAGTTTATAGAACAACTCATCGATAGACCAGTCTCTGATCTTCATGATTTCGACTGTCCAAACTTGAAACAGCTAGATAATGAGACGATAGTTTGTCATTTTCATCTAAACAGTTCTTTTGTTTGCTCATTGAATCAAGCCCATCGTTTGGCCTCGTGGGTCAGAAGGAATTCTGAAGCTGTAAATTTTGGAAAAGAAGAAATAAGGAGAAAAACCTTTAAGAATATTGGCACACCTCATCATCTGCTCTCATATGCTGGATTTATTCGAGGTGTCAAGGATAGAGTTAAATGTGTATACTGTGGACTGGTATTTGACAGCACATACCACCCTCTCAGATATCATAAACAACATAGTCCGCAGTGTTTACAAGCGGCGGAGGAGGAGGAGCAGTATATATAAATAGCTCCATTCATCAGTATGCTGGATACGATGGAGTCTGCGATACGTCGTTTGGGAGAGGAAGGAATCGAAACTTTGTCCACAGAAGAATTGAGAGCTTTACCCCGATCATTACTTTTGTACCTTTTCGACTATACATTAGACTACATCTGGGACAATTTACCTGAGGAGTGGCAAGATGACGAGGAATTTATCCAGAAGCGAAGACTTTCATACCTCAATGAATATATTAATTATTAATTGTACTATTATATAACATCTATCACATGTTTTCTTTCAAAAATAAACCATGCAATTTTAAAACCACAATATTTTTTTTGTTTATTTAAATTACCTTAATTCTCATTTCATCTTGGGGTAGAAATAAAAAGAAGAGCATTTACAGGAATATTATTTATTGCATAAAATTTACAACTCATGTGGGTATTATTACATATTTTTTCAATTCATTTAAATTATAAAACAGAGTCTCTGTATTAATATTAAAGTCCATTGCACTCGGTTCCACGAGTTGTTGACCTTCTTCATGTTTCTTATATAATTCGCTCATTTTGGTTATCAATTCCAATGAGTTGTCGATGTTTTTCAAGTCTTTACACAGCTTTGCCGTTTCATTCCTGTTAAAACATGTCGAAGGTGGTGACTCAAGGGTCGATGGACTCTGGTTAAACATGGCGAAACATAGTACGACCTGTTCTATTTTCATGATCCTATTCCTCCCTTTCTTGGAAACTGAGCAAAATACATTTTTACACCTTACTCGCTCTCCTACCTCTACTGTTTTCTTCTTTTTACTTTGCAAAAGAGACAGCATACCTGGAACTTGGTTGACGACGAATTTCCATTCTTCTGTATCCATATATACGATCGTTTTCTTGTCAATAATCGCAACAGTGGGTACAAAGTCAAAAAGACCGACTCGTACTAACTTAGTACTGGTGATGGGGTATTCGGTCACTAATTCCATTCGTCCAACCATCTTTCAAGGCTTCAACGACGAGACTGAGAGAGAGGAGGGGAAAGATGAAGTTTTTTTACTTGTTCTATGAGTTGATTTATTTCGTTTCTTTTTATTTCATATAAATTAATTTGGTTTTTTAATGAGTATAATTGTCGAGTAAACCGTTTAAACCTCTTGCGCATGTCAGCAACATCCACAGCTCCCTTTTTTATCGACTTCATCTATAATTAATAACGGTAGCTCCTCTAGTTGTTCAAGGTACTCGATAAAGGGACAATGTTTGGACCATTTCTTGTGATCTACAAAAGGATCATCTTGTTCCAACCATTCGTGTAGTATTACTCCGCAAAAAGGACACCTGGTTAGATCCGATTTTTTCAAATAATAGAATCCTGCCGATGCAAGCTTAACAACACTCACTGGCGAAGTCCATCCGACAAATGTGGACAGACGGTCTTCTTCATGTCTTAGGCTCCAACCTGTTCGCCTCCCCATCTTGAACTAATGTCCTAACGTCTCACACGATAAGACTTGAATGACTCATCCGGTCACAGCTGAGTCACATGCGGAACTTGAATGAACCTGACTAAAAACAAAAAAAATTAAATGGATCCGTGACTCGAATCCGGAACTTGAATGGATTACGTCACTATACGTGGGACACCGGTGCGGTTTACTTCTTAAGTATCAATGAATGAACTCGAAATCAAACAGCTGAGTAAGTAAAGGTAGTATAACATTTATCAAAGACGACCAACACCGGATTCTTATATCTTAAATGGCTCGAGGCGAGACAGATTACCCATGTTCCCCGACACTGTTAATGTCAATGACGTCCACTTGCCGTCTCATACGAGGCGGGGGACAGACAGATGTTCCCGCCACCGTGGGCAAGGAAGGCCGTCCTCTAGACACATGGTCAACGTATGTGTAAACTTGAATGAAACTGACTAAAAAATTAAATGGATCCGTGACTCACATCCGGAACTTGAATGAAATTCACAAAAAAACATGAATGGATCCGTGACTCATCGTAAGATTACGTCATCATACGCGGGGGCACCGGCCCAGAGCCATCTGCTCCGCGCTGTTGCCAAATCTACATACACTGTTGCCATCTAACTTTTTTCAAAAAAAACGAGGTCAGGCAACGACCCCAAAACAGCCTCACACTACTCAAGGACACCCCCCCTCGCCCTAACACAACACCCCCCTCGCCCGCACAAGGTCGGTCAATGACCTCTCAAGGTCAACATTCACCCTACTACTGCATGATATTGCTCCTCAAGGTCAGAGCTCCTAAAAAATTCCTCAACACCCTTTTATCAACTACTAACGTCCTCCTCAAATACAAAAAAAACGCGAATTAGAGTGTCAACGATTCACACACATTCTTTTTGTTTTGTTTTTTTACAAGTTAGTGAACAGAATATTTTATTTATTTATTTGAACACCCTTCCTTGCATAATATGCAACACGGGTTGTGACAACGTCTAGCTTTCTGGGGCCTCAGAAACCCAGCTACATTGGCCATATATAGTGTACAGAATAATACTTTCTTCTATATTTGCAAAAAAAAAAAAAAAAAAAAAAAAAAAAAAAAAAAAAAAAAAAATCAGTTCACTGATTTTTTGGCCATAAGTGCATCTCGAAAATAACTATGGTTCTGAAACTAAACATTTTTCTGGACTTCCCCTCACCGTCTAATGTGCAATAAAGCTGAGTTGGGGAAAATTCGTTCCCTAAAGCCTGGTCTACACGCTGAGAGAAGACGTAGGTGGAAATTCTTTACAGTGATGGCTTGTGATAGCTCTAAAAATAAAGATTTTTTTTTTTTTTTTTTTTATTTATTGAGAAATATTACGATTTGTTACATAATGAACAGTAGTAATAGTGATGTAGTACACATTCATACAATATATACAGAATAATGATAAAGTCAAATTACATAAAATCGGAAATAGATAAATTCAAATATATACAAGAAAATAACAATTAATAAAAACAAAAAAACAACAACAAACAAATCAAAACAACAACCTGTAGTAGAGATAAATACAAGTTGGGAAATAAATAAAAATCATACAAGCAAACTTAACTATATACAATCTGCTAAAGGGACCCTAGACTCGGCTGCTCCCTCCACAAGTGGGGGGAGAAGCCGAATCCAACAGATCCCAGCGCCTCTCACTCAGCGCTTCACAGGTGTAAGCCAGTGGAGGCCGAGCTAGGGTGGAATAGCCACAAACATATAGTACATGAGTGGAGGATCTGACCAGTGTCAGAACTCCAGAATAAATGTTTACAAAACGTCGCGGGGCCACTGCCGTTTCAATCTTCGAGGAGGATTGTAGGGATGGGTGGAGCTGGAGAGCGAATGAACAAGAGGATAAGGATGATGAAGAAGGTTCTGGTGGAATTATTAAGGTCATGGTGTAGGGTACAGTTGGTAACGTAATAAGGAGCATTAACTATTGTTCGGAGGACTTTGAATTGGAAGGATTGGATACGTTTGATTTTAGAATGTTTAGTTGTCCCCCATAGTTCAAGTCCGTAGGTCCATATAGGTTTCAGTACTGTCTTATATATTAGTAATTTGTTGTGGACTGTAAGATGAGATTTTCTGTTTAGTAGTTTGTATAACCGGCCGAATCTGCGGTTGAGTTCTATCCTTTTAAGTCTTGTATGTGGGTTCCACGTCAGTCTTTTGTCTAGTAAAAAGCCAAGGTACCGGACTGTGTCTGAGGAAGGAAGCGGTATGGAATTTAATTTAACTGTTGGACAGGATTTACGTCGAAGGGTGAAAGTGACGTGTGTACATTTGCTTTCGTTCACCTTAATTCGCCCAGCCTTACACCAGTCTTCGACTAGGGAAAGGTGCCTTTAGAGATTTAGCGATGCTACTTCAGGATCGGAATCGGATGATAAAATGGCTGTGTCATCAGCAAATGTTGCCAGAAAGGTATTGGGATCGGTAGGGATATCGGCGGTGTAGAGGATGTAGAGGACGGGTCCTAAGACGCTGCCTTGAGGAACACCGGCCTCAACAATATAATGTTTGGAAAATTAGGAACCACAGCGAACTCAAAAGGAGCGGTTTGATAAATAGGATCGGAGGATTAGGTATAAGGATTGAGGTAAATGGGGTTTGAGCATAAAGAGCAGTCCCGGGTGCCACACCCGGTCAAAAGCTTGAGCTATGTCCAGAAAGGCACCCAAACAATACTCCTTGCACTCAAGGGCTATATATATATTTGGCTAGGATTCGTTTTAATAGGAGTTTTTCGAAGATTTTGGAGAGGATCAGAAGAAGGCTAAAAGGTCTTTAGGATGACGTATAGTTGGAGGTTTGCCTGGTTTTAGGAAAAGGATGATAGTCGAGTGTTTCCACAACAGAGGGAAATAGGTAGTGCGTAGGACACAGTTATAGATATATGTAAGGAATGTAATGGCTTTAGGTGGAAGTTGTCTTAGGATTTGGGGAGTAAGGAGATCGTATCCAGGGGATTTACGGAGAGGAAGCTTTTTAAGAAGCTATTTGACCTCAGAGGGATTGATTGCTTTAGGTGGTCAAAAAATAAGATAACATCAAACGTTAATTTTTAGAAAATCCTATGATATCATAAAATATATATTTTTTTTAAAGATAACAAAACCAATTGATAAAGTTATAATAAAAAAAATAATTTTAATATACACATTATAAAACTGTGCTTTTTACTTTCACTTACCTTAATATGAAATATATAGTAATGGAAAGTATTGCGATCGTGAAAATTTTCGAATTCCAGTTTTCAACGGAAATACAGGTCCCGTGAGTCCAAATGACCCAGTTCTGCAAAAAGGTCTGTGTGTGTGGTAAGTCTAGTGCGAAAATGTAAGTTGTAAAAGTCGTACAACACTGACATTTCATATTTAAGAGAACTAAACGCCCGAGATGTTTCAGCTACTTTTCATAAAAATCAGCCAACCAGAAGAGCCACTTTATACCGCGAACTTTGCACTTCTTTACTTTTTTTTTTCAAAAACGGCGCTAACAATTTTGTATAACTCCCTACGTTGATTTTTATAGTAGGTTTTATTCTGATTGAAATACTTTGACAGAGCTTCAATGCCAATATTTTAAATTTTCTTTCTCTAAACTACCTTTAATTTAGTAGAATCTATAAAAATAACTATACCATCTATTTAGCACTGATAAAAAACGGATAAATATATAATTTGAACGAATACGATGTCCAACTAAAAGAGAGAAGACCAAAAAATATTATGTAAGCAATTTTTGTGTTTCTTAACAGAAAAGAGTAATATAACGTTGGAAAGCTAAAGATTTTAGAAAAAATGTAAAGTTGATAGAGAGTGATGAAAAGCCGATAAAACTGATCGTCTTAGATAATAATATAATAGATTATTTAATAAAACGCATGTTTCTATTGAAATTCAATGTAATTAATTATTTCACAATTTATTTTTATCTCTACGTGTATTTAAAAATTCTAAAAACGGTTCAAATTGATTTTAATAACGGAGGTAAGTGAAAGTCGTGTGTTACGATTTTTTAATATGGAAATTCCATTTTAAGAAATAAACATTAGTTATAATAAAAATTTAAAAAATTTATTGGAAACTAACTTGATTGTATATTTATTTGAAGGTGTGTGGGAGTGTATGATAATTCATTACCACCGACATCACATCAATCATTTACACATTTCCATCATATTTTGTTTTCCCATACTCTCGTCGTGTAGCTCGGCTTTAAGGAGTAAAAAGTATTAAAGCTCTGAAATAAAATTTTTTTACGAATTACTCAAAAACTAAGCATTTCCTGATTTAATATAATAAATGATAAAATTTCTAACCACATTAAAGCATGCATGGTTTCCGTTAAATGAGAGCTTAGTAGATTGAAAATATCAGATAAACATATTTTTATAAAATTTAAATAATAGTGAAAATCCTTCTGTAACTTTAAATATTCACCAAATGTTTGTTATAATTATAGAATGCAAAGCCGGAGACACAAAAAGGTTATTAAATTAACAGGTTCGGATTGAAACGGTAGTTTTAAAGATTGATTTTTATGTGCAAATGACAGTTTCCCCTAAAAATGAACTTTGCACGGTTTGAATCTCCCCAAAATATACGAGGTTCCGTTATAATCAGTGATTGATTCATCTGGCGAAATATATCTAGGATTAAGTATCTAGTAGTAGACCCATAACATTCGTTACAGTATCCACATTCCCGTAAAAACGGTTCGGCCAACCATGAAGCTTGTACAGTCACTAATCATTTAATCAACGGTCACCGTAGTCCGGGTACAATATCGGGTAAAAAATTACATCCCATGCAAATAATTACCGTCAAAATTTCATCACACAACTATAACATTTTTTTTCAACATTGTGTACCGCAATATCTCTGCTGAAATCTACAATATTCATGGATATTGTCTGAATTTTTATTGATAAAAAGTAGAATCGCCATTTTTGTTGGCATTATATAACAGAATAAATTAAAGGTATAGATCTGTTTTAGTATACATTTTTTTAATAAAATACAATAATTTACAATTCAATCACCATCGTTAATAATTTATATTACTAAAAAATATCTAAAACGTAATGACGCATATATAGTGAACGTCAATATTATAGAAATATATATGGCTAAACATATTGATAATAAATATTTTCGGATTTATATCAAAATAACTATTAAAATGTGTAGTACATCAGTGTTACATTTTACATTATTGTTATTTCAAATTAAATTTAAAAAATTATAATTAGACATAATTCAAAATGTAGGCTTAAGAAGTTATGATCTTGAACCACCACAATCTTAATTCGCAATTTTAATCGTAAGTAGAGCCAAAGGTTTTAGTTTTAACTTTATTTCTAGTAATTTAAAATTAAACATTAATGCAATACAAATAACAGTTAGTAAACGCAATAGGTTAGCAGCGAAAAGACAATCAAATTAGAATCAATATCAAGATTTTTGGTACCGATACAGTGGAAATACCCCCTCCCCTCTTAAAAAAGTAATGATAAAAATATACTTCTGCTCTGAAATATTTTTATTTATTGTTACTACAACTTTCTGTGAGGCGTTAATACAAGATTAATCGCAATTAAGCTGTAATTTTCAATTACATAACATAAATAATTAATCTTTATTTTAATTACATTTACTGAGCATAATGAAGTAATTTTAATTGAAAAAAAAATAATTTCAATAACTTAGTACGGTTAGAGAGCTCTCCTACTTTCAAAGGTTCTTAGTTTGTTTTAGACATAGTGGATCACATTTGCAATAAGGAACAACATTGTTAGGCTCTTGCTGGAAGCACACGAGAGAGAAAAGAGCATGTAGTCATTAGACTAACCAGCTGGAAATCCAACATCGTGCTCTAATTCAGTACCACAGAGCAGTTTAGACACTAACAAAGAAAAGATAAAGAAACTAAACATTCTAAAACCTAGGCTGGAGCGACTGGACAAAGACCATTCAAAAAGTGCTGTTAATTATCCGGGAGAGTGTTTCTTCACCGTTATCTCATTGCGATAGGCCGATACTTTCGCTGGAAAACTACTCTGTGGCGATGTACTGGAGCAGATCCCACGTACTGTCATTCTAGAGTGCGTACTCTTGGAGACTTTCTACTCCAGTTACGTCACTCCAGTAAGCGGATCGTTTCCTCTCCGGGAAGGACTATTCCAGACTGGCGGAGCCGGCGGCGGGACCTGCTTCAAATGAACCAGATAAGAGGCCATTAAATGCTCGCTTCTTTCCCCGTTACGTGAAAAACGCTAAAGGAACGGTACCTACACTTAAGCTGGCACAACTCTGTTGCTTTCACCACACTTCATTAAAACCGGATAATAACAATAATATTTTACAATTAGAATCCATAATTAATTTAACAATAACAGCATACATTAAAAACTGCATTCATACTCTTTAAATTTAATTATTCAGTCGTTAAATTATAGTTATTAAATTAGAGAAGACAGTTCAGGTTGCAGTCAAAAGAAAACACAATTAAAAAAACCTTAATAGACAGGTGCCGACGTATCGACCTAAATTATAGGCCCTCCTCGGGGCGTTTGAAGGAGAGCGCTAGAACAATGGAGCAATAATCATTCTTTTGACTGTACCCTGAACTAACTTCTATCCATACTCACATAGTCAACCATTCTCACTTCACTATAGTTATTAAAAAATGATTAGATATTTTTTATTTTGCTTGACTGTATAAGAGAAAGTAGTCTTCAGCTACCTATTCACCAAAATCGGCTAACAGGAAGGGCCACTTAAAACGGATCACTTTTTATTATTACACATTTTCTGGTTTAAGCAATAACGAATTCCACTACACTGTAAATTTTCATGTTCGATCATTAATATCACCTAGTTCTTATCTTATTTACAATTGTTCAACAGTTCGTAAAATTCCAAATTTATTTTTTTTAAGTAAGTTTGATTTTGTTTATCAGAAATACATAAAGCCTCATTGGAAAAAAAAAAAAAGAAAGAAAAGAATGGCAATAAACTAAAAGGATTTTTCTTCCTGGTTAAAATAGAATTTACCTTAAAAGAATATTCTCTTTATATATCTTTATTTCCAGATCGGCTGCGTGAGCCATGCATGTTTTTTTTAATATAAAAAGAATAATTATTACAACTGGTAACAATAGAAAAAGTGGGGTATAGTCTCATACACAAGACACCCCTAACGATAATAGATTTATAATTGTTCCTAAAATTGAATAATAAATTAAATTGATAACAGAACGAATGAGTAAAATAAAAATAAAATAAATTAGACAAAAAAAAAAGTAATGAATATACAAAATGATATGAAGTTTGCTGCAAGAATATAATTATAAAAGTAAAATCGTAATAAAATAAAAATAAACCAGCTAGAATAAATATGAGGCTTATAAAACTAAATAATAATATTTACAAGATGTCTTGTAGAAGCCTGGGTTTGAGCCTGCGAGATAAAGTTGGAACTCCTATGTTGTATGCCACTGCACCTCTGACTGTGGTAGCTGCGAGTGGTATTTTCTGAAACGGTTTTTGATAAAATCTTCGATGTATTCTATATGTAGCTCGCGGTGTAGTTGACTATTTCTAATGAACCATAGGGCATCTACGGTTATTCTTAATATTTTGTTTTTGAATACTTGTAAGTTTTTTCATTTCGTTGAGGAAGCACAAGCACCTCCACACACTTCACAACCATACATAAGTAGTGGCCTTAATATAGTTTTATAAAGAAGAATTATTGTTTCGGGTTTGAGATTTGATTTTCTATTGAGGATCGGGTACAGCACTGCCAGTCTTGCAATGCTCAAACTAAGTTTGGGTTAGTTTGATGTTAATGTGTTGGTTCCAAGTGAGGCGGCGATCGAGGTGAACCCCGAGGTATTTCACTGCTTCGTCGGCAGGGATCCATGGTAGCTTATTACCGTTGAGCATCAGTTCAGGTGGATCCGCAGGTCGTCTTAATGTAAATATTTTTGAGTTAAATTTTTGCACATTTAGACTTATCTTCCATTTAGTGAGATATTTTTCGAAGTCTGTGAGATGGCTTTAGAGGGTATTACAGGCAATGTGTATATCTTCATGCTGAGTGAAAACTGTCATCAGAGAACATAGCAATGAAGGTATCTGTAGACTGGATGATGTCATGGAGGTAAAGGTTGAAGATGATAGGAGAAAGAACTGAACCTTGCGGAGTACCGGTTTGGATGGGTCTGATAGTGAAGATGGAATTGTTTATTCTCACTGTAAATGATCGGCTGCTGAGGAATGAGAAGAGGATGTTTTACAGGCTTTAAATACCGATTTGTTTCAGTTTGTACAATACGCCTTTATGCCAAACTTTGTCAAATGCCTGTTGGAAATTGAGAAATGTTACGAGAGTATGTTTTTTTATTTCAAATCCGTTGACTATAAATTCGGTAAGTCTAGATAATTGGTGAGAAGTGGAGTGACCAAATCTCTGATAACTCTGTTTAGGACTCTCATAAGGCCAAAGATAGATTATGGTTGCAGTGCTTTTAACTCTGCCTCAAGTCGAACTCTAAAACTACTCGATCCTATACAAAACACCGGTCTTCGAATAGCTATTGGTGCTTTCGTTCCAGCCCTTCTATTAGCTTGTGTGCTGAAGCTGGTGAACCTCCACTTGCACTACGAAGGCAACAACTTGACCTGATCCTTGCTGCTAAGATCCTGTCTACTCCCAACAATCCTCTCCTTCATTTATTCCCAAATAGACAATTTCTCACCCAACAACAGATCTCCTTATCCAAAAGACCATCCTTTATAGTCCGCATTTCTAAATTTCTGGTCGAGATTAACCTCGAATTTCCTTCTTTCCTTACAATAGAAACACTTCCAATTTATCCTTGGCAATTTCCCTCTCCGAACATCTGTCTTTCCCTTACCAATTACTAAAACAAAATACATTTCCATACATATATAAGCAGGAATTTCAAAAACTTCAAGATAGACACGGTGTTGCTGATTACGTATATACTGAGGCTCCAAGAGTTCCTTAGGTGTGGGAGCATCGGTCGTGTGTGAGGGCAGACAACATCTATTGTTGCTTTCTCCCCTCTGTAGCAACTATACCGCAGAACTAGTTGGAATTTATAAAAGTTTAAATGTTATTCACCCTACTAAAACAACCAGGATTATTTGCACAGACTCCTTATCGGTCCTGCTCAGCTTGAAGCGCCTTTTCTCTACCGACTCTCTTATACAAAATATTCTATTATCATTGCAGTCCACAATAGTTTCCAATAATTCAGTTTTTTTCGTCTGGGTACTAAGCCACTGCAGTATAGTTGGCAATGAACTCGCAGATCGTGCAGCCAAAGAAGCAATAATAGATGACATTCCCTTTACTGGGGTGCCTGTTGGCTATGTTTCTATCATCAAGCAGCGAATTCGGTCGAAGTGGGACAGATTTGGCATGACGCTACTGACAACAAATTAAGGAAAATAAGAAGGGACATCTTCCATTGGCATTCGTCCCTACGACAAAAGCGAAGGGAAGAGGCTATCCTGGCACGCCTGCGTATTGGACACACACGACTAACTCACGGACATCTCCATGACACGGGAACCTCCTCCGGACTGCCCAACATGCGGTTGCCCCATCACTGTTGAAGAACACATTTTGACAGAGTGTAGGGCTTATGATAATCACAGAGCACATATTGCAATTGACACTGACTTACCAACCGTTTTACAAGACAATATACAGACAGACCAAATCGAAAGCCGAACTGAAATTCAGGAATAATATTGTTAAACTGTAAGAAAGAAGAAAGGTGACTTTTTATTACTGACTCTAGTAATTTCCCTAAGATAGGGAGTAGACTTATGGGCCTGTAGCTGCTAACTTGATTTGCTTTTTTGCCAGGCTTGTGGACTGCTATTAATACGGCTTTCTTCCAGGAGTCAGGGAAATATCCGAGGCGTAGACAGCTGTTGAATATTGTTGTGATTAAAACAATGGCTTTTCTGGACAATGTTTTTAGAGCAATAGGTGGAATCAAGTCATCTCCTGGACTTTTCTTTGTTTTAAGCGTGAAAATCAGTTCTTTTAAAGTCATCAATTCTTTTAAGTCATTTAAAAGAAGTTTGTAATTATTAGCATTGTGCAAAAATATCTGGGGAATTTTTATTGTTTTCGTGAACTATCATTATTTTCGCCATCTTGGACACTGTTTTGGCTAACGACAGTGGGATTATTAGATGATAATTCTTGTTCTCTAAGTAACTGAAATCGATTACTCACTTTTAGTGGTGATATTTCCTGATATTTACCCATCTTTTCAACTGAGAAAGGTTTGGTGGCGTACCTTCGTAGTTACGTTTCTTAGAAGTAAATTCTTCTTTAACTTGTTCATCGAGATCCGGAGAACTCTGTTGTGAACAGAGTAGCGTTACTCCTGCCTCATCGCCCTTTGTCATTAATTAACGTGGTATATTAACACATTAAGTAAATGACAATTCAAAATATAGAAATAAAAGAAAAATAGAAAACTATAAACATAAAATCTGGTTAAAGTCTACTGCACTAATATGAACAACCGACTCTATGAAAGCTAGAGGTCAACTGTAAACAAGAATATTAATACAAATATATAATATAATGTTTTGTTTGTTTATTTATTTAACGTCACTTTATGCTGCTGTGCTAATCGGACGATGCTACACTGAAGTCCTAATTTTGCCAATTAAGGTTTAATTAGGATAGGGATCTTTAACGAGTACCTGACATAGCTCAGACATCTTTTAACGTCCCTCCGAAGGAGGGCATAACTAAGGATTTTTACTCCCAATATAAAATCCTAGGCTATCTGCATTTGAACCTGGAACCTTGAATAGGAGGCTGTTATTCTAACCACTATGCAACAGGAAACCCTTATAATTTGTAATTTAAGCAATTTAGAAGTTGGACCAATAAATAACAAGTTGTAGAACAAACTAGAGTGACAAAATTGCGTAGGAATGAGTGATAGTGTAGATGATAATTTCGGTCCTTGAATATCTAATAGAAATAAAATGTTTAATTAAAAACTAAGTATATTTTTGTAACCAACAAATGAAACTTTTAAGAAATATATGCAAATAGGAACGAGTAACATACATGTATGATATACCGTTGGAAAGCTAAAGATTTTAGAAAAAATATTATCTCATACACAAGCTTTTAAAAGTTAATAGAGAGTGATAAAAAGCCATAAAACTAAGTGATTGTTTTAGATAATAATATAATAGATTTTTTAATAATACACATGTTTCTATAGAAATTGAATTTAATTAATTCCTTAATAGTTTCACTATTTTATCTCTCACTGTATTTGAAAATTCTTTCATTGATTTTAAAATGGAGGTAAGTGAAAGTCGTGTGTTGCATATTCAATGAACAAACATTACCGTATGTATGTAATATAGATCTTAAATATTTTGCAATTAAGTGATTCTGATAGATAATAATTTCCAAGCGACTAATATACACCTATCTGGACATAAGCAGCAGAAAGTTTTGAGTTCTACAAAACACGTACACACAAATAAAATACAAAAAAACTCAATCCAATATTCTATGAAAAATTGTTCATGCGTCATGGTATGTTTCACACAATACACAGACATCCTTACAGTAAATTCTTACATTCACGACGAATATAACACGTTTTATTCATTTTTTTTTTTTTTTGATAATATAACATTTCGACACATTACGATCCAAATCAACTCGTTTTTTGACTTTCTTCCTTACTGTTATCAGGCCAAACCGAAAGAAAATGCCCGGGGGATGTACTTAATTAATTATCACATCTTAAAAAATTCATTTGCACTACCCTGATCAAGAAAATCACTATAAACTTAATATATCACATTCAATAGATACGCAGCAACGCAGTTGCATATATATAATAAATAAAACCAGTACAAATATATAAATAATAACAACAATGAAATGAGCTGGAAGAATAACAGCTAGCTGAAGCAAATATTTAACATAATTAACATTTTTATTTCATTTTAACACACAATCTAAAACATAATTTATCAGACATAAAAGTTACTAGGACATAAAAAACTTTAAAATTTGAATTCAGTCCTTAATTCGTATCGACCCAATGAGCGCAATTCAGAAAGTATAGCCCAGTAAGGCGGTTCGTGGGGTTAAATGTTTCCTGAGATTAACAATGCAGACATAGAGCCGAATAGGGGCTACATCAACAAAAGGCAGAAATACTTATTATTCATAAAACAACGGTTAATTTAGCAAACCTGAAAAGTTATTTTACACATTAAACCAATGTTTGACGTAACACAGAACAGTCAAAAGCTATCCGTTCAGATTTTCCTTAATTTGAAGGACTTTAGGAAAAAGAGCTTCCATTAATGTACTACTGGCACATTTTTACCAAGTTGATTTTGTATAAGTAAGAACATCTCTGAAGGAGTGCTGCTCCCCGTGCTTTTTTGGGGGAGGGGATTTCTTTAAACACGCGTTGTCTAGCAACCACAGATGACCATAATTTGAAACCAAATAACTACGAGTCCGAGTCTCGGTACTGGGGCGCTTTTATCTGAACATTTATCCCCCGCCCTCACCCCCTGGTCCAATAAATCCCGAATAGCCTTCAAAGGCGAGGAGGGGTGAACAAAAAAAGCTCCCTGAGCTTTTGGTTAGAGGATGTGGGAGCAGATCATGTCTGAGCTCAGTTTATAAAAATGTAAAATTTCGGTGTACAAATGACGTTCACCGTTTCCGGCTTGACTTAAACGGAGAGAGATTTCCTACAATTCAGCAATACCTTTAGTTTCACTGGGTCTTTTAATCAATAGTTTTCCTAACATATTATCACTCTATCTTTATGTAAAAAAATGATAATGCGATTCTTGGTTTCCGCGAACTTTTTCTAAACCATGCGACGGATTTAGATACGGTTTTAACCAACATTAAGGGATTCTTTCCTGGAGGTTTATAAGTGAAATACATTGCAATTTGGCTTTTCTTTAAATGGAAAAAATAAATTTTCTGTAATCAAGTCGTAAAAAAATATTCCTGAAATATAAGTAGTACCATTGGCGTATAATATACCATTGGAAAGCATAAGATTTTAGAAAAGTTAATATGCAAAAATATAAATCGTACAAGTTAACATTATGTTGTTTTAAGCACATAAGCATTTATTATTATTACATTTTGTTAATGAAATACTTCGTAATGCAACCACGGAACAGTGGAGGAATATGCTATTTAAATGAAAATAAAACTGTTGTAGATTTAGGTACTAAAATAATTGTCTTTCCTTGGAAAATCTAGGTTATCCCCTTTCAGCAAATTATAATAAAGTAACAATTATTTATTTTTATAACATACTAACACTCTAAAAGCTATATAATTATTAGATTAGTTTTTTGTGTTTCTTTACCGAATAAGCAATAGCATTAAACTATAACCTAAGATGAGGAGAGTGCAATGTTCATGAACTTGAAACACAAATGGGTCATTGGACACCGCGCCCGACACAAGATTAATTTATTATTCACATAAGCCAGTTTAAAAGAGATAAACTCCACCTAACCAATTTATTGAAGCAGGGTGTAGATCTTGGTCTGAAGTGGACAAAAAATCGCTTCACTGAGGACATTGTGTAATTAATCTGGATTCCAGGATAATTTATCACAACTAGTTCACAGACAAGTCCTCCTAATGTTGATCAGCCTAACTTCTCTTTGAAAAACCCTCTCAGATTCTTCTTGATTAGCGCTATTATTTAACAAATATGTGGCAGCGTTATTGTGCTCTTTAAATTCGTGATATTTCGTCATAAAGTGTGTTAAAAAATGTTTAAACTCATTTTACCGAAATGTGAATAATATAAATAAAAACGCTACGAATCATTAAATATTCGTTTATTATTTCAGAATAATTTTATTATTCTATTAAATCTATAGTATAGGTAATGAACGTATATGTATAGCAATAAATTAATCAAATAAATTAAGACAGACGACCGTAACACTGCCACCTATTACTAAGTCCAAAATGCTATCTATATGTCCAATAATTTTTAACCGATTTAGATTGTATATGTATACAGGGAATTTATTTATCTATAAAAATTTATTAATAAACAAAGGCGGACAGGCAGACTTTTTGAAATTGTTGATTGGGATCTAGGTGGGAGAAGTTATTTATATATATTTTTTTTTTTTGCAAAGTTCTTTTTTTATTAATTTAATTATTTAAAATAACAATTCTAAATTCAAACAAATATAAAGTATTTTGTTATTATTATTATTCCCGCCTCTTTTGCATATTTCATTTGTTATTTTCACAATATTGACTTGTTTTATAGTATAGAAACTATTAAACCAAGAACAATAACTAATATTTGTTATTGTAATTATTTTCTCCTTTCATAGGTGTTTTACAATAAATTTCTCTATAATGTTGCTGTTCCCTCTCTCATTTTTGATATTGCAGCTTAAACCATCAAATATAGAAAATCGAAGTTATTATAATCTTAATGAATTATAGCTAAAAAGTGATTTCCTCAAGTATATTACTCAATATAGAACAATCACATTTCTAAAACATAGATAATTATATTTTATTCTGAGCGGTGCACTGATTGTAATGTTCGATTTTCGTTGAGTTTTTTCCTCCTTTCGAAACTTTCTAATATTTCACAAATAGATGTCAGATCAGTTTTATACTTTTATATTCCGGCTGAATTAAGGAACAATATACCAGAAAGCAATTCAATCGAGGAAATGAACAAGTCATTTATAAAATAAGGTGAATGACATTCATTTCTTATTTCATTCAAACTTCCTCTTACCTGCATGTGATTAAGGTATTGTGAAAATATTGTGTGTGTGTTTATAAAGTCTAGTTTGAAAAGCTAAAATTATTTGAAATTATTAAACTAACTTACTTAATTCTTTTCGTATTAAAATGTATAATTATTTTTACTTTCACTTACCTATATAAAAACTATAACGTAAGGGAAAGTATTGTGTTCGTGAAAATTTTCCAATTCCAATTATCAACGTCCAAATGACCAAATCCCGCATAAAGGTATCTGTGTGTTTGTCCGTGCGTGTGTTGTTGTTGTTGGTTTGGGTTTTGAGGCGTAAAACCAGATGGTCGTCAACGCCTTTATTTCGTTTGTTTATTTTATTTAACTTCTATCTAAACTAAAAAAAAAAATGGTTAGTCCCACACGATTGTTTTATTATTTTTTTTCTTTTTCTTTTGTACAGTATTCCTATATTTTATTTAGCAGCTGCTGGGCTTTGAGAAAGTTTAGCAATAATTTTATGTTATTTTCGTAATCGCTCAATAAGGTAGCTGTATCAGGTCTTATTCCTAATCTGTTAAAATATGATCCGTAAAAAGGGCATTCCTCCAATATGTGTCTGACAGTAAGCGGGTTTTTGCAGTGTTGGCACTTTGGGGGAGGGTGTTTGGTGATATGATGTATATGTGTCAGGTTAGTGTGGCCTATCCTCAACCTAGCTATGACAACTTCCTCTCTGCGACTTGAGCGTCTAGACGAGCTCCATGGCTTTACTGTTCTTTTAATTGTTTTCAGTTTGGTAGGAGGGCTTTCGTCCCATATGGATTGCCAGGCATCTGATATTTCCTTTCGAAGTGGATGACACATATCCCGAGGTGTTAAGATGGCAACGCCTTGACCTGGAAGGGTGAGTGCTTGTTTGGCAGCCCTGTCCGCCAGCTCGTTACCAACTATCCCCACATGGCTTGGGATCAATATGAAACATTCTGCTTTTCCTAAATCATCTAGCATACTGATGGTCCTGTGGACTTCTTGGACAAGAGTATGTCTAGAATTCATGTTACTCAAACCTTTTAAAGACTCAGGGAATCTGTTACTATCGTGATTGAGTTTTGCAGTAACTGACCTAGCGTACTGAAGAGCTGAAAGTATTGCATGCAGTTCCGCTGTGTAGATACTGCACAGTTTATGAAGTCTTAATTTGTGCGTTGAATTGTGGGTAACAAATGAACAAGCAGCAGACTCTTCGGATTTCGATCCATCAATGTATATTAAATAAGTATCCGGAATACTTTAAAGCAGATTCGTGAACTCAGCTTTGTAATCGAGGGTGGTGTAATGTTTTTTGTTTAGTCTTTTTATAGTATAGTTTTTTACAGGTAGAGTTTATCGCAGCTATAGAAGATGGTATGATTTTTCTTGTTGTAAGCTCCTTGTCCGGTCCATCTTATTTCTTGGATTGCAGCTAGGTCAACGTGGTAACGGTCGAGTTGTGTTAGAAGCTGATGTAGAGCTCCTGGTCTATAAAGGGATAAAACATTCCACTGTCATATTATAAGGTCCATTAATCGCGCATTGGGTCGTTTCCGAATAATCCGCCCGGCTTTCTTTGTTGCAGGTTTCCTAATAGTATTTGGACTCGGGGAACCCTAAAACGTTTATTTCCGTTGAAAACTGGAATTCAAAAATGTTCACAATACTTTCCCTTACTATATATTTCATATATAGGTAAGTGAAAGTAAAATAAACGTATATTATGTTTACTTCGAAAACTCCAACTGATTATTAGCGATGAACATTCAATGAGCGGGGAAACTTTGAAAACCAGTGAATTAGAGTAATTAATATACATTTTCTCGAACAAAATGCACTAAAGACTATAAGAATTAGTAAAACATTTATTTGTAAAGCTCATTAAATGCGCTATTGATGGAATTAAGGACCATCCTGCGGTTGACCGATAATACAGAGGTCAGTTAGCAATTGTGGTAAGCATAGTAAAACCCATCTCTGCTATATTTCGAGGTTAGGGAATTTAGGAATTCTGTTTGCAAATAGAAGATTTTATGGAAAACAAAAAAATATATATTTATCAGTCATAAACGACCATTCATAAATGTGCAACAAGACACATCATGAAGATACCATTCCTAAAACGTATTTATATTATTTTAAAAAAGAAAAATATATAAAATACTATGGATAAAAAAATGGTATTTCTTAACAATAAAAATAGGTCAATCGGAAGAATACAATTTGATAATAAATAATTAGTTGGTTCCTTAAGCTTCCAAAAACAATTTATTACACATAAACATCAAAACGAGTCAACGTTTTGGGGGCCTTCCCCAACATCAGGACTTAATAAAATACATTCAAAAATTATCATTTAACATTATAAAATAACTTTTTACTTTCACTTACCTATATATGAAATGAGAGTTGTGAGAAACCGATAAAACTAACTGATTGTCATAGATAATACTATAATAGATTATTTAATAAAACACATGTTTCTATTTAAATTCAATGTAATTAATTCTTTGACAATTTATTTTTCCCTCTAAGTGTATTTAAAATTTCTGAAAACCTGTTGTAATTGATTTTAATAACGGAGGTAAGTTAAAGTCGTGTATTGCGCGCACCAGATATTTTATATACTAATTAAAATCATTAAAAAATATAATTGAAACTACCCGAAAGGCATTTAAAAATTAAAATATTATCAAATTTAAATTTTAAAAAAATTTCAACAATTCATGGTATAAAAATTGTTAAAAAAAAAAAATACCACTAAAGAAGATCACCCATCTAAACTGACATATTCTTTGGCCCCTAATGGATTAGGCCTATCTTATTTACTGCAGAAAGTACACACTGATATATTATTTAATATTGGTCAATAAGGTATGGCTTACTATTTTAATTCCCCTTTTGCATCTACATAGTTAGATCTAAGGTTCTTTGAATATGTTTTAAAATTTATTTCTGTTCTTTCTTATTCTTTTTATTTCTGTTTATATATATATATATATATATATATTCGGTTGTTTTCTTCTATTAGACCCATCTGGAAAAATGAATCGAGCTTTGTAGTACAGTAAAATTAGGTAATAAAACAGGTGAAGCACGAAAATCCAAAAGAAAAAGCTGAAACCGGTCAGGAATTGTTCAGCACACTTCATTTATTAACTAGTAAAAAGTCTCAGTTTTCCGCCTCGGGTTTTGTTGGGAGGAGGAGGAGAATTAGAAAAAAATTAGTACTTTATGGAAAACATTATTCTGTAAAAATTAACGTACTTTAAAAATTATTATGAAAATGTTTCTGCTAAAACGAATGATTAGGGAGATAATGAAGGGGTATGCACAGGGGTTATCCACATGCAGTAAAATGTTCTTCAAACTCCATGATATATTAGTGTTCATCGGCAACTGCCAGACTTAATTTGATTGTTTACAATTATTTATGCTAGATATGATCAATCACAATAAATATGCGAGTAAATTCTCATTCTATTTTGACTTAAAAAACATAATTAAGCATTGCCATGATTGCTATATAAGTGCTATACATCAGTCAGTTAAGCATGAAAATTAAAAAAAAAAAAAAAAAATTCAATGCAATTGATGGATTGTATATATTTTTTTATCTCAAGGCTCATACTAACAAGTAAAAAATCTATCCATTACAAGATCCTTATTTTCCTTTTTTGGCCTCACTGAGGTGTAAATATACATTCGCTTCCCATTCTCATAAAAAGATTGAATTTTTATTTACACTTTACAGCTGGCACTATCCTAGTAAATATCGAACTATTAAGTTCTTCGCAAAATATCATAAAAATTGTTATCCCTACGAAAATAATGAAGATAAATTGAATTATGACTGATCTTCTTAACTTCAATTTGGGTAGTTATAGAAACCTTTAAGTTTAATCTACTTATAAATATTTATAAACTACTGAGATACGACAATTAAGTACAACAAGTTTTTCATTTAAAAATCGGAAATCAACATGCTGCTTTAATATGTCAAATTTCATTGAAATTGTTCTTTCTACGAAAATTATTAAGATAATTTACATTATGCCATATTTAATAAGCTTTGATTTGAGTTGTAATAGATATTTTGCGTTGAATAGTTTCCGAGATAAAGTTTAACAAGTAGAAACTTTTTTTTTCAAAAACTCGAAAAACGACATTTGTCATTTTGCATTGTGAAATATCATAAAAACTGTACTTCATATGAAAATTATGAGTATAAAGTAAATCATAGCCCGATTGATAAGCTTTGATTTGAGTGGTAATGGACATCTGTACGTTTAATATTTTTCGACATAAAGGTCTTTAAATAACAACTTTTTTCAAGTAAAAATCATAAATCAATATTTCGTTACTCTATTTTGCTATGCATATGTCGTATATTGTCCCTTTAATATCTCCGCAACTATTTATTTTAGCGAAAGCATCTATATAATTATGTTTAAAGATATTTTAAATTAATTTAATTTTGATGGAATGATGTTTTCTATAAAGGAAATACTTTCTTACACAAGAGACTGTAAACAATTAATTTGTTTCTAATTCTCCCTACAATACCCGACGCGAAAAAACTAGGGGCTTTTTATCAGTTAATAAGGGAAGAATACTTAAGAATTTATGATAGGTTTCAGCTTTGTTTTTTATATGTTCGGGTTAAAATCTAATTTTACTGTACTATTGGGACTCAACTAATCTCTTTATTTTATGCAAGGGAATTTTATAGCATATTTTTTTGTGGGGTAAAAACAATTTCTTTTAACACAGATTTCATTGAAATGAGAATTTTTAGGTTATATTATCTAGTATACAGAAAATTAAAAAGAATGAGCAGCTTAAATATATTGGAACAATATACCCCTGTGTTATTGACGTTTGTAAAAACTAATAAACAGCAACATTAATTTGTGTTTACCTTTTGTAAAATCTGACATAGGAGAAAATTAAACATGATAATAGAAAGAAAAATGAAAAAGAAGATAAGAGTTTAAAAAATTATTTTATATGGCCCCAAGTAGAGAAAATCGAAACCTGGATAAAATCATTTATTTAAAGAACTCGACTCAATTTAGTTAAACAATCAATCAGGCATTCCAATAAGGAAAAAATAAGCCGTTACGTCTTATTATGTACACTCCTCTTTTGTGAAATACATGAAAATGGTAAGATGAATCTGCTAACAGATTTCTTTATACTCGTCCATCCTGCAGATGGGCACGTCAAGGATTTTAAAAAACCTGATGGATATATAAGCGAAGGGGCGAGAGTGGATATATGGAGTCGGTCACTTCCTCGGAGCGAGTAAAGGAAGGAAGATGATCGATGGTAGGATGGGTGCCCTAGGGGGTAGCCTATACAGCCCTTTGTATACCTCTCCTCCTTATTGCCAGCTCTGATGTAAGAGGCATTGGCTCACCTGATGCACGGACTGCAATGGAAGCTGCGATCCTTCTACACGTATCATAAAACTTTCTAAATCGAAAGATGTTCACAAGTCTTCGTAAACTCCATTACTCATCTATTTATTAATAGATAAAAAGATTGCAAAATGGAATTTCACTGGAAATATTCTACCCATCTCAGAACAATACTAAAGCTGAAATGATCACCGGAAAACATAAAACCAAGGGATTTGCCTCAAGATTCATCAGATAACAGTAGAGACAGTCCACTTTGTGACGTTCCAGCCGGCTGGAACAAGTTGAAAACGAAACAAAACGTATACGGAGTTATAATATAGCGTAATTAGCGGGGTAATTCATAAACAAAATATTACTAAACAAATATGAAGCTTATAAAACTATGTGATGACCATCATAAGGCCGATATATATTAGAGATTATTAGATATTAGAGATATAGAGCCCCATAATTCTTTTCGGATCCAATCCTTACAATCCAAAATCCTCAATAGTCACTTACTTTGTCACGAATAAACTCATCCATAAAGACATATTCCATATGCTGCTGATTTTTCCCAGACAATGAATCATTCCTTTCATGCCAAAATTTATTTCCACTTTAACCAATTGTGCCTTCCTCTTATATTTCTGATAATCATCTGTGGCGTCTGAAAAAAGACCTACTGACCTCGGAAACTTTTGAATTAAAGTTCCTATTTCCTATTGGAGTACTGCAAATGGGTAGTATCTCTACATGTATTTCATTGTAATATATTTCTATCTTATTTCCTTGATGTATTTCTTAATACAGCTGTAACTATCATTGAGTAAATAGAATTGTCCGTTTAAGATTATTTTCCCAGACGACCAGATTTCGAATCCGTTTGAAAACGTGAATGAGTTTAGGAGAGATGGCGAAGTATTTTTTACACAAGGCAACAGCAAGTATGAATGTTGGGAGACCTACGGCAGCTTTATTTTTCATTACATCAAAGTCAAACCAAAATTTGACTATAGGCTTTCGTGTCATTACATTCTCATGATGTATTAAAAATAAATAAAAAAATCTGTTGCGCACAACACACGACTTTCACTTACCACCGCTGTTAAAATCAATTTAAACAGTTTTTAAGAATTTTCAAGTGACCACAGAGATACAAATAAATTGTTAAAGAATTAACTACAATGAATTTAAATAGAAACATATGTTTTATTAGATAATTTATTATATTATTATCTATGAGAATCGGTAGGTTTATCGACTTTTCACCACAATTACAATTTTTTGGATAAGATAATTATTTTTCTGAAATCTTTAGCCTTCCAACGGTATATTATATGTCTATATTACTGTTTTTATATGCAAAAACACCAAAATCGCTTTAAAAAATATTTCGGTATTTTCTCTTTTAGTTGGATATCGCTATATATATATATAAGTTTGTGTTGTTCTTAGGTTTCAGTCAATGAATAAACAATTTTATCTATGCGACGTTTCGAGAATTTATTGTTCTCATAATCATGCCTTAACAGTGGAAAAAAAACAGAACATTAATATTATTATACAATAATTAATATATGATGTTATTGTTAGAGATATAAAAAAGAGTACATTGAACAATGAATATTAATACAGTAGGTACATAGATATTTTAAATTAGGATTTACATTAAAGATATTATTATAAAATTACTTACAATTTTGGACAAAATAGTGTCTTAATTAGGCATGTTTAGCCTACAAGCTTTGAAAGAACACTGAAAAAATAAAAAAGGAATCGTTCAAGTATGGAAGATTTTCCAGGAATTTATGATGACGTCAGGTGTCTGGGGTATTCTCCCTCCTATTGTTGAGTTGTTTTCGTTTTATTTCGTATTATTATTAAGACGTTTATTTTATTTTTTTAAATTTTAATATGTGTTTATCAAATTTGAGTAACATGCATTTAGGTTTTGGACATCAGATTTTTTATTTATGGCGCGATTTTAATATTTCTCTATGGTAATCATTTCTTTAAAATTTCGTTTGAAGCTGTTTTTTTCATAATGAATAATTTTCGGTGAGTGAAATTTAAATGAATGTCCCGTTTTTCTGAAATGAGTAGTGAGGGCAGTTTGGTCAGGTTTATTTGGGTCTTTTTTAATTGAAGTGCAGCTATATTTGTGTTGGTATACTCTCCTTTTTAAATATTGTTCCGAAGTTCCAAAATAAGACTTTCCGCATTTGTCTTCACAAGGTATTTCGTATACTACATTTGATTGAAGGTCTAATTTGTCGGAATCTTTAGTTTTTGTAAATAATTTTGATAAAGTATTTATATTTTTGTACGTAATGGCAGAATCACTATTATATTTACTATTATATATTATTATTATATTTATATTACATATTATTATTATATTTACCAGAATCAGTGATTCTGCCATTACGTACAAAAATATAAATACTTTATCAAAATTATTTACAAAAACTAAAGATTCCGACAAATTAGACCTTCAATCAAATGTAGTATACGAAATACCTTGTGAAGACACATGCGGAAAGTCTTATTTTGGAACTTCGGAACAATATTTAAAAAGGAGAGTATACCAACACAAATATAGCTGCACTTCAATTAAAAAAGACCCAAATAAACCTGACCAAACTGCCCTCACTACTCATTTCAGAAAAACGGGACATTCATTTAAATTTCACTCACCGAAAATTATTCATTATGAAAAAAACAGCTTCAAACGAAATTTTAAAGAAATGATTACCATAGAGAAATATAAAAATCGCGCCATAAAATAGATGTTTAATGTGGCTCTTCTTGTTAGTTGATTTTGATGAAACGTTGCTGTAACATCTCGGGCGTATAGTTGTCTTAAATATGAAATTTCAGTATTTTACGACTATTCATTTTCTTGCTAGACTTACCACACATACACACACACACACACACACAGACCTTTTTGCGGGGCTTGGTGATTTGGACTCGGGGGACGTTAAACCGTGTATTTCCGGTGAAAACTGGAATTTGAAAATTTTCCCGTTAGCAATACTTTCCCTTACTATATATTTCATACATAGTATCAGTATAACATATTTAGTACAGTATACATAGTATATTTATAGCATAGTATAAATAACTGCCTTACCTGGGGATTACGGTATTGGGAGGAAATTGACATCCTTGAAAACATAGCTTGTTTCTATTAAAGTATCACTTTGATCTAATAAGCCTATAGTGAATGTGGACGCATGTAATGTACATGTATTTTTAATGTTACAACACATGTATATATATATATATATATATATAGAAAGGAACGAATTGGTTGGAGAGTGTGATAAAGTTTACTATTCAGCAGTCTTAGATCATCAGCATGTGCATTGATTGAACATCGCAGAGAAATGGTTGAAGGAAATTGAACATGAAAATATGAATAAGTAAATTATTAGTCAGATTTTTAATTTTTTCCGATTTTCTGTTAATATATATACATCAGACCTGAAATAATTTAAGTATTAAGCCTATGATAGATACCTAAGTAAGCATTGATTAAGTGGATTATTGGAAAAGGAAGAGAGGGTGTTGTACTGTTTTGGTGAAGATGGCAAACAAAAAGACACATAGGGAAGGCCTGGGCAATGCGGGTGGTCCAGGTAAAGCAGATAGGCTCATTTTCCAAGATTCTACAACAGATGGTGCTGCAAGTCGCGGTTAAGTCGATGCGTGAACTCTCTCCCGGCGCCATGACAGTTCTAACAGAACTAAACATCGGGGTTGTTTTTTTTTAGTGCAAAATAAAAGAATTTAGGTGTTTTTCTTTAGATTTCCGACCAGGTTTATATTGTATTATTTTAAATTTATAATAAACTTTTAGGAAAAAAAAGTTGTTTTGAGGTATGAATTGAGATTTTATTATTACATAGAGCCGTCATTTTAAAATTGTGTATGCTTAATTTATGTCAAAAGGATTCTTCGGGAAGAGCGGATAGGCTATCCGCTTTGCCCATACTATAGCTGTTATTTGAGTTTGTTTGTTGAGAAAACTAAGATATCCAAGATAGCTAGAGCAAAAACACCAAAGTCATCTAAAGAAAAAGTAAAGAGTAAGGTAACCCAGACACTGAAAAGAAAAGAAAATATAATGGGAGATTATTCATGCTTAGTATGCACTGAGAAATATGTAAACCCGCCTATAGAAGATTGGATCCAATTTTCTCAATGTGAAAAGTGGGCACACGAATCCTGTACGTCGCACAGTGGCCAATATCACCAATTTGGTGGATAAAAGTCAAGTCAAAAGTTTGGAATTTTTCAGTGCTTCACCTTGTTATTATTAGTTGGCAAGACCCTTAATACTAATATTTCCCACCATACCGTGTTTACAAATAAATAGTAAATGAATGAATCATTCCTGTTCACACAAGTGCTCAATAACCGGCAGTTGGATTATCTTTATTCGATCGTCATTTATTATGTTTAAGGTGTATTTATAGCAAAGTCTTTTTGCTTTTATTTAACAATAGACATTGCTGAAACAGGTAAGACATTATATCTCCAAACTCGTTATTGAATACACATTGCAATCTTACCAGTAGAGTTAATTTAGCAATTTGCAAATGTATGCCCCTATTCAATAACGAAAAACTATATAGCCCCCAAGTTACCCCAAGAATTTGTTTCACTAATCCTTTTAGTCTTTAGATATTACAAAGAATTTTTTCGATTGTTTGCGTTTTGGATGATACCTAATTTTTTTCAAAAACAACACTCCGTATCAAAAGTTTTACAATTGATAATTTCAAGAATTTCCTAAATTATATAAAATACATCTATTAGGAGGTTTTAGCAACTCCGAGCCATAATTAGATTTTTTGTATTATTTTTCACGTATTCTAGGACTTCAAAAGTGAAATATAGGGAAGTTTTAGATTTTAGCAGATAAATTTGATTTTTGACCTCCGTGCGCTCGCCTATCAAAACAATAATTACTTAGTTTTCATAATTTTTTCTTATGATTTTTTAAAATATTTTTTCTCCGTAATCTGGGACCCTAAAGGTTAAATATAGATAAGTTTCAGAATTTTGTCCACCTAAATCGGTCATATTGCACACTGTGCGTCGTGCGGAAATTACTTCGGCGATAACTGGTTAGGGTTAGGGTATTGGAGTAGGTGCTCAACCTCTTGGTTATTAGCACCGAATAAATTTGTAGTAACAGATTTGTTTTAATCTTTTTTCTTCTTTTTATTTATTTATTTTTCCTTATATTTTTGTTATTTATTTATTTTTATTTTTTTTTTTTTTATTGTTTATTTTTTTTATTTATTATTCTTTTGTTGACACATTCTGAATTAGTGAATTTATTCCAATTTTTTCTTTATTTATTTATTGTTTTTATATATTTTTTATTACTACTATTATTTTTTTTGTTTGTTTTCTTTCTTTCTTTATTTTTTTTTTCTTATAGTTCCGGGAGCAGAGAACATTCTTTGACGAACCTAATCAGTGAACTAAGGCGTAGGGAAGTGGCGACCCCATCGCCCGGTCATTGTACCGCAGTCAGCCACTGGTCCTCCAGGTTGGGGGAACAGTACACTGACACTCACACATATAAACTAAATCCAGCACTCTACACACAAGGTCACATACAGTATACACCCTAGGGCCACCTTCCCTAGGAAGCCGCCCCGGATGGGGATGTAGGTCTGCATGCATTGAGATGGCAGCCCCGTCAGCAGACTAGGGTACGGAGAGAGGGTGGATAGCCCCACTACCTGAAATAGTAATTATCGTGAAACCTACACCAGCCTCGGATCTGATCAGTCTTAAAGGTAAACGACCCGGCACCCCCCATAGGATTTTCAACTTTGGATACTGGAATGCATTGTCTCTATATAGACCCGGAGCATTAAAGTTGCTACTAGAACAATTTGACAGGTATAAGATTGACATAGGCGCTGTCCAGGAGATCAGATGGACTGGTCAAGGAATTCTTGAAAAAAGGCACCACTCCATCTACTACAGCTGTCATGAGAGTCGCCATGAATTCGGCACAGGATTTGTTGTGAGGGGAAAGTATAGGCAGACGATAATTGGATTTAAACCAGTGAGTCCGCGAATTTGTCTCTTAAGAATGCGGGGAAAGTTTTATAACTACAGTTTGTTAAGTGTACATGCCCCTACAGAGGTGTCAAATGAAGAAGAAAAGGATACTTTCTATGAACTTTTGGAAAGGACTCTGGATGCCTGCCCTAGGTATGACATGAAAGTAATCGCTGGAGATTTCAATGCAAAGTTGGGAAAAGAAGCAATATACCAGCGAATCATAGGAAAACATAGCCTTCATGACACAACCAACGACAATGGACAAAGGCTCATTAACTTCGCTGAATCCAGGAATCTCGTGGTAGGAAGTACACTGTATCCGCACAAGAATATACACAAGGG
This sequence comes from Piezodorus guildinii, assembly GCA_023052935.1. Lineage (NCBI taxonomy): Eukaryota > Metazoa > Arthropoda > Insecta > Hemiptera > Pentatomidae > Piezodorus > Piezodorus guildinii. The sequence goes on along the minus strand of CM041292.1, from coordinate 101,334,021 downwards.
CACATGGACGTCACCGGACCGGTCAGTTGTCAATCAGATCGATCATATTTTGATAGGTAGACGCCATAGAAGCAATCTGAGAAATGTTAGAACATTCAGAGGAGCAAATGTCGATTCGGACCACTACTTGAGCATAGCACATGTGACGGCGAAGATCTGCTCAGTGAGGAAATTAAAAGCTGCCGAGAAGCCCCGACGTTTTAATCTAAAAAAACTGAAAGACCCGCAAATCCAGCATAAATACACTGAAGCACTTGACATTAAAGTGCGCCAGAGAAGCAGCGATGCTGAGCTGGACATTGAAAAGTTCTGGTCGCACTGTTACGGAGCGATAATGGAAACAGCTGATGAAGTACTAGGGCCATATGAGAAGGAACCAAGGTCACCCTGGTTCGATGAAGAATGCAGTATAGCCACGAACCGGAAAAACAGTGCGTACCAAGGAATGATTAGGGCAACCACAAGGAGGTCTGTTGATGAATATCGACAGAGAAGAAAAGAAGAGAAGCATTTACACCGGAAGAAGAAACGACAGAAAGAGAGCGAGGAAATGAAAACGATTGAAATGCTCCACTGCAGCAAAGAAAGTAGGGATTTCTTCAGATTGGTCAATAAGGGAAGAAAGCAATACCTTAGTAAAGTGATGTCTTGTAAGGATAAACATGGAAACTTGTTGACCAACAAGTCTGAAGTTCTTGACGAATGGAGGGATTATTTCAATGATCTTCTCAATCCAAGAGAAGGAGACTTTCATGATGAATTAGACAAACAAGAGACTGATGAAATCAACAGAATACAAGTGGGAGAACAAGGGTTAGACATTGAACCTCCTGATGAAGAAGAGGTTATAGATGCCATCAGCAAACTGAAAAATAACAAAACCCCTGGCATTGACGCACTCCCTGCTGAACTCTTGAAATACGGTGGAAATGAGCTCAACAAAGCATTACAAGATCTTCTCCTTGTGATATGGACAGATGAGGTGATGCCCTCCGATTGGAACAGATCAGTTATCTGCCCTATACATAAAAAGGGTGATAGATTACTTTGCAGCAATTATCGAGGCATCTCACTACTATCCTGTGCCTATAAAATACTATCTAATATTCTTTTTAGACGTCTCTTACCATTTGCTGAGCGCGAACTTGGTCCCTACCAGAGTGGATTCAGGAAAGGAAGATCCACCTCAGACCAGATGTTCTGTGTGCGAACAATTCTTGAAAGAGGCCATGAGTATAAAACCAAAACTCACCATCTTTTCATAGATTTCAAAGCAGCGTATGACAGCATAATACGAGAAGAACTGTACATTGCCCTCAGAGAATTTAATATACCTGAGAAACTTATACGCTTGATAAAGCTTACCATGAAGGAGGTGAGATGTATGGTAAGAGTAAATGGTGACAGGTCCAAGGAATTTCGTGCAGATAAAGGACTCCGACAAGGGGATGCACTAGCCTGTTTGCTGTTTAATCTAGCACTTGAGAAGGCCGTAAGAGATGCTGGTTTACGCGAAAGAGAAGGGAATATATTTACCCGACTTGTCCAGCTGTTCGCTTACGCAGACGACATCGACATTGTGGGACGCTCTCTACAGTCCGTGACTGATGCCTTTCTGGCTTTGATGGGTCCTGCCAGCAGACTTGGACTGAACGTTAATGAGTCCAAAACAAAATATATGGTAGCAGAAGAAATCCCAATGCTAGGCGAGACAGTCACTATCGGGGTTCATAAGTTTGAGAAGGTCTCAGAGTTCACATACCTGGGATCAGTGGTCACCCAAGATAATAACCCCGATATTGAGATAAGGAGAAGAATAACTGCAGCCAACAAATGCTACTTCGGGTTAGGCAAGCAGCTAACCAAGCGGATACTCTCTAGACAGACCAAGCTCCACCTCTATAAGACATTGGTGCGTCCCGTACTGCTCTATGGATCAGAGTGTTGGGCGACTTCAAAGGCGACCGAGAAGGAACTCCTAATTTTTGAAAGAAAAGTTCTCCGCCGTATTTTTGGAGGAGTGAAAGTTGGAGAGGAGTGGAAGCGGCGCACAAATCAGGACCTCTACAATGCTTTTGGAGAAGGTGATGTGGTCCGAGCTATGAAGTTAAGACGCCTAAGATATGCAGGGCATATTGCCAGGATGGAAAATGGAGAAATGCCCAAAATATTGCTCACTCAGCCGATCCATGGGATAAGAAGAAGAGGAAGACCAAGGTTGAGATGGTCGGATGGTGTGGCGGCGGACGCTCGCATGTTGCTGGGAGTTAGGAGCTGGATGACATCGGCTCAAGACCGTGATGATTGGAGGAGGCGGTTGGAGGAGGCCAAGACCCGTGACCGGGTTGTAGCGCCGTGAAATAATAATAATCAGTGAACTAACTGTTTCACTAGAGTCCTTCAAGCTCTCACTCAACGATCTAGCTAGGTTAAGTTTATCCATTTGTACCTGGAATTTGGGGCATTTCTCAATTATGTGTTTTATTGAGAGAGGCACTCTACACAAATCACACATTGGTACGGGCTGCCTGAGGATGAGATGGAGATGTGTGAGCCTGCTATGTCCTATGCGAAGTCTCGCCAAAGCAGTTTCCTCGCGGCGATTACTTCGCAATGATGTATTCCATGGATCAGGCGATTGCTTGATATTTCTTAATTTATTGGTGTTGTCAAGTTCCGACCACATCTGTTCCCATGCCTGATATATTTAGACCTTAAGGTAATTTTTTACGTCTTCCTTGATGTAAATTGGGTGGATTTGGACGTTTGACAATGCAGCTTCTTTCGCAGCCCGATCTCGGCGATAACTGTGACGATTAAAAAAATCTATCTAGCCGTGTGGGTCGGGCAAAGCGGATAATCAACAGGATCTTGCTATTAGTTTATAAAAATTAAGAGTTCCAAATTTTGATTATATGTAACCAAAGGTAATTAAATGTGCAATTGAAGATAATAAAAGAAAGTTCCTAAGTAGTTTATTGCTATGTTTTTTTTTTGCAGGTTACCTTAACATATCCGCTTTCGCGGGCTTTCCCTAATCCTCCTAATCCCTAATTCTCCTAGTAAAAATACAAGAGAATGGTCAGCAGTACTTGAAACAACAATGGTAATAATTAAACATTAAATTTGCCTCGTTTCTGATGCATACAATGGCATTTCTTCACCCAGAGTAGTTATTAGAAGAGGAAGCCTATGCTAATCGGACAAATTAGCTAGTAGAATGGCCTATTGTGGCCGGAATCCGAGTAGCGAGGACGGCAGTATGTCACTGGCCTAAGAGCGGTAATGGCTTCAGATCCTCGGCCCCGATAGTCTCGAGGTATTACACACCACCTTGCTAGCCTCATGCTCACCGGACATAGCTAAATCTTCATTTTTTTCCTGTCTGTCTTCCTCCTTCTACCCTCCATTCTTTCTCAAGGATATCTATGCCATTTATTGTTTTCCAACCGATCTGGAACAACTACTATTATGTTTATGACCGTTTTAACTCCATCAAACGTGGCCTTCTTCATCTTCAAGGTGACGACTATAGCACTCACTACTTACTAATTAACCTTAAAACGTAATTTCACGAACAAGATAAACATCATTACTTAATTTGAATATATATCTGGCAAAATTCTGGTGCGCACAACACAAAACTTTGAATTGTTACACTTTTTTGTGTTATCGAACACACAAAGTTAAAGACGTAAAGCTGTAGAGCTGATCGACAAAAAATACATAATGTTGAGTGTTGTAGATATCAATTTACACTGTTATATTATTTCCGTGCTCATATGGCAAAATTATAAGTCAATTTTTCTAGAAATGAGTATTTTACACATTCTAGACTGTCATTCGTTTATGTTTAGAAGGTGACAAAATTGCATTGTTGTTTCTCTTTCAGTTTATGAGTAAGCAATTTATTACATGCTGCTGCGCTAGAACTGCATTTAATTTTAAACACTAAAAACTTAGTTAATTACTTAAGATCTCTTACAATTTCTTACGCCTTCGGCTGTAGATATATTGTTCTATTTTGGAACTCCAGATATCCATTCAGCTGACGTCTGTAAATAATGATTGGAAAGGAACCAACTTCATTTTATATTATTTCGTTCTTTGATTACACATATTTCTGCCTCTCGGTTGGTTAATTATTAACGTCATTTATGCTGCCGATGTCTAATCGGGAAATGCTAAAGTGGGTTTTTTGTTTTGCCTATTCAGATTTAATCAGGATAGGGGTCTTTGATGAGTAGCTTTAGGTTTTTAACATCACACAGGTTCGAGATTACATTCTACGTCTCCTCCGAAAAGTGGCATAACTAAGGACTTTTTACTCACTTTAAAAAATCCTTGGACCATCTGTCGGGTTTGAACCCGCGATCCTGGGCATAGAAGGCTGTTATGCACTGCATGGTATTCAGTCCTGTTAGCTCTTGATATTGGAACATTGATTGATTAGCTAAGATGATAGTAAATGTTTTTATATAAAAATAATTATAAAAACTAATAAATTAAAAACTGAAGACGAAATTGGCTATTCTGTTTTAATAAACGAAATGTGCATTCATATTTCATTAATTACATTTTTTGTTTTAATTGAACTAAACATATACGAATATTGTACTTTATATTGAATTTTTCAAACATATTAATGAATTCATATGAAAATTACTTGAATATTGCAGCAGTTCGCGTGCATTACATATACAAAAGAAATTATACTTCCGAAAATAAGTTTAAATATTTACCATATGTTTCAAGAACAGATGTAAGTAGAGTTCTGTATATTCACATACAGATACATGGGATGTAATATATTGTGACTACTAGCAGAAAATACTAAAAAATAACAGAAGCTGCTCACCAATGTCGTCAGGAAGATATACATCGATTTCAGCCCTTTGGACAAATAAGGTTATTTTCACATTCGGTATTGGTTTTAATTAAATTAGTAGGTTCTTTCCTACGTCTTACTATTCACGAACAACCAATTATACTAACCTAACCTATCCATTTTGTATTCCTGGGCATCTTCTATCTTTAACTGTCACGGAACTTGGATCTGCATGGCTTAGTTTTCTGTTCATGCGCCAACCCATAACAGACGGAGATTGTATAGAAACAAAGTTCTGATTCCTTGATGTCTTGATTGATCTGATGGCTCTCTAGCTGTGTTGGAAAGGACCTACCTATTAACGTTTTTAAAGTATCGACAACTTATATACATTATATTATATATGATCATGAATTTACACATAATGATACAAGATGCATATTATCCCCACTATTTCGCCACTGATCATATGTTCTTCATAGTTATGAAATTATCATATGTTTTTTATTTACAACTGTAATTTATTCAAGAACAAGACTTGTAATTTAACAATTTTTTTTAAATGAAGTTATTTAAATATTGATTCATAGTGGTAAAATTACTTGGTAAAACATATTGTTAGTTCCTACAAAATTCCAACAATGAAACCCTTTTCAATATAATTCTTTCGGATTAATAAGAAGTCACCTTTCTATGGACCATTTACTTTTAATGATTTCTGATTAAAAAAAATTAAAGAAGCAATAAAGCATTGAAAAATGTATTCAGATTTGGAAATAAAAACAGAATCAGGTAAATTTAGATAATCAATTAATTTCAAAATCAAGAATAGATAAAAATAAAGTTTATTTATTTGTATAACAAATTACCCTCAACATTTGTTAACAAATCCAGTTTGGTATAAAAATTAAGTGCTACAGTACTAAAAAAAACAAAAAAAAAAAAAAAAAACAGTGCTGCCCATTTGTCTTTCTGAGGAAAGAAAAATGTATTCAGATTTGGAAATAAAAACAGAATCAGGTAAATTTAGAAAATCAATTAATTTCAAAATCAAGAATAGATAAAAATAAAGTTTATTTATTTGTATAACAAATTACCCTCAACATTTGTTAACAAATCCAGTTTGGTATAAAAATTAAGTGCTACAGTACTAAAAAAAAAAAAAAAAAAAAAAAACAGTGCTGCCCATTTGTCTTTCTGAGGAAAGAAAAATGTATTCAGATTTGGAAATAAAAACAGAATCAGGTAAATTTAGAAAATCAATTAATTTCAAAATCAAGAATAGATAAAAATAAAGTTTATTTATTTGTATAACAAATGACCCTCAACATTTGTTAACAATTCCTGTTTGGTATAAAAATTAAGTGCTACAGTACTAATAAAAAAAAAAAAAAAATTTCTTTCTGAGGAAAGAAAATTAGATTTGTTGCTGGACTTGAGATATAGCTTGTCAAGTATTAACACCAAAAAAAAAATTTTTGATTGAACAATATAATCTACATAATGGAATGTTAGATGGTAGATTTCTCCACAAATATTCACCTGTGCAGTAAAAAATACTGATTCCTTAATAAACACAAAAATGTCTGTTGGTGGATTGCCGAAATCAACAAAGCATTAGCTTGTCCAAGCTTGGACGGGAATTCCATTGCTAAGAAAAATTAATTTTACTTTAAGTAAATAATCAATCTAAATATCCTTAGATATAAAAAAAAAAAAAAAAAAAATTATCACAATTAAATAATCCAGGGATTTTTTAAAGTTTTTAATATCATGAAAGGAAATCTTGGTTGCTATTCACATATCTTTCCAGGTCTTCCTTGATCATTGATATGATAGCATCAATTCTATCTTCAGGCTTCTCAATCTCTACATTATTAGCTAGTCTGAAAGTAAATGATATTTAATTACTTACCAGGTATACATAACACTTTGGTACTAAAGTAATAAAAATTTACTTAATATTTAAAACCAATATTGAAATATATATTCATATTATAAAACATATTTACGTGAGGATTTAAGAAATTAAAGCAGAGAAAAAGAAATTTTCATTGAAAAAGGATAATCCAGAAGGAATTTCCAAAGTGAATTGCCTTTGTATACCGTTAAATGGTTTTTTACTGCTCTATTCATAAATCATTATCCCATCAATGTGTGAACTGTATTGTGAAGAAAGTCTACTATAGGAAGAAATATAAAACATACCTGAGAGCATTGAGTGTTACCTATTTTTTTTTTTTTTTTTTTTTTTTTTTTTTGAGCATTTTATACAAAGCAAACATCTCATTTTGTGTTCCTATAGTGCACCTATTGCTGACTGATACTTCAAGAAACTTTGATATATATTTGCATTTCCCTGATAATCATGACAAAAATATTACATCAATCATTATATTAAAAATTTAGATAGTTCAAAGCAGAAACAATAAAAGTAGATACACAAATGCAAGAGATTAAATTCCAGACTGGCAAAATAAAATGGAATCGTTTACTTTAAAAACTGCTTCTTCATTCATGATGAATTAATACCAGTAATAAAAACTAGATAGAATTTTAATTAATTTATCATGCATATTTTTATTCCTCATTTTCTAGCGTAAACATGAAAACCAATGTACACAGCAAAGTACCTTTCAAAAGATATTTGCAAGACAAGCACCAAAAGTAAAGAGTTAGAGACTTCACCATGCTCGTATTTTGAGTATTCATTTTGAGTCATTTCCAAGTATGAAGGCACATTTACAACTTTCAGTTTTCATGTTATTCATCGTAAGTGATAATTATAGATTTGTTTTCATCATAGGAAACCAATTTGACCAGGTGAAGTATAAAAGATAATTAATGGGTGGATAATTAGGAGAGATAGGAAATGAAGATGATAAATCAAGCGAAGTAAGTTGCATGAACAGAGTTGTAGCATCAATGGTTTATGCATAAGAATAGGTACTAGATCATGCAAAACCTTTATGCCTCCCAAGTAAGGTATGAAGAAAATATTACAATAATTTCCCAAGTAAAACAATTTGGTCAAAATAGCATTATTGATTCAATTTTGTCAGAAATAGATGCTTTCATCTCATGTTCAAAACTTACTTCATTTCTATTCTGTGGCCTCTATGCCGTTCTCAACTATTAAACCCTCTGGGCCACCTGTAACATTTCATAATTTGCAGGTTTCTCATTGGTCAACAAGGCCATTGAACTAATTTATAGAGCAATGATCCACTTAGGCTAGCCCCATAATGTAACAACAATGATATCCAGGAAAGTTGAATACAGAGCAAACACCACTGCAAGGAAATAGCTACCACCACAAGAGAAGTAGTGTCTCTTTTTTATTATGTCTTTTTTCTTTTTCACTTGACTCCACCATCTTTTTTCTACATTTATAGAATGAATTCTATCTTAATTATCTCTATGATAAATATTGAAAAATATTCAAAGTGTTTTTCAAATTTAATTCAATAAGAATATAACAATGAAATAAAATATCTTGACGCCAATATTGTAAAAGCAATGCTTCTAGCAATAATTTTGGTATAATTTTTAAATCGTCTTCAAAATTGTAAGCACCCTTTTTGGAAGTAAGAGGAAATTCTCTTTAATAAATAATAGCTGCAAAAAACTAACAAAATTAATAAAAAATTTAAATTGTATGACATGGCATGTAAAACAGCTGAGTAGATCAGTACGACTAATGAGCCAATTTAAGTGTTTAAAACTGCCAAGGGCCATACCACGTTGAAGTGTTTAAAAGCTCTCACTAATACATTGTTATAAGTTTACTTAGAAACACTCTAGTACAAATATTACCAACATATATACCTGACTAACATGTCGTAACGAGTCATTTGTGGTTCAGGTTCTGGGTTCACCATTCCTCCTAATTCTTTCTGTGCATAACAAAAAAGAGATAAATAGACTTTTTACATCTTGAATGTTTTACTATTCCAAAAACATTCTATCCTCAATGGCATATTATCCATTTGCATAGTTTTTATAATTTAGATTTTATAGTGGATAAATTTCATTCAAAATAGAAATTTTTGCTGTTGTAAGCTTTATTTTTTAAGGATTTGTTCTCAGTTATTATTATTATTATGAAACATGATATTGATGTTTTCAAGGGCAGAATTGAAGAATTGAAAGGTTGAAAGTTTATACACAGAAAAAAATTCAGAATTTTTACTTTACAAATCGAATCTTGATATGTTTGTTATATTGTAAGTTCAAATGGGTTATATTCCTTATGTGATGTCATTATTTTTAATTATTTACCCCCATTATGATCAGTCTATAATATTGTAAATACAGTTAAGGTTTCGAGCATGTGATGAATGTTTAAATGTTGGTTTAAATTTCCAATTTTAATATACAATTTTATAATTTGAACAAGTTTGATTTGAAATATCTTGGACAACTATTTTAACTGATGATAATTTTAGCTAAAGTACTGTGATTAGCTTCTCTAGTTCCCAGCTTGACTCAGAGCTTTGTGTACTGTTACACATTGTTTAAATAAAAGAGTTAAGAGTCAACTAAAGATATGATATAATTATGAGAATATAAATAGAAAATTCTACAAACAAGTCATGAGTCCTTAAAATACTGGGAAAAAAATAACTTTTTCCTGATTCAGACATGGTTAAGTATTCTTTTGTTCTTCATTTAATCAAGATCAATTTTTGATAATAACTGCATTGTGTAAGAGTATAATCTCTAGTTTAAGTGTCTATTTATACTGTTGAGGTGAGATATGCCATTTTTCATCTGTATATGCTTTGCTGAATAGGCAGTGAAACTGAAGCATCACAGGAATTTTTTAATAAGATTAACCTTTAGAACTTCTGACATGACCAAGTATGATATACTGAGTTAAAGTGGTTTTGTCCTTATCCATGATGGAAATACTTCCTTACTATTACCTACTCTTATCACTATGAAACAATAAATCTTTCAATATCATTTAACACTTTATGCTCTGTCCTGAGATCCATATCCACACCTTGAACACCAGAACCCGACCAATCAGTATTCGTACCTAGGTGTTTATATATAGATTATGAATGAATGGAGAATGAAAAAAGAACTTTATTCTGGGACTAGGTCACTTAAGAATAACATACAAGTTTATTATAGATATTATGTATATAAATATCTATATGTAAACACCTTGATTTGTACTTCATCCCAAAGAACTCCATCAATTCACAAATCCTTTCGAGTTCATTCTTCATCCTTTGCCTATCTTTATCCTTCCCAAAGTAACTTCCCTTACTTAAAATAATTTCAACTATTTTACACATTCTTGATTACCAATCCTTCAGTCAATTGTAAAGTACATGTACATGTGTTCATAGGTATAATGTGTATGTTCTAAACATAAAGTATACATAAAATACCTAATATACAGTATTATTTTATTTTAGCTATACCATAACTTTATTTGACAAATATAATTTATAGCCATTGTTTTTGCTTGTCCAAATTTATCCTCTTGTTCCAAAGTTGAGATAATTTATATTTTTATTTTGTAAATATCTTGTCTTTTTTATGATGAAATAAACACATCACAGTCAATGAACATTAACTGTTTAGTTCATTACCATTATTTTAGTGTCTCAAGGCTTTATGTATCTCCCATTGATATACTAACCTAATTTCAGTGACTTATTATTATTTTTTTTTTCATACTTGATTATTACTTTCATGAACTATGTATGGAACAGATAGTAAAGGAGTAAGTATTGCACTAGTGAAAATGTTTCCTACTATCATTTTTCAAAATAAACACACGTTTTATTGTTCCCCGAGTCCAAATGGCTGAGTCCCACAACATAGTCTCTCTGTGGTTAGTCTAACTCAAAAATAAAAATTTGTATGAAACCTCAAACTAAAAGTTGTTCATAACTGAAAGATCATATTGAAAATAGATTTTAACCAAAATCAACAAGGTAAATACCACTTTATCCTGTGCATATCACACCTGTTTAACAATTTTCATGAAAATAACTTTAAAAATCTTAATTACAGTTTTCAAATCCTTGTATAATTAATTAGTCTTCAATGTCAGGTTGGTATTATTTTTATCGAAAAAGTCTGACAGGGCTGAAATGCTGAATTTTCAAAATTTCTTCCTCTTAAATACTTTTGTTTGTATAAAATAGTTGACCACCTCCCATTGTTAGAACTAAGAAAATAATTGCATAATAAAGGTGTAAATTTTCTTCTTATCATACAACTCTCCTTGGCTTTCTCAACTATCTTGTTCCACTGTTCTCTGTTCTCTGCAATGTCTACATTAAAATTAAGCTTTTGAAGGTCTCAACTCACAGTGAAATGTCATCTTATTTATAGTCAACCTCTTGGACCAAAGTTGCGTCTGGATCATATATTCATACAAGCACAGTCTCTTAAGCTGACCTCTCAACAAGGCCCATTCATTCCAGCCACTGCTTCTTTATGGCTGCTTTTATTTCTTTACAGAGATAGTATATTTCTAAATTTGTCCTAATTCTGCATCATGCCTCTTCTGGTACTACTCTGAAGACTGATCATAGTGAATTTTAATTTATGGTTCTCGTGATATTTTAGGTATATGCTCTACATTCTTTATCACTCCGAGGGGTACTCCTATACAAGAAATGCAATCTTTTAATGTTTGGTCATTATTTGATAATAGATAAAAGTCAATGGCTATTGGGTATTCCATGAGATATAAAACATTATCATTTATTCAGGCATATTGCTTTTGTACCCTAAGCAATTATTGATTTTATGTCAGGCAACTGTGATTTTACAGCTTTAACCTGGTCTGACTCTTCTGGGATACTTTGAATCAGCTTGTTAACCTTTTGCTTATATTTAATACTAGTCACCTCATTTTTTAAAGCATTAAGAATCCATGCTCAACCTTTTTGGCTTTCATGACATTTTACATATGCTTCAGCTTCATAACAACTGGGTTATGATCAAAGCTTATATATCTAGGCCTCTATATGACCGAACATGGTTACCATTCTTAAAATATCAGTTGGAAATAAGAATGTGGTCAATCTGGTTGCTGCTACCTCCATCATGAGAATACCACATATGTCTGTGAATTAGGAAGAGGCATAATGGACATTACAGAGAGACTTCGGGATACTAAGAAGTTGATGAGCCTTTTTCTATCATCAATTATTTGGTTGTGCAAACTATGGTTTCCAATGTTTTAAACTTTGCTTCCGTAGTGTTGTGTGTTGATTTCAAGTGTTGTGTTCAAGTACTTTTTTTTTTTTTTTCTATTGGCTCAACAGGCAGACGCATGAAGCTGCCCTTGGCCTGCTCAACCGTTGCCAACCATTCTTCACGATCTGTACCTCTTCTCAGGGAGATCACGAGTTGCCTTAGATCCTGGTCTACACCATCACTCCATTGGGCCTTCAGCCTACCACAGCACTGGTCGTATGGAACATTCCTGTACACCCTACTTGCCACTCAGTCACTGTTCATTCTCAAAACACGTCCAAACCATTTTAATCTTAATAAAAAATAAAAATAAACTTCATTCACATATTTACATTTTGACAAAATGTTAACAATGATTTTGGATGAGTCATCCTTACAATCAGAAAATATTTTTGTTTTTTTGTGATTATAGTACATTAGCCTAAATGGCAAACATATGGTGAAAAATTGAGGTAACATTGTGGTTGCAGGAAAAATTATACAAAAAACCTACGCATATTTTAATCTTTGTATCTTAATGTGAGAGGAGATACTAATGTCTTGGTAGAGCTGAAACAATTAGCTATTTCTACTTTGCTGCCACTGACCATCCTTAAACAGGGCTCCCAGGCTTCTTACAAGGAATGCTCTTTCAAACCTATCTAGTAGGGCCATATTTTTATTGTTGAGGGTCTAAGTTTCTCCACCATATGTAACCACTGGTCTTACAAGAGTCTTGTATAGCATAACCTTGGTGGAACGGCTCACAAGCTTGCTCCTGATCACCTTCGATATGGAGAAATAGGCTCTATTCCCAGCTGCTATTCGCTTTCTGACTTTTTCATCTTCTTTCAAGTTATTGTTGATGATGCAGCCAAGATATTTAAAGCTTACTGCTTCAAACTTATAAATTTCATAATGAATCTGATCCAATCGTTTTCCCAGTACCATCTCATGATCTTGGTCTTCAGCTCGTTGACTTGTGTGCCAATCTTTCCTGCTTCAGCATCCATTACTTCAAAGGTCATTCTTATGCTCTGCTGGGATCTCCCAATAATGATAACGTAATCCACTTATGCAAGTATTGGGGTCATCCTTGTAAATATTGTCTCTTGCTGTTCTAATTTGGCCCTTTTGACGATGACTTGCAGAGCTATATTGAACAGGAGAGGAGCTATTGGATCCGCCTGCCTTAGGCCATCTTCCACTTCAAACAGCTTCGATAGACCATAACATTTCACTTTCATTTCTCTAATTTTCATATATTCCGATGGTATACCATCATATGCAAGCTCCAAGTCCTGATAGTAGGTGTCCTTTACCCCTGGCTCTACTTCCGCTGCTGGAGCATATATGTTTAAAATAGAGATATTACAGAATTGATTTCGATTTCAGTCATTGAAATAGGAAGGTAGTTGGAGCTGGTACATACACCTGGGTGCTGGTTAGCCAGTTTATAATCCCATAGCCATAACCTTGGTCAGGTACAGCCAGGTAGCGACTGGAGATGGCACATTTCGACAACTATAAGTAACCGGCAGCCGGGGAGTAGGGGCGGGCATAATTGAATGATCCTCATAATCGGATGATGGGACTTCGATGATTTAAATAATCTAATGATTCCATAATCGAATGATTGAACGATTCATATGCATTCTGAAAGACAATAAGGCACAATTCCCCTCAGGCTGAGCTCAGGTGCAAATAAAAGAAAAGAAAAAGTCATTCGATTATCCCGACCTCTTATTAGCCCTCTATGATCATTACAAAAATTCAGTTGGAATGTTCATTCGTTTCTCCAAACCGATTATTTCGATAATAGATTAATTTGAATTATTGAAATGATCGAATAATCTGATAATCGTATTTCGATTATGCCCATCCCTACCGGGGAGTATGTGTACCAGGAGTATTAACAACTGGACCGCCAGAATAGCCGTTTACCTGGCAGCTGGCTATGTGTGTAAAGATCCTTACCAAGTGCTCTCAGGGGTCAATACCATGAAAATCAAGCACTGCTTGTTCAAGTTACCTGTACATTAGAAAGAAATGTAAATGTAAACATTTGAAATGAATTTTATAATCAACTAATGGAGAAATAATTTTTTAACAAAGAAAACATGTTTTATAAATAAGAGTAATGATATGTATATGCATGACATATAATGTTGGAAACCTCAAAAGTTTATAAAAATTATTATGTAACAAATCAAGTCATAAATGTGATAAGAGGGTGACAAAAACAGAACTTGTATAGTTATTAATATTTCTAATTTTAGATCGATCGATGAAAACGGATATTTCTAAGGTGACAAACAGGAATTTCAATGTAAACATTTAAAATTTATTACTAAAATTTGTGTATAAATATTAAGCGAAAGTTGTATGCTGCCTACACTAGATTTTTTTCTCCTTCCAGTGAGAACATATAACTTAGCATTTTTCAAGGATCTTTTTGATAAAAAAAAAGATTTAGATCAAATGTATAAATGGAAAGTAATACAATTGTTTGAGCCTTATTTTGATAAGAAACGAAAGTTTACAATTTTAAAAGTTCTCGTATCAACCCAAGAAAACCTTGAACAATAAATACTTTAATAAAAGATAATAATCAATAATAAAAACACAAAAAGTGGGAGAGGAAATAATATGTTTTTGAAATATTCATTACAAAAATATGTAAGAGTTTAAGAAATATGAGCCTTTTTTCAATGTTCTTGTAAATAATTTTCAATACAAAATTTAGTTTTGAATAAAGAGATGGAAACTAAGATGAAATCATAGCAATAAAATGAGATCATATTTAATTTTTTTTATCTTTCTGCAGGATAATTGGATTAACTACTGTTATGCTGCATGGATGATGGAGTCACAAAATGAATGATCATGCATAATTAATCTCTTTTGAAGATATTCCAAAACCTTAAACCTCTACTTTTTTATTTGAACTCAAAAATGCAATGCTAGGAGAGGACTATTGGAGGTAACAAAAAACAGATAAAAGAATCTGACTTGTGAGTGACAGATTTTCTAAATAGAATCAGCTGAGGTACTATGTGTTTTTACAAAAGGGGTTTAATATAGTTTTTTCAATAATTTAAACCAATAAGCACTGAGTTTACTAGTTGGTTAAAAAAAAAAATAAATAAATAAAATACATACAGCAATTCACTTTCTGAAGATTCAGTTAAAGAAAAATACATTATTATCAAAAATATAAATTTATGAAAAAGAAAAAAAGATCAGTTTTATTAATATCAATTTTTCAGTCCATTCTCAACCATTATAACTCAGAAGATAATAAAAGTACTATTCATACTAAAATCTGACCCAAAGGCATAAGCTGATAGTTCAACGAAATATTTTGTATGATGACTTCATCATAATAAGAATTACTAAAATATTTAGAGTCATTTTTGGTTTACCAAATTTATTATTAAAAAAATTATTAAATGTTATTTTAAATTACTAAAAACTGAGCATAAAATAAAAACAAAAAACTATACAGAGTTAAGTAATGGTTTCAAAAAATTGAAAACAATTTAAAAATAGGAAAAAAAATATGTAGGTATCTATTTTTACTTATTTTAAATGCATTGTAAAATTCTAATCGTTAATCTAAAAGAAATATATAGGTTTTCTTACAGCAATTTGCCTTTATTTCAGGTATATGTGCACTATAACATAAAGTACTAAACTCCGTATTTCATTTAACTGTATGTTTCTTCTTTACCTCCACTATTTTAGTACCAGGGTCATGGCCAGGTTCATGGTAGTTACTCCAGAACGATTGCCAATACTTTGACTTCTCCTCATTTTCATTACACGTGGGGTCTGTCAACAAAAGTATGATAGTGTTGATTTTCAAACAGGAATAATGTGTTATCAAAATTGTTAATTTTAACCAATATTCTAAATGTTAGAAAAATAGTACATTAAAAAAATAATTGAGGAAAATGAGTGGTTTTAAAACAAATCAATGAATTTTTTGAACCACAGGAAGTTTTTCTCTTCCTCTGGAATCTGCTCAGTATGAATGAAAATGACAGATATCATCACCAATGTGACCCTAAACTCATTAAATGAGCAGGCTGTGACCACATACTCAATAGTTTCTGGAAATTAAAAAAAAAAAAAAAAAGTTGAGGATCTAAATCTAAGGCAAGGCTTAGTTTGAAACGTGATGAGCAAGCTACTTCTATGTTCAGTAACCATATCAAGGAACAATCTATAAAGAAGATAGAAACAAGAATAAGAAAGGAATCGATTAAGATTGTAAAAAGCAGTTCTGCATAAAAGACCTTTGTAAAACATGGTTATCATCAATAAATATTCCTCTTCACAATGGTGTTGCAAGTATGTGGAATGAGACAGTAAGTATTCTACATGGCTATGAATAATCTAATATAAGGTTTCACTCATGTCATGCAAGAGGGCTTTTAGCTCTATCCCAGCTTCCCCTGGCTCGAAACCACAATTTTACATAAAGTCCGATGGATGGCATAAGTAAGACTTTTTCACTCCCTTTAAAAAATCCTATGGGCATCTGCCAGGTTTGAGCCTGTGACCTTGAGTATAGAAGGCTGTTATGCTAGCCACTATGCTAAAGGTGCTTATTTGTTTGATTCTTTGTCTAGCCATCTGATATGGAGAAGTATCTCTTTAATTACCTTCTCTGTACCAGGCTGTGCCGCATGGACTGCCATACAAAGCATGTAATGAAAGGAGAAGGGTAAGTGTCATAGTGCGTGTATCTTAGCTTTATTATTTCAAGGTCATCTTTTCAGATCTCAATCCTGGGTCATGGTGCTACACTGACTACCAGAGCCATTATTTACCCATTAGTTTACCCAAGGCGAACTAAGATGTGCCCAATTTCTATGCATTACATGATCTCCTTAAGTCTGAGTAAGGGATGAGGTAAAGATTAATGGATAAGAATACAAAAACCTGCACGAATGTACTTTATGAGCAATCAGATAAATGTATTTAATTTATTAAAATAGCTTTTATAAAAATAATAATGTCAAAAAGTTGGTGTCAATAATATATATATATATATGGTTTTTATTCACAGAAATAATTATAATTACCTTGGCTCAAACAATTTAATGTTTCCCTTGTTTTGCGATGAGGTGGTGCAATGAGGTCTTCCTGGAATCTAGTGATTTCTGAACCCAAAGACATATCTATTGGAATTTCTTTCCCATTATTAGTTCTAATAAAAAAAAAAAATAAAAAAAAAAAAAAAAAGCAAGTATGAAATTCCAAATAGGAAATAATTCATTATTTATAATTATTTATTTCATAAGTTAATCGTAGGACTGCTATAAAATCATGTCTAAAGTGCAACTACTACTTCATAAAGTTCCCTGTAAATATAAATTTGGTAAATAACCATTTCGTAAAATGGATCCAGTCATGAATCCACATTTACTGACAGTAACATAAAAGAATAGTGGATAAATCAAGACTGATTGTTCTACCAGTCATAAATGGAAATTATTTTTTAAAACACAACAGAATTATGAAGGTGTAATTCACTATGATTTAGCTCTGGAAGGACGTTCTGTTAATTCTGAGCTATTTTCTCGACAGCTACAATGAATGCATCACATTTTTGATAGGTGATACTACTATATTTGGTAGATAATAAAATTGTTTTGTTACAAGGGGACAACATACAGCCCTGCATACTTCCTGAAAGAGAGAGAAAACCTGGCTGAAATGGGTACCATTTACCATACGCACTGTTTAGTCTTGTTTTTATGGGCTTATATATTTTCTGATAAATGGCTGAATTTCTTGGGAGGAAGAGGAGGGAAACATTTCAAGCATTGTATAAGGTAAACATTTAGAAAAGACTTCCTAGTTAAAACACTGCTGTATCAGCAGAAATCGAACATCTGGCCTCTATCGGGCAGCTAACTATAAAACGTAATGGATTTTACTTCAATGTTCAAAGAAATATGATTTTAGAAAAATAAACTTCATTTTAACCAATTTTTTTAATCTCCCAATATTTATCACAGGTCAAGTTAATCAAATGATATATATTGTAAAACATTAATCAAGACCTAATTACTACAAAAATATTAAGATTCTCTGAAAATATTATAAACATTTTAATACTATAAAAAAAGTTTCGTCAGAGGCACCCATATAAATAAACTTTAAATATTTGATTATCCATTCTCTGCTTGCTTATGCACCACCTATCCTAATAGTAATGTATTGATATTATGCAATAAAATTTTGATAACTCTATCAATTTATGAGAGCCGAATATCATAAGGAGGCAACAGGAAAATATGATGCTTAAACAGTAGTTTTCAAGGATTCTGATTTATGATTAAAAGCTTTATTATAATCTCATATATGTATCTGTTTTTTTTGATAATGGGTTATGAGGATTTTTTATTAGTATTAATATTAAACAATAATAATGTTTTACTTTTAAATTTTATCAAATGTGAATCAAAGAAAAATGAAAAGGGGTAAATAACTTCTAAAATCGTGTTATGGTGTACTAATATTAGTGGTTTAATTTATCTCAGAATTTTGATCTATCAAATTTATATATACATAGGAAACAAATTTGGAAGAAACAAGACTGAAACTTTTTCCTGTTAGGGGTCTTCTATTGTTAATATAAACCATTAGAATAAGATTTTAATTAATATAATCACCTGTAAAAGAACTTCTTTCCATCAAAAAACACTTCCAGTCCAGCTAATGAATACTGTGAGAGTGTTATTAGGAAAATACACTTATATACTAAGTTATGCAGTCTTAGCTTAGGTGTACTTATTTTCATTCCTTAATTGCATCAGTATGTAAAGAAATATTGTGTCGGCAAACATGAGCTCCAAATCAATTATAAAAAATCTTCTCCCTATCTCCTACTTATATTGATAAACTTTTATAATAATAACCTGCATTTGTATTAACAATATCAGCAGTCTATTTAATTCCACATGTTTAGATGATTTATATACCTATAGGTTATGTTGTGTTTTGAATTAATCTTCAATTATGTTACAGTTAATGCAACCTTATTCTATATTATAATCAATGAAAATATTTTAAATCAACAAAATAAAATATTTTTACTACATATGTTTTGTATTTATTAACTTTCAATAAAATATAAAATTTTCAACTCTTAATTTGCACTATGGTGAAGTAAGTTAAGAGTGCAGTGTGAGATAAGCAATTCAATGTACTTTTTTTCTCCTAACAAAAGAGTAGGCACATAATTTCTTTGGCAATGATACTGCAAAATATTTGTAACAATGAATTATTTTATATAGCATAGATAAATATTGGAAAAAGTGGCATTAATGACTAAAGTTGGTTTATGCAACTAAACCAAGAAAAACTAATATGAGGCACTCATTCCGCGCCTTTGTAAGTTTTGACTATTTACACTCTTTATTTATTTATTTTAATTATTCAATGTTTCAGTTTACTTATTTCTTTTATTAATTACAAGGTTGCAATATTACCTTGTACACACACTATATATATATATATATATATATGCGTGTGTTTAAGTGTATGTATGCATTTTTTTTTTTTTTTATTCATAATATGCAGTATAATCTGTTATATGATGTATATTTTGTAGACGTAACAGCCAGAAGATTATTACTTTAATGTAAATTTATATTATTCTTAGAGGACTAACTATACCAGAATAAAAATTATTTTTCATTTCATTTATTTCACCCAGCCACTCTCCTAAAGAACATCTTGGAATGTTATTCTCAAAACTTCATTTTCTGAGAAAATTTTTTCATTCAATCTCAATTAATTTACAAACTTCGTTTCATTAATTTCTACTGATAAAATATAAATTAATAAATACATTAATATAAATATTCAGCATATTGATAAAAAGTAAAAATGTAATATGTTTATGATGATACAAACAATAAAAATAAATTATTCAAAAAGTAAATTAAAAGAGTGAGTACCCTAAGTATTTTTACACTTCATTATTTTTGTATTGAACTTACCACATTAAATTTATTGTAAAACTTTTATTATTCAGTGTTGCCTTTTTTACCATAAATTCATATTGAAGATGCTGTGTTACTTCTTTAACTTAGTCAATTTTGTTTGGCATTCTTATTATTATTGATTTGGCACTACAACACGTTAACACATCCAGGCCTCCTCAACTAGCAACCTCTAGAAGTTTCTGTCCTGTGCTGCAGACATCCAGTTGTGGACTCCTAAACTCCTTTCATCCGCAGTCAATCCATCAAAGTTGGGGGCAGCCAAATCTTTTCAAGCCATGAAATCTCTCTGTCAATAATCTTTTAGGAGTTTCATGTTCCTCCATCCCGGCCACATGTACAGCCCATCATAGAGGATGCTGCTTGATAACACTAACAACATCAGGCTCGCTAAAGAGGTTGAAACCTCTTCATTTTTTCTTCTTCTCCACTCTTCACGGACTAACAATGATCCAAAAATCTTTCTGAGGATCCTTTGTACAAAAGTAGCTAACTTCTGATTTTTCTCCTTGGCTATGGTCTATGTCTCTGCTCCATATGTAAGGACTGGGTGAATCAAAGTTTTGTACATAGCAATTTTTGTTTTTCTGGTGACCTGCTTAACAGATGTTGCCCCAATCCAAAGTAACATCTATTTGCTGCCAATATCCTTCCATTGATCTCTCCTTGGATGGCATCGCTGCATGTGATCTGTGGGCCAAGATATGTAAATTCAAAGAGACGATTTCCAAATTCTATCTTTTCTCCAGGATGCCTTGGGTGCTGTTCAGCGATCATATACTTGGTTTTATTATGGTTGACCACTAGACCAAATTTTCTTGCTTTATTTGACATTTATTGATATATAATATACTAAGGTTCTCCAATAGATATATATTTGTGTGTCTTAAAAAAAAATGCTTTAAATTTGTTTTCCCGTTCCTAAATTATTTATTAGAATTCTTAAAATATTTAAGAAATGGCTCAGATTTATCTTTCATACTAGGAATGGTTACGAATCTATTGGTAACGTTATCCTCAACCGGAGTTGAGCCCATTGAGTATTTCTTGACTACTCGTTTTATTTTATTTCATTTCATCTATAGGAAAATATGATTTCAACCATTCTATTATTTTAAGGTAAGATGTCAATTCATTTGTTGGAATAATCCAAAATGAATATCATTTGGTTAATATTTATGCCCATAAACAAGAAATTTGAGGATAACTGTTTTATATTTTGTATTTGCTTCAAAAACAGTTTTCATGCTTTGTTTTTTTCCAGCTTATGAAATACTACATGTAAATTTTTCTGGGTTGTGAGCCAGCATCTTTGTGAACATAAAATAGGAAAAAAATATTGTCTATAGACTTTGTTATTTTAGCCTGGCAGTTATGATGGAAACTAGAAAGACAAAAACCATTTGTCCCTAATTCACCCAGTAATTACATATGGAAAGACACAAAATGTTTTACAGCCACTAAGTACAATACAGACTGATCATACGATGATCAAACTAACAATTGGGTATCATTCAGCAATTCATGAAAATACACCTAATTACACTCTCAAAAGTTCTTACTATTGTACCACTAATAAATAAAGTCGACTTAAACATATGATAGTATGTTATCTTCTATAAAGATTATTTTTTCAGACCATGGTCTTAATATATCTACAAAAGGAAAGTACCACTTGAGAGAAAATTTTTTTTAGTCTGTGAGTACACCTAAAATAGTTGGAGATATTACCAGTCTTATTAAATTGATTAAAACATTGATTTTTTTATTAATTATGGTGTCATATTATACATTCAA
This sequence comes from Piezodorus guildinii, assembly GCA_023052935.1. Classification (NCBI taxonomy): domain Eukaryota; kingdom Metazoa; phylum Arthropoda; class Insecta; order Hemiptera; family Pentatomidae; genus Piezodorus; species Piezodorus guildinii. Next base: position 101,312,160 of record CM041292.1, on the reverse strand, counting down.
AGAATTGTTTATCGGGGAAAATCATATAAAAACAGCATATTAGAAAATCAAACTTCCATTTATTTATGCATAATCATAATAAAATTACTTTTTTTTTTTTTTTTTTTTTTTTTTTTTATAAATGAGCACTTCTCACTTCCATTTATTGCTTATTTGGTCAAAAAAAATTTATAATACGTTTAGTTGAATAAAACTTTTAAACAAATAATCAACAAATGAAAGTTAGAAGTGCTCATATATATATACATAAAGTATGTTGAAACTTCCTAAAGATAAGGGAAGAGAAAGAGAATAATAAAATTGTTAAAATATAATCACAGAAAATTAATTATATAGCCCAGGAAATTATAAAATACACATAGATAAGATTTGATTTTATTATATATAAATGTGAACTTAATTTTCCGATAATTAATTAGACATAAAATACCATTTTAAAAAATCTGAATTGTTATGATACATTTCAATGTTACCCTTCCATATAAAGCTGAAAAAAAAAAAAATTAATATGTCTGCTATTTGTTAAAATGTTTGTTGCCAAGAGCCATGAGCCTGGTAAAGATGAAGTGAGACATCAACATGTTCTAATATGGGTATTGTCAAGTTCCAAAGACGTTCTTCAGGAATCATTGAACTATTTATAAATTTATCGAAATTTTCACTCCATGCTGCACTTATAATTTTAAGATTAAATTTCTTGTTAGTTCAATTAATATGTTCGTTTGTAAGATAAAGTATTTACTTCCAAATTTAGTGGTTTTCGTTTTATTTAATTTTAATTAGTTGAAGGAGATGGTATTTATTTTGATGGTTCTTCAATCATTCATTCATTACAAAAAAAAGAGAACTCCAGCATTAAGAACATTGTGTAGATATGTTTTTGTTAAGGATTAAAAAATTGTTGATCGATACACTTAATCTGTTTTTCCCAATGTTTATAATACTAATGGAATTTCAATGGATTTTATGTCCATCTACTAGGTCAATCGGGTTATTAATGTCACAATACTGTACCACCTTCGTACTAACCCATACTCGTACTAACCCATACTAATGTCATAATACTGTACCACAATACTACCAAAATGTCAGTTCGTTAGTAAGGAAGAAGTCATATCAGTCACATAATAATTTTAATAACAAATATTCATCACATTTTGTCATACTGGAACTATGAATCAGGTGACAAAAGCTCAAACATTAATTAATTTACTAATATTGGTAGTTAGGTTTAATAATCCTATTTCCCAAGTTATATTTTTAATAATTATTATTCTAATTTAAGTTCTTCAATGTATATATTTTTTGTTTAATATTCTTAATAATCAAAGTACACATTCCTAGGCTTTCCTTTACACATTAATATAAAGTTATTGACTGAATGATCCTGTTTTCATAATAATAATGTAGGCTTAATTATTTTTTTGGCATTTTGGTAGCAGACCTTTAGGCTGTGGTGGGCATGAATAACGCTGACGTTTTCTGTCACATACTGTACCAGAAGTCAGTCCTTCAAAAGATGCATAGAACACTCTGAAATTAATTTTATTGAAGTTAAGCTTATTTTCCAGTTGGGCTGGCATTTGGTCTGAAATCACCCATAAAATACCATCTTTAACATTAACATCACTTGGATATATTAATTCATCATCATCTCTTGCTATGACTGCTTGGTTCATTGTATTATATGGGAATTCAGAATTCCAACAGCCAACTGCATTTTGGTCAATTAAGTTGTAAACCAAAATGCCATCTTCTGTCATTATTTCAGATGTGGAATGTCCTTTTTCCCCTCTTTCACCGAGAACAATGAAATCATGGTAACTATCCTCAGTGGCAGTTTTATTTCTCAATACATTCAGTGGAACAGCAAACTCAGTATGACTAGCAAGTGGATGGAACAGCAGATATCTCTCATCATGGCTTTTAGTAGTCAAAGCCATTCCAAATATCCCCTCTGTATACCATTGAAAGTTAATTCCACCAATATTGAAATCTCCTCTAAGAGGATCTGGTCTGAAAAATCCGTGTTCGAATCTCCATGAATCATGGTCTTGGAAGCTATATACAATCAAACCATATCCAAGTTCATCACTTGCATATACATAGGTATCAGAGCAATCTTCACCAACATCTACTACTATATTTGCAATGAAGGTATCTTTATTTATGTCACTCTCTTTATATTCATACCTTAATATCTGTCTATCAGTCTTTAGATCAAAAGCATGGAGGGCATAAGGGCAGAGCTGTTGAGTTGTATTTTCTGAAATAAGAAAAAAAATAATCCATAAATTAATTAAAAATTAATAATTTATTATTATTATGTGTATCTACAATATATTTAAATGATTTTTTTTTTAGTTTGTGGGTTAAGTAAATTTACTCCTATTCAAAAAGCTAGGAGCCAAGACGAAAACTCGATTGTTGGGAGGTGCTATTAGAAAATTTGTTTCTACAATAATAAAAAAAATAACCTCTCATCAAAAAATATAATTAATTATTTTCAGAATAGTCATACTGAAAAATGAATATTGTAATGCTCCAGTTCATACATCCCTAACCACCTTTTTTGATATTATATAGAATCATCTTGAGTAATAGATCAGAAAGAAAGTTATTTATAATTAAATTTATTTGGAGACCAAGCTGCAGTCATTTCATGTATTACATGAATTCCTCTCAAACAACCCCTTCTCCTCCATCACTTAATAGATGTTTGTTTGTTTATTCATTTAACGTCACTTTTATTTGCTATGGCTAATAGGACGATGCTACAGTGGGAGTCCTAAATTTTGCCTATCCAGGTTTTATTAGGATAGGGATCTTTAACGAGTACCTGACATCGCACAGGCTCGGGAACACCTTTTAATGTCCCTCACCTAATAGATTAATTTTGTTAAAATAACATAAATAGAGCCAAAATGGCACCAATCAGTTGTATTTTATGCTCCCAGTCATTCTGATGTTCATTCTTAAATGACTTTTTGTTTAATATTTATTTGATTTTACCTATCCGAGCCATCCAAGTGGGGGTGCAATGCTATTCACCTTCATTTTCCTGGTGTTAATATTCAAAATGTCATCGTTGTTTGTTTTGGTTTTAAAGTTTAAAACCTTAAGGTCATCAATGCCTAAATACACTGTGTATATTTAACCTTTATAAGAAAGAATTATTAGGTAACAAGTAATTAACAAATAAATGATTATTAGGTAAAAAATAATTTAAAAAAAAAGAAAAATAATAATACTAATTTTTGAAAAAGTTGATATGATTATCAAATAAAAACTGTACTTAAAATGGTAATATAGTATAACAAATCAAGACAAAATTTAAAAATATATATTAATAATTAAAAAATTGACCAGGAATTTATTAATGTATATTTAATTAAGATTATAGTCTTTATGATTTAGATAACAATAATTGTTCCTTGAGAAAATCAAAAACTAATTCAATCGATTCCTTTCTATTGCCCATTACTGGTGATATATTTGGTTTAAGTCCCAATTTATTAAGGTGCAATGCATGATATGGGCATTCTTGAAAAATATGCTAAATGGTGAGGGTTCCTTGACAATGCTGGCAACAGGGTACAGGCTGCCAACTAAAAAGGTATGAGTGGTTCAGCCGCAATTGACCTATTCTCAGCCAGGTCTGTGTGACCTCCTCCCTGCACCTCTCTGCAACTTCTATAGCCAGGGCTTCACTATTTTTTTAATAATGGTAAGTTTGATTTACAGACTATTGTCCCACATTTTCTGCTAGCTGTCCTCTTCTTGATTTTTAAGAGGTTCATTGAATTCAAACAGGGTCAAGATGACGGTTCCTCTCCCGGGAGAGTGAGTGTCTGCCTCGCTGCCTGGTCTGCAAGCTTGTTAATAGTAATCCCCACTTGGCTCGGTACCCACACGGGGCTTACTGACTTGCCCAGGTTTTGCAACACAGCTGTATGAGAGTGAGTGCAGGCTACTATTGGATGAATTGGTTAGAACTTCTGTAAACCTTTAAGTGAACACAGATAATTGGTTATAAAAATGATTTGGTCTTGATTCCCTTTCATATAGGGCTGCAGTGCGAAGTCTATTCTGCTAAAGCTCAGCTGATTATATATTGCATAATTTATGCAGTTAGATTTTGGGTGTTGAGTTATGGGTCACGGAATTCATCCTTTACCCAATCAACTATAGGAAATTTCAAATTGGGTAAACATGGTTTTTACTTTTCCAGTTTGTAGGCTTCATTTATTCTTGTACCATCGACTCAGTAAACAGTATTTTAGTAGCTTTACTAATTTTGAACATTTTTCAATCATAAATACAACATGCAATTGTTGATCTAATGTTGTATTATTTTCAGTGCTAAATAACCATGTTACATTATTCTTTCATTCATAATTCAAGGATAACTTATTGCAATTCAAGACCTAAACCTTTAACTAGACTGATAAATGAACGAATACATTTAAAAAAAATTAATTTCCGCTTGCCCCTGGTGACATCACCTATTAAATTTTTAATTTACTACCTGAATATTTGAATATTACTATGTAGCACTAAGAATAATTTTTCTTACCAATTCCTACAGTACCAGAATCCAGGACCCAGAGACGACCACATTCATCTGCTCTTACTCTGTTGGTGTTAGTGAGTCCAGCGCAGTTTCCTTCTCTATTGTATTCAAGGTTAGGATATGGAATAAGTGCTGGTGATTCTCCAACATCTTCATTTAGTGGAACCCAACTCAAAGTACTTGGCACACCTTTACAAAAATTATTTGATAGTTCATTTTTCATAAGTAGTTTCACGTTTAATTTACTGAAACAGTTATCTTTTTTTCTAAGAAGAATATTTGACAATCAACTTGGTTCATCTTTCATCAAGTCATTTGTCTATGATAGGGATAAAAAGCTCTGATTTTCAAATGTTTGAGACTTATTTATTACAACTAATATTATTTAAATAAAAATAAAAATCTTGTGCGGGCGACACACGACTTTCACTTATCTCAACAGTTAAAATTAATTTAAGAACTATTAAATATACTTCAATTTGAACAATATTTTATGTTGAGTTTAATAAAATGTGTATTAATTTTTGTTGGAAACGTGTGATTTAGATTAAATAATAATATCTATATTAAATTGTAAATCGGTAATAAGTTTATTCCAAATTCATCACTTTATATTACCTTTTACAACTTTGGGTATCAGATAATATTTTTCTAAAATCTTTCTCTTACCAAAGGTATATTATACGTCTATATCACTGTTCTTAATATACAAAAAACAAAAATCACATTAAAAAATAGTTTTGTTAATAAATAAAATAGTGAAGTAAAATAAATAAAAATAGTTTGCTCTTTTATCCTTTATTTGGTCATCAAATTCTTCCTACTTGTATATTTAGCCATTCTTTATCAATGTCATCAATATGATGCGGTTAATTTTTTGGAATGTACAAAATTAAAGGTAGTTGTGGATGTAATTAGTTGACCGTTGAGAATTACTGGAAGGAATTAGTCCGGGTGGCGGTCATTAAATGAAACAACTAAATAGTTTCAACTATTTTATTGTTTTTCTCCATATACATCTTCCATCACTGCTCTTACTATTATATAGGTGATATTTCAAGAATTAAATCATAATTTTTTATCCTGTATCATTATTATAATCATAAGTTAAATTTCATTGATTCTTTGTATGGTAGTATTAAGAATTTTAGTCATTGTTGTCAGGCCCTGTCCATAAATCAGTACGTATTTTCCATTCCACCTTTTCCTACGTATTTTCCATCCTACCTACCCCCCATCTACCAAAACAGTACCTAGTTTCCATTCTCCCACCATGCGGTACGTATCTCCACTCTACTTCATATTTTTATATTTCATATTTCATGTAAATTATTGATACCTGTGTAAATTTTGTTTAGTGAACATTTTTATTTTTTCTGTATAATACTTTCATTATTGTAATATGGTCATTGTATTTTTTTTACATATACAGTTCTTCTGTTATTTTTTCAATACCGACGTTCTCTAGCTAAATAGGTTATATAATATTGTATGTAATGTCATTGAAATTATATTCTTTTGTATCTTTTTAGCCCTGATGATGACCCACAAAGGGGGTCGAAACGTTGGCAAACAATAAAATAGTTGAAACTATTTAGTTGTTTCATTTAATGACCGCCACCCGGACTAATTCCTTCCAAAAATTAAAGGTAGTTTAGAGGAAGAAAATTTAAAATATCTGCATTTAAGCCCTGTCAGATTATTTCAATCAGAATGAAACCTACATGATATTAAAGCCCATTAAATACCACATCAATATTAATTAAAATTGTTAAAGCTGTTTTTGAGAAAATCTAAAAAGGTGCAAAATGCATGCTATAAAGTGGCTCTTCTGGTTAGCCAATTTTTATGAAAAAGTTGCTGTAACATCTCTAGCGTATAGTTGTCTTAAATACAAAATTTCAGTTTTGTAGACTTATTATTTTTGCTCTAGACTTACCACACACACACACACCTTTTTTCAGTACTTTGTCATTTGAACTGAGGATACCCTAAAATGTGTATTTCCGTCAAAAAGGGAATTTAAGAATTTTCACGATTGCAGTACTTTCCCTTGCTAAATATTTCGTATATAGGTAAGTGATAGTAAAAATCATAAGTATGAAATGCCCTACTTCATTTTGGCCACTTATTGATTATTTCAACAAGTTCCTAAAATTGTATCACAAATACATTTATATTGAAGTAAAGAAGATATCTGTTTCATTAAAAAGAAAAAAAAAAGAATTTTTATGGAATCTGAAAATTATATTATTTGTGGTCTCTTTTTGAAAAATAATTGTTAAATTAAAAACGACTTTTCCAATAAAAATAGATAAAGAAATTGCCAAGTAATTGTTTTTCATTTATATTTCAATAAAACAAATTACTTCTTCTTCTTCATCTTTCCTCTCTACCGCACAGCAGTGTGAGGGGGTCGCTTGTAGAGGCTGATCCAGGCATTCCTATTCTGCGCCATTTCCCCTGCTGATCTCCAATCTATATCCCTTTTTCGGCAGGCCTTCCTGATCCCATCCTCCCAAGTCTTCCTAGGTCTTCCTCTTGGTCTCCTTCCCTCTACTTTCAGCTCATATGTTGCTTTTGCCACGCGATCCTCCGACATTCTTGAGACATGGCCGTACCATCTTAGCTGAATTTCTTCAACAATATCCTCGGCCGGTCTGACATCAAGGTTGGATCTTATTATGGTATTTCTTATTTTATCTCTCCTCGTCTTACCCTCAACTTTCCTCAAGTAGCGCATCTCCATAGCCTGGAGTTGGCTTTTATGTTTAGTGGTGAGGGCCCAGGATTCGCTGGCATACGTCAATATAGGTAAGAAGGTTGTTTTGTAAACTACCATTTTTGTATGTTTGGAGACCTCTCTTTTGCCTATAAAGCCCTTCTTAAGAGATAGGAAACACCTTCCGGCAGACTTTATTCTTTCCTTTATGTCTTCGTCCACCCAGCCCTGCTCATTTAGATGTGCGCCCAGATACTTGAAGCTCTTTACGTGCTCAATCTTTTCTGCCCCTAGCCTGATGACTCGTCCAATTCGGTTCTCTCTCCTTCCTATCCTCATTATTTTCGTTTTACGGGCATTTATTTCCATGTTTATGGGGTTAAGAGCTTCCTGGAGGACGCGAAGATTGAACTGGAGATCTCTTCCATTATTGGCTAATACGACGATGTCATCAGCATATGCGAGCATAGTGAGGTGGGTAGGCGATAGATTCAAGTTTCCTAACCAGTAGGGTCTCATTCTCGACTTGGCCTTCTTTAGAGCTCCATCCAGGACCATTATGAACAGCAGTGGGCTGAGACTGCAACCTTGTCTGATGCCTTGAAATATCTTAAATTCTTTTGACAAGTGGTTGCATGTTCTGATGATACCTCTCTGGTTCATATAAAGCGCTGATATGGCCATTTCTAATCCTTCATTTACTCTCCTTTCATTGAGCTCCCTTACGATGTCTTGTTTCCTGACCCGATCAAATGCTTTGGCCAGATCAACAAAGCATGCCAGAACACTTTTATCCTTTTCTATTACTTTTTCAGTGATCTGCCGCATAGTGAATATAAGATCTTGGGTACTTCTGTTTGGCCTGAATCCATATTGTTCTTCTCCAAGGTTTTTCTCAATTTGTCTCCTTAGCCTTCTCTCAAGGATTGTGGAATAGACCTTACTCGGGACGCTTAGAAGTGAGATGCCTCTGTGGTTTTTACATTCTCTTTGGTCACCACTTTTATATATAGGAAGAATGATGGACACTTCCCAATCTTTAGGAATCTTCTTTTCTTTCCATACTAGATTAAGGAGATGCTGGAATATTTCTTCACCTTTTGTTCCCATGTGCTTAATCATTTCCGGAGTTATTTCATCTATACCAGCTGCTTTCCCCAGTTTTAGCCGTTCTAGTGCTTCGGTTATCTCGTCTTCAGCTATATAATCCTCTTCCATGTAACTCACTTCCTGAGCTACATCCGAGTTATCTGTTGATAATCCGCTGCAGTCAAATAGGTCTGTGAAGTATTCCACCCATCTTTCCATGATTTCCTTCGATTCGGTCAGTACTTCTCCATTTTTATTCTTGACATGCTTGAGCACGGGCCGTTTCTCTTTGCGCATATTCTTGAGTGTTCTGTAAAACAGCTTCTGATTTTCTTTATAATTTGCTTCCAATTTTTCTCCAAAGTCATCCCAAGCTTTTCTCTTTTGTTGCCTGACCATTTCCTTTACTCTTTTCCTCTGTTCTTTGTACTCGGCGTAGTGAGTCATAGATTTTGTTTGGAGGTAATGCTTCCAAAGAACTTTTTTCTTTTTGGTTTCATTTCTTATCTCCTCGTTCCACCATACCGTTCTTTTGCTTCTCTAATTGGAGATTGTTTTTCCACATACTCTCTCAGCAGCATCTCTGAGAATTCCCTTGAATGAGTTCCAACTCACCTCTATGTTATTAGAGTCCCAGGGATAGTCTCTGCTTTGAGCTTTTTCCTCAATCGCTGTTACGTAGGCCTGTCTTATTTCTTCTGAATTAAGTTTATAGCTATTGATCTTGTATGATCGCCTAATTTTATCTTTTCCGGTTGTCCCAACCTCTCTACCAATAATCATATCCATCTTCAAGAGAAAATGGTCAGATCCTATCTCATAACCCCTTTTGACCCTGACATCCAGTGTTAGTTTTATTGTCTCTCTTGGGATCAGGAAATAATCTATAATAGATTTTTCGTCTCGGGTAGGCTCCACTCTTGTATATTGGTGGATTTTCTTATGAGGGAATATACTGTTGGCGACCACTAATCCATTCGATAAGCATAAGTTTAATATTCGTTCGCCATTGTCATTTATAAGTTCCTCACCATACCTACCAAGGGCTCCATGCCACCTAATATGGTCTTTGCCTACTCTCCCGTTGAGATCTCCCATGATAATAGGGGTATCCTTGCAGTCATCAAGGGTTCGTTGCAACTCTTCGAAGAATATATCTTTATCTGGCTTTCGCGTGTTTTCATTTGGGCCATAAATAATATGTAATGTGAATATGTTGGCTCCTAATTTTAGTTTCAAGACAAGAATTCGGTCACTGATCGCTTTCCAGTCAATAACGTGGGGGCTCAAGTCAGCGTGGAAAATACAGCCTACTCCACTTCTGGCATGTTCTTGGTGGTTCACTCCAGAGTAAATATGGACATAGTCTCCTATCCTTTCCTCACCTCTACCCTTTCTTTTTGTTTCTGTTAGGCCTAGTATGTGGACGTTTGCCTTCTTTATTTCATCTATCAGTTCCTCTTCCTTTCCTTTAATTCCTTTCACATTCCATGTACCTATTGATATAATCCTTTTGCCGCGCCGGGTTTTACTCCAGAAATACTGATCGGCTCTACTACTTTTGTTTTGTTTCATTGATGTTTTCTCGGACAGACAGGCTATGAACCTGCCATATCCAAAGCCTGATAGAGGGGCTGCCTCCTCAAAGCTGCCAGGCCAGCTCTCCAGCTGCTTCACGGCTTCGATGTTAACCAGCCACTACTTACCTGAGACGGTGCTAATCACATTACACCCATTCAGGCTGCAGCGGGACTCCCTCCTCCTTTTTCAACCGGGCTTGGGACCGGCTTTGGCGGAGTTATAAAAAAACAAATTACATTGAAAAAAAAAGATAGACTTAATATAAACTTCGAAAATCTCGTTGGATTAATAGCAAATAAAGAATACAATTGTAATTCATGATTAAAATAAATTTTGTCTTACCTGAAGACCAACGTGGAACACTAATGAACATTCTGTCTCCCACAACCTCTATACCTACTGGAAGGCTTTTCTCTGGTATATAAGTTCCCTGTTCAACTGCCTCCGCTCTTTCTTCAGGACTCAGTTCATAATCTAAGTATTTCCAAGCAAACTTTCTGGTCAATCTTCCCACTCCCTCCACATTTGCTAGCAGACCTGCAATAGTAATGTATTTAAAGACACATTTTTTATACTTATTTTCTTTTAGGACCTCTTATACTTAAATGACTGTAAGATCTTTTAAAAACTAGAGCAGTTACTAGTTAATTATAAGAAAAATTTCAACTTAAGTAGAAACATTTATAGTTACATGAAAAATAAAAATCACAATAACAACTGCTATTAACTTTATTTTCCCTTCATAGTACTTTATGACTTTCAGTGGAAGAGTCATTGAAAAAATTCTTCTCATCTTACTCACCTAGACTACTTTCCATGGAAATGTTTCCATTCTTTTTTACTTGAAATTTGTTATATTTATAAAGCCTTCTCCATTCTTACCGTTTACATACATCTAAGTTTATATTAAGTAATCCAAGTAGTAGGTGAGGTTGACCCCCCATTGTACAACTTCTTTATTCCTAAAAATATCACATCATTGTATTCCTTGTGACTATTGGTAATAATAATAATTATAAAATAAATGTGAGCTCCATTTGATTCTATGGTGTATTTAATCCTTATGTATGCTTCAGAAAAGAACAGCTTAAGATATCCTTACCTCTATTGATTCAGTGCAGCTAAGGTTCCAGAGGATGTCCAAGAAGTGCTGCCCTTATTTTATTTTTTCATATCCCAAATTCATAACATGTAATTTTTATGTATAATTTATGTAATAAAATGTCTTGTTTTTGTAACTGTGTTACATTTTAAGTTTGAGTAATGGCATTAAATCAGTATGTTATTTACAAAGTAGTAGTTTAACGATAGAGCTGATGGGGTTAACCTATTTTTTGTGTTGTGGAAAAGTTTATGATAAACTAACTTATTATTCATTTAATGTTTTATTATTTCAAACTTATGTACTAATCAAGACTAACATTATTGTAATGTTTTGCCATCATACTGGGACCGGTGTTGGAGTTGTGTTGAATAAAGGATTTGCTACTGATTTTAACGAATCAAGAAATTTAATATGGTGTTGCTTAATTTAGTCTGAAATTTTTGGTAGTCCCAACATTTCATGACGCTGCTAAGCTTTTACCTTTTTAAATGTAGCTGAACTGGTCATTCTTCTGAGCATCGTGTTTCGAAATCTCTGAAGGTGACAGTGTGCCTTCTTTTAGGTGAGGCTGAAAAAGGTCCATTTTTTATTTATTTTACTTTTTTTTTCTTTTTTTTCTAAGCCCCATTAGATTTGGGGTTGAGTATAGGAAAAATTCTTCTTCCAGTGGTGCGACAGGCCGTGTAGGCCCTGGGCCTTGCTGTGTAATCTCCTGGGAGATCATCACTCCCTACGGCTAATTTTGTGAGTGGCCACCATTTGGCTGATGGGTCTCACATGCCCGGGGAAAAGGCTCTGAGTGAATCCCCATTTAATTACATCCTTATAAAAGTCCTGCCGGACTGGGATTCGAACTCACAATTTTTAGCATGAGAAACTAGAGTGCTAGCCACTCAGCCACGGGCTCACTCAATAGGAAAAATAGAGGAATGAATCTGGAATCTCTTTTACTGCATTAGATGAATTTTAAAAGATGTCTGAGGATGGTAATTTTTGCAATGGGAAGCAAATGGGAGTCTCTTCTAGCAATGGGACTCGGTAGTCTTTTCAGTCAGTTTGTCAAGTTATGTTTTCACAGTCTAGTCTAAGGGTCTGTACATAGTCTTGCCAGCACTGTGGCCATCCTGTTGGAGTCATTGTATTAAACAGTGGTTTCTTGCAGTGCTGGAGACTAACAAAAAATTTTATATGTTTCCGGAAGATGTATTCTGTCACTGTTGGATATTAGGTGAGAGCGATTTAATATTAAAGTGTCTTTTTTTAGTGCAATAACCAAGTTACGTCTAACAATATTTCCATTCATATCCTTTTGAAAAGGAAATCAAGTAAAAAATTATGGTTATTTCCCAATTTGAATCGCATCCTAGTTACAAGGTATGTATATTATTTAAAATCGATAAATTTATAATTGGTCATATTATTTGAAATCCTAAAAATAGTCATTTTCTTGTGTAACCTGCATTCTCTCTCTACTGTAGAAGTTTGCCTTATGCTATTTCATACCGATTCTTGAATCGATAAGATAATTGGAATATTAAAAAGTGTTCTTTTGAGTATGGTAACCTAGTTTCCACTGAAAATATTTCGATTCATATTCATTTTCAAGAGAGAATCCTGTCAAAAATGGTGGTTCCATCTTTCATTTGGGATCATATTCGAGGTCTATTATTAATAATCCTTTTAATGGGAATGGTGACATAAACTTATAAAAAGAAAAAAAAAAATTAAAACAGTCATTAAAGTATGAAATTCGGATATATTCTTCGAAATAGTAATAATCGTCCTTTTCATGCATAATAATACATCTGGAAACTAGCCAAAACCCTTTCTGCATCAGAGTTTTGAAGAAAGTCATAAGCTACTGATCCAAAGTTTCATACACAAATGAGAAGAAGCAGCTAGGGCTTTACTTGAACAGACTAATTTCATTGTATACATCAAGAATCCCTCCCGTTGCAAACATTAACTTGGTCACTTAGCTGCTCATCATGGCTGTATTGAACAATATACAGTATACCCAACTGGATTATTAAAATATACGAAACATTAAAAAAAAAAAAAAAAAAAAAAAAAAAAAAAAAAAAAAAAAAAAAAAAAAAAAAAAAAACCATTCGACTGACATCTATCTATTCTTAAATTTCCCATGTATAAATCTATCACCAGCTTCGATATTTCCATTCCTGAGACCTATTTGATGTTTACAGTCTACATGAAAAAACTAAGATCGATTGGTTGGTTGGTTAAGAGTTTTGAATACTGAATTTATCAAGTCTTTCCTAGGGCACAAAATATTTTACTTCAAAGCCAAAGAAACCTACACTTTTTGTAAACAATTCATTTCTAATAGCCTGTTCTACATGCCCGACTTTTTAATGGACGATTCGAGGTTTTTACTGCACGTTTTCCAGCTTTTTACTGCTCGAAAATCTGGTGTCTAGTTATGATCGAGAATATTCATTGGCCAACTCAGTTAATAATTTATATTTTATATTTATCACGGAGATAAATATTAATTAGAGGGTAGACTGTATTAAATTATTAACGTTTTGTCATGAGTTAAGTAAGTGAATAGTTATGATAAACTAGACTCATAAAAGTGAAATAATATTATCTATACTTGTTTGATCTGTAAGATATTGTAAATCCTTAACAATAAATTCTATTCTATTCTATTGAATACAAAAAAGTTATCTCCTTCCCTAAACAAAATGGCTGCACTGTGACGAAATGGCAGGCTAAGAAATTCCACTTTGATAAGTTTTTTAGTTACTATCATAAATATCATTGTTGTTTGTTTTTCTAGAGTTCTATATTGTGAAAATCATTAAAAAACTTTATTGGATAAGACATGAATACAGTCATTTTTTTCAAGTCATTAACAGAAAATTTGGGATTTGAAGATGGATTGTATTCCAAAGGCTGTTAATATCGTAATTCAAATAAAATATACAGGACGCTTATTCTTATTTAAGTTAAAGTAGTCACGTTATGTTAAATAGTTCTTTAAAAAAATTTACATAATTAGCAGCATAGCGATAGAGCCCTCAGCTCTTATTGTCTTTTGCCATGTCTATGGGTGCTCTTAAATGGTTTAGTTATCAGCTTGACTGACACTAATTACATTAATGGGCTACTATAAGTAGTTTAAATATATATATATATATATATATATATATATATATATATATATATATTTTTTTTTTTATATATATAATTTTATTTTTTTCTTTCACGTGGTTCACAGGTCCTACAAATACATAATTATAGCGATGAATTTTAATTCAGAATCATAATTCTGTTTGATCCTGACTAACGGTATGTACTAATTTGCCCGAACTCAAATTATTCCTGTATAGTCCAGTGCATTTAGGCATGAGTATTAAAAAAAAAAAAAAATACGTATTTATATTTGGCAAATATATTGGCAATAAATATTCCTGAAACTAGTTTTTTTTATGGGGGAAGTCTATCATGAAACATGACTTAACTGATAGGCACGATATCATACAACAATGCATATTGATTTTGAAAAGTAAAAACTATTAGAAACTTACGATTTGACCAGAAACAAAATGTTAATATTTATATGAAGGAAGAGGATGGTTCGAGTGGCGGTAAAAAAATAAATATAAAAACAATGAAGAAACTAACGTTGCGGCTCTTCATCAGGGCTCCTCTCCAAAAAGTAAGGAAGCTGAATCATTCAACAGAACCATCTTTTCATTCATATCATCTCACGGTCAACCATTGATGATTCAAGTTAATATTTATTCTGCAAAAAAAGTACTTCTACTAGTTATAAGTCATTGGACAGCAACAGTTATGGAGGGAATGGTTACGTACGTGTATTTCGTTATCATTCATAGCTTTTGCTCAAAACATTCCTTTTGCATATAGGTACATAACTAAAATGGGAAAAATTGATCAAAAAACGGTATTCTGGCAAAGTTAGATTGATCGTTGAGGTTTCAATTTATTTTTTTTTACCCTTCGGATTCATGTATATGGATTTATAAATGTGATTACTTCTTAACTTTCCTCTCTCCTACATACTTCCTCATCATTCAATCCTACCTCACCAACAGATCCTTCAAAATAAATCACAATAGTTCCTACCAACCCTTATTACTCAGTCCACTGGTGTTCCTCAGTATCCTATTCTATTATTATATGTATTCTATTATATATTATTTTATATTATAGACAGGACCTATTCTTTACACAGTCTATACAGTTTATATCCAAACTCATACAAACACTTTCCTTCCTACTTATCCTAATGATACCTGCGTGTTATCAGTCAATAATGATCCATTTGTTACCAACCATACTCTACAAGTCCACATCAAAGACCTGGTAGTATGGTTTCATAACTGGAGAATAAAAATAAATTTCAACAAATCCCACAAAATAACCTTTGTCCTTCGTCTCAAATCTATGACTTTCTGCCGTAGAGTATGACTTAATGACACTCAACTAGTCCCTCTTGAACAGTTCTTATACCTATAGAACTCCATCTTGACAAACGTCCAAAATGGAATCCTCATACAAGACTATAACGACAAGAAACTGCTTGCCGTTTTCGGCTACTTCAACATTTAATAGATCAACGGTAAACCTTCCTCTCAGCTACAATAGCTGTCCATCTACATAAGACTAATCTAAATTTATAGAATTGAGTTTTGGAGCTCTAATAATTCTATTCCTCTCGTATCCAAATTTTTCAATCTAAAATCCATAATGCTCCTTGGTCACGAAAAAACCTCATACATAATGACATTAATATTCCATATGTAGCTGACTTGGCCCGGATCAGGTACTTCTCCTTCCATGTCGAACTCCATTCTCTCCCTAATCCACTAGGGACTTCTTTTTTCCTATTATCCTCTTCGGTTCCTGATCATCCTGTATATTTTTTTAATTCTGGCAATGGGTATTTTCTTATAAGTGTGTCATGGTTTCCTCATATTGATAAATTCAATAATAGAGTTGTAAATTTAAATAAATATAATTTTTTTAAATAAGTTTAAGTAAAAATATAACCGGAGAGGTCCCCTGTGGTGTAGTGGCAACGTGTGAACCTTCGATTGTCAAGGTCACGAGTTCATACCCGGCAGATGGCCCTTTATGAGGTTTCAAAAATATTTATATAAACTTTGGTTATGCCGTCCTTTGGTAGGAACTTAAAAGGGGCTTCTTGTTCATAGCTACAAATAAGAACTTGTAACTATCTATAATTACGAAATTGAGTATCTTTGTATTCAGTTAAATATAATATAGCTATTAATTATATAAGTCACTCACCGAGAAAACAGACTCCGAAGATGGCCAAAGCATTCATGTTGTCAAATACAGGCGTGAGTGGATGACTGGGTGGTTATAAAGTGTTTTCCCTCATTGATTCCTCCTGTATAAGGAGTAGGGAAATCTATCAGAAAATTTGTAGCCTAGAAGGCGGGGCTAATAGGCATTGGGGGCGTGTCCTTAGAGGAGTAGGGGCCTTTACATCCAATTTCTTAACAATGTATTTCCAATTTTCACACAGAGTTTAACTATTTTATATTATTGTTAATTTTCAGTCACTGATTTTGTTTATAAACTTTTATTTTGGGTATTTAATTTGTCAGATATAGCTTTGTAAAATTTCACGGAGAATAAAATAGTTACAGATTTATTTCACCATTCGCTAGACCAGTCTTTCTATAACAATCCTGTATTTTTTAACGAGTGTTGGGAAAATTGTTAATTTAAATTTCTCATAAGGAGCGGCGTGATGTAGTGGATAGAGATCTAGTCTACTGTTCTTGGGGTCCTGGGTTCGAATCCCAGCTGTGGCAGAATATTATTAATTCTGTTAATTCAGTGACCTTAGGATATGGAGACCCTCCTGGGGCAGACCCAGCCTCTATAAAGTTGGAACCCGAAAAATGGGGGAAACCTGACGGCCGAGCGTCAAGGTCTGTCTACTCACCTAATTGCATGACTTTTGGCCTAGAAACAGTACGAAATCTGTGAATGTACTGAGCCTTCAAGGGTTGTAGTGATACAGGTTTTAAGATTTCTCATACTGAGATGTCTTACTATCGATTGAAGAAATGTTTTTTTTTTTATAGCTTGTACGTATGCATTTTTACAATACCTTTCCTCTGACTTTTCCCTTCCTTAGTCATAGAATATGTTTTCCGTCAAATTTTCCATGAATTTCATTTAACATTTAACTAACTCATGAAGTGTGGTCAAGTGGATTCCGAATAATAGCAATAATTACATTAGATAAAGACTTGAACTAAATAGAATCGGAGAAAAAAAAATTGTAATCATCATCCCTACATTTTCCTAAATATTGAACTATTCCTAAGTATGAAAATAGTATGTTATTAAAAAGGAAAGCTAATGTACCGCCATTAATTGAAATTTAATAATATTTTATGAAATCGGTTTGTATAGTTTTAAAAGACCATTATATTTATTCATATTTTTTTCCAAAAATTTATCATTCTTAAATATTTGATAAGGTGTTATAGTCTTAAATATTTATATAGTCCGAAAATCAAGGAAAGACATTGAAGTTCTATTAAGCTGTAATTCGCAATGTCACCCGATTTTCAGCTCGAACTCTTAAGCGAAAACAGTATCCTATGAAACTGACTTAATAGAGGATTTTCTATGCCAATTCTACGATCATCTCTAAAAATCAAATTATCAATGGTAAATTAATCATTTATGTTATATTTTTAAGCTATTTTCGGACAGAGGTGGTCCTAATCATAAACAATGATTCATTTTTCTCTCTCCAATTATTTTCCAAACTTAATTCAAATCTAATTATATTTGAAAACACCTGTTTATATTTAGAGAGTTGTAAAATGATTTATGCTCGAAAGAGTTTGTCTCTTAAATGCAATATAGATTTTAAATTAATAATTTTGTGATGTAATATAAATTCGTGGAATTTTTTAAAACTTCAAATAAAATTTTCAAATATACGCTGTTCGAAATTTAGTTTATCGAATTCTATATTAACTCTCTGCTTTTATAACACGTAGTCTCCTAATATATCTACATTTTCAATGTAGGATATATTATTCTTCAGGATCGCCCCGTATATAGGATCAAGTACTTAAGTACGATTACCAATCAGATGTATTGTAATTCCCCTTACAAAGCCTTCCCCTTCGTTGTCTTAAGACGGTTCAGTCCATAGATAAGTTAGATCAATAAAAAAATTAGCTGCTTCTTCAGGGTTGGTTTCTAATAATTTCGGCGGCCTATTTTAACCTCTTTCCCATGATCTTCTACAAAATGATGCCTGCTTTGTTTTATTGACCAGACAAACCTGTTGGTATCACGAATGGTGTTATTAGTCCAATAGGACGAAAAATGCTCATTTAAAGAAGATGATATTTAATGTGATTTTCACATTTTAGCCAACTTGTACGAGAAATTTGTTTTTTTCTGCCACCTCAAACTGGTCTGAATCAAAAATGGCAGCCATCCAATACGGAACAAATCCAGGAATTGACCTCATTTTAACATTATAAAGGTAAATATTACAGAAACCAAGCATTGTACAAAATACTCCTTATAAAGTTAATTAATGGACATTAAATAAGCTTCGGTTCGAGAGCTGTTAGACGTCTAATAGGTCTTAAAGGTATCGAGATATCTTTGTCCATATACCTAATACATTGTGATCTAACTACGAAAATTGATTTAATTTTAACTTTATGAAAGCAAATATTACAGAAACCAAGCATTATACGAAAATACTCATTATAATATAAATTATTGGACATTGAATTATCTTTAATTTCATATTTTGATGTCTGTAGATCTTACAGGTACCGAGATATCTTTGTCCATAAAATTAGGTCAATTCTCGTATTAAGGACTCAATATATTATAAGGACAAATATATCTCGACACCTATAAGAACTACAACCGCCTGTCACCTCGCATATTACACCTTATTAGGCGCTAGTTAATTTTTAATATTACGGGTATTTTGGTAAAATGAGCGGTTTCTATGATTTCGGGCTGAACAATGTTAAAAGTCGATCAATTCCTCTGTTTAAGACAATACATTACACGGGCAAAGACATCTCGGTACCTATAAGACCTATAGATGTCTATCAGGTTTGAAATTAAAGCTTATTCAATGTCCATATAATTTATATTATCATGATTGGTTTCTGTAATATTTACTTTCATAGCGTTAAAATTCGATCAATTCCTGGATTTGGACCGTTTTGGATGGCCGCCATTTCTTATTTCGACCAGTTTGAAGGGGATACAAAAAAAATATTGTACAAGTTGATGAAAATCACATTCAAAATTTAATACGCATTTTTCGGCCCTCTTGGACTTAATGTTTGAAATAAGGACTAGACACTGCCTTTTCCAAGACCGGAAAATACATTTCCCACTAGCTTCAACTTGAGACTTCTAGGAATAGGATCTTAAGTGGTCTCTATAGCCTCCTTGAGGGTCAAGTTTGGAGTGCCTACTAAACCTACAACTTTGATCGTCTCAAGGATCTTGCTGAAATACCTGAGCTCTTAAGCCTTATCTTACATACATCTTATTGTCTTACACTTATTAACTTCCAAATCACAATGTTGGCTTTAGAAAACATAACGGTATTTTATAAAACCGTACAACTATTTCATCGATTTGGGTTTTTCTTTTTTAATGATTTAGCGCAGGAAATGAGTTTCAATTTGCTGTGTACTGGGGAACCCATCTGTTCCATATATTCACGTAACACTTATAAGAACATGACCTTACTTTAGTGGCTACAGTTGATAATGAAACTGCACTTCTCATGATCCTAAAATAATTTTTGCTAGCAAGTTTTATTTTACTAAATCAAATAAACATTTTTTTGTTTGCAATAAACGATGGATAGTAAAATTAATGAAAAAAACAAACAACGTGCAATTATGAAAAATGATATAAATTAAATTTTAAGGAGATTTATAGGAGCCAAGTTAACTTTTATTCGACGGAAGGATGTATAGACACTGATATCCTTAATCGATAATCCTCATCAAGTACAACAAGTAACGTCAAGACTTGCTGTCCAGAACGGATGCATTTCTTGTAAAATTAGGCCTCAAAATATTTAAAAATTACACTACAGGTATTTTTTACATGTTTTTCTCATTTAACTCAGAATTCATGGGTCGAAAGGAAATAACATAGAGATTCAAAAATAGTCCTTATTTGAACCTATAAGATTATTAGACATTCGGTATTAGACATCTGTAATGCTAATAATTACCAAGATTATTGAAATTCACCTTGTTGATTACTAGTTTCATCGGAACAAAATATGTTTTTGATTTTAATCAATCTTAGTAAATATTGGATTTATTAACATTAACTCGCCATGATGAAAGACTATTAAACATGTGAGAAAGAAAAATTCTCAGCAAAATCTTGGGTCCTACAAAAGAGGGAGATCGTTGGCAAATTAAGACAAATAATGAAATTAGAAATCTATAAACACCGGATATAGTTGCCACGCTAAAGAGTGCGAGGAAAAGATGGCTGGGGCATGTACAGAGAATGGAAAGTGGGAGACTACCAAAAATGATGATGGAGGGACATCCTGGTGGAAGAAGGCAGACCTAGACTACGTTGGCTGCAGGTTGCAGAGGGTAGCCGAAGACAGGTCAGGAGGAGGATCACTGAGGAGGCTGAGGTCCTACAAAGACCATAGCGCCATTAGATACGATAGGATAGGAAATACTGGATTGCCTAGAAAATTAATAGTAGCTGGATTTTTTTAAGTAAAAAAATAAATAAAAATCTGGTGCGCGCAACACACGAAATTCACTTACCTATGTTGTTAAAATATATTTGAGAATTTTTAAATACAGTCAAAGATGGAAATAAATTTATAAGGATTAATTACATTGTGTTTCGATAGAACTTTTATTATTATTAATCTTTTATATTATTATCTACGACAATGAGTTAGTTTGATCTGCTTTTTATCACTCTCCGTTAACTTTTAGGAGTTCGTTTATTAGATAATTTTTTTTTCTAAATGCCTCACCTTTCCAACGGTATGTTATACATCTATGTTACTGTCTAAATTCAAAAACACAAAAATTGTGTGAACGCATATTTTTGCTTTTTTCTCCTTTAGTTGGATATATAATTCATTTCACTTACATATTTATAAATTTTTTATCAATGCTAACAAGGTAATGTGGTTATTTTTTTCGAATGTACAAAATTAAAAGTACTTTGGAAAAACAAAAAAACTCAGGAGACCCTAAAACATGCATTTCTGTTGAAAACTGGAGTTAGAAAATTTTCACTATCGCAATCTTACCTTTACTATATTTACATATATTGGTAAGTGAAAGTAAAAAAGAGAGATTTTCAACTGTTTTATTTAATCAAAATAGTCTCCACTACTATTAATCCATTTCTTCCAACGTGTTGGCAACGTTTCCATTCCCTCAGAATAGAATTTCCTTTATGATTAATTTCAAAAAACTCGTTTTCCCATTCTCTTTGTGTTGTCATTTTTTCCCAACATAAGTACGGGTCCAGGTGTCTATAAAATTATAATCCGTATGTGAGAGGTCCGGAGAGTAGGGCGGTTGTAGCAAAGTTTCATAATCATACTCGAACACACATAAAACATTTGGCTGTGGTTTTTCATGAAAAAATTGCGCCGCTTCCGCTTGACCTAAGATGGTTTCATTATTGTCAGTTTCTGATGCATTACTTTGGTCACAATACGTGTACATTTTGGCATTAATGATTTATTCAGGATTTAAGAAGGCGCAGTGTATCAAACTTAATGAAGCCCACCTCACAGTACCTAACCATAACCATTTTTTTGTGATATCAGGCTTTGGTAAATCTTGTGCGGCTACTACTTTGTCGATCCTCTGTCCAAAACGTCTTCTGTTCTCTTAATATATACACTTATATATTTACAATAACTAGTAACATTTCTGGACAGAAAATGTTATAGTTTTGCAAAGAAATCTAGCAAAAACTTTATAACGCTGATTATTTTTTTTTTTTTTTGGCGGTCGACACTTCTTTGAGTTCTTCTACGACCTTTTTTATCTTTAAGCATGAAGTATCCCTTCTGAAACTTTTTAAACCACCGCTACAATCATTAATGATGCCCAGTTCCGATCGTGTTGAGCTCGTAAAAAATAATTATATGAATATCACGCGTTGACGACTGAATTATTTCTAAGGAACGAAATGCTACAGTTGTAAAAAAAAACATTATCGTTTAGAAGAAGATTAGTAATTGTTGACATTTATACAAATGAGTTGCCGTAAAAACGTTAATTACAGAAGAGTATTTTGAAGAAGTTTTTTTTCGCACAACTTGATATTTTTTTTTTTGTAAAGTGAGAATGATTAACTGTGTGTATATATGGGGAAGTTGGTTGAGGGTGCAGCCAAATAAACACACGATTAAGTGTAAACTTAATTTAATGGTGCCGACGTTTCGGCCTAAATTATAGACCTTCTTCAGGGCGATTGAAGGAGTGAGAGTCCGAAAATGAGCTAAGTTGAGTCAAGTGGAATGAATTAAATGAGTTAAAACTTAAACTGAGTTAAATGAGAAAAAACTGGCAAAAAATTCCTTAATGGTTTTTGACTTGAGGTAAAATTTTTAGGAACAGTGAACCTGGCTGAATTGCGAACTTTCCTCAATCACTACTAACAAATGTTAAAGTAAAGTTTTTACATTCTAAAATGTTGACAATGAATAATATTGAATTGAGAATACAAAGCCAGAGATAAATGTTGTGTTGTTGAATAAAGTAAATGTGTGCAAAAGCAGGATTAAATAATGATTGTATTATATTTTATTCTTAGCTTAAATAATAATAAAAGCTTTATTGACATCAATATTAGTTAGAATAATATATTTTTTCATATTAAAATGCTTGGATTAGTTTTTATTAAAGGAAAATATGTTTTTTACTCATAATTATGGACGCAGAACATATTTATATTTATAAAACAGTAATATATAAAATGTTAATAAGTCATGTGTTTCTTTTTTAACGGTATTTATTATATGTTTATTAGTTAGTTAGACAGCTATGTCGTAATGACAATTAAGCATGTATGAATTAGATATTTTAACACAATAATTCTCAGTACCTGTGTTAAAAAAAGTTATCGTCACGGACTAAGTTGATGTTATCGCCAGAAAGAATAAATACGTGATGATTATTAGTTCGTGCTTTATCTGCTACAAAAGGAAATTTCCTATGGTATACAATTTAGACCTTTTTTCAATTTGATTTTCATTAATAGCAACTAATTGTTATTTTTATTAGCATTCGGTTGTTTTGAAAATGAAGAATTACAATTTTAAAGAAAATCTGGTGCCCACAACTCACGACTTTCACTCACCTCCGTTGATTAAATCAATTTTTAGATACAGTTAATTTCTCTTTTAGTCGGTTATCAAATTCGTTTAACTTTTTATCAATCCTAATAAGATCATATGGGTTATTCTTCTGAATCTATAAAATTAAGGTACTTTAGAAAAAATAAAATAAAATATTGGTATTTGAGTCCTGTCATACTATTTCATTCATAATGAAACCTATATGGTATTAAAGCCCATTAAAGTTTACATCGATATGGAAGTTTAATAAAAATCGAAAAGCCGCTGTTGAGAAAATTGTAAAATGGTGCAAAATGCATAGTATTAAGTAGGAATTCTAGTGAACAGATTTTGATGAAAAAGGTGCTCTCTGGCGTACAGTTGTTTTAAATACGAAATCTCACTCTTGTATAGCTTTTCTTTTTCGTGCTGGACTTATCACACCTACACACACACACACTCACTGACTTTTTCGGGACATTGTTATTTGGACTCAGGACACCATAAAACATGCATTTCCGTTGGAAACTGGAATTCGAAAATTTTCACGATCGCAATCCGTTCCTTTAGTAGTCAATATGTAAGTGACAGTAATATATACCTTTTTTTTTTTTTTTTTAAATAAAACAGTCCCTATTAGTTGCAAAACATTTCTGTAATTTGGATTCCTTAGAATTTATAAATTCAAGAAACCCATTGTATATGGCTCTTTGATTAATATAGTTTTTATTTGGTACAAAGTGGTTGAGATGTCTAAAATACTTGTTATGAGTTTGCGAAAGGTAAGGAGAGTAGGGTGGGTGTTGACATTAATGTGTTTTTGTTGTTTCGACAATGAAGTGAAGAACGAATTTTATAACGATGATTTTTTTGGGAGGATATTTAATGAATGAGAAACCCAACTTTGTTTTTTTTTCGACTTCCCAATTGCCTTGAGGTGGTCATCGATGGTCGATTTTCTTACATTGAGTTTCTCTGCAAGCTCAAAAACAGTTATTCTGGAAGTTTCTTCCTTCAAAGCTCGCAGAACATCGTCATCAAGGGAAGAAGTCCTTATACGACCTTTTTTTCCATTCTATGCTGATGATACTAGTCTCCCTTTCAAAATTTTTTGAAGAAACGTTGAATGGAACACTTCCTATTACTGCCCTCGCTCCTCATGTTGGCATGGATTGACTACACCATTCATTCCACGCCCTCACTCCTTGCTTGGGAAGAACTTTTTTTTTTTTTGTTCTTCCCTATCTGGCCTTATTAGATGATGATTTTATATGTCTTAATTTTTATAAATTTAGTTAATAAAGCCAATGAGTACTTCTTCCATTAAAAGTTATTACGACATGTATTCTTCCTACACATTTACTAATCGTATTTGTCTAATAAAGTTGTGAATTACTATAAATTATAATACTATAACTTATAATTATACTATAAATATTATAATATATATATATATATATATATATATATATATATATATATATATATATATATTATATTAAATTGAAACTAAAGTTGCTGGTACTATAGGGTGAATTAATTTTTACTGGAGAACATAGACCTTTTGGAACCGTAATCTATATCAAGTTTCAGTTGGATGTTCAATGTAGGAAAATCTTTTGGTGAACAGAAAATAATATGGGAGCGCTATATTTTCAGCGTATCAGTTACTAAGTAGATCTAGTTCTGATCAATAAAAAAAAATGTTGGCAGTACGATGTTTTTTACAGTTAAAGAAATAATCAAATTTTACGTAAAATCGTCTCTTTCAAAGAAAAATGTTTTAAAACAAAGCAATGCTAATTATTTTCTGCTTAAAAAACCCAGAGGTGTCGTAGTATATAAAGATAAATATGTACAAATGGTCAAGGATGATAGTTCAATAATACTTCCAAAATTCATTGAGCTACTATTAACTCATCAATTATAATTAGTATTCGTATCTTGTAAAATATTCAACACTTATACAACTCCAATTTTGTAAAATTAAAACGCCTGAGCTTATTTAAATGTGTGAGTTACATAACAATCATAACCGTCATATTTAGGAAACACCGATGTGGCCGATAAATACAAGAAATGACTGATAAGAGCCAAACCTTTATGGATGAGTCTGAAACAATCATCAAGAATGTTGGAACAGATTACGAAATCCAACGGGTCTCTTTCTCTTTTTTATTCTAATCATCCTTTTTAATGAAGTGATAAATGCGAAATCCTCGCAATTCCATGGTTATATTATATATGAGTTACCTTATTTTGAACCTCTGCTTTGAGGTGTTACGTTCAAAGCAACGGCTAAAACGGCCAGTCTGTATGGAATTTTCAAGACAGAAGTCTGGAGAATAATTTAGTTTTATTTAACATTAAAACTACTTATATGGTAATACACACATGTTATCCTTTTTTTTTTTATTTCAGGAAATAACCTATTCACTTATTTCCAAAATGCAGATTTTAAGTACGAAATTTCCTGATATACTTTTGAATTTATTTTACTTCAGTGTGCATGAAGTTACAAAATTTTCTATTTTGTGCTCAGAAAAAGGATTCGTGAAGAGCAAATTTCATCTAAGTTTATTCATAGAAAATGAAGGCTAGGGTTAGACAATAAAGTATTAAGGTCAGTTTCATTTATCTGTTTTATTTGAAATTCGTTTTTGATTATTTTATTTAGACTTGAGTAATTCACATATAGACTTATAATTTATGTTTACTAATTGTTAATTATTCTTCTTTCTCTTGCTCTACGTACTTGGTCTGCCTCAACTGCTGCCTAAATCTCCTCTCTTCCACCATAGGGATGCCAAGGAGCATATCCTCCAGGTCTTTGTCTTTGTTTATTAGTATAATATAAAGTTATATTATTTTTTAATGGGTCTGTTTCCATTGAAGATGACTGCAAATGGTTTTAAGGTTTTGAAATGTACTAATAAAAACTTTTTTAATTTTCCCCTTCTTTCCTCCGCTTGAATTTAAGGGTAAAAGAGCGTTAACCCTCCCACTTCAACAGTAAAAATAATATTACAATTGAAATCAAGGTAAAGTTATAACAGCTTTCAACATTCAAACAGAACTCGAGTGAGCACAACACTATTCCAATTTTAAATTTACCGCGTTTGTAGTTACACTTATTAGGTCGGGCCAAAATAATGTGAAACCGCTATTGTTATTATATATTTTTTTTACTATTATATTTTATGAGTAAATATATGTTATTTTAATTATTTAAAAATTAATGTGTTGACTAGAATTGACAATCATATTATATTTAGAAAAGTATGTACTTGAAAATGGGTATGAGCCAGTGATTGTTTGTAATTATTGGCAGCAATGATTGACATCGTGTTCTTAACAAATCTGAGCCCTGGGCATAATTAATTTTTCTCCATAATTTAAAACAGGTTTGTTTTTTAATTTAATTATAATGATTAATAATCTCAGGTGGTTATCAGGTTAAAGCCATGTTCAGATTTAAGTCCAATTATCGGTCCTTTTTAATTATTGTACTTATAGCTATCAAGTTAAATTTGCTTGATATACTCTGAGCAGAATTTTGATGTATTTTTTTTTAATGTATATTTAAGAATTATTTATGATATTTATGAAATATTGTGATCACCTTTGAACATCTTAGCATCAAAACGCCTACATTCTCATATGAAAGTATTCTAAACATCTTTAAAAAATTGTGGATGTAATTAGTTGACTGTTGAGAATTACTGGAAGGAATTAGCCCAGGTGGCGGTCATTAAATGAAACAACTAAATAGTTTCAACTATTTAGTTGTTTCATTTAATGACTGCCCCCGACTAATTCCTTCCAGTGATCTTTAAAAAATGTTTAAGATCAGTGTTAGGATATCACTTAATATTTTGATGAATGTACGTAGTGGAAAGTTTCAAAGTATAGAAATATAAGATTTTATTAAAAATTTAATATTAGAATATAGCATTAATAAAACTCTTATAAATTTAATTTTGCAAAAGGCTCAATAGTAATAAGTAAATGTTCATTTTAAATGTAAATAAATGATAGCAGTTTTGATTAAACATAACATAAATAGTTTGGTAGAGAAAATTAACATGATAATAACATAAGAATCCATTTAATTAGGACACCAATAATAATAGAAGGAATGTCAGAGGAGGAATTAGAATCGAATTGTTGGATATTTTTCATTTTCTTATTTTGAGCTATAATCTTTATTTCTATTTGTAACTAAATTTGATACAATATTTAGTGTGAGAGCTTAATGAGTAGTCATCAGTTTCAGTGTGAATGTAGCTCACTGTGCTATTTATCTTTTTATCCCAGCATTGAATCTGGCTATCGCAGATAATTATTTATTCCTTTATTTTAGCCGTGGATGGATCCGTAGGTCGGGAAACCTTTCTGTGTCCACTCCAGCATCTACTAACAGAAGGTACCTTAATGAGGTCATTGAATATTCAAACCATTCAACTCAAACATAGAACAACATTTGGAGTGGTTGAAGCAGACTGAGCATTTGGAATTCAATAAAATAATACTTAATTTATTCAATTGCACTTGTCTATCCTAAGTAAAAGCTGATTGGCTGATTACTATATATTTTTAAAAATATTATTTGCGAGATTGGGAGTTATGATTAAATTATTTAATGTATTGTAGGTTCACTGTTAACAGCCTTATTAATATATGTTTTCTTTAGCATAAATATCAATTGCTGAAAAAGTGTCAGTGAACTACTAATGAAACTACTCTTCCATTTTTTAAATTAAAGAGGTACTTACAATTAGTGATCTTTAATTAAAGGAAAAAGTTTGAGGTTGATAATGATTATGGTTAAATCACTCTCTTGTTCTGCTGAGATACCCTATAGTCCGACTAAAACTTCATTTTTGGATAATACTAAAAATACCAATTGGTTAAGTACAAATAAACAAATTGAGAGAAGCTAACTTTGAAGGAATAAATTTAGAGTTAAAGTCCAGTGAGGATAAAAACTATATAATATTAATGGACATTTTATGAAAAAGTTGCTGTAACAACTGTGCCTATTACCTTATTTGAACATGAAATTTGGGGTTCTAATGACTCGCAATTGAAGCTTGTATTAATAGAATTGTTATTATGGGGGAAGTTAATGAGAAAATCTGACAAGCTAATGTTGGAATACAAAAAATAATGCTAACATGAGAAGAAAATTATGCAAATTTTTAAATGAAAAGAAATTACTCAGTTTTGATTGAAGGATTTTACTAAATTACTATAAAGAAAAGATGAAGATAGTAGTGCTGTTCTGCCAGCCTTTTGGGAATCCTGGTTCGAGTCTTATTGAGCCTCTAGTCTCATCTCAACCTTTATGAGCTATTAGTGCATTTAATTTAAAATGCACTTATGTTCCTATTAACCGATAAATAAATTTGTTTTCATCGTGCTTTGAAAAATAATATGGATATTATAAATAGTGATATTAATGGCATAATTTTTTTAGAACAATAACACCCTTAGGTATTATCCTTGAGCAATCAACTCTAGGTTAGTAAAAACTGATGTAAAATAAAAACTTTTAAACAAAATTATTCCTTTCTTAGACCATTTTGAAAACCAGACGAAAATGATGAACCCACAAGCAGAAGAAAACTAAAATTCTAAAACTATACATTTAATAAGAAAATGTAATTTTTAGACAAATAATGATGTATTTACTTGGAAACTCACTTCTTAAAAGTTATATTTTATTTTTTTAAATTTTATATGGCTCGAATCTTTCGAGATTGACGCTTGAGCCTTGAAGCTCGAGGTCTGAAGACTATAAGGTTTGAGAATTTTTTAATAATATCGTAGTCAGTCTTATCCTAACTCTGTTCCTTGAGGTGTCCTGATGAAGACATGCAATGTGGATCGAAATGTCAAAGCAATAAATGATTAAAATTATTTTATTGTCTTTTCTTCACCAACATCCAGACTATCTTACTTCTAAATTTATCAACATTTAACTATTGATATTCATCAAAAATGTTTATTCTCACAGCATGTTTGAAATTAAAGAATTTACCTGAAAAATCATTACATTTTTCATGCTGATGCTGGTACAATGTTATTCAGAAATGAAATACACATTCAAAATTTTAAAAACTAATTAAAAAAAACTAATCCATTTAAAAAAATAAGATGTTATATCTTAAATTTTCAAGTGTTAATAGCTTTTATTTTTCTTAATGGACTGAGTTACAACCTCTGAAAAATGAATCTTCCTTCAATAAAATTGATTAGTTCAACCAAAGTTTCTTTAGGTTTGGATATCCAAAACAATAGCGGCTGAAAATGTTCCATTTTCCTCACAAAATTACCAAAGATACATCTATTTAAGACAGTCACCTTTTTACTAGTGCTTCTCGTTATCCTAAGCATAAATTTGTGATTGAGGGGCCAATCTTAAAATTAATAGTAAAATGACTATAATGAATAGTACAAAACCCCTAGTACTCAATTACCCGTTAGTAATTACTTACTTAGTATATAGTATACTTTAGTTACTTATCATGGAATAATTCAAAAAAGTTAAAATAAATCTTTATTTGAGCGAGCGATCTTAAAATCAAAAACATGTTTATTAAATGAACCCCCTCAAATCCAATTATGGTCCCTATTATCAAAAATATCTGAAAAGCAAAAAATAGTTGATACTTAGTTTTAAAATCATAATTAATTTTACTTAAAAGGCCCCCCTGGGAACAGTTAGCAAGCCACTTAGCTTAAAAACATGATTGATAATTAAAATCACCATATAACTATGTTAACATGATTAAAATTAATTTATTGAAGCTGAAAAAGGTTTAGTTTTAATGGAAAAGGTTGAATTTGTCTTGAAAAAGGTAAAATTTGATTTGGAAATGCTATAAAGCACTTGTGGAATGACTGATTTTGAGTAAAACCACATGAACCTTAACAGGTTAAAACTTTATTCTTTGACTTTCTTATTATGACTCTACTGTGTGCAAGGTGAAAAAAATGTCTATATGTTTGAAATATTATATTTATTTTTTTTAGAAAATTAAATAAAAAACATATGCAAAGTACAATTTAAAAAACAAAAATTTTTAAATTTCTTTTCATTAACAATTTCTAGAAACTGATAAATTATTAAAATAACTTATTTTATTTTACAAAATATAAATTAAGGACTAGGTAACTATTTGTGTTTATGTACAAACATTAATTTTTATTTACATTTACTTATAGAAAGAAAATTATATAAACATAGTAAAATTATATGAGCACAGCAAAATTCAAATCTATCCAAAGACTGTCTAATGGAAGCAAATTCAATAAAAGTATATTTTCAGCAGATACAAAGTGAAGATATTACTTCAAATAAATTTATTTTATTTGATCTATTGTTTACAGAACAGTATTACACTAAACTTTTTATTTTTATTTTATTGTGTACATCTAAAATATGATATTATTAAGTACATGGACTATTAAACACTATTAACTTAAAATATAAAGAGTAGATACTACTCTTTAATATTTTATTTGTTTCTACTTTAACAGTATTTTGTAATTTTCAATTTTAATAGACACCCATCCTTTGGATTGATTGGAATATAATACATTAAATTTGAACTAAAAATTGTTTTCTTTTAAATCTCAATATATACAACACCTTATTGGATTTCGTTTAATTTTTACAGGTAATTTTCTCTTTATAAAAACACTCAAAATCGCCTGAGCTGTTAGCCATGTATAAACTTTAAATCAGATCACGAAAGCTCTGAAACATTATTTTTGTTTTACTAAATTGAATTCAATATCCACGAAACATTCTTTACTTAATTTGCTTTGCATTTTACGACATTCTAAGAATCATCTGGAGATATTCATATGAAATTCCTTTGCATATTATTATCACTTTTTGACTAATCGATTCCGTTTCATTATAGTAATACAACATTATTAGTAGTCAAAACTGTAGTGACTTTTTGGTAGTTCTTCTCTATGGTATTGTGGGTACAAATAATCCTGTGGATATTTGTCACACACTGTACCAGAAATCAATTCTTTAAGAGATCCATAAAATACTCTAAAATTGATGTCATTGAAATCTAATTTTGCTATTAGATGGACAGGCATTCGATCTGACATTACCCATAAAATACCATTTTTAACTCTTATATCACTAGGGAATACTAATTCTACATCATCCTTTGCTATAACCGCTTGGTTTTTTCTATTATAAGGTAGGTCTGAATTCCAACAGCCTACTGCGTTTTGGTCAATTAAGTTGTAAACCATAATACCATCTTCTGTCAGTGTCTCTGCAGTGGAGTGTGCTTTTTCTCCTCTTTCACCAAGAACAAGGAAGTCGTGGTAGCTCTTATCAGTAGCATCTTTGTTTCTCAAAACTTTCAGTGGGACAGCAAACTCAGTGTGGCTGGCAAGAGGATGGAACAGCAGATATCTTTCATTGTGGCTCTTGGGGGATAAAGCCATTCCAAAGATACCCTCTGCATCCCATTGGAAGTTAAGCCCAGCAATGTTGAAATCTCCCTTAAGAGGGTCTGGTCTGAAAAATCCGTGTTCGAATCTCCAGGAATCATGATCTTGCAAACTATATACAATCAAACCATATCCAAGTTCATCACTTGCATAGACATATGTATCTGAGCAATCTTTGCCCACATCTACAGCAATATTCGCTATGAAGGTGTCTGCATTTATGTCACTCTCTTTAAACTGATACCTCAAAATTTGTCTATCAGTCTTTAGGTCAAAAGCATGGAGGGCATATGGGCACAGCTGCTGGGTGGTATTGTCTGAAACAAAAAAGCATGTCAATTAAATCTACCAATAAGTTAAAGCATTTTAAATGGTATTCAAATATGCATGTTTTTTTCAAGATTTGTTCAATTGTACCCTGATAAATCATATTTTAACATTTAGGTGTTTTTATTTGTCTGCTTGCAACTTCTACTCATTATTTTATAACTTACTTATTTAACTAATAAAAATTACTTTAAACTAGTCATGGTTATGTTTCTTCGATGTTTATGTATTAGCTTTGATGAATTATCTTTGTCAAAGGAAATAAAGTGAATTAATTGTTGGTTTCATTTTCGAGAAGTCTTGAAGTTTTGGTTTTAGTTTAGAATCTGCTGGTTCTTTACTTGGTACCTCTTTCTGGTAGCAAATACATAGAATTTCCATCAGGAGATTCAATGTTAATTTTTAACTCTGTAGAAAGTTGTTACATAGGATTTATTTTTTATTTATTTATTTTTTTTTTTGATTGGAGCTTTCTTTTGGAGGAAAATAGGGAAGAAGTTTTAAGCTATTTACCAACTTTAATTAAGCCAAACAGACTTATTTTACTATAGTAAATTATGAGTATTGGTACAATTAGGTATTTAATACATTTTGTGGTTCTCCATTATCGATATATATTTGTTTTTTATGATCATTTTGAGGGAAAGACTTTTGAAATTATGCATATTTGAATATTATTGCATGGTACTAACAATAATAACAATTGCTTCTTACCAATTCCAAGGGTACCAGAATCCAGGATCCAGAGACGTCCACATTCATCTGCCCTTATTCTATAAGTGGTAGTGAGTCCAGCGCAGTTTCCTTCTTGATTGTACTCGAGGTTGGGATACGGAATGAGAGGTGGTGATTCTCCAACATCTTCATTCAGTGGAACCCAATTCAAGGTACTTGGAACACCTATAAATATTTATTTAGAATATTCATTTTATTTAATATGAAACACTAAATATAATTTTAAGTACTTAAATAGAAGTTCCTAATACTAAATACCATATTAGTTTAATATACTTAATCTGTGAATTATTTTCCATTTATTATATATATTAAGAAATAATTTATTCAGAATATTTTATTGTTTTGCTGAAGTCTGTGAAATAACTATCTGCATACTAATCTGAATATAAAAAATAAACTTAGATTTTTTAAAATAATGAATACGTTTTTCTAAAGAGGATGATGAAAAGTTATGATTGCCAAATGTTTGAGACCAAAAGGGAAAATGTTTCTCATAATCATTAGGGCTGTCTTACTTCATTTACTTCCATTATTTATTGATCATTTACACTTAGTCGTACCTAGGTACAGTAATTTTAATTTAATAAAGCAATTTATTTAGGATATATCATTGTCATCCTTTAGAGCATTGATCAATTCAATTTTACTTAATATCATCTTAAGTAATCATGGTTATGATATAACAATTTAATAAGTATTTATTTTAATTCATCGTAAAATCTAGAATTTTGTTCCTTTTAGCAATATGACTCATTTTTATTATAATTGTTAACAAGCTTTTGAAAATAATTTATATCTATCTCACAGCAATCTGTATAATTATGATTAACTTGGTTTTGTATCTAATTTTCACCTAACAACATAGTATAACATAATTCTTATTCTTTATGCAATATAAGTACATATTTATACATTATTTTGATCTTTTGAATTTGCCATTTAATAGATCTTAATGCCATAAAAAAAAAAAAAAAAAAAAATAAAATAATAATAATAATAATAAATTTAGATTAAATAACAAAATAACATGGTAAAAATATACTAAAATAATATTATGGATTTAAATAAATTAAAAGTATTACCTGGAGCCCAACGTGGAACACTAACGAACATCCTGTCTCCTACAACCTCAATACCTACTGGAAGGTTGTTCTCTGGAATATACTTGCCAGTGAGAACTGCATGCATTCTATCTTGAGGACTCAGTGCATAGTCTATATATTTCCAGGCAAACTTCCTAGTCAAGCTTCCCGCTCCGTCCACGTTGGCAAGGAGGCCTACAAGTGTAATAGATATAGCTATAGATTACATATTTAGAACAAAGTTTATATCTATGCAATGATAATATTGAAATATTTTTTTCTAAATATTTTAAACATATTAACATCTTTGATTTTGTTTCACAAAAATTTATTTTATTCTTATTTTCTATTTCCCTACATATGTCACTAGTCACCTTTACCATTGTCACCATAATTTTATAGCAATTTATTGGATCAATAAAATTATATTAAAATGAAAAAGTGTTGAATTATAGATTAAGTAAAAATCATTGGCTATAGCCAATTTCTGAATTTGCTTCTATTTATATGATTATTTGAGTCTGTAATCAGTATGAAACTGATCGTCTGGGTCATAATCAGTTATTTCAAAATCTTTCACTAGAAATAACGAAGATTTGCTTTTTTTTTTCAAGATCAGAGCAGATACCCAAACATTGTCTTTATGTTAGCTGTGTAATATCATATTGAAAACACGGGTAATTTTTTTGGTACCACTACTCTGAAACGTTAATTTATTTGCAGAGGTATAACATGAGAAAAACCCTACATAATCTTAGTGTATTATTTTGAAAAGGGCCTCAAATGTGAGTCTTAGATGATGAATGAGGGTTTACTAAAAGTTACATGGTTTTGTTGGGCTGGCGAAAACACGGTTATCGTTATAAGCCTAGCTATAGTTAATTTTTAGCACTAGTAGACAATGCCTAAAATAATACCCAAAATGTGAAACTAACTTGTTGGTTAGTAAAAACTAATGCTTTTAAAGATTTTGCTGCGAGTGTCTGAGGCGTTTTTAAGTCATCTAATGCCCAAGGACTAAATTCAGATTTGTTGTTCCTTCTCACTATCCAAGGTTTTCTTTTTCTAGGCACACACAAAGTGTCAAAAGCCTATCCAGTATTTGATTTAAACACGCGTATTTTCCGTGTAGCGGTCACAACTTAATTATAAACTTGACTGGTATAAAATGTCCTGCCTCTCTACATCATTAATTTTTTTCTCCATGCCTAAAAGTATTTAAATTTGAATATTTTACTAAGTATTTATTTAGCTTATGTTGCGCAATATGCACCACGGGTTATGGCAACATTATATTTCTGGCAAAATCAGCAAGTTAATGTTGCCAATTAACATCTTTAAGATATATTGTATTCACCATCCAGTTTAGCTTTTTTGTATCTGGCTTGTCTTATTCCGATGTTAAAATGAGCTGAGACAACAGCCAGTTTTAACTCGTTCACAAAATCTTTGTAGTAAGGGTAGTTGATTTCCGTCATCAACTAAGAAAAAGCGTCCTTTGAGAGGACTGGAGCCCGGTTTATACTCAGTAGTTGGGTTCAAAGGAGGTGCAAGTTAACAGAATATGATCAGCAGAGACCAGGTCTATCGCGAATCCAGAAAACTTGACCCGGAAGTCCTCAGGTCTTGTAATGAATGGCGAGATCCAATTGTTCGGGAGGATATACACCTATACGAGACTGGAGGTTGGGAAGTACTTCCTTAGGGTTGAGACTTTTTGAGTTGTCACCCACCCCGAGAGTAATGGAACCTAAGTAATGATCGATTGTTCTACGAGCGTTCAAGAGTGTAGTTTGATTATATTAATTGATATATATTATTTTTATCTACCAGATTCCGAAAGGAAAATAATGAAAACAAGTCCTCTGTT
This sequence comes from Piezodorus guildinii, assembly GCA_023052935.1. Lineage (NCBI taxonomy): Eukaryota > Metazoa > Arthropoda > Insecta > Hemiptera > Pentatomidae > Piezodorus > Piezodorus guildinii. Next base: position 101,276,192 of record CM041292.1, on the reverse strand, counting down.
TTTAAAATAAAGTTTTTGACCAAAAGTCTAATGAACGTTAATAATCCATATTTTCCTACATCCACTTCGTAAGTAATAAACAAAGGTATACTTTAGAAATGATAACGTTATTAGTTCGGCAGATGCGGAAGGCTTAGTGCGTGTTCGCTTGGAATTTCTCAATTAGCAGATTTGGGTGATGTAATGTTATCCGGTAAGAGGTACTAGGATAATGGAGCGGCCGTGAGGGTGAGCCAACCAACCGATCCTTAGCCACTGCCCTACTTCGGCCCAACTGGTTCTGCCTCACGGTAAATCTTCCGCTTGGCAATTCATTACCATTTGTTGATAAACATCGACGCCTTCGGTATACTTCTAGGCGACACTGAACCAACTGGTTGACAAAGATTTTTTTTTTATTAATTCGGTGGCTTTCGTGACTAATTAGCTACATATTTAGTTTGACCTAAATGTTTTTCCATTCATCACTATCTCGTCGTCTACGCACAGAGCTGTTTCCTGATATCAAGTCTCCTCACTTTTTTCCTTCTTATCTCGTAATTAAACCTTTGTACTTCCTTTTTTACATTTCCTATTTGGTGTGGAATTCCAATTGACACATTGCATTCTTAAGAGAGTGACTATTTTCACTTCCACAAACAGTCGATTTTTATAAGAACCTGTTTTCGAAAAATTACAAGAGAATAATAAAATTATGATTTCAATAATGTGACAAATGAAAACAGTGTTAATCGTTAGCTATGATCATAATATCACTATATTTCTTTGTTTTATTTAACATCCCTTTATGCTGCTATGGTTAATCGGATGATGCTACAGTGGGAGTCCTAAATTTAGCCTATCCAGGTTAGATTAGAATAGGGATCTTTAAGGAGTACCTGACATCGCACATGCTCGGGACCACCTTTTAACGTCCTCTCCGAAGGAGGGCATAACTAGGGATTTTTTACTCCAATTAAAAAATTCTAGGGACATCTGCGAGTTCGAACCCGGAACCTTTGGGATAGGAGGCTGGTATGCTAACCACCGTGCTACAGGCAACCCCGTAATATCACTATATATCCATCACTTGAAATAAACACAACCGCCGCTCTTTCTTAAGACTGGACATACTATCAACATATTTTCGTGGTAATATTCGTGATAATTAAAAACACAAGTAAAATCTATAAACACATAAAGTTGAAAATACGTGCTAAATATATAAGTGCAAATGATTATGTTTCATAAACTGAACAATGGCATTAATCTTTGAAGTATATTTGGATTATTCAATATAATTGTATTATTAATAAAAATCGTTGCTCTCTATTATTGAAATATCATTCAAAATGTTGAACGATTATGTTTTAGTAATCATGACGAACATTTTAATGGTAATTATGTCTCACCGAAATTCAGAATAAGATTTAATACATTAAAATTGTTTTTCACCATTATGACTATCTGACCAAACAGGTCTAATTGAAATCTTAAGAAAATTTTAATAATTAAAAAAATAATGCTAAGAATTGTATTAGGTAATTTGTAGATAATTTATTATCAAGGGCTTGCAATGGGTTTTCGTTGGGGGGGAGGCCGGATAGGTTGAAAATCGTCATATATTTAATATTTTTTAAACACCGTCTATATAAATATAAATTTGAACATTGAGTTCTTGCTTGCAAGTGAACAGTCTATAACCACATATTATATTTTAATATCTTCCCATTACTTCAAAGTTCTAAACTCCTCTATTTCTTAACCGATTTCAGTGACTTTTTTTAATGATTATTTGCGGCATATTGATTCTAAACATTTTTTCTTTCTAAACATCTTAAAATTAACATAGTTATAAAGTTTATTTACAGGTAACATTTCTTTTACACACATATATATATATAAATAATCGTGGCGCACTTATTCTACAACTTTTTACTTTTTTTTTCTCTATCTATCCAATAAATGAGTTATGATATTATAAGTAGGAAACGTTTTTTTTTTTTTTTTTTTTTTAATTTTTCGGTTTTGATACTAGAAATCTATACTTTTTTTTTTCATCTCCAAAAAGTAACTGAGTTAAAAAAAATAATCAACCGCCGTTTTAAAACTAACCAGTTGATATCAGTGTGGTGCTGTTCGAATCATCATTGAATGCCCTGTTATTTTTGTGCCAAATTAGAAAAAAAAAAAAAGAGATCTATTATTCTTGGAGAAAAGTCGCTGCCGGCGGATAGACGGATTTATTTTTGGGTTCTAGGCAATTCAAATTTTGAGGGAGAGGGAGCGTAATTGTTTTTTGGTCAATTAAAAAGGTTCATTATTCAAAATAATAAACAAAAAAAAGAATGCTTTTTTTTTTCTAGTAATATTAGAAACTCACTAAAGAGTTTCTTAACTATGTGCATATATGTAATATCTTGCATATTAAAATAGCACATTTTTTTTCGAAATCTTTTTTATTTTCATTGATACACAAAATTGTCATAAGTGGTTGTCAACGTTTTTAGGTTGACTATTGCCTCACTGTGAGTCAACCTTACATGCTGACGCAGCTGTGTCCCATAGAATATTAGTATGCACAGATAAAAAAAAGTCTTGAAAATGGGGAAAAGGCACGGAAACGTTGACTACCACTTATGACAATTTTGTGTATCAATGAAAATAAAAAGATTTGAAAGAAAAAAATGTGCTATTTTAATATGAATAAATAAGTAAATCTTCCTCAAGTAATACGGATAAAGAAAAATATATTATAACTTATTTTTTTCTTTACAAATTAAAGACTTATTTAATGCCTTTACAGCGCTCTAACTCAGCCTCCACTGGCTCACACCAGTGATGCGGCTGAGATAGAGGATTGGATTTCGCTTTTTTCTCCACAAGTGGAGGGAAAATCCCAGTCTGGGGTCCCCTTAGCACTTGTATATAGTTATGATTGTTTGTATGAGTTTTTTTTTTTCCAACTTTTTATTTATCTCAATTATAGATTGTTGTTTTGATTTTTTGATTTATTATTATTTTATTGTATATTGTATGTATATATTATATATATTATATATATATATATATATATATATATATATATATATATACATATACATATATGAATTTATTTATTTTCTATTTGATGTAATTTGACTTTTATTATTATTTTCTGTATATGTATGTGTATCACATCACTATTACTACTGTTCATTTTGTGACAAATTGTAATATATCTCAATAAATAAATATTGAACTCAAAAAAAAAAAAAATAAAATAAAAAATTAATGCCTTAAAGTTATCAAACTTTATAAAGTTGTAAAGCACTTCTTTGGGGCTCTAATTTATGGTTGTTACCTAGATTCGCTTATTGGTTCTGGGTATTACGTGAAAGTTACAGTTTTAAATGAAAACACCTTAAAGTTTGCTGAAGGAGGAAACATTGACTATAAACGGTATAAGTTGTATTGATTTTCATTATGATAATATAGGCAACCGATAAAGAAAACTTATGAAGTGGGCATTTTTTAATTTAATTTTTTTTAGACCTAGTATGGGGACAACTATCTCAATTGATCTTACGAAACGATATAACATTAAACATCATAGTTAGGAATCGAATCTATTCAACTATTTATTAATCTATTAAGGTTGCCCTACATCTAATGTTCATACAAATGCATTCATGAAATTCTTACATACTTTCCTTACATATATCCCGTATTTTGTGGGCCCTTTATCAATTTATGAAACTGTAGTTTTACTATTCATAGTTTTTTCGGGATATGGCCTGTTACCTCACCTCAGCCCTACCTACATCTAGACCCTACCTATGCCCTAGTTTTAGAACCTTGGATTAGCTAGAAAGTTTTCAGAGTTTTTGGGGGTCGATCGCTTCAAGAATTTTAACTTTTTTGAATCCGTTTCGTAAGGAATTAGTAAGTTATAACTGATTCATAATTTGATTTATGTAGAGGAAATTTTGAAAAATAAGTAGCATGTACGTAATGAGGAGGAAAGTAAATTTTAAAATGATGCTAATAAATGAAATATAACTTATTAGTATCAAGTTGTATTTATTGATTTATTAAAAAATATTTTAAGATAGAAGGGTGCATATATATTAAGGAAAGGGTATTTAAAGACTGATTATTTTTTATAAATATATTTCATAAGCTATTAATGCAAATTTTATTTAATAAATAATCTCGTCCAAACGTCTTAGTTACCGCATCTGAATGTGTCTCAACAGTGTTGAGATTGAATATTATTGTAATATGTACCCTCTTTTATTAAGTTATAATACTGTTTTTTTAATTAGCTTAAAATAAGGAGAATACCCCGGATTCCTGACGTCATAAATATGGAAAATCCTCCATATCTGTACTATTCCTTACATCTATGCATCAGTGTTCTTTCAAAGTTTATATTTCACACGCATGTCTATGTAAAACACTATTTTATCTTAAATTGTAAGTAAATTTCTAATAATATCTTTAATGTAAATTCCAATTGAAATATCTATTTAACTACTGCGTATCTATTCATTGTTCAATTAATTCTTTTCTGTATCTCTAATAATAACATCATTTATTAATTATTGTAATGTTCTGTTTCTTTTTTACCGCTGTGAAGCATTAATATGAGAACAATAAATTCTCGAAACGTTGCATAAATAAAAAATTGTATTTGTTGACTGAAACCTAAGACCATTAGAAATTTTTTTATATATATGTATATAATACTATATATATATTAGTACCGTTGGTTGGAATATTGGAAAAAGTATTTAAAAGCAGATTATTTCTTATAAAAAATATTTCAAAAATAAATTGATGTAAATTTTATTTAAGAATTTTGTCTAGACATTTTAGTTACCTTATCTCAAAGTGTCTAATTGACCTTAATGAACCATTAGATACCTAGTTATCAATCTAATTATTTTTTTATTGTAAAAAAAAATAATAATAAGGTTTCGCTAAAAACGATAGTCTATTCTCAAAGAAAAAAATGATAGGAATAGAGAAATGATAATAAAAACGGTGTAAATTCATTTAGAAAATTTGATGTAGCTATTAAAAGAGACAATAGATGAAAAGAGAGAAAAAAATACATTATGGAATATTTAGGAGTAAAATCCAATGTGAAAATAATTTATTTTTTAAGTTGTGAGAATCATAATAAAGTATATGAGGTATGACAATGAGAAAACGACTATTTTAGCTAAACGAAAATCTGATGAAGAAAAGTATGATAACAATAAGTTATACATTCTACAAATAAAGATATGATATTAATTACTGCATAAACTTATCCATAGCTTAAAAATAAAAAATAAAATATAACACGATTCAATATATTTTTAATAATATAAACACATTCCACGTCAGTATAAATAGTATGGAATGTTTTTAGCTGGTTTTAGGTTAGAATGGATATTTGCAACACTGCAAGTAAAATATGACGAGATTGTGGTTGTATATTATGAATAAAGGATAAGTTTGAGGACTTCAGGGGGTAAGATTTCAGGTGATTAGACTTTTAAGTGAGATTAGAATTTTTGAACATAGCTCATTTTTAACTCGATGTCTGAGAGAATGTTTTACTTTCCTCAATACCGTTCCCAAAAGAGGTTGTTTAAATATTTGGTTAATTTGACGTTTTTACGCAAAGGCAGTTGATTTCATAATGCTTCCAAATCCCACACAAAATAGTAGAATAAAGTAAAATATATATATTAAGCAAATTTATGTTTTTATGGTTCGTAGTTGTTAGTTTGCAGATCTGGTAATTAACCTTAATATTATCTTTAACGAATTGAATAGTATGGGTATTAATGTTAAAGGGAACAAAGAATTATTTGTATTAATATCAATATTTTTATTTTAAGGGGTTTCATAAGGTCCTGTTGTATTAAATAATCCCACCCAATAAAATACCGCTTGAATTCTGATGTAACCGCTTCCGTCATCCGGCCTCCTCAGATCTCGCTTTTAAAAAGAGATGTAAATATTTCTTCGATAGGAATCCGTTATTCGTTTCTTAAAATTTAAAATGCGTGCCTCTCTGACCCATTAAAAATAAATAATAACAGTTTCATTAAGTTTCTTATATATATAATTTACGTTTTGATTTAAGGAATAATTGCTGTTTTATTTTAGGTAATTTTTTGACTTAAAGTAATATTGATTTTTTTGACCAATGAGTACAGCTTCAATACTTTAGCTAATTGAGAAAGCAAATAATAGGTTAACGAAATTGATATTTTTTTTTATTCTAAGGGTTACATTAGGTTAAACTCTGACTTCGGATTCCGTCTAAAAATGCACGTCCTATTTTAATTGCCAAAAACGCATTTGACAACTACAGTCCTTATTCAAAGTACATAAAAGCATTTCCCTTCGTATAAAAAAAAAAAATAAAAAAAAATAATAAAGATATGTTTAAAAAATATTAATTTCAATTAAAAAAAATCAAGTAAATTGCCTTGCAATTGCAATTATAAATTAATGAGTGATGTTTGCGCTTTCTATAAAATTTCTAACTTGGATTTAGTTACTATCGGAAATAAACTTCTCAATTATTTATAGTTATATTTTTTAAATGCTAGATTATAATTAAGTCCTTCTCATATATTCATATCCGTATTTTATACGATATGCATATATCGGATCCGAAAAAAAAAAATACGTTAAAAATACTAAAAACGGGAAAAAACAACGTCCCACGTATAATCTTTCTTTTATCGATATCGAGGCGAATCATGTAAGGAATACTATAGGTATACGTGATATTCTTGATATCTCTCAAAAAATGACAGAAGGCTTCGTTGGAGATAGGAATCGTGCCTTTTGTATATGTGTAGGATAAAAAACAATCTCGGAATGTTTTATTCGACAAGATATTTGTTTATTGTTTTTTAAAAAGCATTTATTTATTTTCTATGTGTTAAACAAGTGATAACAATTTTAGTCTGGTTATGTTATAATAATAAAAAGGATTAACTCAGAACTGTAAGTTTGTCAGTGATTAAAAATTAGCTAAAATGATTAAATTAATATTGCAGATCATTAAATATATGTATAATAGATTTGAGTGATTTTTAGTCTTTGAACGTATTTTATTGATTCTTTATTGTATATATATTTTATTGTCATTTTATAAATTTATAGCTTTTTAAATATTCCATGAATGTTGTAATTTATCACATACATATGATTCTTTTCAACAATATGCTTATTTTGCTATACTTGATGTGCTGTCTTAGCCTGATTGGTGATTCGGTGCCCAAAAGTGTAGTTTTGAAAAAGATAGCATGTATCTACGGGGGATCGATACTTCAAAATAAACATTAATAAGAAGAAGGAGTAACACTAAAAAAAAAAAAAAATCCTAGCCCCTGATTAAGTTTTAGTAAAAATAAAATTAAAAAAATAATTTGAAAACATCTAACGAATATTATTACATTGTTATCACTTTATCAATGATCACAAACGCCTTTGACTAAATTCTAACTTGAGTATAAATAAAATTTCAGTAAGATTATCCATAATTGTTTTTTTCTTATATTTGCACTTGTTTTCCAGGCAATGCACCTGACCGTGTTGCACTTAACATAGTTGCCATATACCTCCTACTTATAGAAGTCACTCACCGAGAAGACAGACTGCTAAGATGGCCAAAGCACTCATGTTGTCACATACAGGCGGTCAGTGGTGACTGGGTGGTTATATAGCATTTTCCCTCTCCCCTACAGCTCATTCACCCTCTACTTCCAATTCAGTGTAGGCTCAACTTTTTACGCAAACCAGTTTAAGCAGTCACTTTTTAACAAAAAATGACCCTGTATTGATTCGTCTTACAATTCATTGTTTTAGTTAAAAAGTATTATTATATTTAGAAAGTTATTCAATTGTATCATATCCCTCCCTTAAATGAGGCGCTCGGTCGTAACGCATTGTGTCAGCAATTGTTTGGCTGATGTTTTTCTCAACGTCAGGATTTCTTGCAACTTGTAATTTATAATTTAAATGTTATATATTTGTTGATTAAGTATATTCCATTAGTATTTATAATAGGAATTTTCTTTGTTTTCAGAAACAATTCTTTATTGAGTAATATTACAATCAGTCCAATTTTGGACATTTTTAATAGTGATAAAGTACAACATTCATACTGCATACACACAGTATATACAAAACAATCAATTTTTAAAATAATAATAAAATATACATATATACAAAACAGAATCAATAAGAATATATACAAAAGTCACTCAAACCCATATACTATTATAATACAATTAAAATTATGCATTATAGAAACAACAAAAAACAAACAGACACAAAATAAATCTTATTCAAACGGATTTATTTCCTATTTCGATCATTATTCCATCTACAGAGGAGAAGTTAATTAATTCGTCACTTCTCCGATTCCTCTCTCTGTTTACCTTGCAGAAACATTATTAAGTGAAAATTCTGTTTAAAAAAGTGAAAACCAATACGTAAGTAAATGATACTTTCTCTTCTACTAAATTCTGAAATGAATTACAAGAAAAGTGAATGTATTTTTCACCCGTATCCATTTATACTGGCAGTAACCAACTTTCTTTATGCGTACGAACACTCTATCTGAAGGATATCGCGCCATGTTGATAAAAAATTCTTTTTATGCGTACATTTAAATATCTTAGTAAAAATGTTCAAAATATCCTCCTCACAATTAAACCTTATCGGTTTCTTTATTAGTTCGAAATTTTTGGTCCTAAAACATCAGGCTTTTGTTGGTTTTGTCATAAGGATAATTTTTGTATTGCAAACTAAACAAGACTATATGAGAAAATTTTCGTACTGATATTAAATTAAATATGCTTTTTACATATATACATTGGATGAGATTTATATATATATTATCCAACGTTTCAACCGACATAGCGGTTCTTGGGTTTCCATGCAAGAATAAAGAAACTATTGTCAATCTCATCCTTCATATTCATTTCACTTTCAATATTTAGTATTCGTGTTTTGTTTTTTTCGGCCCAAAATTATTCCCTAAATTATTTTCAGATCGTGTATTAATTTTTCTCCTTTTATATGATATGTAAAATCTTTATAGTCAAAATATTATTAAAGTTAGTAATTACAAAACTTTCCTGTTTTATTCTTTTAGCCACAATTAATTACTTTACTGACAAATATTCAATGGAGATAATTAGATGGGTAATTAAAATCAGGGATGATATTTTAAAAATTTCATGCAAAAAAAATAATGTATGTAGTTTGTGTAATACAAATGAGATAGAAGACCTTTTTCACTTTTTGGCTGCCTGCCCGATACTTTCAGAGCTTATACTCCAGATCGGCTTTCTTCTATAGAATGGTGCTCACAAAGCAATTTAACTATTAGTTAATTATATTTATATACATAAATAACATGCGAATTGTTGATATATCGTTTCTTATTTTATAATTAATTATTTATATTGATAGATTTAAGATTAATTTTGTCAATAAACACAGACCCCATGTACACGGATCAACAGACCATGTAGCGTGTATAAAGTTAGTTATTGTATTTGGTAAATTGTAAATTGTTTATTTTCTATTTGCCGAAATTTTGAAAAATAAAAAGACTTTTATCTATCTATCTATTGTATCTCTGATACAGATTTCCTTCATCTTCAGAGACATAACTTTATATTTACCATTTATACTATATCTCTTTAGATTTTGAGTTGTCCTTTTTTTTTTTTTTTTTTTTTTTTTTTTTTTTTTTTTAATAATCTAAATCACTTTATTTTTACCTGTAAAATAAAAACTATAAAATGGGTTGTATTTCTCAAATATGGAAAATATGGCATGGTTGTGCATGAGGGAGATATGACCCAGTGCATTATCTTGACATTAAGTACATCTGTATCATATTTCTGAAAGCTGTTTATGAAATTTTCATTAATTAAATTTCTCTGTTAGTTGATTTTAATATTTATCATGGCTATATTTACCTCCTTTTTCTTGCTACTAACTATGAAGGTTAATTGTTTCTAATATTAAATAAAAAATATTTAGTTGTTTTTTTAGAGACCATTAATAATATTAAAGACCTGTCAGACTATTTCGAAGAAGACAGAATTGAGCTTACCGTTTAATTATACTCTGACATACAGTAATGGAAAAAAGTATTTGTACCTCATGTTTTTATGAATAAATTAGTTCAAGGAAGCAAAAAACTTTGCTTTCCTTTGCAAAAATGAAAAGTACATTTATTAAAAACTGTAAAAAAAACCTTTTACAAAAAAACAAAAAAAAAACACTTCATAATGAAACAAAATAAATAAACAATAAAAGTGCTTGGAAAAAAGTATCTGCACACTTCCACATTTTCATGTAAAAACTCAATTTTAATAGGTTTAATATTTTGTAAATAGGCCATTTGCGTCAATAATTGCTTGTAGAAGTCTAGGCATCGAATGTACTAGGTATTTAATTAAATATAGATTTATTTGTTCCCATTCTTGAACAAGAAGTTGTTTAAGGGGATATTCTCTAGTGATATGGTGTTTTCTTACATTTTGATAAAGGGTGTGCCATAAATTTTCAATCATATCGTATTTATATTTGGTGACTGAGGAGGAGTGTGGAGCTATCTTGGAACATTAAATATTAACCACTCCTTTGTTCTCCTCGCAGTATGTTTTGGATCGTTGTCCTGCTGGAAATATTACTGATCCTGGATTCCCATTTTTTCGGCACTAACACTCAAATTACAGCGCAATATGTTCGCTTTCAAAATGCCTTCGATGCTCACAAGATTTCTCACGCAATGGTAGAAACACATCCCCAAACCATAACATGCCCTCCACCATACTTTACAGCCATTAAAACATTTTGCTTCTTTAGGGCTTCATTACGATGTCGCCATATCGTCCTTCGAACATCTGAACCAAACAAATTAAATTTGCTTTCGTCAGAAAATACGTAATTTTCCCAAAAGGTTTCTGTACGTACTCCCTAACAAAAGCAAGGTGCTTTTTGTGATTCGTTTCACTCATGTATGGCTTCTTTCTCGTAACTCTAATAACTCAAATTGTTCTGCTAGTAACCTGGACTTCAGACGTTGATTGGACCATGCCAGCCAGCTCACGAGAATCAATAACAGGATTTTTGAGAGTTTGTTTTCTTATTTTCCTCTTCAGCCTGGGAGTTAACTTTTTTGGGCGTCCTTTACGCTCACTATTTCCACGTTCCTCATAACTTTTTATGACGTATCTCACTGTAGAAAAATTCAACACTAAGAAATCGGCAATTTGGCGATATGTTTTCGCTAATTCTTCAGTAAAACAATTTTTTCGCGAGTCGTGGCACACAATTCACTTGTCTTTGGCATGATAATTGTCTATTGACTGAAGGAAACTGATTAAGACTGGGGAATATTGGTAAAAACGATTAGAGATAAATTATAAAACAAACTTATGGACACAGGAGGATTAATGCAGAAGTAAACAGAGCTTGTGAGTCGTAGTAGACCAAATGTGCAAATACTTTTTTCTAAGCACTTTTATTGTTTTAATTTTTTTGTGTTGTCATATTTTTTTAAAAGGTTTTTCTCAGTTTTAAATAAATGTACTTTTCATTTTTGCAAATGAAGGCGAAGTTTTTTGTTTTCTTGAACTCTTTTATTCATAAAAACATGAGGTACAAATACTTTTTTCCATTAGTGTATATTAGAGTATAATTAAACGGTAAGCTCAATTTTATCTTCTTCGAAATAGTCTGACAGGTCTTAAATATTACTAATGGTCTCTAAAAAACAACTAAATCTTAGTGTCATTTTTTATAATATGGTAAAAAATCGATGATTCAATGTGGCTGATTCCGGCCCGTCGATTTTGTGAAAAAGTTGCGGTAACATCCTTGGGATATATATGTCTGAAATATGTAATTTCGGTTCCGTACAAACATGGACATAAATGAAACACACAAACGCTAAAAAAAGTTGTGGATTAAACAGGTAAACATGCATTTTTCCTTGTTTTTCTCAGGAAAAGGATTAAACAATTTATGTTCGAAACCAGGATGGTGGAGATGTATAAGGAAATGAATAAAATGATTCAAATTAGTATGGATACTATTTTTGGCTTTAAGTCACACTTCGAACTTATATTTATTTTTTATTTATTTATTTAACGTCACTTTATGCTACTATGGCTAATCGGACGATGCTACAGTGGGAGTCCTAAATTTTGCCTATCCAGGTTTTATTAGGATAGGGATCTTTAACGAGTACCTGACATCACACAGGCTCGGGACCACCTTTTAACGTCCCCTCCGAAGGACGGCGTAACTAAGGATTTTTTACTCCCATTAAAAAATCCTAGGACCACCTACTGGTTTGAACCCGTGACCTTTGGCAAGGGAGGCTGTTACGCTAGCCACCCAGCTACATGTGATCCCTTCGAACTTATAAAATAGTTTTTAGCTAAACTTTAATGAAAAAGAACATACAGAGACCATATCATGCGACTTGTTTATTTCGACTCAAGAAACCTTTCCATTGTGTACTCGAACGAGGGAATTTTCACGATCGCAATTATGTATTTTACTGTATACATATTTCATATATTTTTTTTGTGAAAAAAAAAATCATGAGTCTCTTTTATTTCATGTCATGTTTTGGATATAACCATGTTAAAGTATTACTTTGTAATTTTAGTATTCTGGCTACATGATGTTATGCAATATTGCTATATTAACTTGATAGAATATTGATTGAATTGTGTGTTGGCAGCCAATTATTATTAATATCCAACAATTGAGACGTTGATTTCCAAAAGGTACTATATCCATTCTGGGGAATTTTACAGGAAGCGCGAAAATATCTCATTACTATATTATTAAACCAGCTAATTTGATTCTTTTCGCATTAAAATCTAGAATTATTTCTTTACTATATTAATAAAACCATATTAAAGTTATGAAATGAAATGTTCTGTTATGATTTAGAATGAAACTAAATGTGTAATAAGTATCTTAAGAAATTAATAGCATTTCTAAATCACGTTATTAAAGGACATGAGTGTTCATTAGATACAATCAAATTTAAGATTTAGATAAAACTAAATGAGGAGAATATAAATAGGTAAAAAAATCAATTTCGTAAAAAATGTTCTTTAGTACCTTTTGGAAAGCAACGTTTCAATTATTAACAAATATTAACAATATATAAGTTAATATTAATAGCAATAGAACTTGAGTTTATTTCATTTTTGCCAAAATTGGTATTTGGTTCGAAAATATTTGGATAAGCCACAGGTGTGATAAGTCAAGTGCCTTAATTCCATCAAGGTCTAGTTAGTTAATTCCAATTAAAAATAATTGGATATCAAACCCCACTAAGATCTACATCATAGAAATAAAAAGACAACGTTATTAGCCCAATATTGAAGTAAAATAAAGGTTCATATATTATTTTTATCAGAAGATATTATTTTAATGAGTTCATTGTTCAAAAGAAGATAACCGGGTGTAAGCCAAGGTCAAATAGCATGATGTAAGTTTGATTTTCAATTAAAAGTAAGAATAATAAATACCAAAACTTTTAAGAGAGCAAGATGTAGGGAATATCATGAATGAATGAAAATCATTTTTATTCTGAGACATTTTTTTTCTTATAAATAATGAATAATGAAAATAAAAGGTCCAGTTTGTCTTATATCATTTAGATAGATAATTACATAGTAAGCTAACAACTATGAAATATATAAAATTGAAATAAGTAAAAGATGCAAATAAAACAGGCTCTAGGATTTTTTAAATGGGAGTGAAACAGCCTTAGTTATGCCGTCCTTCGGAGGGGACATTCAAAGATGGTCCCAAGCCTGTGCCTTGTCAGGTACTCGTTAAAGATTATCCTAATTAAACCTAGATCGGCAAAATTTAGGACTCCCTCTGTAGCAATAAAATAGGTGAAAACTTAATGTATTTAGTTGCGTTGCACGTACTTAAGTACATGTGTGCGGAAGATTGATCGTATCAGAAATAACGGGTGCTGACTGAAAGATGATGCTTGACATAGAGCGAAGGGTGGTGAGTTCCAAAGTATGGTAGAACGGATCGTGAAGGACTTTTCAAAGGATTCATTTCTGTGAGAGGCTATATATAAGTTGGTAGCTTGATTGAGCAAATTGATTTAGTATTTAGGGTAAGTACAAAAGAGCGAGGAATGAGAAGGTCAAATATATAGGAAGGCTTTTGACTAGCGAAGATTGGAATAAGAATATAATTAGAATTCATTTTCTTCGGGAATCAGGATAAAGCTACCCTTGAACAGAAACTAGTAAGAAATATGTGCTCGTCTGGGAAGGTCGTAAATAAAACCACATCTCATTTTTCCCAGATTGTCCTCCGTATACATGACTAGATATCCATAATCAAAGTCGGAGAGTAGGAGAGAAAAATAGTTGTAAATATATAAATAAAAAATTTAAATTATTGGACCAATTTAAAGAACATCATATATGCGATTTGAAATGTAATGATTTATTTTCTTGTGTTGCCTTTTTTCTATAGATATGTTCATATTATTGTAAAAAGGGTTGTTGCCCGTATGAATAATGTTGTAATAGATCTACTTCCTTGTATTATATTAATTAAAGCATCCGACTCCGATTTAGTTTATGCAGAAGGCATATGTACATTTTATTTTACGTTATATGCAGTATCGTCTAAAGGCTAATTAAAAAATGATAAAAAATATCTTAAAAGCTATTACGTTCATTGTAAAATATGCAAACATTTGAAAACGAAAATTGATTAATTACATTAGTAGTAAAAAGAAGATAAATTAACCGGAAGGGCTGTGGTACTTAGAGGGCATCTTAAAATATCCTTTTTTTAGAATACTGTTACGGGCTACGGGGTGTGAGAAATGATCTACTCCAGTTTACAAATTACAAATATTTATTAAATACAGAATGTACAAATACAAAGGGATTACTAACCACTATAGTTACAATAATAATTGAATTACTACCTTAACTACGTAACAGTATACATATAAAATGAGGTATTCCTAACAAATAAACTACTTACGTAAATGTATACAATCGGCTAGACTTATTCTAAAACTTACAACTATAAATTTTATATAAACTACAGTCTTCTAATTTCCCACCAACCGGTTATCACAGTACTGACACACAGTTTCACTACACTGTCACACTGTCACGAACTGTTCAGTGATACATCACAGATGCTTGTTGAGCCGGATTAAGACTGACTGACCCAGGCGTAGTGGACCGGTATTTGTACCACCACCGAATATTCCAGACATGGCAGGTAGAGGCCGGGTTGTTCGAGGCACTTCGAGGACCGTCCAGGTCAAGAAGCCTCTAGCCGAATCCGGACCATTCTAGGCGTGGTATACCTGTCATTGTCTTGACCGTAGCACTACCCCCTCCTTAGATGTGCTCTGCCCCAGAGCACAGATCGCAGAAGCTGAGCGGTGCTGATCTTCCTCCGATGTAAGTGTTTTGTCTTTCCAGGGGCTGAACGTGCATACCAATATGTTGACTCCAGAGTTGGCGAACGTCTCTTCTACAATGTTCCTGATAATCCTCCACTCCAGGCCATCGTATCCACAACCCACCTTCGGGATGGCGAGCTTCGTGACACGCAGTTCCAGAAGCTTTCTCCGCAGGTCGTCAAGACTCCGGCGCAGCGTGTCGTATGTCGGCTTCTGCTCTTATGAACTCCTGGTAACCAAATAAAACAGGTGCCGGCCTTCGTGCGCTTGATGGAGAGTCTTCCCAACTCTTGGTCCCTGGCGTTCTAGCTCCTCAATTCCAGCGAACTTCTTCCTGAAGACCGTCGCAATCCCCCGAGAATTCCTCAGATCTTCGGCGAAGCAATGGATGAGCGCATAGTCTACTGGTAACGAGAATATGTCTCTGTAGACTGTCTGCGTTACCCTGCGGGAGTCTGGCGCCTTAGGATGTGGAATGAGGTCCTTGTCGGTGAGGTTCCTGACTTGCTGGTTCTCTGTAGGACCATGGTTTCCCTTGTATGGGGTCAATCTGTTGAAATGGACTATCTTGGGTTTCCCTTTGGGCTGCTTCCTGATCCTATATATGACATCATTGATCCTCTTGATGACCTCATACGGTCCGTCCCAGGAGTTCTGAAGTTTCGGAGAGTAGCCTTGCCTTCTTCGAGGATCGTGTAGCCAGACCAATTCTCCAGGTTGGAAGCCACCTTTCTCTGCCTTGATGTCGTAACGCTCCTTCATTCTGTCACTTGCCCCCTGGATGCTTGTGCGAACCTTCTCGTGAATAGTGTTCATCCGCTTCCGTAGGTTCGTGACGTAGTCTTCTCCGACGACTTTCTCAGTAGTCCGTTAGTTAGTTAGTGGTCCGTTCTTAGTAGAAATCTTCTTCCGTACAGATATTTATGAAAGTGTTCTATAGACTTAACTACCGCCAGAAGCTCTTTCCTTGTGACACAGTAGTTGCGTTCTGGAGCTGAGAGTGCTTTGCTGAAGTATCCAATAACCTTTTCTTCTCCGTCTTGGAGCTGGGAAAGGACGCTTCCAATAGCAGTGTTGCTGGCATCTGTGTCAAGTATGAACTTGCCCACGGGACATGGATAGCTTAGAATAGGCGCAATACTCAATTTCTTCTTTAACTCCTCAAATGAGGCCTGACACTCGCGATCCCAAAGGAAAGTCCGTTTTTCCTCAGTAAGCCTGGTAAGAGGTTTTGCGATGTTGGCGAATCCTTTCACGTACCTCCTGTAGTAGGTGCAGAGCCCGAGGAAACTTCTCACGTGGTGCTTATCTCGAGGTGCTGGCCAATTGGTGATCGCTGTAATCTTCTCTGGGTCAACAGCAACTCCGTTGTCTGATACAACATGCCCCAGGTAGTTGACTTGCCTTCGGAAGAGATTGCACTTCTTCGGGTTCAGTTTTAGATTAGCTGCACGCAGCCGTTCGAAGACCCGCTCCAGATTCTCCAGATGGTGAGTGAAGGATTTTCCCAGTACAATGATGTCGTCCAAGTAAACCAGGCATATCTCCCAAGAGAGGCCTCTTAAGACGCTTTCCATCAGCCTCTCAAACGTTGCAGGAGCATTGCAAAGCCCGAATGGCATTACCGTAAATTGCCAGAGGCCAGTGCCGATCGAAAATGCCGTCTTCTCCTTACCTTCCGGCGCCAATCCAACCTGCCAATATCCACTGCGGAGATCCAAGGTAGAAAATAGTTTGCAACCCTCTAGTGTGTCCAGCGTGTCGTCAATCCTTGGAAGTGGATAACTGTCCTTCTTCGTGGCGTTGTTCAGAAGACGGTAATCTACACAGAATCTTGTCGTGCCATCTTTCTTTTTTACCAGTACAACAGGAGACATCCATGGGCTACTCGAGAGCTCGATGACACCATCATTTACCATATCCTTAATAATCTCCTCGGCATCCTTTCGTTTAGCCAGCGGCAGGCTCCTTGGGATCTGTCGGATGGGCTTTGTATCCCCGGTGTCAATTTTGTGCTGGACGATGTTCGTTCTACCCCGTGGTCCTGAGCTGCTCTCGAAAATGTCCTGCCATCGGGGAATCAATCCCTTTACCATTTCGCTCTTTTCAGGCGAAAGTTCTCTGCATGATTCCTCCACGAATCCTTTTAATTCTTCGAGCAGTCCTCGTTGCTCGGTGGGGTTGCGTTGTAGCTGTCGGACTACTAAGGTAGCGGCCGTACATTCTCCGACTGGTGTTCCTCTCTTTAGTGTCACCGGGAAACTGATGAGGTTCATCAGTTGAATTGGTGTGGTAGGTCCAACCTTGATGAGAGCCCTCGCAACCAAAACGCCGCGTCCAACCTCCTGTTCTTCGTACCTTCCAGGTTCCAGAAGGAGACATTCACCGTCTGGTAGTTGCCCATCGGATCGTTCCCTGTGCCAGGATTTGACTCCGTGCAAGTAACGTTGTGTCTTCTAGTAAGAGCACTCGTGCGTAGATGTCCTTTCCTTGCCGAAGGATGACCTCTTCGTCTCCTAGCGTCATCACACCTTTCGACATGTCTAGCTTGATCCCGTATTCAATCATTTAAACATAGTACTTTCGAACATAGCAAATATAACCCTAAAAAATCTGGTGCGGGCAACAAATGACTTTCACTTACCTCCATTTTTAAAATCAATGAAAGAATTTTCAAATACAGTTTAGGGATAAAAATTTATATAGAAACATGTGTTTTATTAAAAAATCTATTATATTATTATCTAAAATAATCAGATTTATTGGCCTTTCATCACTCTTTATTAACTTTTACAAATTTGTTCATTAGATAATATTTATTCTAATAGCTTTAGCTTTCCAACGGTATATGTATATTACTTTATATAGAAACATGTGTTTTATTAAAAAATCTATTATATTATTATCTAAAATAATCAGATTTATTGGCCTTTCATCACTTTTTATTAACTTTTACAAATTTGTACATTAGATAATATTTATTCTAATAGCTTTAGCTTTCCAACGGTATATTATACATGTATGTTACTGTTGCTATGTTCAAAAACAAAAAAGTGCATTAAAAAAATATTTTTTTCAGTTTCCTCCTTTAGTTAGATATTGAATTCGTTCAACTAATATATTTATGTGTTTTTCATTGGTGGTAACAAGATAATATATTTAATTTTACAAAATCTACAAAATTAAAGGTACTTTACAGGAAAAAAAATGTAAAATATCGGCATTTAAGCCCTGTCAGACCATTTTAATCAGAATGAAAACTACATGATTTAATACATTTTTTAGATACTTATACATCGATATAGCGAGTTTAATCAAAATCGTTTTTAAGAAAATCTAAAAAAGGTGCAAAATGCATGTTATAAAGTGGATCTTCTGGAAAGCTCATTTTGATGAAAAATGTTTTGTCACGTCTCGGGCGTATAGTTGTCTTAAATATGAAATTTCAGTTTCATAGGACTTACCGTTTCCGCCAGTGGAGTTACCACACACACACACACACACACCACCTTTTTGCGGGACTTGGTTATTTGGACTCTGGGGATCCTAAACCGTTGAAAACTGAAATTAAAAAATTTTCACGATCGCAATACTTCTCCTTACTATATATATAGTGAGAATATCTTCTCAATAGTATCTTAATTTTTTTGACTGATTCATTGTTTAAATATAGGTATAAGTGCTCTTCATTTAAGGAAAAGAAATGAACTTTGCAGTTTTAAATTTTCTTGAATTACATCACCACTAATGTTTCACAGTTATTGAGTTATAGCAAACTATATTGCATAGAAATATCATTTAATAAACCAGTGGCAAATATTTAATTATAAAGAAAAACTTTCAAAACTCATTGTAATAATAGAGTTCTCACTTGGTTAATGGCGATTAATTGCTTTAGAAATAAAACATTTCATAAATATACAAATTAAAGTTGCTTATTTAATTTTGGTTGATTTGAAAAATAATAAAGTTTATTATGATGCCCTAAAAATACGATTCTAGTTTTTCCTATATTTTTTTTTCCTGCAATTGCAAAAAATATACAGAGCTTCTCTTTTCAATGTATTCAAAACAAGAATATTTTAGTCCAAAATTGTATTTGTAGCTAGGATACGTATTATTTATGGAAATTTTAGACATGGATAATTCCCGTTCATAACTATGTGACCCTGTTGTTTTGGTCTTGCGGTTGGTAAATGGCAGGCAATTATGCAAACATTTCTGTTCAGTGTAAATAAACATGACTATAGTGTCCACTGCTTTCTGGGCGGAAGGGACTGTTTTCTTGGTCTGCAGGTGATTATAATCTGTAATATTGTATAGATTATTAATTTTTGATATGCCATTTTTTCGTTATAGATATTACTCATTAAATTTCGAATCGTGAAATTAAATTTAATGATATTATCTGGGAATCAGAATATATTTTTCAGTTTAATATTTCTACAATAAATCACTTTAATTAAATCCTTTTGTATGTAGAAAGCTTTATTCTGATCAGGTAATTAATTAGACCTATTTTTCTAGAAATAGAAACAAAACAATTTTTCTTAAAACACATATTTGTGATTAAAAAAAAAAAAATCATCCTTAGAAACTATTAGAATTTTGAATTTTCATTTCGAGCCTTCACGTATATGCCCGTATAGCTTAATAAGAATATCTATTGAAAACAGAAAACACAGTATATCCAAGAATTGTATGCAGACATTAGAAACAGAATACTGGAAGCATCAACTGTGGCTAAATTAAAATTATACAAACCCAAGGATTATCGCTTAAAATTGTCCGAGGCTACATTACAACTGACGTAAAAAAGAAAAATATCGATTTTAAACTCACCTAATTCCAATAACTCCCACCTAAATAAACTAATCAGTCACCATATCAAACGGGACTTAAGATTATTCAAAGAGCAAAGAATAGTTGATATACTTATTTATAGTAAATCAATAAAAATAATTAAAATGAACTAAACGAGGGACAATTCTGGCTAACAAATTAAGAAAGGAGTTATGGAAAGCAACAGGTAAGAGATCACAGATTCGGTTTCAGATTTCTTTCAAGAATTGTACTCTTCAGGTAATACCTTACCAAAATAAAAACGAAGAAAGATGAAACAAATCATATGGTTATTACGCATAATGGAAACTGAAGTAGAAGCAGCAATATATTCCTTAAATATAAATATACCATATATTTCTTTAAAATAAAATACCATCAATTAGAAGTGATAAAAGGATTCTCTAATATATTCAAGAGGTAATTAACAATATTAATTGAAATTTTTCTTCTCGAATAAATGTGTAACATCCACGCTATGTACAAAAAATCTGGTGCGGGCAACACACGACTTTCACTTACCTCCATTTTAAAAATAAATGGAAGAATTTTCAAATACAGTTAGAGATAAAAATAAGTGAAAATAATACGTAAAACTATTAAAAAATTATTAAATTGAATTTATATAGATACATGTTTTCTATTAAAAAATCGATTATATTATTATCTAAAATAAATCACTTAGTTTTATCGGCTTTTCATCACTCTCTATTAACTTTTAAAAGCTTGTGTATGAGATGATAATTTTTCTAAAATCTTTAGCTTTCCAACGGTATATCATACATGTATATTACTGCTCTTATGTTCAAAAACGAAAAATTGCATTAAAAAAAATACTTTTTCTGTTTTCTCCTTTAGTTGGGTATCGAATTTATTCAATTTATATATTTACTAGTTTTTAATCAGCGTTAACAAGATAATCTAGTTATTATTATTGAATCTACAAAATTAAAGGTACTTTAGGGGAAGAAAATTTAAAATATCGGCATTTAAGCCCTGTCAGACCATTTTTATCTAAGTAAAACCTACATGATATTAAATCCCATTAAATTTTACATTGATATAGCGAGTTTAATCAAAATCGTCGGAACCGTTTTTGAGAAACTCGAAAAAAGGTGCAAAATGCATGGTATAAAGTGCCTCTTCTGGTAAGCTCATTTTGATGAAAAAAGTTTTGTCACGTCTCGGGTGTATAGTTGTCTTAAATATGAAATTTCAGTTTCATAAGACTTACCGTTTCCACCCGGGAGTTACCACACACACACACACACACACACAGACACACACACACACACAGACCTTTTTGCGGGACTTGGTTATTTGGACTCAGGGGACCCTAAAACATGTATTTCCGTTGAAAACTGGAATTCGAAAATTTTCACGATCGCAATACTACCCCTTACTATATATAGTAAGGGAAAGTATTGCGATCGTGAAAATTTTTTAATTTCAGTTTTCAACGGTTTAGGATCCCCAGAGTCCAAATAACCAAGTCCCGCAAAAAGGTCTGTGTGTGTGTGTGTGTGTGGTAACTCCTGGGCGGAAACGGTAAGTCCTATGAAACTGAAATTTCATATTTGAGACAACTATACGCCCGAGACGTGACAAAACATTTTTCATCAAAATGAAACTTACCAGAAGAGGCACTTTATAACATGCATTTTGCACCTTTTATCGATTTTCTCGAAAACGGTTTCGACGATTTCGATTAAACTCGCTATATCGATGTAAAATTTAATGGGCTTTAATATCATGTAGATTTTATGCTAATTAAAATGGTCTGACAGGGCTTCAATGCCGATATTTTAAATTTGATCCCCCTAAAGTACCTTTAATTTTGCAGATTCAATAAAAATAACTATATTATCTTGTTAACGCCAATGAAAAACAGGTAGATATATAAATTGAATAAATTCGATACCCAACTAAAGGAGAAAACAAAAAAAAAATTTTTTTAATGCAATTTTTCGTTTTTGAACATAAGAGCAGTAATATACATGTATGATATACCGGTGAAAAGCTAAAGATTTTAGAAAAAATATTATGTCATACACAAGCTTTTAAAAGTTAATAGAGAGTGATGAAATGAACATAAAACTAACTGATTATTTTAGATAATAATATAATAGATTTTTTAATGAAACACATGTTTCTATGGAAATTCAATTTAATTAATTCCTTAATAGTTTCACGTATTTTTATCTCTAACTGTTTTTGAAAATTTTTTCATTGATTTTAAAAATTGAGGTAAGTGGAAGTCGTGTGTTGCCCGCACCAGATTTTTTTTTTAATAATCCAATATATTGATTGAATTTTCTCATGGTTTCATAGTACTAAACTAATTTGTAATATATAACTGAAACCTAACCAACACGTTCTGAACGATCTGTGCTGTCAATTTTAGCCTGAAACATGGTTTCTTCATCTTGAACGCAATCCTTATATAACTATGCAAGCCTTCCACGGCCTGCTCGGTACTGCTTTCTTCTTCTAGGTCAAGAGTAATCAACGCTCCAATTTAATACTAGTGTAAGGTCGGGTTAAGAGTATAACTGAATTTTCGTTTTAAATATAATACGTCTAGACGACGATTCTTTGATATTACAAGTTAACTTTTTAATTTTTCCAAATTACGAGTTATTCAGAATCTTATTGATATTAGCGGATTTTATTATAGTTGTTGATTCTGTTTGGCAGATAGGTTAGATTTTTATATAGGTTGTCTCAAAAGTATCTCGCCATATCATGAGAGTAGATGATAGACCTCAAGAGGAATAAAAAAAGTTCATATGACCCACCGTCCGATTCTCAACGGTTAGGTAGGAAAATTGAATTTTGTGTTTTTTCTATTATCCATGGTTTTCATAAGAAAAAACTCAAATATATCTTCTCGATATGCACACATAGAAAAAAAAGTGGTACCAAATGAAAAAAAGGGGAAATTTCTCTGAAAGTTGAGATGTTAAACCCTCGAAACAAGATGTGTACAACTTTGTGTTAAGTGTACAACAGAGTCAGGCCGAGAATTAAATTTTATATATTTCAAAATCTATTTGAACATTTTAAGGAGCTATTACTCTTCTACCGTTAGATTTTTAAGGTTTCCAGATTTCATAAAAACTTCTTCATTGAATTAGCTATGAAATGGCACAAAACAAACCTACCTTCAATGGCCAATCAAGGATGCGATAATTTAAAAAAAAAAGGATGTATCTCGTAAATGTCTAGTTATGATATGGAAGCCGACCCATGACCTTAGAGAATCTACAAAATTGATATGACCCATAGTCTGATTCTCAACGGTTAGAGAGGAAAATCAAATTTTGAGATTTTTGTTGTTATCCATGGTTTTCATTGAACAGCAAAAATCCCTAGACGGCTAGTATCGGCTCCCACAGTATGACTAGACATTTACGAGACACCTTGTATACGTATATTATCCATTTTAAAATATCTGTGTTATATTCAAATTCTGTCTACCCATTCATTAATAATTAACTCGACAATTTAAGTACATATAGTATTATATAAATATCATACAAATAGTTTAATCTTATTAAGCAACCGATATTTTTTTAATTTACTTAGGTGTAATGATTGTTCGTATGCCACGACAAAACTAAAGCAATCTCTCAATAAGAAGTTAACAGTTATAATTTCAATTTTCCATAGTAAATATTTTTAAAATAATCAACAATGAAATATTTTATAACCAAATATTACCTGTAAAACAATGTAAAAACACTGTAAATTAAATAAAATATGAAGACATTTATTCAATCTCAATCTCAATAATATTGGATAGACAGTTTTATGGAATTAGTGGATCTGTGTATCTTGGCATTCAAGGGAACTCGCACAACATTATGCGGCATAGAATCAATAGAAGGTTAATGGCGGCAATTAGGTTCTATTTTGGTTTGCAAAAGGAAAATTCTATCTAGGGCCGCGAAATAACGTCGATACAATACCGTCATCCGAACGCATGGCCCCTCACCAAGTTCTTGAAACAAATGCCACTTATAACCATTATTAGAAGAAAAAAAAAATTATAAAACAAGTATTTTGAAGTACAGGTAGACCAAGATTGGGATGGATTAATTGTGTTGATGGTGATGTACAGTTGCTAGAAATACCGACGGCTGATGTGCCATTAGGCCCTTGTGTATAGTAGACAATTTTAAAAATTTAGTTTTTTTTTTTTTTTTTTTATAGAGTTTTTAAATAATAGGGGTACTCACTACGTTTGCTATAGCATGCTATCTGTGCTATTGTGCTAAACCCATCAAATTTATACAGGAAATAACTGTAGAAACTCGACGGGTTTAGCAAAATAACACAAATAGCATGCTATAGCAAACGTAGTGAGTACCCCTATTGTATTAAAGCCTCTTTCCTTTAAATTTTTTGTTCTAACGTTTTTCTTTTTTTTTTACTGAAGGTGATGGTTTTTTAAGTTCCTAAGATGGTAATAAATATTTACTTTACCAATTTGACAAAGCCAGTTGCTTTCCTAGCTTACGCTTATAAGCCCTGAAGAAGACTCGCAACGTTGGTTAAATAAATAGTTTTGACACTATTGTCTAGCTATATTGACCGCTACCCGAACCATCACATCAATCACACAGCTAACTATTTAGTATTAAATTTCTTTCTTTTTTTTTTTTTTTAATACTATAGGTGTTTAATTAATCGGGAGATCTACAACATCTTTAAAGATGCCGACATCGTGTAGGTCATATAGCTAGGACGACTCCAATGGGACGGCCATGTGGCTCGAATGACTGTTCTGAGATCTCAAGGAAGATAATTACAGAAGAGGTTCACCAGCAAGGAGATTAAGGGCGACCCAAAACAAGATGGCTGGATGGTGTAGAGGCGGATGCAAGGGGCCTGCTCAACATCAGGAACTGGATTGCTGCAGCACAAGACAGAGCCGTCTGGCGGAGGCTGCTCGGGGAGGCCTGGACTCGGTAACGGGTTGTTGCTTGTTGTTGTATAGGTGGCTAATTACTATTCGGATACTATTGTAAGACCACAGAATATAGCCTTTAGTCTCTCAAACAGTTGGAAATATTAAGGAGATTTTTGTATCTTTGCTCATCTCACACTAATAGAAGTCTTTAATGTTATGTCGTTCCGTCCTGATATATCTGTGATTGGTTCTTTATTTATGATATTTTCCAATATAAGCTGAAAACGGACTAATCTTTTTAAATATCGATGTTTAAATTATTGATAATATACAAAATGTTCAGTTCACAAGAAATAGCAAAAAAAAAGGTTTATGAATCTGGGGATCTCAAGGACGAGCGATTATTCGTGAAAATAGAGTGATTCAAATGAGAGCCTATCTCAGTAATAATAGAAGGAAGAGGATAAATCAGCCCTCAGTTGACGGATAGAATACCAAGACCGAAGCAAATTTTTGAAAACTTAAATAATCCGAAATATAACAAAGGCAGAGGAAAATACGGAATGCCCCGGGAGATAAAAATAGATTAGGGGGGTGGATTCGATTCTAAATAGGGCATATAAAGTATTTTTGAATTGAGTATGATCGGGGTGTTGAAAGGTTATATTAACACGTTCACTCCGGGGCGAATATCTACGTTTTTCCGCGTGGGGCCGGACTGTGTTAGTTACTTATTGCATATTGCCTTCGTGGGGCGGGGCGACACTGTTGCAAGTTCCAACGTGCTTAATGCGAGATCACAACAGTTCCAGGCTTCGACCGCGCTAAATGCGAGATAGTAATAGTTTTAACATACACATAGTTTTAACATAACTTGAAGGAGTAATTATGGAATTATAAAAATAAAAGATTCTTATATTATTAAAATTATACTTATATTATTATTATATATAATACTATTATACCATATTAAAGGAATAAAAATATGAAATAAAATCACACACAGCTAAATAAAATTCTTAAAGAAGAGTAATCAAGTGAAATTAACCGATAAGGGTCCTTTGAGGGGGATGTTGAAAGTTATAAAATATTTAATAAATAAAAGCTTATTCTTGTTAATTCCTACAACATATAATGTTGAGAAAAAATAAAATAAACTTATTTTCTAAAAACAAGTGACTCATCTGTGATGCACGTCCCCCCATGGGATAGTTAAGAGTGACCCACCGGTGGGTCATCCCACCCCACGGATCAGACAAGTGTGACACACCAGTCGGTCACCCCGTCTCACGGAACAGTTAAGTGTGACCCACCGGTGGGTCACCCCGGCGTGAACGTGTTAAAAAGGTCAAGATTGAAAATTATATCAATAACCTATGATCCTATCAGTTATAATCAATATCAATCAAAATTAGGAAGTGATTGGTATTGATTTCATCTGCAATTATTACATTTTAAATGAAACTGTGGTAAGGCATAGGGATTCAAATTTATGACCAAATGAGAAAAAAGTGGGAGCAGTAAATAATAATATAGAACAGGTTAAATGTACTTGGGCGGGTGGCTGAGTAGGTTAGTACGCGTTGCCTAGCAACCACAGAGGATAATTACGAGTTCGAGTCTCAGTGCTGGGGGCTTTTATCATAGCATTTATCTCCCGCCCTCACCCCTTGGACCGAGAAACCCTGTATAGACTTTAAAGGAGAGGTAGGGAAGAACAAAAAAAAAAAAAGAAAAGAAAAAAGATAGTAAAATGTAATGGAGAAAACTTATATTTAAGGTGTTCTCATTAATTTTTCTAAGATGATTGATGTAGTTGATTTGTCTGTCTTGGAACAATCTTACAGAGTCTCTTACCGCGAATATATTCAGTGCGTTATTATAGGCATACTTTAATAGGCGTTTAAATTTCGGCTGTACTTTCTCTATTTCGTCAAAATCTGTAGGCCTTTCAAAACTACAAAAACTCGTCCGACCGCCTTTAAAATAGGCTTTCGTTTTTTTTTTTCCTGGTATTGATTTCAATGATATTACCTCTAAGCATACTTTTTTATATAGCCTATTTAAAATCCGGCAAAGATTTTTTATTTTACGAGCAATCCTGATTTAACATTCCGAAACCAGTTAAAATATTAACTTGATGGTGTTCTAAGGACAATATGTTGTCTTCATTTGTACATCCTCCTTAAGTGGGAAAAGCCTATGGTCTGGGCTAGTGACCTCCGGATCCCAGGTTCGATCTCGGGCAAGGCAGGATAATTATTTTTCTGTTATATATGAGTTTGATCGAAACTTTCCTCGAGCCCTTCCACTCTCTATAAACTTGGAATTTCAAATTGTACAAGAATCTGGCGGTTGGGCTTGATTACGGCTAAATCACTTCGCTGCACAGCCGTAGGCTTAGAAATAGCGAGGAGCCTTAATAAGTTCTTTTGAAACTTTCATCAAGTTGTAGCAGTATCAGTTTATTATTAAAAACTGTTGATCTCATCTTAATGACAGAAATTGGAGTTAATATTCACTTGGCGTTCAATGCCATGTGAAAACTTAAATATGTTTTTTTTTTTTTTTTATTCTTTATTCTCTTTATGGTGCTATGGCTAATTAGACGATGCTACAGAGGGAATCCTTAATTTTTGCCTATCTATTTTTAATTATGATAGGGATTCATTACCTGACATTGCACGGGATCACCATTTTATCTCCTATAAAAATCCTGAGACTATCTGCCTGGTTTGCACCCGAGACGTTGGGAATAGAAAGCTGTTATCCTATCCGTTAAACCACAGGTGATCCCAAAATATGTTTTTTGGTTTTAATTGAAATTTAAAAAAACAAAATACGTTTAAGACTACGGGGAAGGACAATTTATATTTTTGAAGGAAACAGGTTATGTTTAATATCTGATAATTTTATAAATATATGTTTATATATAATCACTATGTCTTATTCTTGGACTAACGGAAAAAATGTGTTTTTTGATCCAACTTTCTGATGTTTCTAGCATTGATTTCAAATCTGTCATGTTTATCTTCCCAATATAGTAGTTAAATTATGATGTACTGAATTTATGGGCATTTATCGTTTAAGAACCGACTGAATTACTTTAAACTGCATTTAAAAAAATAAATAATGAAGGCACAGAGGAAAAAAGTCTGGATCAAAAAGAGAAAAAAGTAATAAGGTAAGGTTGGGAGCAGAAATGGAAAAATACATCCTAATAAGCCGAAGACCAGGTTAGATAAATGGATTATTAACAGCTGCAAGTCAAGAATGATATAAGATTGCGTAGACTACGCATTGGTTATTGCGTGTCCCAAGCCATCAATAAGGTTAACCGCATAATTCAAGGATTATTATCTTGGAGGAAAATTTAATTTAGTATCGATGAGGAATGAGCTAGTTCAATACTCTTATTCAGGTGTGCCTCAAAATTATACAACACAATCAACTTGTTATATACCGCCAACAATTTTCAACAGTTAATATCGAATGAGAATAAAATAAGAAGATAGAGAATACAATTATAAAAGTTTTCCTGTTACTTAGTGAAGATGGAATCATTTTAATTGTACGAAGTGTCAAATAGGTGTTTATTAATTTGAACTGAGGAAGCAAGTTATTATGTAACCGTTATCGAGTTGAGACGAGCGGAATTCATGGTCTCTCCACCGCGAAGTAAAACCAGTTTATTTTTTTTTTTTTTTTAAACCTATTTATTAACATTTACAACTGTATTATTATATAAAACAAGTAAACGTGGTGGACATAGTAAACTGACATGAAATACATGAAGAGACGCCACCCATTGGCAGATCTCTAAAAATATTTTAAACTTGAAGGTCTCGGGACCATCTTCTTTTCAGACGCATCGGAGGATTATCAGGAATTGAATAGGATGATAGGATAGAAACTAGTGGATTAGAGTGGAAATGGAGTTTTTCATGGAATGATTGGTACCTGCAGTTTATTTAAAACAATGGAACATGATTTCTGATTTAAACAAACCTTATTAGTAATACCCCTAAAAGCTCAGTCAAGGTCTAAAAAAGGTTGTTTGTACTTTCTAATGCACTTACTAAAATTTACATGTATTACGTTCTTTGTGTTTCATAAAAGATTCGCAACGTACAAGTACCACTTCTTTGATGTTTATTTACAAAATTATAGCATGTCAGTTATATTCGTGCCTAAAATACCAAAAATTTACATCCTTTCTCCCTATTCAACTGGGCGGAGTTGGGTTATTTCTGTTTTGAAAGTGGTGGGTCTTTACGTTTCCTCTCGTTTTGAAATTGACCTCATTCTGTGTCAAATCTTTAGCTTCCTTTAAAACAAATAATTGAAATCTTTGGCGTATTGTATCTTTGGTTACGAACGTTCTTCCAATTAAACTATAAAACAGTGATATGAAACCAAACGGCTGATAATAACATCGAGTTCCTATGATCATTTGCGAGTGCACTATTACGTTACATAGAAAAACAATAATTTTTAAGAAAAGCCGCAGCCGACGTACCTCTCTTATTATGTAAAACCTCGATTTTTGAGGTGGAGCAGGTTATTTTGTTAATTTCGCCGATTACAAAAGGTTCATTATTGAAAATAATAAACCATTAAAATTTATACTGGAATTTTTACTGTGCCCTACTCGGATACCAAAATCAGTCTGCAATTTCGAATCAGCATTTTCTTTATTAGATATTTGCATTAAACGTATCTTCAAATAAGAAACTTTACTTTTTTTAAATTTATTTATTTATTTTTTTATTTAGCTTTTTTCTTGATCGATTACACAGGTACATTATTGAAAAAAATAAAGCAAAATATTTATTTCAATCCTGGACCGACAAATATACATATTATTTCAACCCAAGCTTTTCGTTTATTACTTTTACTTTCACTTACCTATTATGAAATATATAGTAAGGAAAAGAATTGAGACGTTGATTTCCAAAAGGTACTATATCCATTCTAGGAAATTTTACAGTAAGCGCGAAAATCTCTCATTACTATATTATTAAACTAGCTAATTTGGGTCTTTTCCCCTTAACATTTAGAATTATTTTTTTACTATAATATCAACATCATATTAAAGTTATGAAATGAATTTTTTTAGAATGATTTGGAACGAAAATAAATGCGTAATTAGTACTTTTAGAAAATGACCGCATTTCTAAATCGCGTTTTTTAAGGACTTGAGAATTCATTAGATAACATCAAATAGAATATTTAGATAAAACTAAATGGTGAGAATACAAATATGTCAAAATACCAATTTCGTAAAAAATGTCCTTTAGTACCTTTTGGAAATTAACGTCTCAATTGCGATTGTGAAAATTTTCGAATTCCTACTTTCATCGGAAATACACGTTTTAGGGCCTCCTGAGTTCAAATGATCATACCCCACAAAAAAGTCTATGTGTGGTAACTACAGCGCGATAACGAAAAATATTATGAAACTGAAATTTCATATTTAAGGCAAATACGCCCGAGATGTTACAGATACTTTCCCATCGAAATCAGCTAACCAGAAGGGCCACTTTATACCATCCATTTCACACCTTATTACAATTTTCTCAAAAACGGCTCTAACGAATTTGATTAAACTCCTTTCATCCATGTAAAATTTAATACGCTTTAATATCATGTTGGTTTCATTCTGATCGAAATAGTATGACAGGTCTGAAATGCTGACATATTGAATTTTCTTTCTCTAAAGTACCTTTAACTTTGTAGATCCTATAAAAAATACCATATAATCTTGTTATCATTGATAAAAAACAGGTAAGTATATAAGTTAAACGATTTCGATATCCTACTTAAGGAGAAAACTCTGAAAACATTTTTTAAATGCCAATTTATGTTTTTGAACATAAAAACAGTAATATACATGTGTATAACAAACCGTTGGAAAGCTAAAGATTTTAGAAAGAATATTATCTTATTCACAAGCTTGTAAAAGTTAATGAAGCGTGATAAAAAGCCATTAAAACTAACCGATTGTTTTAGATAATAATATAATAAATTTTTAAATAAAATCTATGTTTCTACAGAATTAATTTAATTAATTATTTATTAGTTTCATTCATTTCTTTCTTTAACTGTCCTTAAAAATTATTTAATCGATTTTTTAACAACAGAGGTAAGTGAAAGTCGTGTTTTGCCCGCACCGAAGTTTTTAAAATTAACATCAAAATTTTTAGATTTAAGTTTATAATTACATGAAGTGATTTTAACAGTCGATGTAAGTGAAAGTCGTGTGGTGTCCGCACCAGATTTTTTATTTATGGTTTTTTATTTGAAAACGTTCAATTTTCATTAATTTTGCTTTTATAATCAGTTATTCTCTATTATTTTACGAATAAAAAACCGAGGATATTGTTTTTTTTTCTGGCAAATACTTTTAGTGTATATTCTCACCCCAAAAAATATGGTTAAAGAACTACAATAGGATAGCATGACGCCAGATTGTTACTTTTTCATTATTATCATTCAAGTTTGGCGCTTTTACCGGGAATATACCATCTGAATCGAACTTTTCATGAGCGAGATTTTAGATAAACAAAAACACTATTTAATTAAAACTGCATTCATCGGTTCAGTCCGTCTATTAGATATGGCCACTTGCTGAATTGATCAATTCAGTCGAATTCATCAAATATTTATGAATCGAGCATCCCTTCTAACATGTGCACTGATTGTTTAAATATTAATTGACAATTTTTAATTTTTTAAAAATAACACATTACTGTTTAGAACTAGCTGACCCGACAGGCGATGTCCTGTCTTAACTATGTCTAAACAAAATCGGTGAAGCCGTTCACGCATGATGCGATGACCAATGTAAAAGGAAAGGATATATATATCGTTGAAATCATATATATATATGAGCGGTTATCTGAAATTAGGTTAACTTCTGGCGTGATTTTGAAAGTGCTGTTTTTTAGTTAAAAATCAGAACAATTTATATTCCATATTGTAGGTATAACATCTACTTTGCTGCACCTAAAAGGGCCTGTCACTTTACATGATATTTATATAGAAATTTTTGATTTTTTTAAAATCAGTGTACTAGGGACTGACGAGACGTGATAGGAACTGACTCCAAACACAGTTACTTTGTAAAATCTCATTTTTATTGCAAAATTAACGGTGAAAACAAATTATCTCTTAAGTTCACAAAATCTATGAAAAAAAAAGAAGAAATCTATGAGCTATAATCACAGCATTTATTGTCAGTGGACTGTACAAAATCGTTTTTAAGCAGGTTTTTTTTTTGTGTGTGTCTCAATCTTACTATCTAAAATTTACCTCTGAATAATATCGCCAAATAACGAATTTTTTATAATTTTTTTTTTTCTCTTTTTGATTTGGGTCGTTGGCCATTTCTACAATTTTACTTGTCGGAGTTAGTTCTTGCTTTTTTTTTTTTTCTTTTTTTCATCATTCTATGTTTTAGTTTTCTGTTTCTTTGTTGTTCACTGGCAAGTTTTTTCCTTAAATTTTCAGTGAGTAAGTCCTTCTTCTTTAGTATACTATTTCTTTGTTTTCGTTGAACTAAACTCCTCCTTCTCGCTTTAGCTATTCTTCCATTATTTAATAAAGGAACCTCAGGAATAATTACATCTTCCGATGATGACGGTATATTTTTGTCCACGTATTTATCTGAATTTTCTCGAATGTTTTTTTTTCTCTATAAATAGATGAATAGGCCACCCAGTTTTTTCTTGCCTCCTCCGCGGAGTCATGTTTTTTACACATTTCCGTTGTCCTTTTTCCTTTTTCTTTTGATATTTTAGTCGTTACTTTCCTTTATACTCTGCTAGCAAAACTGGGTCATATTTAATTTTTTCCAATCGCCTTTTTGCCTGTTCAGACTTTTTTTTGCAATTTCGTCTTTAGACAATGTCGTTTTCTTTCTAGGAACCATATCCTACAGCAAATGCATTGGTATTATGTTCAAAACCATGCATCGCACAGTATGGCCATCAGTCCCTAGTCACTATTACGTCTAGGGCTTGACGAAAAGAAACAAAATCAAATGAAACCTAGTATTTAGAATCAACCTCAAAACCAATAAGCGGTCAAAATAACAAGACTGACCAAACTCATATTTAAAATATGTAATAAGACCAATTAGTAATTAATTATCTTTAAATGACTTAGCTAGGACTGAGAGTTAGACTGGAACAGCACGTGTTTCCACAACAATGTCGGCTACCACACTAAGAGTCTGTCGTGGCTTGCTTGGGTCGTGTTTGCAACTAACTTCACACCAATGCCTATTGTATTGAGTGACTTATGGGAAATCCATATGCTCGGATGGCACGTATTTTTGAATTTCTTAAATGACTAGGGCCTGATATTTTTTTATAGCTGACACTGTTTGCCTAGAAATAATGTGATGAAACATATTGTTATTGTAAATTAAATCGTTATGAAAATGTTAGTAATGTAATAGTAAACGAATTTAAATAGAGTTTGATCAAATTATTATTGTAGAATTCTAATTATAGTGAAATGAATACTAAATTCGGGAGATCTTACATGGCTAGGGACTGATATTTGGAGTACGAAATGTAATTTTTTCGAAATAAAGATTATTGTGGTATATATCAAAATGAGTGACCAAACTAAAGAGACTTTATAACATTACTTAGTAGTTTCAAGTATTCGATAAAATTTTTATAATATTGGGAAAATTGATGCTAACACCAAGTTAACCAAATTTTAAATAATCACCCATATATATATATTATTATTATTATTGCACATTTTCTTGGTTTTACCAGAATATTTACCTACCCGGACCAAAGTCAAGGGCTAGGCAAAAAATACTATTCTATATTTAAAAATTTTCTGATGATACTGGCTGTACCGAGGAGAACTGCTTTCTGTCCTTCTTCCAGAACCTTTTCGGGCAGTTTTAAGTTTTTAGTTGCTAAAATGGTGTCATCTGATATACCTTGATTTGTTCCAGCTTATAGACTTGACATAGTTCCTGGCACAAATCTTGATATTTTCGTATTTTCTCAGCAATAGTTCTGTCGATATTGTCATCGTTCGGGACAGCAATATCAATGACATAGCCGCATTTTACATTTTGATCCATAACCACTATGTCCGGCTTGTTGTTTAATATCATCTGATCGGTAATAATGGAACGATCCCAGTATATTGTTTTTTTTTTTCACCTGAGAGTACCTGTTTTGGTTCGTATCGGTAATAAGGAACCTCGTCTGCTATCATTTGGTATGATAATGCCAGCGATTGGTGAATAATTTTTGCCAAGTTATCATGCCTCATAAGGTATTCTCTCCCTGCCAATGCCTGACACCCAGATGATACATGTTGGATAGACTCTATAGCCGTTTTACAAAGACGACATCGTTCACTTATATTCTCTCCACAAATATATTTCCTATACGCATTGGTTGAAATCACTTGATCTTGTATGGCCACAATAAATCCTTCCGTTTCGAGAAACAAGTTACCTATTTTAAGCCAGAAGGTAGAAGCTTCCCAATTTACTCCTGATTGGGACATAGAGTTGTAAAATCGACCATGTAGAGACTTATTTTTCCAATTTTCAATCAGAGTTTTTTCGGTGGGTCCCTCTTTATGATCTTCCGAATTGAGGTTTAGAGCTGTGTATACAATGTCTAACGCTTATATTGCAGACCATATTGTAGAATCATTATCTAGGAAACTGCGTCTTAAATTATTTTCTTGCTCTCTGCAGCTTCTCAACAGACATTATTGTTATTTCAGAAGTTTGCACTTCCTCAGCTTTCGCTGGGAATTTTCACCTACCCGGACTCAATGAGTCAAGTATTTAAAAAATTTCTAACAGTATCTGCTGTCCCTAGATTGACTGCTCGCTGAACCTCCGCTAGAATCTTTACAGGTAGCTCTAGCTGTTGGATTGATTCCAGCGTACTCTCTGGAATCAGGCTTTTGCAAGATTTTTCTTTTCAGAAACCGATTTTTGAAGATTGTCCTCCGATGGGACGCCCATTTCAACAATCTGTGCCAATTTTCTATTTTTATCAATGACTAAAATGTCTGGCCGATTATTTAAAACTGTGCGGTCCGTAATGATAGGATGATCCGAGTAAATTTTAGTTTTGTGACTGGTAGTTATTGGTAATGGGTTATATTTGTAATAGGGAGATTCGCTACTTAGGAGATTCATTTTTGGCTTGGCTTAGTTGTCAATTTTTTTAAGTTTCTTGCTCTTAAATATCTTCATTTTATTTGAATAATCTTTTATTATTGGTTGTGAAAAAAGTAATTAACAAGTCGTTTGCTAAAATTTTATAATTAAATTATCCGAAAAAATACGAAATGAGTTTGTATAAAAGGCCGTTGGAAATTTGGATAGTTCAGAAAAAAAAATCTTACGTATAATGTTGTTGTGGGTATTACATAATGACGAATAACACATAAATTTAAATGACTTTAGTACGAAGTGAATTTGTATTGTTATATTTTTTTCGTGTAATGTTCATTCATGTTTGAAACACGTTGCTTTCCTCCGTGATCTATTCAATTTATTTAAGCGATGAACGTATCTTAGCTAGGAACATATCTTAGGCATAGGACGTATCTTAGGAAGCTTAGAACATAACTAAAGAAGTTAAAATTCGATTAGACTAAATTTCTAATGCATTCCCTAACCCAGGTTAAGTGAAAACGCGGAAACTATTCAGCTAAATGCAACAAGATTATGAAAGCTACTTGAGAAAGATGGAGGCCTTAAGGTAAATACAGATAACACTGGTGATACAAATATATCAAACAAATAAAACAACATTTTCATTTAATCGTAATGTAAAAATCTGGTGCGGGCGACGAGTTTCATTTCTGTTGTTTAAATTAATTTAAGAACTCCTAAATAAAATAAGAGTTGAATTTTAAAGTTTAAAGCACTAAATTAACTTTCGTTTGAAAATATATTTTAGATTAGATATTATAATAAAATAAAAATGTTATGTACAATAATAATTATATTTAATGACAATTTTGTCATTTTACATTACTTTCCACGGCTTTGTAAAATAAACAACATTTTTTACTCAAATCATTATTAGAATTCAAACGATATAGTATACATTTATATTATTATTATTATGATATGAAAAAAAGTTTATCTAAAAAAATGTTAGCTCTTTTCTCTTTTGGTAGGTTATCAGATTCGTCCAACATGTAATTTAACACGTTTTTATTCATGATAATGATATATTTTGGTTAATATTTTCGAACCTGCTAGACTATTTCATAAAGAATGTAAACTACATGATATTAAAGCTCATTATCATAACATAATTACAGCGAATTTTATTAAAATCGTTAAAGCTGTTTTTAAGAAAATCGTAAAAATTTGAAAAATACTGAGTATAAATTTTCCGATTCTCTGAATTTTATCAAAAAGGCGCTGTAATATATCACGCGTATACGCTTCCAAATTATGAAATTTCAGTATTATAAAACCTATCGTTTGAGCTAGACTTGCCACACATAGAATTGGTTTATTTATTCACGTTTATGGAAAACGTTTATTTAAATACATTTTCACGATCGCAATACTTTCCCTTACTATGTATCTCATATATATAGATCGTGAAAATAAAAATTTATCTATTTAATACTTGAATGTTGTATGATATTCGCACTAGATTTTTAGACATTTTTTAAATATAAAAAATGCGACTTATTTACTAAAATTGACCTATAGTAGATTTTAACAATAAATAATTTAATTTATTGACCTTAAAAACATTCTAATTGCAATATGGGTCAAGTCTAAACGACATGCATTTCCCCTAAGTAAAAGCTAGATTCCGTATTGGGATAAGGACTAAATAAAAACCGGATAAATGATCGAGGTATGCACTATGAACCTGTAAGGCCCCGTAACTTGATTTCTTGAACTAACTGGTTGGTTACGAGCATAGTATCGGCCAGCTCAATAAGACCCTGAACCTAACCAACTCAACACCATTCCACTTATACCTCATTCACTTGCTTACATCCACGTAATAGACTGGAAGGACGTCAGATAGATATGATTTATAATTTTAATTTGTAAAATAGTATTAGTAGCTACTGAATGTGGAATAATAAAAATTTATGCGTGCAAACTAAGACTTTCCCTAACCTCCCTAATTTAAATCAATTTTAGAAATTTTAAGATTGTAAATGCTTAAATAAGAATAATGTTGCTTTGATGGTAACATTTATTTTTGATTAAATATAATAACAAAATAAATTATTACCTGCAACAACCACTTAACTTTATTCCCTTTTTATTTTCATTTACCTATATAATAATAATAAAATAACTTTATTCTGGGACTACGTCCCTTAAGAATAACAATGTTGTACAGTAAATATACACTTCAATATATACATGTCTGGCTGAGAGGCCAATTAATAAACTTTTATTTACAGATGTGTAAAAAAGTAAAAATAAAACCTATTTATATAGATATATACAAAATATATGGAATATAAACAAAAGAAAAAAAAACTGTTATAAAATAATAGAGCTGAACAATTTCCAAATAAATGAATTAATCCATAACTCTAGGATTTTGATAAAATGAAAAAAGATTGTCTACATTGAAAGTAGGATAGTGGATTAAAATTTTTACATTTAGTGTGCGTCTCATTAGGATCTTAGAAGGTGTTGGAAAACATGGGATTTGAATGAGAAAAGGGAAGAAGCATGGCGAATATGGGATTCTATAAAAGGAATTATCAAAAGATTTGGTCTTATGGGTAGGAATGTAAAGGTCAGAATGGCGTAATCTGGTTTCAAGTGAGTGAATTGAGGATTTGAATTGAAGGATACTATGAATATATGGAGGATGTTGAGGTTTAATGACTTGGTAGAGGTATGATAAGAGAAAATATTATTCACGTATGGAAGGTAGGAGCCACTTCAATTCGCTGTATAAGTGGGTTACTGGTGACCTCCTGAAAGTACCGAAGATAAATGTTATAAACATATTCATAATCCGCTTGAGTCTGTCATATATATGAAATATATTGTAAGGGAAAGTATTGCGTCGTGTAAAATTTCGAATTCGAGTTTCTAACGAAAATACATGTTTTAGGGTCTCCTGAGTCCAAATAACCAAGTCCCGCAAAAAGTTCTGTGTGTTTGTGGCAAGTCCAGTACGATACAAAAAAGATATACAAAACTGAAATTTCACATTTGAGACAACTATACGCCTGAGATATTACAGTAGCTTTTTCACTAAAAGTAGCGGACCGGAAGTAGTACTTTATACCGTTGTGAATTATTTTTCTGTTCAAATATAAGTGTATTTTCTTTCTTTTTCAATTGTTCTATACATTAATTTACACCTTTTCAACATAGCAAAATTGGCGACGAGGATTAAAGTCAAGAATTCGTATTGAGATACATATTAATTACATCAAGTACAGTGAATCTTCACATCCAGGTAACCTATACTTTAACTTATCATCATGAATGCGGAACAATTTGAAAAATTTTATGGCAGTCCAACAGGCTCAATTTCAAGCCCTTTTATCGGGGATTCTTCCTATACAAAACAGACAGAATCTGTTGTTTACAATTTTGAAAATTTCGATAAATCAAAAGAAGATTTTTCACAGTATTTAGAACGATTTCATAATTACTTAGTAATGAAGGGGTTAGATAGTAATCACACCGCATCAAAGACCATTCTGTTAAATAGTATAGGACCA
Organism: Piezodorus guildinii; assembly: GCA_023052935.1. Classification (NCBI taxonomy): domain Eukaryota; kingdom Metazoa; phylum Arthropoda; class Insecta; order Hemiptera; family Pentatomidae; genus Piezodorus; species Piezodorus guildinii. Next base: position 101,237,202 of record CM041292.1, on the reverse strand, counting down.
GAAAATTATGAACTCTTAAAAATATCGGCCGCACCCAAGGAAGTCAATAGTTTAGATTACAAAGAAGTTATTGAAATTCTGAAAAGTCAATTAGTTCCCAAATCAAATGTAATGGTAGAGAGGCATAGATTTCTATCAAAAAAACAAAATCCGAACGAGACGGTAGATATGTATGCGAATGAGTTAAAGAAAATAACTGTAATTTTTTTTGTCAATGCGGAAAGTAAGTGTCAGATATTTTCTTGTTATTACAGTTCATTAGAGGCCTAAGCGATCAGTCTATGAGACAACATTTGTTATTACATTAACCCCACTACATTCGATGAAGCCAAAACCGAAGCCCAAGCGTTAGAAGCGTCTATCGCTGAAACAAAGAAATTTCCGGAGAAAACATTAACGATTCCTCAATTTGCAGACTTTCTAGACCTCATAGAAAAATTCCTTTTACTCCACGGTTTCCACGACAATCAAGGAGTCTACAAAGATCTCCTCAGAGACAAAAACCAAATTTTAGAGATCTTGGAATTGATGGGTTATGTTTTCGCTGTGGTCGTAACAATCATATTGCCAAAGATTGTAGAATAAATTCAAATAAAATTAGGTGTAAGCATTGTGATAAGATGGGGCATGTCGAAAAAGTTTGTTTTAAAAAATTGTTTTCTAATAAGAAAAATATTAATAATGTAAGTAATGATAACGCGCATATAAGTTCACAAACATATGATATTTACCAGGAAGGTAATTCAAGTTCTTCTGAAACATATGATAGCTACCAAATAATTGATATTTATTCAAAACAAACTTTCGAAACATTTCAGGATGCTCAAAAATATTTTGTTGATGTCAAAATAGAAAATAAATACCAAAAATTCGAAGTCGATTCAGGTGCGGGGCAGACACTTCTACCTAAAACTGTTTTCTGCGGTCTTCAATTAGAGGCAAAACTTCAAACCACAACATACGTTTTCGGTCTTATACATCAGGAATTGTCATTCCGCTTGGTTTTGTTCAAGTTCCAGTACAATATAGGGACATTACTTCTCAGGAAATACTTTTTGTTGTTCCGGATGGATTTACGCCGTTGCTAGGTCGTACCTGGATTAGGCATCTAAATATAAAATTAAGTGATTTGGATAATGAAGAAAAAATACAATTGGATAATTCGATTTCAAGCTTAAATACTTCAAATTACATCAAAAACATTCAGTCTAAATTCAAATCAATTTTCGAACAACGGATTGGTTGCGTACCATTACAGTGTAAATTGAGATTGCGTGAAAATGTAAAACCCGTATGTTTAAAATCAAGAGAATTGCCATTTGCTCTAAAAGCCAAAGTAGAAGAAGAACTTAAAAATCTTGAAAGAGATGGAATCATAACACCAGTTCAGGTTAGTGATTGGGCATCACCGTTAGTTGTCATACCAAAGCCCGATGGTTCGGTAAGGCTTTGTGTTGATTACAAGGTTGCTGTCAATCCACATCGCCTCTCAGCACATTATCCCATTCCAAGAATTGATGACATTCTAAGTAACCTTCGAGATTCCAATTTCTTCTGTACCTTAGACTTATTTAAAGCTTACTTGCATATACCAGTAGACGAAGAAAGTGCAAAAATACAAACTATTATAACCCACAAAGGGACATTTAAATTTAATCGCCTGTCTTTTGGAATCAAGACTGCTCCAAGTGAATTCCATCGCATCATAGACCAGATCTTGGCAGGCCTTAAAGGAGTTACAACCTATTTCGACGATATAATTGTGCATGGTCCATCTATAGAAGTTTGCTACAATCGACTTTGAGCTTGGTAATGGTAGAGAGGGACTTCAACAACTGAGCCTGAACCTGAAACTGTAGCTGCTGTATCCGGAGAAGGCTCCAATCCATTCCTGGGAGGAGCCGACAGAAAATTTCGAGAGAGTTCACATAGATTACGCTGGACCATACGAAAACCATTATTTTTTGGTACTGGTGGACGCGAAATCAAGATGGGTGGAAGTCCGATTAACAAGAGAAGCTCCAACGTCTCAAGGAACAATCAATTTGCTTCAATCCATATTTTACATTCATGGATTTCCAAGAATATTAGTCTCCGATAACGCATCAATTTTCAAGAGCGAAGGGTTTACCAAATTTTGTTTCAATGCGGGAATCAAACAAAAGTTAATAGCTCCGGGACATCCAGCGACAAATGGTTTGGCAGAGAGGAATGTCCAAACTCTGAAAAATAAGTTAAAGGCAATGTCAAAACTGACAATGCCCCTACAGACCAAAGTACAAGAAATTCTGCTGCGATATCGTTCGACGCCTTTGGCTTGTGGAAAGTCACTAGCAGAATTATATCTTAAAAGAAGAATCAATATAAAATTAGACGCTCTTAAACCACCTAGATGTTTTGATAAACCTAGTACAATGTATTTAAACAAAAAAGTTCGAAAACTTAAAATAGGTGAAAGGATACAAGCTAGATGGTACTCTAACAACAAGCCGTCTTGGAGATTTGGAACGGTGCTAAAAACATTTGGCAAATTACATTATCTAATCATATTAGACGGAGATGGGTATACTCTAAAGCGACACATAGATCAATTGCGCCTGGTATACATACCAGAACTGCCAGGAGGTAGCACCAAGTATGAAAAACGGTAATACCGTTACCTTCTGGGACAAACAACTCCGGCAACCATCTAACAGTGCCACTGTACCAGCAGAAGGGACCTCAACAACTGAGCCTGAACCTGAACCTGTAGCTGCCGGTCCTGCAACTGCAGCTAATGTAGACGGTCAACAAGAAAACCCACCTCTTCGCAGATGACAAAGACATCATAGAAGACCAACAGACTTCTCCGATTACGTTTTATATTAAGCCGCGGAGAGTTGTTATGTTTATTTTGATTATTAATAAGAATTAAATATAGAAGAAAACATATGTTAAGTTACCAGTTGGAATTAGAGTGTTATGTTTGTTGTGAATTATTTTTCTGTTCAAATATAAGTGTATTTTCTTTCTTTTTCAATTGTTCTATACATTAATTTACACCTTTTCAACATAGCAAATCACATGGCTAAATTAGATTAATAGCTTAAGTGAGTATTCTGTTCTATATTTAAAAATTTTTTTTTTTTTTTTTTTTTTTTTTTTTTTATCATTTATTTTTACATCCACACCTGTCGCTCAGCCCGTGACAATAAGCGGATATATTTTAAAATGAATTGAAATGCTAAAATTATACTCCTCAGATCAACAAAAATTAATTAACTAAAACTTATGGATCTTCGCTCGGGCGCTCTTCAGCAGGCAAAACAACAATATATATACAAACCACTTATTTATTACTTTTATCTTATTTTTCTCTTAAATAAAAATAGGAATATGATTACAGAGTAAGAAACACATTACTGGTGGCCTACAAATACGTAATAGGTCAATTGTACCAATTATTCCAGTAATTATATGTCCTAAATTGGACTGATTGTAATATTACACAATAAGGAATTGATTGTGAAAAAATAAAATAGTAATTATAAAACACAATAGGTAACACTCCTCCTTTATTTATATCAATTTAAGAATTTTTTAACAAATTTAGAAACGGAAATAGATTGTTAAAGAATGGTTTACATTGGATTTTAAGAGAAACGTGTGTCTTATTAAATAAATAAAAAAAAAACCTGTACCGCTACAACCCATGAAGGGTCTTGGGCTCAGTACATATAGACATTCGTACTGTTACTAGACCAACGGCCGTGCAATGAGGTGATTAGGCCGAGATCACACTCAGCTGCCAGGTTTTCCCCCTAAATTAGGTACCCACTTAATATTGGCTGGGTCTGCCCCAGGAGGTCTCCATGTGGATTACCCATTTCAGGACCTATCGTCCAGGAGAAATCACGTCGAATAGCTAATGAAGTAAGCATCTCAGACGTTCAGCGCTTGTCATGCTTTGGCGCTTTCAGAATTGTCGTGGGGTCACTTCACTGATAGCTATTGGTGAAAAAAATAAAGTAAACCTAATCCACGTCGATAGTTGGCTGCTAGAGTGCACAATATACGTTTATGGTGCAAGAAATGTTTTTAATATGGATAAAGTAGTAGTGCATAGTTTTAAACGCTTTTATAGTTTCTAAAGAAACATGTGCCTGAAAGCGAATTGAAAATACCTCTTTTTAACCTTTTTTTGAAATTACTGAACTGTATAGGGTATTTTTGAAAATATTCTTTTTTCTTTGGAAGTCACACTTTATTATTAGGGTAATAAAAATTATTTTCTAGAAATTTTTAATAGGAAAACAAATCAAAAAATAAAAATTTCCTACAGTCTCACAATGACAAAGTTAATCTTTGAAATTAAATGAAATAACAAAACTGAATAAAAAGGAAGAATTCGAGGAAAACGATCAATAATTGGTATTCCCACCTCTAGCTCTGATAAGTGCTTCCATTCTTCTGCCCATTCCAGCGACCAGGCTTTTACATGTTGTTCTGGGATGTTGTTCCACTCTTCCACTAACATTTCCCTTAAGTCTGCCAAATTTTGTGGGTATCAGGCGCGGACACGTCTTCCAAGCATGTCCCATACATGCTCTATTGGGTTCATATCTGGAATTCTGTGTGGCCAAATCATAACGTCAATTTCTTCTTGTCTGAGGAAATTTCGCAACTGATTGAGCAACGTGAGGTCGGGCATTATCGTGCATAAAAATAAAGTTACCTGCGATATTTCTGGCAAAAGGTATTACATGTGGCTCAAGTACCTCCTTAATGTACCTGTCAGCAGTTATAGAGCCACGGTTCACAAGAACCAACTCTGTACGGGAGTTTAAATTTATGCCCCCCCACACCATCACTGACCTACCACCAAACGCAACCCTTGGAGAAAAAGTGCATGGAGCATACCTCTCTCCCCGTTTCCTCCATACCTTTTCTCGTCCATCTGGAGATCGGAGACAGAATCTTGACTCATCGCTGAATAGTACGAGGCTCCAATCTTGCTGAGTCCAGTTTAGGTGCTCCCGAGCTAACCTCAAGCGCTCAACCTGGTGTTCCCTGGAGAGCAGAGGTCCAGTATCTGAAGGATGGGAGGTCAATCCATAATCGTTGAGTCGTCTTCTCACGGTTCGCTCTGAAATTTGCACATTCCTGAACCTCTGCAGAAGACCACGCAGACTGTTACCAGTTGATCGGCGATCCCGAAGAGCATGCAGTTGCAAAAATCTCTCGTCACGGTGGGAAGTTGACCTCGGACGGCCTTGTCCGACTCTTCTTGTATGCCCTCCAGTTTGACGGTGCCTATTAAGCACCCTAGACACTACGGATTGTGACCGCTGGAGCCGTTGCGCAATATGCCTTTGAGAAAACCCTTCTTCACTCAAAGCAACACCACGAATTGATTCCTCTTCTGTCGGCCATCAGAACGTTCTTACTAAACTCACAAGTAAAAACTAAAGTCTCTTAAATGTTAGAAAATCTTCAATAAGATGAATCTTTGCTAACAACTAACCATTTACTAATAGGAAGAAAGAAAAGAATAGGATTAACTGACCCTTTTCTCCATAAACGGGTGGGAATATAAACAAGTAGAGGATTAACTTGATAAGATACAACACAAAGTCCAGTCTGGGAAAAAGGAATTCATATTTTTATCTCTTATGTAATAATAATATAAATATTTGTAAGTGATCCTTTAATTTTGTCCGGCAGTGTATTTTTCGGATATAGCGTATTCTTTTATAACGAACAGAGAATTTTTCAATCCCTTGGAGATCGTTATAAAGAGGGTTTACTAAGATTTTACTTTATTTTTAGCACTCCAATATTATATAAGTATATTATACACGTATATTACTGTTCTTTAGTTTAAAAAAAAAATATGTTAGAAAAATATTTTGACAGTTATCTTCTTTAGTTTGATAGGATATTGAATTCGTTCAGCTTATACATTTACGTATTTTTTAGCAATGCTAATCAGATACTATCGTCAATTTCATTAATTTACTAAATTAAAGGTACTTTGGAGGAAGAAATTTTGAAATAACGGCATTCAATCTTTGTAAGACTATTTCAATTAGAATGAAAGCTACATGATATTAAAGCCCGTCCAATTTTACATTGATATAGCGAGTTTAATCAAAATCGTTAGAGCCGTTTTCGAGAAAATTGTAAAAACGAGCGAAATGCATAGTTTCAAGTAGCTCTTCTGGTTTGCTGATTTTGATGAAAAAGTTGCTGTAACAATTCAGGCCTATAGTTGTCTTAAATATGAAATTTCAGTTTCATAGGACTTATCGTTTTTGTGATGGAGTTACAACACACACACACACGCAGCTCTTTTTGCGGATTTGGTCATTTGGATTCAGGGGACTCTAAAACGTATGCTGGAATTCGAAAATTTTCACGATCGCAATAAATTCCGTTACTTTATATTCCAAATGTAGGTAAGTGAAAATAAAAATCCATCAGAAAGCATGTATGGTTTGTGGGCTTAAAACTAAATTCTTATGAAAATGAACAAACTATGAAAACTCATTTAATTATGATTCTGAAATCTCACTTTTGACTGTAGTAGTTGAATGACATAGTTTTTAGCCTATTTAATTATTTACTCTTTACACAATCATTGTGTTTTCAAGACCATATGTGAATAATCATGCGAAATTAGAACGGATGACTATAATTTTTACGGACTACAGCGCGGAACGCATGCTAATAAGAATCAACAAAGATACGAATCATCTGAACTTATCTGATACTCCTAAAACGCTTCCTTGTCGTTGTTAATTATTATTTTTGTTAACTAATGATAATATTGAAGGGCTGTATTATTTATTTACTAGAGCTTCTTTTTTTTATTCCCGATCAATGCATTACTCGATAATTCGAAACATGGGATAACTTAATATTAACATACTTTAGTTAACTATGCCATTCCGAAATAGGTAATTTTGCTTTTTCCTCCTCTCACTCCCTATCCACGATACGCAACGTATCACCACTGCGAAATAAGTGGAAAAACATCTGGTTTTGCTCTAAAATACAGAAATCAAGATCGTCGTTAAAACAGTAACCAACCAGGTCCATTACCTCATGAATGGTTATGAAATAACAAGGTGGAAAGAAAATCTCTATATTTATATTCCAATGCGTCATTCTGTATCTTGAGATAACTTTATTTGTTAATGTTCAACTGTTATGTATATATATATATATATATATATATATATATATATAATATATATTTATATATTTTTTTTCCTCCTGATTATAAATAAATTCTTTGTTATCCTGGGACATGCCCCTTTAGAATAAAATATACAGAATGTACAAAAAGGGCTTTGGAGTCTAAAAGTAAATTAAATACATATAAACAAGTTAATAATTTCTGATATAAAATAGACATATTTAAATGAGAAGAAAACAACAAAAATAAATAAATAAAAAAAAGGTTATTTACAATTCTATTGAGCCTGGATATTCATTAAGTGATTAAATATGCGTGACGGATGGAAGGAGGGATAGAATTCCATTGAAGGTTTAGGACCGGATGAGAATAGATCTGTCGAAATGTGCAGTTCGGTGGGCAGTACTGAAATCTGAAGGCCTGGAACGTGTACAACGAGGATGGACAGAGGATTTGAATTGTAGTGGGCGGTGGGATTGCATAACTTGGACAAAAACCGATCTAAAGAAACGTTTGCAATTCTAATCTAAATAAATATATATATATATATATATATATATATATTTTTTTTTTTTTAATGGGTGCCCACAACACATTTTTGTCTTACCTCATTGCTATTTTTTTTTTTTTAATTTATATTTCGTTTACGGGAAAAATTTATTTAGTTTCCATAGAATCAATTAATTTCTCATTAAACAGGTAGGTAGGTAAGGTGTTTTAGGGCGATAAATTTCTAGATTATTACGTCCGTAAATCGTTTACTCAATATATTATTTCTTAATTTAGAATAATTAATCTGTATAATTTCTTTACAATGCATAGTTGATAATGATAGACTTAAATTAATTAACAAACAAACTTCTCATTAAACAAATATTGTTTGTTTATTTATTTAACCTCTCGTTATGCTGCTGTGGCTAACCGGAATGAGTACAGTAAGAATCCTAAATTTTGCCTATCCAGGTTTGATTAGGATAGAGATCTTAAACGAGTACCTGACATCGCACAGGCTCGGGACCACCTCCGAAGCATTAAACTAATAGAATCTTTTCATTAAACTAATACACGCAATTATCTTCAATGTATTATATGCGTGTTTTGACTTAGTGGGGAGAAGGAAGTAAAACATTTATTATAATTGCCTATCTCTATTTATTTTTCTTTGGGAATATCCCTCACAAAAATGCTGCCTTTAACTCGAAATTGTTACATACAATAAAGATACATCCTGACGGTAGCAAGGACCAAGACAAGGTAGGAGCTGCCTTCCTTGCTTTTGAAGGAGAGCAGCTGGTGCATTCAGCGCGATTTAGGTTAGGCCCTTATTGCTCAAACAATCAGGCAGAAATGTATGCACTATTACAGGCTGTGCTATACATTAAAAATTCTCATTATACGTCTGACTTCTGTATCCAGACAGACAGTCAAACAACACTATCGAAATTAAGGAACATGAACATAAACGAAGGGCTCTTAGAAGAAATCAGACATGGACTAATAGTTTGTCATAAGGAAGGTATGAAGATAAGCTTTAAGTGGGTTAAAGGCCATGTTGGCGTTGTTGGGAACGAACTAGCGGCTAAAGCGGCGGCAAGAGACACCGCTCTCTCGATAGCATACTACAAGGCACCGATCAGCGCCATCAAACACTTTCTGTCAATGAAAGCAAGGCAGAAGTGGAATACGAAATGGGCCATCTCAACAAAAGGTAGACACACCTATGACTACATAAAAACAATTGACGATCGAACTAAACTTAAAAAACTTTCCTACAAACTGACACAATTCCTGACGGGATATGGAGGAGTCAGAAGCTATTTATTTCGATTCAAACTAACTGACGACAAAATCTGTAAGTGTGACGGTAAAAGCGAACAGACATACGACTATCTTTTATTCGATTGCAGTAAACTGGACAAACATAGACACAAACTGATCTCAACAGTCCTACTAAACGAAGGCCAATGGCCGCCTTCGAAGTGTGACCTTCTTACAAAATATTTTTCAATATTTGATGAATTTGTGGACCGGGTGGACTATGCAGAATTAGAGAAATAGCAACAGGCAATAACTCGTTATTACTTTTATTTCATTTACTTTCACTGTTACTAATACTAGTCAATTAGTTAGTTAGTTTGCATTATTTTGTTAATTCGTTATTACAAATGATTAATTTATCAGTTTATATTTATTAGTTTTATTTAACTTTTTTTTTTATGTAACTTAATGTTCTGTAACATAATTTATATTATGTAATAAAAATACGCGTTGTATCGCAAGATGGTAAGCGTAGAAATAAATGCACCCATTGCAGGGTTACTGTAATGAAGAAAACCGTAAAGATACCTGTATGGATAAAAAAAAAAAACAACGAATAGACTTACTCAGAAATAGCAGTCTACAATAATGGTATTAATAATAATAATAAGATAAGGAGCTTATACAATTACTTATAACTTGCGTTGTAGTAAAGGCTTTCTTCAACTTTTTTTTTCATCACCACCATCGTTTTACTAGGTTCTGTTTCTATCTCGAGCCCGGTTCTAATGCTGAAGGCTGTTACTGTAGTACTCCCAGCAATCAACCCCAAACCATGAAAAGAAGATGGCCTCGAGACTTTATAGTTTAGAATAATTACTGGAGTGCTACCATTGCGTAGTTCTTCTACAAGTCTGTTTCATGTCATTTTTCTTTTATCATACTTACTTGTTGTATTAAGGAAGTACAGTTATAAATTTCAATAAACAATGTAAAAGAAAAGGCTTTTCTCAGGTAACTTGATGTAAATTTTTAAATTTTACAATATTTCAAATAGATGTTAAATGAAAGTTGTTTAATGGGCCTATTCAATTTTTCTCTTAACAAAAAAATATTTGTATAAAAAGTCTTAATCTTTTATAAAGTATAAAATGGGTCAACGTGTTTTATCTTATTTTAGATAAGGAAAGATAAAAAAAAAATCTCATTTATGTATTTTTTTAATTAAAAGCACAAATCCATTCTGAAAGATCTGGAAATTTCGCATAAGTGACCTATATCAAGCTTTATAGTGAACCGGACGCACTTAAAAAAAAAAAAAAAAAGAATTCGGTTTCTTAATTCTAAATGCGTTTGCAACATTTTGCATCAACATTGACTGTTAATTTCTAGGTCTCGGTCGAGGTTCCAGACCTGTTTACTGAGATAATCTACAGTATTCAGCTTCAGATATGTTTTATTGTAATTTAATTTCTGTTTCTACCAACGCATTTTCAGTTTAATTATAATATCTGTGAATTTCTCTAGAGTCGAATAAACTCTTAAATATTATATTTCTGGTAAGAAGAAGGGAATATTTTTTTTAAAGGTAATTTAGGCAAAAAAATCTAGTGAATAACGTCTATATGTAGCAAAATAACCTTTTTGGTTCATTATTTTCAATAATGAACTATTGTTGTTGACCAAGAATGATAAATATATCATCCTTCCTCAAAATTAAATTTTCCCGTTTCAAGATCCTTAGAATCCTACCAACTAACAAACAATAAATACGTCTGGCCCGTTGCCCGTCGCTTTTCCTCAAAACTATCCAACTTTTTTTTCCTTAAATTATAAGAAATGTTACATTGGACCTAAAGACGATCCCGAAAACTCGAGATGGGTACAATTCTTTTTTTTTTCAAAATAGCGGCCGATATTTTTTAAATGTACAGAAGTCATTTTTGAAGTAAAGAAAGAAAATTGATCAGAATAAGCAGGTTGAAAAAATACATTAGTTCACTGAAAACATTATTTCGTATTCAGGACACCGAGTGTCTTTAAAAAAATAATTATGTTAAAGAAATTATCAAATAACGAATTTTTGGCATTTGATGGCTCAAGAAAGATTATATTAAACGTTTAACCATGTGAACCTGTAAGAATAAAAATTACCCTTTACTTTTAAAATTAGTTCCTTTATGTGTTATGATTTTTCATTGTTTTGAATTTATATCAGACAAATGAGTTAGACTTTGGCCATCATTAATGTTGCCGCCAAATATTTTTTTGGAAACTCATTTATTAATTTTGTGATATTTCTTTACATTTCGAATGCTGATAAGAATGCGCCACGTCGCAGATATTGGAGCTGGTGCAGTCGTTACATTTAATACTGTGCATCACTATTGTACAAATGTTATATTTTCACATAATGTTATTAGTGCAGTAACTTATAATTTCTGAAATGTAAACTAAAACTTGTTACAAATATTCATTAGTCTTTCCGTAACAACTGGCAAAACACTTAATGATTTCTCGCTGCATCGGATATTTAAAAAAATAATTTTCTCTATCTCTTCTCCTCTTTAAATAACCAAATATGGGAATTCACGGAAAATTGGAAAATTTAACTTTTCCGCTTGTTATATCATCTCGCAAAGATGTAAAGTAGTAAACGCAACGGCTACCAGTTGTACACAATTTATTAAATATCAAAAAATCAGACATACTATAATGAAGTGTTGAAATCGTTGCTATGAAACTATTAATACAATAGGTAAGCAGAATAGTAGAACTAATAGCCCTAAAAATTCAAGAGTTGCGACATGCTTTGAAAACAATATTTTGTAAACACAGAAGACTTGTTTTGTTTATAAGATAATAAAAAATCGAAAATGATAATCAAAGAGTCGGATAACCAATTTATAAAAAAAAAATTACTATATTTAATTTATCTATAGGTAATAATAGTAAAAATATTTAAAATTTAAATGAAGCTAATTGAGACAGTATAATATTTCGCATTAATTTGATGTATGGTAAATCATTTATAGAAAAATACTGTATGAATATCAATATATATGTCAGAAGTGGGTTGAAAAATTCGCCGTTTAAATTGCCTAAATTTATGATTAACGACCCGGCCTTTTACTGAAGCATAGATCATTACAAAATAGCTGACAAAATTAGGCCTAATTACAAGGAGGAAAACATTTTTGGAAAGGCATTTCTGTCATTTGGAAATGGGTGTGGTATGTTCAAGGGCTAGAAGCTTTTAAAAATGTAGGCTTACATTTTGCCATATTCCATAGAGCTTATTTTTTTTAGTAGTTTTTTAATTACTGTTTCAAGAGATACTGGTTTAGCAATGCGTCTAACTTTATAAGTATAAAATATTATATATATATATATATATATATATATATATATATATATATATATATATATAATTCTGCATATTTAAAATATGAAACAGGTACTATTTAATTATGCACCCACCTTTCTTGTAACAACGTTTCACAAACGGTCGAACATTTATGTATACAGTCCCAACAGGGTACAAGTAGGGTCCCAACATATACAGTTTGATTGTCCCCTATTTGAACCAACAGGGCGAATAATTAATTCGGCAGGAACCCTAAAAGATGTGTTGCAAGATAATGAAGATAAGCCTCTGTTGCCAATGACTCTTTAGGGCATAAACAAAATAAATAAAGAAATTATGCTTTGTAATTAGAATTACCTTAAGCGGGTCATCAGTGTTATCGCGGTCGGTTTAAGCTCTTACAAGCTTTGATTTATTATCATTATTATTCGCTACCGCGTATCGAGAGAATGTGACTTCTTAATTTTTAGTGATATTTCTTACCAGGGCCCTACAAATTAGTTTAGTGGGTCATGAAATCATATTAGATATCAGTTGATCTCTCGGCCGTTTTCTATTAGTTGGTCTTTGGAGTAGGCTTCGAAATAAGGAGGAGGAATGCAAAGTAACAAGGTGATATGGGTTATTTTAATTTTAATTTTTTTAGATATCTCCAATTCACAACATAAAATTTAATATTTATAATTTATGTAGTCGAACATCTTATACTGTCTCTATGTTACATTTTAAGATTGTGTTTATGTATTGTCTCATATTACTGTGATGTTTACAAAATAGTAGTTTAACGAGTTAAACAATTGAGCTGATGGGGCTTACCCATTTTTGTGTTAATGAAAGGCTTAAAACTAACTTAATGTCCAAATTATTTCTAAATTATGTCCTAATCAAAACTAACATTTAGGACTCCTGCTTGACAAACGCCTTACATGGAATCCGCATACAAGACTGAAAAGACAAGAAACTGATCGACGTTTTCGGCTACTCCAACACTTACTAGACAGACGCTCTAACCTTTCACTTAACTACAAAAAACACATTAACATGACAATTATAAGGCCTATCTGGACCTGCGGAGTTGAGCTATGGGGCTTTACTAAACCATCCAATTCTTTTGCCGTATCCAATCCTTACAATCCAAAATCCTTCGTAAGATCCTTAACGCTCCTTACTTTGTCACAACAAAATCATTCATAAAGACCTCCAAATTCCGTATGTAGCCGATTTGGCCATATACCAAGTATCATTCCTTCCATGACAAACTCCATTCCCACTCTAATCCACTAGTTTCAATCCTTGCTTCCTCTACAATCCCTGATAATCCACCGAGGCGTCTGAAGAGAAGATGGCCTCGAGACCTTCTTGTTTAGATTGATTACTAGAGTGCTGCCAATGGGCAGTTTCTCTTCACGTTATTCATGTACATATCTTTATCACCATATTTACTTGATGTATTGTAGTATACAGTTGTAAATTTCAATAAAATATAATTAAAAAAAAAAATAACATGGCGTTACGTTGGGTGGTTAAGTTTCAATTACTTTTAATGTGTTGTAATTGTCACGAATGTAAGAATTTAATGTTGGGATGTTTATGGCATTCTGTATCGTGTGATTCGAAATATACCTTGCCGCGTGAATAATTCCGCGTAGAATCTTTTAGAATATTTTATCCCAATATAGACCAAAGTATCGGATTTATACTGTAGGCTTTCAATGCCACTACATTTTTGGCAATTTGCACCTCTGGACATGTACATTTCTGCAAGGAGAAGCTCATCATTTACTTTGATTTTAGGTTCAAAAAATAAGGTTTGTGCATTTTACAAATGCTGATACATGATGTTATTTGTAACAATATATTAAAAGTTACATCATAAATATATATTCTATAATGAAGCGCACCGATAGTACAGAAGAATATTATTGCATTTGGTTTTGAAGAAATACGTTAATTGAGCCGTAGAATGAGTAATAGCCTGTTTTGAAAACCGGACTGGAAACGATCAATATTTTAGTTCTGCTTACGTTTCCTTTCTCTTGGGCCATTAGGGAAAGATCAACTTTGGGTTGCTCAGTCATTTTCCGAAAGGATTTCGTTACATAACATTTTTTTATTCTCTTGATCCAGAATTTTGCCTTCAGGGAATAACATTAACCTAATGAAACTATAACCTCCTTTTTGATTTACGATAAAATAGGTCGATGATGCTGCTGAACGTATGAATGTTTAGAAAAACAATAAACTGTTTTTTATCTTAATTAATTATCCGTACTACCGTTACTAGAAATGAATAGTAGTGATAAAAGGAACTATTCATTTTATACAGTACAGATGAAAAATTAAACGTTTGCAAACTATGTCAGTATAGTTTCACCACTATTTTTATGAAGAATTAAGGGAATAAAAAAAAAGTTTTAGAGTGTTAAATATATTTTAGTGTTATTTACTTAATAAAATACAAGTAAAAGTGTTAAATCATAATTATGGAAGTGAAAAAGTCTTTTGAAGAAACTATCCAGTGGTAAGCACTTCAATGTTTATTAAGATTGGGAGTTCTCTATGACATCTTCTTTTCAATGGCCTCAGAGAGATAACAGGATAAAGTGGGAATGATAGGTTGCGGACAAATGAATTTGTGAGTTTGGATTTAGTGGAGGTATATCCATTTCGGGATAAGTCTGCGTCATGTATGATATTTAGGTTAAAAAAAAGGTTACGATATTTTTATAATCATATAAAAAACCTGGTGCGTGCAACACACGACTTTCACTTACCTCGATTGATTAAATCGGTATAAGAGCTATGAAATAATTTTACAATTAAAAAGGTCATTGCATTTTATTCAGTTTCGTTGGAAACATATGTTTTAGGTTAAATAATAAAACAATGTAAAATTATTATATGTTTTAATCACTTTACATTACCTTCCACAAATTTGTACATAACTGTCTCGGAGCTACAACCCGGTGATTCCTGTTGGCCTCCTCCACTTGCTTCCTCCAGTCTTCTCTGTTCTGTGCAGCCATCCATACAGCTCCTGACTCCCAGGGCATCCTTGGATCTCTTGCCATAACGTCTGATCATCTTAGTTTTGGTCCCCCTCTTCTTCTTGCGCCATATGAAGATTCCGCCAGGATCATCTTGGGGATTGCTTCATTGTCCATCCTTGTTACGTAACAAGCCCACTTTAGTCTGCCAAACTTCATCTAAAAAAAAAAAAATTAATAACAATAAAATAATCATTAAATATTAAGTAAATTTCACCGTTTTTCCTCCTTATTTAATTTCTATTGATCTGTTCTTTTCCTAATATCCTTCGAAAAAATTTTCACTAAAAAATTAGGTCTTGTATATAAAATATAAGACTATGTTTCTCAAATGTTTGCTTCCTAACTTTATATTATATACCTTATTCTTATTTATGAAAAAAAAAAATACCTTAAAAATATTTTTGGTCTCGTTTAATTGCTAGTCATATTCGTTACACATGTATATTAAGATGTTTTTTTATCAATTTCTAATCTAAAAAATTAAAGGCACTTTAGAGGATATTAAAATATATTTATTTACCTACTCGATATTAACGGCCATTAAATTTTACATCGAAATTGCGTGTAATATCAACATCGTTAGAGCCGTTTTAGAACATCCTGAAAAGGTGCAAAATAAATGGTATGCAAGGAGGTGATTTGGCCTAGAGCACGCTCAGCCTTCAGGTTTTTCTCCAATCGTTGGATACCCACTTTATAGAGGCTGGGTATACCCCAAGAGGTTCCCTCCACTGCTGAAATAACAGAATAAATGATTCTGCTGACTCAGTCGAAGTTTCGAACCCAGAACCTAGAGAGCTGCGAGTAGCTCTATCCACTAAACCACGTCTCTGCCTTACCTTTCAGACGTTTATGATTCTAAAATATAAAATTTCAGTTTTATGGAGTTTACCAAAGTAGACACCGCACACACGAAGAGACCTTTTTGCGGGAGTTAAATATACTATCATTTAGACTCAGCGGACCCTAAATCGTGTAATTCCGTTGAAAACTGGAATTCGAAAATCAGAAAATTTTCACGATCGCAGTACTCTCCCTGCTATATATTTCATAAAGTCAAAGTAATGCGAAATGAATTTTCATTGATTGTAAATACTTGACATTTCATCTAACATAAACTGGGCCGTTTTTATACCAATATCTAACTTTCCTCTAGATTTGTGCCAGACGAGGAAAGGTGTGTCAAGGAAAGAATGAGCGTTTTCACATGCTGAAATTAGTTAATATAATTAAATAAAATTGATACCGAACCATATTTACATTAATCCTAAACTTTCCTCTGTCTGTGGGCCTAATTGGTAGAGCCTTTTTCGAAATATATTTATGTCAAGGAAAATGCGTTTCGCATTTTGAAGTGAAGATAGAGGATAGAATTTGATAAAATTTAAACTGAACAATGTTGACCCTAAACTTTCTCTTCCATTTTAGTTTGGCTATTATCACAATCGAAATATGAGTGTATCTGGGATTCTGAGTAAAATTTACTGCATGTATTTTAATTAGGTTAAGTAATCTCATGAAAAATATACCATACACTTATTGCAGGGGAAAATGTTCAGTATGTACCTCCAGTTTGGAAAAATTGATTTATTCCATTTTGAGTGGGATAATTACAAGCCTCCTCATTCTGTAATCGTTTAACATGTTATCAGAGACCACTTTAGGACGCTATTTATACTTATACCATGTCCAGGAATTATATCTTAATGGTCTCTGAGCCGTTGTCGTTTCATCGTTACAGAAAAAATTATAGAGATGAGTCCAGTAAAATATAAATTTTGTTATATGAATAGTGTGAGAAATTTTATTTGATAGAATAAGGTATACAAAATGAGATGATGACCTTCAAGAAGTAGAATATCCTCTGTTGTGTAGCATTTAATATTGTTTAAAGAATCTTCGATTGTATGTTTAGAATCTAAACTTTACATTTTAAACTTAAATTTACAATTTATGTGATTTAATAATAATTTTGTTGATTAATTAACTTTTTGGCAACTCAATGGTGCCTATATCGTCTGTCATTAGTTGGTTTTAAATTTACTGTAGGGGTTTCTGTCAGGAGGAGGAATGTGCTCTGCCTAAAAACTAATCAGTGAAGCGAAGCGATATTGTTTCCTCCAACGACGACACAATTAGTATAAAGACAGTTCTGGGACAGTTAATAATATTGAGCAGAATCGAAATTATTCTACGGCATTCATTTATAGGATTGATATGCTTTAGAAGTAAAATAGAGGGTTCATACTTACGCATTGTCCCGATAGGTTTTACAAAGAATGTGTAGTAAGGAAATTTTAAGGAGGAAATCTGCATTTTTTTTATCGCCTCTTTTATTTTTAATATTTTTATTGAAATTTACAACTGTGTTTTGTAATACAACAAGTAAAAATGCTGGTAATGATAAAATAAATGAAGAGAAAATGCCCATTGGCATCACTCCACTGGGGAATCTAACCTAGAAGGTCTCTCGAGACCATCTTCTTTTCAGACTCGGAGGATGTCAGGAATGGAAGAGGAAGCAAGGATTAAAACTAGTGGGTTAGATTGGATTGATAATTTATAATATCAATTTATATGCTCAATAAGGAGCATTGAGGATTTTTTGAAGGATTTTGGACTGTAAGGATTGAATATGGCAACAATTTTATGGTTTAGTAGAGGAGCCCCAAAGCTCAACACCGTAAGTCCAGATATGCCTGATGATGGTGATATAGATGAGCCTTTTTTAGATAAGTAGAAGGTTGGAGCGTCTGTCCTGTAAGTGTTGTAGTAAGCGAAAGTGACGGGCAGTTTCTTGTCATTTCAGTCTTGTGTGCGGATTCCATGTTTGACGTTTGTCAAGTAGAAATCCTAGGTAGTGGATATGTTCAACTGGAACAAGCGGAGTATTATTAAAGGATACTGTAGGGCAGGATGTCATAGGTTTACGACGAAGGGTAAAAGTAATTTGGAGATTTTTTTCGGAATTGATTTTAATTTTCCAATTCTGATACCATACCTCAAGGTCTCTGATGTGGGATTGAAGAGTTTGAGGATCATTATTGACTGATAACACACAAGTGTCATTAGCATAGGCTGGAAGGAAGGTGTTGGGATGGGTTGGGATATCAGCTTTTATCAACTTAAAATGAATTTAACCTAAGAAGATATGACTGCTCTGGGATATCTAGTACTATACGTTTTAAAACAAAAAAAAAGTCATTTGTATATACGCTATGTATTAATGCTTTAAAGGGGTCATCTGTGGGGTTGTGTAGTGGATAGCATTACAGTCCTCTATGGCCAAGGTCTCGAGTTAAATCCTGGGTTTTAAGAGAGTTAAAAATTCTTGGTTATGCTGTCCTAAGGAGGAGATGTAAAATGGTGGTTCCGTGGCTCTGCGATGTTAGGTACTCTTGTAAGATCTCTATCCTAATTAATCCCACATATGAAAAATTCGGAACTCCCACTTTGGCATCGTCCATTACACACAGTAGCAAATAATGAATAAGCAAATGATGTTTTAATGAGTTAAAATATGTAAAATATTTATAAATAGTATTTGTAATTTTCAATTATTGATATCGATATCGTATATAATAATAATTATAAATTCTTTATTTATTCTGGGACTAGTCCCTTTAAAATAACTTTGCAAGAAAATTGAAATAAAAACTTGACGGTCTTAGATTATAAAAAAAAAATAAAAATAAAAAAATACAAATAATTATAATAGATTTAAATCAACCTCAAATAATAATATTGAGAATTAAACTAGATAATAAACAAAATAATAAATATGTACATTTATACAATTTTGAGGAAAAGAACTTTGCATTGATTTTTTTAAAAATAACATAGTGATAATATAACATGTTGAAAATACATCATAACATAAAATATAATAAATAAATAAACATTTTTTTTTGTTTCTAACATTAATTGAAATTAGTAAACTAGTTAGGATTTTTTAGAAGTTGGAGGGGCAGGAAGTGATTGTATAGACGCGATTTGAATGTTGGAAGAGTATTGGAGTCACGGATATAAGAAGGAATAGAGTTCCATTAGAATTAGGAAAGATCTCTCGAAAACGGCGGTTCGATGGGACGTTATATACAGGTCCGATGGCCGTGAGCGAGTGTTGCGGGAGTGGACTGAGGATTTGAAAAGAAACAAATCTGATAGGTAAGACGGACGGCTGGATTGATGAACTTGAAAGTGGAAGGATGCTAGAAGTACTTGCAACTGTAGGAAGGGTAAAACCACTTCAACTCTTCGTAGAAGCGGATGACAGAGGTGTCCCTGGATATCTCAAAGACGAAGCGGATAAATCAGTTTAATAATAGTTTTAGTTTTGCTTCGAGATCTCCAGAGAACTTCCCATACATCGCACAGCAGTTCTAAAATGGGGGGGAGGAGGGAGGAAAGGGGATGTTAAGGAACTAACCAAAAGCCTACGGGCTTCAAATGGAAGAAGGCGACGTAGGTAATTTAGGAGTTTTAAGGTGGAGAATGTGCGACGAGAGATTTCGGAGATATGGTTTTTTCAGGACAAGGTTTGATCGAAGGTGATTCCCAGATTATTTAGAGATTATTATTGTAGATTTTTAAAATGTTCAGCA
Organism: Piezodorus guildinii; assembly: GCA_023052935.1. Taxonomy (NCBI): domain Eukaryota; kingdom Metazoa; phylum Arthropoda; class Insecta; order Hemiptera; family Pentatomidae; genus Piezodorus; species Piezodorus guildinii. The sequence goes on along the minus strand of CM041292.1, from coordinate 101,217,243 downwards.
TCTTCATCCTTTTTGAAGACTATCCATTTGTTCATTTGACTATAAGTTTGTAGTTCTTGTTTAGAAAAGAAAAAAAAATGATTTCTTTAAAGAAGACGAACTAAGTGATAAATAAAGCCATATATGCATTTTATGTTATGTGTCCTGCTTAAAATTGTTTCTTTTTGTTTAAAACAATAGATGGATCAGCTATCTTTGTTAGTACCTCCTTAGGCGGAAAACGCCTTGCCAATAAGTATCGGATCTTAAATGCAAATTACTACAGCGTTAATTGGAAGGCCTATTGAGATGTACTCGGTCGGCAATTGACTTAGATCCTAATCGGAGCTGTTTAATTGCTCCGATGCCGTAACCTTATTGGCCACCATCGCCTGGGTACTTATTTTCTCTAGGGCTCATAATTATTAACACGTTCTCCTGCTTTTATGAATCTCTTTATTATATTAGATTAATGTAAGCTATATGAAATCAATTTAAAACAGATAATATACTAATTTAGTAAAGGGACCGACTTATTGATGAATATGAACATTTATTAATAAGTATATTAAGTCTATTTGTAGAAAACCGGAAGTATATTATCAGGTACAGAATTCCTTGGACTCCCTGAGCTGAATTATTGAAAACGGGTTTTTTTAGTTGAAAGAACTCAGTCACAATACAGGTGTGTGATGTGAATTATAATTTTGTATTTATTTATAGTAATTTAAAACTTTATAAAAGATCACAATGAGTAAACATCCAGAATGAAAAAAAAAAAGTCATGAAAATGTCTGGAGGTCTGGAGGTCTTCTTTTCAGTCGCCTCGGAGGATTACCACATTAAAAAACACGTTTTCATGATATGACATTACACTTGTTTGTTTTGATATAACTTTATCATTGAGTTTATTATCTTGTTTTAAAAATAGTATAAATGATATTATAGGATTTTTCTGATAGTAATATTTGATGTCATTATCTAAATTTATTCTAAACAAATCCCCTCTCCTGCTACTTTCTTGAACACTCACAAGACTTACTTTCACCTCACCTACACATACCATATTTCTCACGGTGTAACGCTGCCGTAAGTGATACCATATGTCCCACGATACCTATCCCTTTATTTGATCTTTGCCGCCTTCCCTCACCTCCTCCTATCCCTTCGTATAAGTACCCCCCAAATTCTAGAGCCAGAGAACTCCGTTATAAGTTGTTATTATGATACAGTTAGAGTATATTATATTATTAGGAACGTTTTGTTCGTATTTTGATTATCAATAATGTTACATCAGTTTATTCAAGGTGGCAAGAACAATACGGTAGGGCTCACGAGGTAGATTGCCAGCCAGATGACGTCACGTAGACCGGCCCGTCTTAAAGACACAAATACACTGTAATTGTATTTAGCTATTTGTATTTCGCTCTCTCACCACGGTGGTTGTGTTTATAGTATTCGCAACGTTTTTATTGATTTTATCGATAGGCTAAGTAATTATTTCGGTTTAAAAATGCCAAATTCTGCCGTTGCCGGTTGTACAATACACACCATTCGTATAAAGCTAAAAAACTGAACTTGTCATTTCACGTTTTTCTAAAATAAAAACATTTCTTACTGACTAATTATGAAAGAAATTTGAAATTGGAATTATTAGTCCTACTATCATGACGTAAATTATTCTTTTAATTTAATTTATTTAATTCTCGTACCATCACAAGAAAATAGCAACAATTTCATCTTCAACCGACAGTTTGGGCTATATTGTAAGAGAAATTCGTGTAGATAAACGTAATTGTATGAAAATAATAAATTCAAAATTCGCAGAATAGAACATCCAATTAAACGAAACGAAACAAACGAAAATAAAGAACTAAAAGAAAAAATAATTTCATTAAAAAATGAACTAAAGTGTGCCCAACGGGTAATAACTAAATTAAAACATGATTTGATTAAATATAAACAGCTATTTTCTAAAAGTCAACTATAAATTTTAAAAGCAAAATACTATTTCAACATATGTTAGAACTCGATCCTTTTTATAAATGAAAGAACTGAACAAAAAGAAAAAATTTAAAAGAGCGATGAAGAAAGATGAAACTTCCGACGCTACACGAAAAAAATCAAAGAAGATGAATAAAATAAAGAATTAACGTAACGGTTTAGCTCAAACATAAGGTACTACTTATTAAACGTTTTAATATCGTAGCATTTCTAAATGATTAATTTAAATATATAATAATTAAACTTTTCACATGTTTTCAATATGTGTTTATTAAATTTAGAGGAGAAGTTTCGTAGATTTTTATTTTTTATTGTAGGAGAATTTTTTTTTTTCTGAAAAACAGTTCTTGATTAAGTAATATTATAATCAGTCCAATTTAGTACATTTTAATTACATTACATTCGCACGATATATACAAAACAATAAACTTAGATGATAAGAATACAATTTTAGGAGAATTAAAAAAGTTAAGATTCTTTTCAAGATGTGTTTAAATTGGCTAATACAACTGTTTTACATTTTTATTATATATATTTTATTTTATAACAGAAGTGTTTATCCATTAATAAAATATTAAATCATTTTAAAATACAGTTTTGATATGAAATTTCACTATAAAGGCAATTTGTATTGTTTGTTTTTTTATTTCACGACCAATTAAAAAACACATTAAATGTCAAACCTGATGAACTTGTGCCTTTTATCTTTGATAACTGAAGGAAAAAAAGTTAGTACGATGACTATGTCAGTCCTTGGTGACATGGCGATGAAGTGTTAGTCTGTGAGGCCCTTCGATTTATTTTCGTATGGAGTTTCTTATTGCGAATAGTGCAATATTTACAGGTATCGCGTTTAAGTCTACGAATATTCTTTTAAAGGTAACATCTGAAACCAATACGAAGAAATATTGCTTATTCAGAAGTTATTCAGCTCCACAAGTAAACTGTTGAACTGGAGAAAATTTATCTGCTACGTGATTTGAATGTGACAGGTTCTTTCTTCGAAAACAATTCAGCATTCCAATCTTTGATTGTGAAACGGCTCTGTAAAAGTGAGATGGTCGATTTTTTTAATAGATTTATATCAATATTTTCATAGGATATTTTGCTCTTATTAGAGTTTTATAAATACTATTTTTAAAAAGTCAGTTACAGGTTATGGGATCCACCATTTAGAGATACATTGTTACGTATATTTGAATTAATAATACCTACTTCAAATGCATATAACTGATACTGAAATAATTTTTATTTATTTATTTATTTATTCATAGAGTTTTTTTTTTGGCATTACAATTGTATTTGCTATCTGCTTTTTTTTTTTCAATAAGCAAATATGCTAACAACAGATGTAACAAACTACATAGATAAAAAAAAAACTAATAACTTTCAATATTTCAGGTCTCTTGGCCAACGCCTCGATAGTCTTCTGGGCGAATTATATGGGTTTGTGGCAGTTGATAGGTTTTGAGTCAGCGGGTTTGAATTTAGGGTCAGTCTATCATGAAATTTTTGTAGCGATCAGTGGCAGTTGCAATGACGAATGGAATGTCTAGGTCAGTATGTAGTGTCTCGTTAGATACGTAAAAAGGGGCATTTATAATTTCCCTAAGTAATTTTGATTGAAATGATTGAATAATTTTGATGTTTGACTTTTTTGCTGTTCCCCATAACTCAATGCCATAAGTCCAAATGGGTTTTATTAGTACTTTATAAATAGTTAATTTGTTCGTCAATGATAATTTTGAACGTTTGTCTAGTAACCTTGAAAGAAGTCCATATCGTTGATTTAGTTCTTTTCTTTTTCGTTTGAGGTGTGTATGCTCATGTTAGTCGTTTGTCAAGGTAAATGTCCTAAATAACGTACTGTGTCAGAAACTGGTATAGGAATAGTATCGTAAAAGACCTGGGGGCAGGAGTCATGTTTTAAAGAAAATGTGACGAACAGGCTCTTTGATTGATTCATTTTTATTTTCCATGTTTTTGCCCAGCAAGCTATGTCGTCCAGATGTTCTTGGAGTGCCTTAGAAGCCTTAGAGGCATCTTTGTTGGATGTCAGATAGCTGAATCGTCAGCAAAGGTTGCTATAAGTGTTTCTGGATGCTGTGGGATGTCAGAGCAATATATATTAAAAAGTGTTGGACCTAAAACACTGCCTTGAGGTACACCTGCTTTTATTTGTTTAATATTAGAGAACTCAGAACCTACTCTTACACGGAAAAACCTATCATTTAAGTACGAATGTAAAATTAAATAATATGTTCGGACTAAGAAATGTTTTTAACTTAGCGAGCAAACCATCGTGCCATATTCTGTCAAAGGCCTGACTCATATCCAAAAATACTCCCGGACAGTAATGTTTTGATTCTAACGAAAAAGAAATATAATCAACCAATCGGTAACACTGTTGTATTGTAGAATGATTTTGTTTAAAACCATACTGGAAATTTGGAATAATATCAAAAGAATTAATTGAAATAATTTTAAAGTTTAAGAGAATATTTTATGTTAAATTTATAAAAAAAAAAAAAAGAAAAAAAAAATAGTAACAACAAATGAATAGATTGGGAAAATAGTTTCTATAAATCATGATGGTTTAAATTTTACACTTCAATAGTAAAAAAAAATTACTGATTATTTGTCCATTCTTTAATGATGAGGATAAGTCTTTATTTGAAGTAATCTGTTAAAAACACGACTCTTGTTTTCTGAGTCATGTTACTTAGAAGCCAGTCTGAGAAGTAAATAATCATCTTACGGGTATATAAAAAAGTATATTTTATTGTATAGATTTTTGGTAAGTCGCAGAGGAGGTCAAATCAGACAATTAGTGTCTACTAGGGGCGGGGATGGTTAGCGCCCGTTGCTTTAAACACGCATTACCTAGCTACCAGATGACTAATACCTTGAAACCAAAAATTACGAGTTCAACTCTCGGAACCGGAGGGGACTATTATCTAAGCATTAATCCTCCCGCACTCACCCCCTGGTCCGAGAAATCCCCGTATAGCCTTCAAAGGTGAGGTAGGGGTGGAAAAAAAATAAATAAATAAAAATAAATTATTGTCTACTACACTCTTTTGAGAAACAACAAGAAATTTACCAGTATCTATGCTGTTTATTTGAAAAATAAAAGAATTATGAAATAAAAGTCTTTTTATTTGATAATATAAAAATTGACTCCTTCCTCAGTATTTCCTGATCACTCTGTAAGATTGCTATCTGATACTTCTTATTGGCATGCAAATATTAAGACGTTGTGTTCCAGGTTAATGTCATTTTTCTCTGTTTATAATGATGTAGTAAGGCTCCTGACATTTTGGACCTTATCGGACCATTTGAAAGGATCGAATTCTTTTTGCGTAAATAGAAGCTGCCACTGCGGCATTTATCGGACCCTGATAAAAACTCATAACGCTGTTCCATTTTCCTATGAAATATATAGTAAGGGAAAGTATTGCAATCGTGAAAATTTTCGAATTCCAGTTTTTAACGGAAATACACGTTTTAGGGTTTCCTGAATCCAAATGACCAAGTCTCACAAAAAGGTCTGTGTGTGTGTGTGTGTGTGTGTGTGTGTGGGGTAACTACCGCGCGTAAACGAAATTTCATAATTAAGACAACAATACGCCCGAGAGATAATACAGCGTTGGAATGCTTAAGATTTTAGAATAAATATTATCTTATACATACTATTGTAAAAGTTGACGGAAAATGGTGAAAAGCCGATAAAATAAACTGATTGTCGTAGATAATAATATAATAGATTATTTAAAAAACACATGTCTTTATTTATATCCAACATAATAATTTTTTAACAACTTATTTTAGTTTACAAATATGTTTAAAAATTCTTGAATTGATATAAATAATGGAGACATGTGAAAGTCGTGTGCTGAGCTTGAATTTTTTTTTCACTCTCGAGCAAGGCCTGAAATTTGTATGCCAATCTATTATTTCTTAAAATAAATTAATGAAATTGATTAATCAGTTAAACCTCACGAAACACCTTTTTAACCTCGGGTATTCAAATTAGAAGGTCAGAATTTTATTTGATGCAAACATTGTATCTGACCACACCTTTCTATTGTAATTGTTTTTTTCATTATTTTTATTTGTTTAAATAATTTATATAAGGTGTGGCTTGTACACCTTGATCTTTTCTGACCTATGGATTCAAATGCGCACGGTTTAGTACATTGGAAATCGTCCAGAAAATTCCGCTCAATATTTTTGAATTTTACGTCTTTTTTCAGTTATTCTCTATCCTTTCCCGGATTTGAAAAATTTTGGTTAAATCTTTTTTGTCGCTATTACATTTAGTCCTGAATTTATTTATTTATTTTATTTTTTCTTATCTCCTTTATTGTACAAACAAATAAATAATAAAACAATTGCAAAAAAAAATAATGCAAAAGTACAGGCCTTTCAGATCTACCATTTGAAGTATATCAAGTTGATCATTCGTAAGTCCACTGTATGTGGTGGTTGCAACTGCAGGCTTTCGCCTCAGTAATACTGGATGGAGAGATCTTCCAGTGGGTACCATCTTCCAGGCTTATGAAAATATAATGGATTCAGACTGCTGAGTCCAGACCCCAGCGAGAACGTCTAAATTTATGGATAAAATTGTTTATTCATTGACTGAAACCTAAGAACAACACAAACTTAAATTATCAACAGTCGAGAACTGATCAAACAATAATATATATATATATATATATATTTTATATATATATATATATATATATAAGTTAAGGTCTGATAAGGTTGAGTATCAGCCTTAATTCCAACTCACTGGATGTAAACACCTTGAATGTATATATAGAGGATTATATGTATCAATAAATCAGTGTTTAACTAGCCATCAAGTGAGTTATTATTGTGCCCCTTTTTCCTTTTTTTTTAAGTTTTATATTGGCCAGCTCATAAGTGGTGCCGAAACCCGGGACCTTTAGACAGTATATTTTTTTTTCTTTCTATTATTATTTCCCGCGTCTGGAAATCTTCAGCTTTATTGTTATTTAATTTTTTTTTCTTCTCTTTTCTCTCTTTCTCTCTCTCCGTTAAAATTGGTTTAAATAGTGATCATGGCGGAAAATGTTGTGTTAAGACCGGCAGTACTGAACGTACCACCAACCGAACCAGCACCGACGGCGGCAAATGTACTTCCGCCACTTCCGGAAGTTTCGTTGGCGCAGGCGCACAGAACGACATTAGAATGGATAAAAGTCCAAACCGCCACGGCCCAGGAGCTGAGAAAAGCCATATCCGACCTCGACAGATTCACCGGGGAGATTGGTGAGCTGAATCATTTTTTAAAAGGGGCGATCGTCTGATGGCCAGAATCATCTCCAAAATGTCTGAGAACTTATTAGATGGGGAGGATGCTGCAGCATTGAAGGCTGCGGTGGTCTGCAGGGTCAGGAGGAACATCCTGAATCATATCCAGGGGGATGAAGAGACACCCTGGGATATCGTCAAGGAACGATTGAAGAAGGCCTATGGAGGGGGAAGATGGGCCCCGAAGAAGATGCGTTCCACATGCTTAGAGAGTCAAAAAAGCCGCGTCAGTCTAATGGCCAGTATGCGGGAGAACTGCTTACGAAGTTCAACCGCATAACCGAAAAAATGAGAGAGACTGCTAGTGTCGAGGAGGTCCACTTCAGAATGGATTTCCTGGCGATAATGTTGAAGGTGCAGCTGGCGAAAGAAACAGGCAAACGGGAAGGGTTCCCGAGAGAGCGCTCGTTCATCGACTGTGCGCAGGAAATGATGGACGCCAGTGCCAGAGAGGAGGAATCCCGAATGGAGATAGAGGAGTCAGGATGGACGAGAGTTGCGTACAACCAACCAAGGAGCGCTCAGCCATGGAGAAGAAGAGGAGTACCGGGAAGCTAGGAGAGACCGTCCCCAGCAAGGAGAGCGCCGGACAGGTCAGGCGAGACCACGAAACAATGGACGGCGGGAGGATCGTAAGTGCCATGGGTGTGGCAAGATAGGACACCTAGTAGCCCAGTGTCCGCGCACTCGATGCTTTGAATGCGGAACGGAGGTGACACCTGGCGAGACACTGTCCCCACTTGTACCGGCGTCGGGATACACACCAGCCAGAACCGATGGAGATCAATGCGCAGGACGTTCGTCCAAGAAGGTTTATAAGAAGGTCAGTCGGATCAGCGAGTGGATCGTCTAGAGGATCCGAGACGGCAGACACAGAGACGGATACAGATGTCCCTGTTCGAGGAGGCGGTCAGCGAAGCAGGAAGAGCGCGTGGAGGCGACAGGAAGCGTCGGCGCAGTCTGCCCGGGAAGAACATTGAGGAGCGTACCAGCAGAGTGGCAGCCGCACATTGGTGAGTTATCATGCGAGAGGCGGGAGCGGCGGTCTGCCTATTATCAACGTGGAGGGAGTCGCATGCCTGGTGGACACTGGGAGCTCGTGCACCATCGCCTGTAGAGAGGCGTTAGAGAAGTGGAGCGACGGAGAGAGGGCACTCCAGGTTCAGGTATGCCAATGTCAATTAATCACCCTAGGGGGCCCTGCAGTGTAGAGGAGGAAACCGAGATGGGTTTGCATACCTGGGGGGAACAAAGTGCCGGGTTATCAGTCCACGTAGTCACTAGGATGCCGCGGGATTATCGAGTCATTATAGGGAAGGACTTGCTAGGCGTGGTGGGTGCGCGGATCCGTAATCGGGGAGGTCAGTGGGACATTAAAATTGGGGGGAAACAATACGCCTGTACCCGCACAGCGGGAGAAGGTAAAACGCGCATAGGGGCGGTTAATCAGATGGGGGATTGGAGGGCGTCGGTTCTAGAGGAATTTGACATCTTTTTTAAGGAGGGAGATGTTCTTGGCACAACTGGGAGGACGGTGCATGAAATTCCCCTTAAGCAAGAGCGCGTCACTTACGTTAAAGAACGGAGGTACCCGCAGGCTCTACGCAGGCATATTCGGGAGGAGCTAGAGGAGTTACGAAGGCAGGGTATTATAGTGAAAAGCACTTCGCCATATAATAGTCCGTTGTGGGCCGTGAAGAAAAAGTGTGCGCCGGGGGACACGAGGGAGAAATATCGCGTGGTCATAGACTACCGGAAGTCAACGAGAACACGGTCAATGAAAAATATCCCATACCGCGCTTCGAGGACATTTTGGATCGGTTGGGGGGTGCGAACATTTTTAGTACCTTGGACTTAAAGGCGGGGTATCATCAGATACAAATGCACCCGCGTGACCAGCATAAGACCGCGTTTACCTTTGAACGGGGCCATTATGAGTTTACGCGGATGCCGTTCGGCCTTAAGAATGCCCCCATCACGTTTCAGCGGCTTATGGACGAATTCTTGAGGGGTCTGGACGAGTCCGTGTGTCAGGTGTACATGGATGACCTTTTGGTCTTCAGTAGGTCCGACCGGGATCACGTTGAGCACCTGAGGGCCGTCTTTCGTCGCATACGGGAATTCGGTCTACGCCTTTTTCCGGAGAAGTCCACCCTGGGGCTTCGAGAGATCAATTTTTTGGGCCATACCATTTCTGCGGAGGGCGTGAAGCCGGATGCCCAGAAGGTTGCCGCCTTGCAGCGGATCGCCGTGCCGACCGAAGTTAAGGGTGTCCGTAGGTTGCTGGGTGCGTTGAATTACTACCGCCGTTTTGTGCCGGCTATGGCTGAATATCTCGTGCCCCTTAATAATTTGCTTCGAAAAGGGTGTAAGTTAGTTATGACCCCCGATATCGCGGACAAGGTGCGCCGGTGCATCGATCATCTCCAGCGTGAACCGGTACTCGCGTTCCCTGACTTCAACCAGATGTTCACGATCACGACGGATGCTAGCGAATACGCTCTGGGTGCGGTGCTTTCTCAGGACGGTGAACGGGGGGAGCGGCCCGTCGCGTACGCGAGTCGGCGCCTCACGGAGGCGGAGGCCCGTTATAGTGCCTTAGAGCGGGAACTTCTCGGGATTGTTTGGGCTGTCGAGCACTTCAGGCCTTATGTATTCGGGAGGCGATTTCGGGTTCAAACTGATCATCGCCCTCTCCATGGGTCGGGAAGCTCAAGGAGTCGTCTGCGCGGGTTACGCGGTGGAAGGAGATCCTCGGACAATACAACATGGACGTCGTCTACAAGCCGGGTAACGAAAATGTGGTCGCGGACTGGCTTTCTCGGGCGCTCATGGTGAATGCCGTGGAGGAGGATCGGGGCGGGCCGTCGCGGGATGTCCGTCAGTTTTTGAGGGAATGGACCCCAGGGGAGGAGCACTCGCCTCGGGGGGAAGAGGCTTCGCTGCAGACGCGCCGTCGGGTGACGAGGGGTCGGATGAGGGGCGCCCAGTTGACATGGAGGAGCTCGACGAGATCGTGAACGATAAGCGTAGGCAGATTATCTGGAAGACGAGGACTTCGGGGCTGCTGAAGTTGGACTTTCAGCGGGTTGACGGTTGTTCCGTCGTGACTATTTGGTCTCAACCCTCCGTCGGGGAGGACCAGATCTGTAGGGCGCTCGCGGATGCGTCGAAACCGGGTCAGACCACCACTTGTACGTAGGTAACGCCGTGGTCTGAGAGCGTATTCACCGGTTGTGGCGGACCGAACGCATCGGGCTTGACCGGACGTTTATCCGCTGTTCATTGCTTGTGGAAACCATACGTGATGAGGAACGCAAACGAGAGGTGACACTCGCTTATCACCAAGGCAAGACGAACCACAGGGGGCTGACCGAAACGTTGCACGCGTTGCGCCGGCGGTATTACTGGCGAGGAATGAGGCGTACTATCCAGGAGCTTATCGGAACTTGCGACGTATGCATGCGTGCGAAATATGATAGGCATCCGCCCCGTGCGGTTCAGGAGGAGACCCCTACCGCGGCTGCTCCGCTCAGTGATCTCCAGGTTGATACCTTTACCTGGAAGGGTTTTAAGTGGGTCACGGTGTTAGATCTCTTCAGCAAAGTTGCGATGGCGTATCCCGTCCAGGAACGTACGGCGGAGGCGGTGTTGCGAGCCCTCTAGATCTGGTTCCAGTTTTATGGGGTGCCCGACAGTATTTCCTCCGATAGTGGGCGGGAATTTGACAATGTTTGTATCAGGGAGGAGATGAGGCTCTTGGGGGTCGTCTGGCATCATAACACCCCGGGACATCCGAAGAGCCGCGGAGGTATCGAGAGGCTTCACAGCACCCTTAGCGACCACCTTAGAGTATTCCAGTTAGCCAAAGGGCTGGAGGCGGACGTGGCGATGGAACGCGCAGTCGTCGCTTATAATCACTCCGTTCACTCAGTGACCGAATTCACGCCATTCGAGATCCTTTTTGGACTACAGGGTCGTCGGCGGGATTGTCGCGGTGCAACGGCGGGCGAGGGTGAAATCGTGAGCAACAGTCTTGCGCTGCGGAAACTCTGGCGTACGGTTCACGATCGCATTGAGCGGGAGAAACAGCGACGCGTCGCGCGCCATAATCTCGGGGTCCGGGATCTGATGGGACTCCTCAAAATCGGTACGTTAGTGTACCGTCGGGTGGGGACTAATCGGGGGAAGGAACTTCGGCGTTATGAGGGTCCCGTTCGCGTGGTTGTGATTAAGGAACATAATTTGGTCACTATTGAAAGCGTACGCGACCCCAAAAAGCGGCGTACGGTCCACCTTGAACAATTGAAACTTCCTCCGACAGACGCATCCTAACCCTTTGGAGTGTCCTCAGTTTGGGCAGTTTGGAAGTTTTGGTGCTGTTTTTTTTTATATAGTGTTACTGTTCATTTTGTTCACAGTTTTTTCCTTTTTTTTTGTGTGGTGTTTCAGGAAGTTCTTGTTTTTCAGCGGTGTGACTTTTTGTACTTGTTTTCTATGAACTTCTTTTCTTTTACGTTTTGTATTCATTTTTTTTTTTTAGTTTACGAGGATTGTTCGTAAACTGGTGGGGGGAGTTAAGGTCTGATAAGGTTGAGTATCAGCCTTAATTCCAACTCACTGGATGTAAACACCTTGAATGTATATATATAGAGGATTATATGTATCAATAAATCAGTGTTTAACTAGCCATCAAGTGAGTTATTATTGTGCCCCTTTTTCCTTTTTTTTTAGTTTTATATTGGCCAGCTCATAAGTTATATATATATATATATATATATATATATATATATATATATATATATATATATATATATATATACATATATACACATACACGTAAATTACATGGTTTCAAGATTGAATTTCTAGAGCTATTAGGATGAATAAACTATATAAGAAAAAGTAATCAAAGGTGATTCTCGTTTTTTAATAATTTTCGGGAATTTTTCAACCAATTTTTCACTAGGTAAAATTTTGAGGGCAATTTAAAACACGTCCTTATAATATTGTTCATTTTCATTTTAATATCTACGAAATTATAGTTGTATTGGTTTTCCAAACTTATATTTCAACCGCGAAGGTGACTTATTAAAAGATCTGAAATACTAAAAGTTATAGATTAAAAAGGATATAGATTGACTTATAAAAAAATCATGAAAATCAAATATGTTGAGTGGAAATATTTTGAGCCGCACTCATTTATGACAACAATGGTACAATAATTTCATGGTGAAATGATCACGCAGTTTTGGTCTATTTTATTGTTTCAAAGTAAACCATGACAGGTCTTGGGTTGAGTACATGTTGGCAATATACAGTTAACTTATTGATCTGTGTTCTTTCCAAGCCAATAATTATGCAAGGAGGTATGATGACATGACCAGGTAGAACTTAAGGCTAAGTTCATCACTTTTTTATAACTTTATTAGGACACATTTGTGTAAGAAGGTTAAAAAGGCTGGATAGGATCTCCCGATCTAGGGTCGAATCTCAGTTGATTAATCAGAATAAATAATTAACCTGTCACAGCCAGAACTGACCTGCGACACTACGGCACTACGAGCTTAGTAGCGCATTACTCTACCCATTGAACTATCCAACTCTTTCATCATTCATGTGTCTGAAATATACTTCGGAACTTAAAATTCAATAAAAGGTATGCAAAATGTTAAGCCGCTAAATAGAATATTGGTATATAAAATGTTTTTAGATTTATATACTTTTTCATAAAACAAATTATTGTTACCTAAATTATAACGTCTAAAATATTAATAAAAGTACTGTAAATTATTACACAATGGCTTTTTGTTTCCAAATAACAATATTAGGGTATAGCTGTTTATATAGGGGTCAATCCATTTGAAATCATCCAATTTTCATTAATTTTGCCGCTCGACATTTTAAATTTTCGTGTTTTTTTGACCAGTTATTCTGTATCCATTCGTAAATATAAAAAAAAAATTAAAAAAATTCGGGTCAGTGATTTTAGTATTTTTACAGTTAAGAGAATAAGAAGAGAGAGAATAAGAGAAGAAAAATTTATAACTCCGAAACCAGCTTAGTCTCACAGACCAAATTTATATCACTTAAACTCATTGTAGGGTTAGGGTATTGGAGTAGGTGCTCAACCTCTTGGTTATTAGCACCGAATAAATTTGTAGTAACAGATTTGTTTTACTCTTTTTTCTTCTTTTTATTTATTTATTTTTCCTTCTATTTTTTTTTAATTTATTTATTTTTTTAAAATTTATTTATTTATTCTTTTTTTTATTGTTTATTTTTTTTTATTATTCTTTTGTTGACACATTCTGAATTAGTGGATTTATTCCAATTTTTTCTTTATTTATTTATTATTTTTATATATATATATATATATATATTTTTTTTTTTTTTTTTTATTACTACTATTATTTTTTTGTTTTCTTTCTTTCTTTATTTTTTTTTCTTATAGTTTCGGGAGCAGAGAACATTCTTTGACGAACCTAATCAGTGAACTAACTGTTTCACTAGAGTCCTTCAAGCTCTCACTCAACGATCTAGCTAGGTTAAGTTTATCCATTTGTACATGAAATTTGGGGCAGTTCTCAATTATGTGTTTTATTGAGAGAGGCACTCTACACAAGTCACACATTGGTACGGGCTGCCTGAGGATGAGATGGAGATGTGTGAGTCTGCTATGTCCTATGCGAAGTCTCGCCAAAGCAGTTTCCTCGCGGCGATTACTTCGCAATGATGTATTCCATGGATCAGGCGATTGCTTGATATTTCTTAATTTATTGGTGTTGTCAAGTTCCGACCACATCTGTTCCCATGCCTGATATATTTTGACCTTAAGGTAGTTTTTTACGTCTTCCTTGATGTAAGTTGGGTGGATTTGGACGTTTGACAATGCAGCTTCTTTCGCAGCCCGATCCGCTTCCTCATTGCCATCAATGCCTACGTGGGATGGAATCCACAAGAACACTAGTTCTTTTTTCAGTATTTTTAAATCTCCCACATATTTTCTGATCTTATTAATTAGTGGATTATCAATGCAAATATTATGAAGGCTCTTAAGGGCGGATAGGGAATCGGTGCATATAACGAACTTTGATTCATCACGTGACCTAATGAATTCAAGTGCATTTAATATTGCTACAAGTTCCGCAGTATATACGCTACTTAGGTTAGGCAGTTTGAATTTAAGGATACTTACGGGTGTAACAATAGACAGCCCAACTTGATCATTTATTTTGGAGCCGTCTGTGAATATTTTTGTGTAATCTGAATGATCACATATAATTTCATTGCATTTTTCTCTTAGTACATAGTGCGGTGTGTCAGTTTTGTTATACTTTGTCAGAGTTAAGTTTGTTCTTGGTACTGTTTGGTCCCATGGTGCTTCTATTGTTTCTGTTGTCTTATTGAGATGCATGTGAAGAAGTTCTTCGACGTAAGCCCTCGATCTTATTCCTAATGGTGCTGGTTTGCTCGGATTATTCTGATAAACTATTTTGTACTTGGTTGGTATATATATTTGAAGGCAGGGTTATCGGGTTGTGTGGCCAGTGATGAGATATAATTACATGCTAATTGCAGACGCCTGAACTTAAGTGGTGGAATTCCAGATTCTGCACAAAGGCTAAGCACTGGACTTGTCCTGAAGGCACCAATAGCAATCCGGAGGCCTATGTGGTGGATTGTGTCCAGTTGTGTTAAAATTCTTGATTTTGCTGACCCGTACACAGGACTGGCATGATCAAGTTTTGATTCGACGATACATTGGTATATCTGAAGTAATCTAGTTCGGTCAGATCCCCAACTTGTTCCTGCAAGGACTTTCAACACATTAAGTCGCTTCAGGCATTGTTCCTTTATGTTTTTTATATGTGAGCCCCATGTCAGCTTGGAGTCGAGGATGAGTCCTAAGAATTTGCACTCATTGTGGAAGGATAGAGCCTGGTCATATAGCTTGATTTGAGGTGGAGGGCTTGGGTGTCTTCGCTTTGAAAATAGCATACACTTAGTTTTATTTGGTGAGAACCTGAGTCCTGATTGTGACCAGGTTTGAAGTTGATCTAGTATGGATTGGACAAATGCTTTATCTCTTGTGGAACCAGAGTAATTTATTAGGATCCCTAGATCATCTACAAAGAGGAAGGAAACTCATTGTATAGATAGGTAATCTGTATTAGTTTCATAATTTTTCACTCAGTCCCTTTTGAGATATTTCCATGTAAACATCGGGAAAAATAAATGTTTGCCAATTTTGAAAATTCATATACAAAAAAGTGCTATGTTCTCAAGATCGAAAATTTTATATCAAGTAGGACTATGACTAAGCTATATAAGAAAAAATAATTAAAAGTGACTCTCTTTTCCTTTATATACTTTTATCTCGTTTTTATTCATTTTTGAGAATTTTTTAAACAACTTTCTTCACGATTAAGGTAATTAATTATGGGAACAAAAAAAACAAAGCATGTCCTTATCTTATTGCTAGTTTTTGTTTTGATTTGATATCTAAACAATTATCGAAATGAGAACGATTTTCCCATCATATGTTTTTGCCCGCGGAGCTGACTTAAAACGGTTGCAATACTAAAATCACTGACCCGAAATTTTTTTATTTATGGTTTTATATTCACGAAAGGATAGAGAATAACTGGTCAAAAAAACACGAAAATCAAAAATGTCGAGGGGCAAGGTCTGGACGATTTCGAATGGATTAACCCATAGCTGTTGATAGGCAATTAAGCAATAATTCAAGTGATAGTATCATATCACTACCGCTGATTTCAAAACGCAATATCTCAGCTAGTTGTCAACCAATTTCAATGATTCTTGTTCATTTTTTTAAATATTTAATTCTCTATCAATCAGCACTAAAACCTTTATTGCTAACATCTCTTTTAAGTTGTGACTTGACCATATAGGATGATTTTAATTTTTTTTTGTTTTTTCTCTTTGTTTACATTGCGTTGTCTTGATCTCGAAAATCTTTTCTATTTTTCTCTATCTTTAACAATAACCAATTTTTGGTGGAATCGCATCTATTATAATAGGTTACTTGAATATACACATGGATTTTTTTTATCGTCAAAAAATACTGAGTCATGAGCGTATTTAAGTGTAAAATTTCAATGTTTTTCTTTTCTTTTTCTCATTTATATAACTATTTGTTGGTTAAAAAACACTCATAGTTTTTTTCTCTATCTTCAAAAATAACTGATCACTTTTAATCAGCCACCGTTTTAAAACTAACCAGCTGATGTCAACGTCCAAATATTAGGATGATCGTTCCATGGAATAGTGCTTTTGTGGCAAATTTAAAAAAAAAGATTGGTGCAGTAGTTTCGGAGAAATGCCACGGGCGGCGAACAAACGGATTTTTTTTCGTTTTTCGGATTTTAGACATCTTGAAACGTAAGCTCTCAAATTTTGAGAGGGGCATTTTTTTTGGTCGATGACAAAGTTTCATTATTGAAAATAATCAACTGATAATTTTATAAATTTCGGGCCATTCTATGTATTTATCATTTGTTTTATTTTACTTTTGTGTTGTTGTAGTTACTGTTTTTATTTTGTAATCGTATCTACATTTATTTGCTGGGTGGCTAGCGTAACAGCCACCCATGCCAAAGGTCACGGGTTCAAATCCGCAGGTGGTCCTAGGATTTTTTAATGGGAGTAAAAAATCGTTTGTTACGCCGTCCTTCGGAGGGGACGTTAAAAGGTGGTCCCGAGCCTTTGCGATGTCAGGTACTCGTTAAAGATCCCTATCCTAATAAAACCTGGATAGGCAAAATTTAGGACTCCCACTGTAGCATCGTCCGATTAGCCATAGTAGCATAAAGTGACGTTAAATAAATAAAAAAAAATCTACATTTATTTTCTTCTATTTATTTTATTTTTGGTTTTAGCTGTATAGTTCTTCATTGTAAAGGTTCAATATACGTATTATAACCCGGCGTTGACAACCTTAGTGTTTTGCGCCTTAAAACCCAAACTTAAGGTCTAAACAAAAATGCATTAGTCATTTATTGATCTTTAGTTGTGATTCTTGTAGGTAATCTTATGTTACTAATGATAAATTATTCAATTTGTTTGAACTTTATTTGTAATATTCCTGCTATGTGATAAAACTACTCTAGACCTATTTTAGTTGTTATATACAGAAAAATAAAATTTCTCCTTTACCTAGTGTATACCTATCTTAAGAAAGAATAGCGATGCATGAGGAGATATATTGTGGTGTGGTTCAGGAAGCAAGTGGTTCAGTGAAGGAAGCGACAGTGGTTACCATTAGCAACCCCAATAATACGTAATGCCTTATTCCGAGTTTAGATTACATCGAAATAGCTTGTGGTAGGGAAGTGTGGCTCATGGAAACAAATTCCTCTTATTGATAAGTTTTGTTAGCGTAAATGATATCTTCTGAGTTGATTAAACGAAGAGAAATAAAATTATGATGGACATTTTTAATAGGATCTTTGCACACAGATCTTTTAATAGGCACTGAACTGAAGACCGTTTATGGATTGTAGCTGTATATATATTATAATTAGTAATTAATACATCCGAAATGTCAAGATGTCTTAGCCCTTCCATCTGCCATGCACCTTGGTGCCTCCTCCCATAATAATAATAATAATAGGCTTGCCGAACCAGAAGGTTCGATGCCGATACCACCAAAGTCACAGACTCGTCCAATGTTCACCTTTCAAGCCGAGATCAATATTAGCCTTAACACAATCCTGCCATCGACGCTTCGGCCAGCCTTTCGGACGCCTACCAATCGGTTCAACGAGTACCAACTTTCCTGGAATCCGTTCCTCACCGAGCCGAACAACTTTACGAGCCCATTTGAGTCTCCGCGATTCTATCAACACAATTATATTCACAGGATACAAGTTCCGCAATTCCGCGTTATGCAACCTTCTAAACTCCCCTCATCATTCAGTTGATCATCCTTCAAAATAAGCGGCCACGTTTCACATCCGTAAAGAACTGTAGGAAGAATAATAGTTTTATTAATTCTAACCTTTAAGTTTTTAGATAGAAGCCACGAGCTAAGTATCTTAGCAAATTAATAATAACACGCATTTCCCACCTTTAACCGGGACTTTGTTTCTTCATGGATTGCATCATTTCTTGTTATCCTCTTCCAATAGATAATCATAATAACACAGTGGAATAAATACACTGTGACCCTGCACAGATTTGATGGAACTTATGTATTGGCCTGTAATTTTCTTGACAAGTCAAAATGTAAGTTGAAAACGTAATGAAGTGTAAAATCTTACTCTTGAAAATCCCTTATCTGAGACATGGCATTCCAAACGTGTGAGCCTGAAATTACCAAACTGATTCCATTGCTAAGTTTTTTTTTAAACTATGGAGTTTTTCCCAAATACAATTTCTAAGTTTTCCTGATTCCATTCCTCCTAAAATCGGTCTACTTTTTTGACTATATTGACTACGGTTACCTCATGTAGGGCGTGCTGTCTGAGAAGTTTGATATGAGACTTAAAAGACAAATGAATTGTTTCATTAAATTCACATGTAGAATTCCCAGACGCTCCCATATTTTCAGTAGGTTTACATAGTTAAACTGGCTCTAGCCCTCTTTCTGTCGGCATGCCTCCTTGGTGTCTATTCCCGATTTTTCAAAACAAAAAACCTACTTATATTCTTGATATGCTTTCCATTTTTTTCCTCTGTCCATTCAGAAAACACGAGATCCTAACCCATAAGCATGCAAATTCCTTCCTACAGATCAGCCTCCTTCAAAAAATCCTTTGTCATCCGCGCTACCCTATTTTGGAATTCGTTCCCTATATCCATTCGTAAAGCCTTATCCTTGACTCTACTGGATTTTCCCTAGCCTTAAATTTTAAAGTGATTTTAGAAAAAAACAATTTTTTATCTTTGACGAATATTAATTAGATATATTGCAATTTCTCTCGACTAATATTTACAGAAAAAACAATGATTAAATTACATAAAAAATATAAATATATATAAGATTAAAAAATTACAGAGGCTTTATAATAAATACAGAGGTTATAATACATACGCATTCATAACTATATACATTATTTATAATCAGCCAGGGAGTCTCTCTTCTTGTTGAAGGACATGCAGAATCCGAGTGGTCCCAGTACCTCTCTCTCAGCCGTGTCACTCGTGAGAGAGCCAAAGAAAAGGCACTACACGGTTAGGAATAGGTTATTTGTAGGTAAGGTGAAATTCGTGAGATTTGGTGAAAATGAATATCATACACTCTCACATACTTTCAAGATATAATAAATATTCAATTACCGAACTACTTCTTTTTTTTTTTTTTTTGTTTAACTTTCTATTATAAATGATGCTTAATTTCTTAAATTCGAGTTTCTACACAAAAAAAACAACATATTTTCACGATATTTGTTTTGATATAACTTTATCACTAAGTTTGTTTTTTTGAAATAATATTTAATGATATTATATGATTTTGCTAAAAGTAATATTTGATGTCATTATTCAAATTTATTTTTTTTAAATAAGCCTTCCCCCTACCCTGCTACTTTCGTGAACTCTCACAAGATCTGCTTTCACCTCACCAACACATTACTTTTTTTCTCACAGTGTAGCGCTGCCGGAAGTTGAACGGGGGCACTATAGGCACATTAGAGGAGAATCTGACTAGCGTCAGCTCCAGCATCAGTAATTACAAAATGTCTCCGGGCCGTTTCAACCATCGAGGAGAGTTGTATGGGTGAATGGAATTTAGAAAACTAACTTTGATATATAAAATTCAAAACTTGATTGGTGGGTATAATGTTTTGCGTTTATTATATTTGTTATGAATATTTCAATAATTTGGGCAAAGGACCTGATGGTGTTTCATTGCTTGCAGAAAAGTCTGTATTTTGCTACTTCCAGCAACTTTGGATTTTGATGAAATCCACAGAAGCTATATAGAATAATTTTAGGTCTAACTCTTTGAAATTTTATTTTATTTTGATTAAAATGTACTTTTCTTGGTATATAATCTTATATTTAAATAAATAATTAAACTAATCATATTTAACCAATTATTATTTTGACGATGTAGAGTATTATAATGTTTCTAGTGGAATTTCAAAAACCTATTTCAATCATATCCTCCTCTCTAAATACATTCGTATCAGTGATCTATAGCAGCTTGCTAATTTTACAGGTGGTCCTAGAAATCACGTATTTCGCAAACCGAATTCTAGATTAGAGGCGGAGTGTTACCTAAAAAGCCTACAGCTTTCCAAGGACACAGCTGGCTGCCTGGCTAGTGAATTATGGCACTTTCTAAATTATATATATTAACGTGGCATCATTTATCGATGGTCAGCATTTTATCTGCCTATTATACTTACGTAAGAGGTTCTATTTTATTTACTTGGAGTCTAGTTAAGTACTAGTAATTGAGACGCTGATTTTATAAGAGTACGGTACTGTAGGAAATTTTATAGAAATCGATATTTTATTTATGGACACAACTTCTGGGTCTTTAGTGTCTATATATATATAGAGAGCGAGAATAGAATTGGACGAGTTATCAGGCTAGGGGCAGAAATGATTAAGCACGTAAATAACTTCAAGTATCTAGGCGCACATCTAAATGCCTGAATAGGAATGCCTGGATCAGCTTCTACAAGCGACCCCTCACACTGCTGTAGTGGTGGTAGAGAGGAAAGATGAAGAAGAAGAATATATATTGTTATAATATTTAATTTTTTATTTTAAATTGAATAATGTATGGTAATTTGAGGGTTTTCAAATTGATAACTCTGAGCCTTAGCTGAGGTTAAAAACAAACTTATATTCTTGAAGAAATATACTACAATATAAAACACAACTTCGGGGTCTTTAGTGTCTATATATATATAGAGAGCGAGAATAGAATTGGACGAGTTATCAGGCTAGGGCAGAAAATGATTAAGCACGTAAATAACTTCAAGTATCTAGGCGCACATCTAAATGAGCAAGGCTGGGTGGACGAAGACGTAAAGGAAAGAATAAAGTCTGCCGGAAGGTGTTTCCTATCTCTTAAGAAGGGCTTTATAGGCAAAAAAGAGGTCTCCAAACATACAAAAATAGTAGTATACAAAAAAATCTTCTTACCTATATTGACGTATGCCAGCGAATCCTGGGCCTTCACCACTAAACATTAAAGCCAACTCCAGGCTATGGAGATGCGCTATTTGAGGAAAGCTAAGGGTAAGACGAACAGAGACAAAATAAGAAATACCATAATAAGATCCAACCTTGATGTCAGATGGGCCGAGGATATTGTTGAAGAAATTCAGCAAAGATGGTACGGCCATGTCCCAAGAATGTCGGAGGATCGCGTAGCAAAAGCAACGTATGAGCTGAAAGTAGATGGAAGGAGACCAAGAGGAAGACCTAGAAAGACTTGGGAGGATGGGATCACTAAGGCTTGCAGAAAAAGAGTTATAGATTGGAGATCAGCAAGATAAATGGCGCAGAATAGGAATGCCTGGATCAGCTTCTACAAGCGACCCCCTCACACTGCTGTAGTGGTGGTAGAGAGGAAAGATGAAGAAGAAGAATATATATTGTTATAATATTTAATTTTTTATTTTAAATTGAATAATGTATGGTAATTTGAGGGTTTTTCAAATTGATAACTCTGAGCCTTAGCTGAGGTTAAAAACAAACTTATATTCTTGAAGAAATATACTACAATATAAAACATAACTTAAAAACTATTTAAATTTGAATACATAAAAAAATTATAAATTATCTGAATTATTTGAATTCAAATGATTTTCCATTCCTGTTTTTGAAAGTGATGTCTTCAAATTCCTTAATTTCAACGTATTAGTCCACTAATGATGGATTGAAATCACAATGATTTGATGGTGGGTGGCATAATCCAATCACGTGTCTTCAACGTCTTGCTTCATCCATTGCTCACAGAAGAGAGATTTACAGAACATTTCGTAAGTATATATATATATATATATATATATATATATATATATATATATATATATATATATATGTTTTTTTTAATTTCTTGTTTCAATTGGTACTTGATGTTTTAAAACGAGTTGAATCGTTTTAGAAAATCAATAGTCTGCCTCATTGTTATGATATTATCGTCTAGCATCTTCTTGAGGTTTCTTTCCAGATTTTTTGAGTGGAAGTGATTGTGATAAAGCTGACTGTCTTCTAGAATGTCAGGTGCAGTCATATGGTCAGTTACAATATGTAGTTTTCACAGTTCCAAGGTGTATTCTTTTCGACAAGGTAGCCATGAGAGCCATGGAACATCGCGTGAGTTCATTCTTAATCGAGTAATGACAACTGCTTTTCGTCTGTTTCAACTATTTGCTCTATTCTACGGTTGATCTTCGTGTTGGATATTGACTTATATGTGTTCTAATAGTTTAGATTTATAAAAATCCTTTATCGGACCCATTAAAAAAGGCTTTAAATGTTTTTTGGTACTTGCATTATTTCCATATCAAGCTGAACTAAAAAAAATGTATTAAGTAGTACAGCATAAAAAAAGTTGGTTCAATAATATATTTGGAGAAATTTTAGCGTTTCTAGTAAAATTTCGTAAGATAAACTTAGTATTTATTGAAAAACAACATCTTAATTATCATATATTTAATAATATTTCATTTTGTCTTAAAATAAATACAGTTTTTAGTTAAGTAAATAATTAATGCAATTTGAAAGTCTATTTTAAGGCTATTTCTTTACACTTTACTTGTTTGGAAATTTTTTATTGTAATAATCATTTTAATAGCACTCCCCATGTGGTGATTGTATTTTAATCATTTGATCTAATTTATGTTTACTTTAACTTTTAATTTCATATCCTTGTATTAAATTCATATATTTTATCCGGTAAAAAAGTATAGGCATTATTTCTTTAAATGCTTTTTCGTAGTGTTATTATTGGATTATTGGTATATGAATTCTTTGTTTTGGTTTATTATTTTTAATAATGACCCTTTGTAATCGACCAAAAAAAAAAAAATATAATAAAAAATAAATTACTCCCTCCCCCTCTTAAAAATTGAGAGCTTACGTTTCAAGATGAGTAGAATCCGAACAACGAATAAAAAAAATCCGTTTGTCTGCCGTCCGTGCCATTTCTCCGAAACTATTGTAATATATGATATTATCATTTGAATTATGGCTTTTCATATTACAATTGCCTATCAGCAGCTATATAAGGAGTTATATTCTAATATTGGTATTTGGAAATAATAAACCATTGTGTAATAATTTGCAGCGTTTTTATTTTATTTTGCGATCATTGCGATTTCAATTGTTTTTAATTCAATATATTTTGCCTCAACTTCATTCTGTAGCCCGGGTGTTTAGATATTTTTTTAATCAAAGAAAGTAAGTTCTGCTGCTTACTGTATTTTTAAAGCAATTCTTGTTCTATTTTAAATTTCTTTTAGGGGGGTTTTGTAAATTCCGTTAATTTTAATTCCGACGCTGAAAAATTAAAAGTGTATTATATTGCTAAAGTTTCTCTGTTATTCTTCTTTCCCTAGATTTCTTTGAAAGTTCTAATTATTTTCTTCCTTTAACTTCTTTATTTAGTAACCACAGAACATAATATATATAAAAATATAGTATATATAAAAATATAGTATATATATATATATATATATATATATATATATATTTTTTTTTTTTTTTTTTTTTTTTTATAACCGATCATCAGCTCAAAAAAACCTATTTGAAATTAATATATTACTTCAATGTAATTATTTTTTTGCTAAAAATTGTGTTGAATCGTTTTTTCATATTTCAACTATGGATCAAACCATTCGTATTCGTTTAACTCAGAACAATTACCAATGCCTTACAAAACTTTAACGATAAGATGTCTAGATAAACTTCAACAGAAACTTTTGCTGTTTCTCACTGAGAAAGATTTAACTTGCCACTCCAAAACTCTTAACTTTTTTTTGCCTTTTTTTCTTTTTCAAAAGTAAAGACAAAAGATTCCTCAAAGTCTGATTGAATTGTTTTGACGTGGCATTCTTCATTAATATGAAGAAGGCATTTTCCCAATTATTTAAGGAACTTCGTTTAATCATATAAAATAAAATTTATTTGAATACGCTTTGAGATTCCTAACGGTATATATTATATATAATGGGTCACTATTAATGTCCAAGAAAATCCCCCCGAACTATTGAATTGTGTCCATGAAAGCATTTATGTTCTGCCATCTTGCGGAGTTCAGTAGAACTTTAATTTGAAACATGTTGAAAAAAAAATGCTTTTTAAAACCATTTGCAGAGGTAAAAACTGTGAGATTTGCAGAACACAAGGCTTTTTTTTTTTCCTTATGAAATAAACTTTGAATAAGTAAATAGTTGTGAGGCGAGCGTATTTGGAGCTCATCTGAGCTTCCTAGTGTAAAAATCGGAACCTATTTTTTTTTCTAGTTTCGAAGACAGATCCTATCTGCTTGGTAATATGTAACCTATTCCTCTTGTTTTCTCTATTATATATCAGATTATGGAAACATCTAAAAACATTTTTTTAAATGTCACTTCATTTATTAATTCGTATCTGTTAGCAGTGGGAAACTATCAGTTAGTGGTCTAAAATAAGAAGATGTCAGACATGAGGAAGGACAGTACCCTGAAGTCCTGTCATATTATATGTTGGTTCAGACCATTCATGTTTCACAGAAGAATGGATAAATAGCCTATCCTTACTTAATTAGGGGCTATTTGGAGCTTTAATGACTTGGATTACCAGAGCGTACTCTTGGAGATGGCTTAAAAGGGGCTGGCTTTATGTATTATTATTTATTATAATACATAAATTAAACTGTATTAATTTAATGTGAGAAGATAGTTCAGGGTGCATTCAAAAGAACATATAATTATGATATAAACTGATTAAACAGGTGCCGTCGTTTGGGTCGAAATTATAGTCCTTCTTTAGGGCGTTCATTATTGCTTCATTTTTCTGACGGCTCTCATTCCAACGCCTTGAAGAAGGCCTACAATTTAGGCCGAAACGTCGGCACCTGTTTATTAAGTTTATATCTTAATTGTGTGTTCTTTTGACTGCACCCTGAACTATCTTCTTCCACTTACTCACAAAGTCAACCATCCTCATTTCAATATGTATTAATTTAAATGTTTCAATTAATATATAATTTGAACTAGTGTAATAAAATAATATTAGTGTAAACGAATAATAATAAAAAATGCCAAATTTTGTTTCGATAAGTTCGTTTTCTAATTATTAGGAAAGTTACTTTTATTTTCGACCATAATATTGTAAAAAAACTATTTGAACCACTTAACCAGCGATTCATCTAACTTAGCAATATCGTTTATTTATTTAGCAGCGTTCCTCGCGGAGAATATTTGTTATAATGGGTGATTAGCGGCTATTTATAGGTTTTATAAATTCTAACTCGCAATCTTTTTTTTTTTTTAGGATTCCGCTTTCATAATTAATTTCCGAAATTTGGCCGCCTATTCCAAACCAGGTTAATCACTGCGGTACGCAATATCAACCTTGTGAAACGGTTATGAACCAATCAGAAGTTCCCTTGTAAATGTTGGTAATAATTAATTTAGGCAGTTTCAAAATATGCAATTTAGGCTTAGTTGTGTGACCGTTATTTCAGGAAATAGGACTAAAAATGTATCTGACATTGAAGTCGAGATAGAGAAAGTGCTCTCGTATCTTTCTTTCGTTACCGTTTTGACATAGACCTGAACCTTGCGTAAACTTTACGCACTGACCTCCTTTTTAGTTGTAGGTGACTTACTTTTTATAATGATGTATGTCATTATACTTTTTATAAAGTAACGTTCTTAAAATCTTTCATAGTTGGGAGATGAGAAAACAAGCCGCAAATTAAAATTATGAGATAGTTTTCTAGCAGATCTATTTTCAAAAATAGTGTACACTACTTATTGCGAAATTCTACACTATTTTGTTTTTTTACTATGTTGTTACACATAGTGACTGCCATAGGAACAATCTCCTCTCAATTGAATAGCCTTAAGATCGACTGTTCAATATTTGTATCTTAATATATTTAATTCTTGATAAATTATAAATTTAACTGTAAATTTAAAATATTAATTATTTTTATAAGTAAAAAATAACGTTTTGGTTGAAAATATTATTTAAATAGATTTTGTTTGTTTATTCATTTAACGTCACTTTATACTACTGTGCCTAATCGGAAGTTGCTTTCTAAATAAGCGTTCTAAATTCTCTATAAACAGGTTTAAATAGGATCTTTAACGAGTGTCTGATATCGCGCAGGCATTGAACCACCGCTTTACGCCCCATCTGAAGGGGAGTACAACCAAGGATTTTTTACTTCCTTTAAAAAAATCTAGGCCAATCTTCTGACTTAGAACCCGCGACCTAGGTGATAGAAGGCTTTTATGTTAAGAGATTTTAATTTCTTCTTTTTTGTATCTGACATCAACCTTTGTCGCTCCTAAAATATGAATCGATATTAGTTAATGAAAATTAAATAATTCTTTCTTTTATGAGCACCAGCCAATGTTTCCAATTCAAATACTCTTTAAACGATTTCTTTGTTTTATCATGAAATATTTTTATCAATAGTTAAGTATTGGATAAGTTTGGTTCTATTCTGTCAGATCAGTTGTATTTGTTTATCGCGAATATACGGACTTAAATGCATCCTCAGTCTATCGTTTAGGTTCAGACTCAGTGTTTCAGTTGAACTATAAGTGATTTGTATTATAGTTTGAATAAAATTACATCTATAAGACTGTCTGACCCGTAAAAAAAAATTCAATTGCTAAGAAAATGATTTCGTATCTCATCTAGTTTTAGTTTTCAGCTATAAATACACTACCAATTTCTTAACCCTACTAAACACACTACACCACAGGTTTCTCCCTCCCTAAAACATCACCTGTAGTGTAGTAGCTAGCATGACAACATTCAATGCCCAAGGATGTGGGTCCAAACCTAATTGGCCTTAGGTTTTTTTAATGATGGAGTTTTTGTTGACAGTTGAGAAATTAGACGAGGAAGATGGTTGGGGGTGCGGTCATTAAATAGAAACACCTTAAAACATGTGCTATTTTAATTATGTGCCGACGTTTCGGCCTAATTAAAAGAAGTCACTTAAACATCTTTAAACACCGTATCAGAGTCAACCCTGATGAAGGCCCACAATGTATGCCGAAAAGTCGGCACTTAATTAAAATAGCACTTGTTGTAATGTGTGTTTCTATTTAATGACCGCAACCCCAACCATCTTCCTCATAAGATTTTTTTTTAAGAGTTCTTCGGAGGTGACGTGAAAATGTGGTGCGATGCAAGCGATACGTATTAAAGATCCCTATTGTAATTAATCCTGGATAGGCAAAATTTAGGACTCCTACTGTATCATAGTCTGATTAGCCACAGCAACATACAGTGACCTTGAATGAAATGAATAAGCGAACTACCATTTTTTTTTTTTAAACTCTTGAAGAACAAACCGTCCTAGTTATTTAATGGTTCTGCGCATGCGCTAGATATAAACAGTCACGTTTTACATCGTTCTCTTAGAACATCAATCTTTGTGTAGTCACTGCATGTTTTTTTTCGATTTGAAATCAACCATGAAGTAGCTGAACAACAGTGGTCTACATTGGTAGTAATCCCACAGTGAGTACTGTTTTTATTTAGAGTGTCTAATAGTGAACAGTATAGGCGTGTGTATACGAGGCCTTATCACACTCATAGCGGCCATAGGGAAGCCCCCCACTCCCACGATTTCACGTGGGCCACGAGCTCAGTGTTCCGCCAGCTGGTAGGGGCACGTTCGTGTGTTGAACATTATTAAATTATAACACGCAGACGTAATTTAATTTTTTTTTTCTTTTCTACCTTCTCTATACCATCTATTCATGCAAAAATGAGATATTTCCACCAAGTAATGTCCAGCAAAGTTACCAAAAGGTCCCGATCCGCTGGGTCTACCAGGTCCTATAATCCTCAAAATTCAGCACTTTCAACACCTCAGCATTCTCCACCAGCTAAGACCCGTTCACGGCGTAATAATAAAAAAAATAGTCTTCCAGTTACTCCCACAAATGTATCAGACGAACCACAACCAGGCACTTCATCCCAGGGATTATCCGAAGAATCTCCTTTCTTCACGCCCAACCCATACCAGATTCTCCAATCTGATAAAGATGCTATGGAGTCAATACCAACGCCTAGAGAGCCTCGGCCTCCCCCGATATTCGTCAAAAATATAAAAATTTTCAATTGCTCTGCACCCAAATAAATAAAATTATTGATCCAGGCAGTTACTCGTGCCTTAGCAGAAGCACTGATACCAAGACTTCTCCTGAAACAGCAGAATCATACCGGAAAATCGTTAAATATCTGACGGACACAAAGGCAGAGTTCCACACCTACCAGCTTCGGCAGGAGCGCTCCTTGCGGGTAGTCATTAGAAATCTTCATCACTCAACGCCTGCTGAAGACATTGAAGAAGAATTGACGGCACTGGGTTTCAAGATTCGTCAAATAACAAACGTTATGAAGGAAAATAGATCCGGCATCGATGGAACTAGGAAGATTCCTCTACCCCTCTTCTTTGTTGATCTAGAACCCTCACCTGGAGTTGAAAAGGTCTACGATATACAAAGGCTGTATTACACTAAAGTAACAGTTGAAAAGCCGTACGTGAAGAAAGAAATTGTCCAATGCCACAACTGCCAGGCATATGGCCATACCAAGCACTATTGTCATCACATGCCACGTTGCGTGAAATGTGGAGACCCCCGCAAATCTGATGAATGCATCAAATCAAGGCAAACTCCAGCAGTGTGTGCTCTATGCCTGAAAGGACACCCAGCTAATTACAAAGGATGCCAGGTTTACAAAAATCTAAAACTGAAATTTCAGAAACCGCAGTCAACAGAATATTCCTCTACTCCAAGAAGAATAACTTCAAACCTCACCAACTCTAACCTTTGCCCAACTTCTAGGAGGCGGTGAGAAAAATAAGAATTGTGAGGCCCTGCCGCAGGAACAGCCAAACCTTCAACACCCCAGATCCAACCTCAATATTCTCTTCCTCTAACCCTACCCTAGCCTCAAAAATCCCATCAACATCAAATTCCACTTATTCCTCCTCCATCTAACGCAACAGATATCACCAGTCTCTTAACATCCTTTATCACTGAACTGAAATCAGTCGTGACTCCCCTACTATCTCTTCTAACTAACCTCGTATCCCACCTCATCACTTCTGCAAGAAATCCTTAAATGACCTCTTCCGAACCTATATCCATACTTCTTTGGAACGCGAATGGTATTCGAAATCACACCAACGAACTAACAGTCTTCTTACAAGAAAAACATATAGACATAGCCTTGGTAACAGAAACTCGACTTACTAACTCACGGCTGTTTAACATCCCCAATTACAACATTTACCGAACGGACCACCCGGACGGAACCGCACATGCTGGAACTGCTGTCATCATCCATCACTCCCTCTCCCATCATTCACACCCCTTACCGGTCCATAATTACCTACAACCTACACCTGTAACAGTCCGAACCAAACTCTTTAACTTAACAATTATTGCAGCATATTCCCCTCCAAAAATTCCATTTTCCGAATCCCAATTCAATTCATTCCTAAATTCCTTGGGACACCACTTTCTTGTAGGAGCAGATTTTAATGCAAAACACCAACAATGGGGAGCCAGAACCACAAACTCTTGCGGACGAATCCTGTTGTCTGCACTTAATTCTACTCGCAGCAATATCCTTCCTCCGGATTCTCCTACCTACTGGCCAACAGATCCCAACCGCAATCCTGACCTCCTAGATTTTTTCATTCATAAAGGTCTAGGTTCACTAAATTATTCCATATCTCGCCTCGATGACCTATCTTCAGATCACAGTCCATTACTCCTTACCCTTTCATTATCGCCCATTCCTAAACCGTCTCCACCCTCATTCATCAGAGGGCCAGTTCATTGGGATCTATTCCGTCAAATCTTAACCGACAATATTGATCTCAGAGTATCCCTCAAATCCCCCGAAGAACTTGATGAAGCTGTAAATACCTTTACTACCCTAATCCAACAAACAGCCTGGACTTCATCTTCACCTCTCTCTTCCACAAAATCCCGATGTACAAATCCTTTACCTCAAGAACTCCTGGACCTTATCCAATTCAAGCGCCGTTCTAGAACTATCTGACAGAGGACTAGGCACCCTGATGACAGGAAATCATACAATTATTATTGTAAATTAGTTAAAAATAAATTGACAACCTACAGATCCCAATCCTATAATTCCTACCTTTCCTCATTATCCACTTGTAACCATTCCCTCTGGAAAGCAACTAAAAAAATCCTTAAATACCATTATATATCTCATCCTCTCCAACGTCATGATGGTTCCTGGGCCTCGTCAGATGAGACTAGAGCAGAGGAATTTGCTAAACATCTTGCAAACACATTTACTCCTCATCCTGAACTTAATCCTACCCATACAGCTGTAGTTGAAGAATCCCTCTCCTCGCCGATTCCTCTCTCCTTACCCCCTAAAGCTGTCAACCCCTCTGAGGTCAAATTCCTAATCAATAAACTTAAACCTCGAAAATTTCCTGTATTTGATCTCCTCACTTCCCAAATCATTAAACAACTTCTCAAAAAGGCTATAATATTCCTGACCTACATATATAACTGCATCCTCCGAACAACCCATTTTCCTCTGATGTGGAAACACTCAACCATTATACTTTTCCTTAAACCGGGCAAACCTGTTAATCATACCTCATCCTATAGACCAATCAGCTTGCTCCCTATACTTTCCAAATATTTGAGAAAATCCTTCTGAAACGCATCCTTCCGTTAATCCAACTAGACAAAATCCCATCTCACCAGTTTGGTTTCCGCTCAGGCCACTCCACTGTTCACCAAGGTCTTCGAGTTGTTGACCACATATCCTATGCCCTTGAAAGCAAGCAATATTGCACAGGTGCCTTTCTGGACATAGCACAAGCATTCGACCGGGTGTGGCACGATGGCTTGCTTTTCAAACTAAAAACCCTTTTACCCCAAGCCCTATATCTAATCCTTCGATCCTACCTCTCTAACCGCTCGTTCCGAGTCCGTTGTGGTTCTGAATTCTCAAGTTGTTATCCGATAGAAGCCGGTGTTCCACAAGGTAGTGTCCTCGGTCCTATACTCTACATCTTATTCACCTCAGACATTCCCACCTTACCCGAAAACTTCCTGGCAACATTTGCCGATGATACAGCTATCCTCTCATCCCATTCAGATCCTGTTACGGCATCCTCAAACCTCCAATCACATCT
This sequence comes from Piezodorus guildinii, assembly GCA_023052935.1. Classification (NCBI taxonomy): domain Eukaryota; kingdom Metazoa; phylum Arthropoda; class Insecta; order Hemiptera; family Pentatomidae; genus Piezodorus; species Piezodorus guildinii. Next base: position 101,185,550 of record CM041292.1, on the reverse strand, counting down.
CGATCTGATTGAAAAGTGGTGCAATCATTGGCGCATCAAAGTCAATGAATCAAAAAGCAAGCAAGTCACCTTTACCCTTCGACGCAGATCCTGCCCTTTTGTCCATTTTAACTCTATTCCTCTCACCTTTTCTGACACAGTCAAATACCTTGGTTTCCTCTTAGACAAAAGACTGACATGAAAACCCCATACTAGACTCAAACGACAAGAACTCAATCGAAGATATGGCCAGCTATATAGACTACTAAACAGAAAATTTCATCTCTCAACGGACAACAAACTCTTAATTTACAAGACTATTCTTAACCAATTTGGACCTACGGACTTGAACTGTAGGGAACAGCAAAAGTTTCGAATATCAAACGTATCCAATCCTTTCAGTCTAAAGTCCTTAGAACAATCGTAGATGCCCCATATTATGTCACCAACAAAACCTTACACCATGACCTGAATATCCCATTTGTCTTTGATCTAATCCCCTCCAAATTCATAATCTTCCATCAGAAGCTTACTCACCTTCCTAATCCCTTGGCACACTCCCTATCCAGTTCCAAACATCCCTATAATCCTCCTCGTAGGTTGAAGCGGCAGTGGCCCAGAGATCTCTTGTAAATATGTCATTGGAGTGCTGGCAATGGCTGGCTTCTCCACTCATACCCTGAGTGTATGTGGCTCTAGCGCCCTCGCTCAGCCTCTACTGGCTCTCAAGACCAGTGACGCAGCTGAATGAGAGGCGCTGGGATCTTCTGGCATTGTGCCTCGACATTCACTAGTGGATCTCGAGGTTTGATCCAGTGATCCCAGGGGCAGCTTGTAAATATTGTAAATAGGTATGAATGTGAACAAGATTGTTATTATTTTTTTTTTTTTTTTATAGTATTTATTTAATTTTGTGTATATATATATTTTTTTCTTTTATTTGATTAGTCTTTATTATTTTTTTTCTTTAATTTTATTTACAATGTACATATGGTCTGAATGATTTATTCTATCTCTAATATTCATTGCCCCAGAAGGTGGCAGATTGTATTATCTCTTAATAAAACAAATTAAAAAAAAAAAAGTTATTTAATAAAAAATAAAAAGAAACATATTCCAAGAATGAAAATGGTGATACATGCACCAGATATTTTATCTTATTTAGTACTATGAAATAATTGATGGTTACCTGTAAATGATAGTTATCGGTCATTCAATATCTTCCAGGAATTATAATTTTCTGTTTTTGAGTAAATTGAAGGTGATCAGCACAAATGTAATACTTCCGTAATAATAGTGTTATTTTGACAAAATATACAACTTTCATTTTTTTGACCTAAAGGAAACGTCTTTCTTTGTAGCAAATGCACCACCCATCACCTTGTCAGTAGCAGTCCACTCGAAAGCTATTTCTGGGCCGGCCTACAGTTCCTAGAGATATATGTTCCTCCCTTACTTCAGTTTTATTGCTTCCTCATGACCGCCTTTAGTCGTTAAAGGATTTCTTGTTACATTAAGAAATAGGTTCGTAGATGATCAACAAGTTCAAGGTGTTTAGGAAATTCTTAATAATGACAAGACAAAAAATCCAGCTTTACAGGACCCGATAATGTATTCTAGGAGAACCTCAAATTAATGAACGAGCGAAACGTAAAAAAGAATATATGATATAATACTTTGTAATATTAAAATCAGATTATTCCACTTACTTCAATATTAGGCTCCCTGATGATTCTAATAAATGAATAGAAAATTTATTGAAAGAGTTTTAATTTGTAGATACCTGAGCTAAAACTTAATGTTTGTTTATTTATTCATTTATTGTCAGTTTATTCTGCTTTAGACGATCGAACGATATTACAGTAGGAGATGTAAATTTTGCCTATCAAAATTTAATTAGGATAGGCATAGCGCAAGCATTAGACCGGGTATGGCACTCCGGATTACTCTACAAGCTTAAAACACATTTACTCCAGCCTATATACCTTATTCTCCGATCTTATCTCTTAAACCGCTCCTTCCGATTCGCTGTGGTGTAGAATTTTCTAACTTTTATCTCGTTGAGGCCGGTGTCCCTCAAGGCAGCGTCTTGGAATCCGTCCTCTACATTCTTTTCAATGACATTCCTACTCATCCTTTCTGGCAACATTTCCATTTCTGATCCTGAGACAGCATCATTGTTACCGCAAAGACTTTGTCATATCTAACACTGGTGTAATAACTGGCGTACAAAGGTGAACGAAACCAAATGCAAACACGTAACCTTTACTCTTCGACGAAAATCTTATCTGCCAGTTTCCTTCAATTCCATACCGATTTCTTCTTCCGATACAGTCCGCTATCTTGGCTTACTAATAGACAAAAGATTGAAGTGGAATCCACATAAAGGACTTAGAAGAAAAGCACTCAATCGACGATTTGGACAGTTATACAGACTATTAAACAGAAAATCTGAACTTGAAGTTGACAACAAACAATTAATCTTCAAGAGAATACTCAAGCCTATCTGGACCTACGGACGTGAACTGTGAGGGACAGCAAAACGTTCTAACATCAAACGCATTCAATCCAAAGTTCTCCGAACAATAGTAAATACTCCTAATTATGTGACCAATTATACGTTACACCTTGACCTTTATTGTTTCCATTTATTAGACTTGATTCCATCCAAATTTTCCAAATTCCATCAGAACCTCATTCATCATCCTAATCCCTAGCACTATCCCTATCCATTTCCACTTATCTATACATCTCTCGTGGAAGGTTGAAACGGCATTGGCCTCGAGACGTTTTGTAAATACTTTACTGGAGTTCTGACACTGGTCAGATTCTCCTCTCATGTGTGGTGTGTTTGTGGCTATGGCATCGTCACTCAGCTTCCACTGGGTCTCACCAGTGACGCAGCTTAGAAGTAGGCGCTGGGATCCTTCGGACTCTGCCCTTCCATAAGTAGGGGGACAAGCCCCGTGCAGGCTTCCCCAGCAGATTGTAAATATTGTACATAGGTATGAGTGTGTTTATGTTTTGTTCATTTATTTGTTAATTTGTATTTATTTTATCTATACATGTTGTTGTTATATGCCTTTATTTATTTGTTTAAATGTAAATTTGACTTTTCTATTGTTTATACTGTAAATATTGTATGAATGTGATTATTATTGTCTAATGAGACAAATTGTAATTTTTTGGATAAATAAATTGAATATCTTAAAAACAAATAACAAATTAGGATAGGAATCTTTAACGAGTAGCTCACATCGCCCAGACTAGAGACATTTTACGTCCTCTCTGAACCAAGGATTTTTACTCCCATTAAAAATCCTATTGCCACCTGTCAGGTTTTGAACCCGCAGAAGGTAGTTACGCTAGAAGGTTAGTTACGTAACAAGGTAGAAGATGATTACGATAGAAGGTTGTTACGCTAGTAACTACACCACAGGTGACCCTAGTAAAACTAAATATTACTACCATAATAAAGATTTATGCTTAGAAATTTGATCTTGAAAAGGAAGTTATTCATTTAATAATAATATAAAAACTATCTTTAATTATAATTAAAGGAGGAAAAAGAGGAATAGAAGATACAAAAAAATCTCAATTAACAAATATTTGCTAGTAGAAGGGGAACACAGAACTTTTAGGAATTCCAATATCCTGCAATAGATATATTTGACGGGAAAGGAAGATGGACGCCAACCAAGAAACTGTACACCACTTTAAGAAGAAGTAGTTAGTTGGGAGTAAGGAGGAGCTCAAACATTCTAGAATAAAGTTCTCCAACGGTGAAATTGATTTCTAAGTAACTAACTTCTATCCAACATCATCGATTCAAACCATTTGTTGCTGTTTTAGTACCTGATGTTCTCGAAGATAAATAGGGAAAGGTTTTCAAGTTCTATTTAGTGTTTATTGATGTCATACATTATTGTTTTGTCTGTTTACTTACAAGATAAGACGAAAGCTATTATTTTGGTGGAATAAAACATCTTTGCTCCTTGCTTTTAACAATGCTCTAAAGTGTTCAAATGAATTATAAATTGCTGAAACAGCACATATTACGAACAATACATATGTCGGATATGGAGAGTTTGTTTCACCATCAATAATATTAACGTGGAACTATATATCTATATATATATATATATATATATATATATATATATGTGTGTGTGTGTGTGTGTATTTAGATATATAAAGATAAAAAGTAATTTAATTTGATAAAATCTCAGAACTTTGTTATAATGAACGTAGCAGAAACAATGCCTTAAGAACCTTATAAGACACACGCAAATGTTTTAAAAAATATATTTGTATGAACTAAAATATATATTTTTTAAAAATATATGGCATCTACCTCAAGAAATTGAAAAATTAAATCAACTTTATCAAGAGACATTTGCCCTTCCCGTTTCAAAGAAATAAAAAGAATGAGGTATTTATTATTACATTAGTAAAATTATTAATGTTATATTATGATTATCTATTTTTCTCTATGAAATTATTCTCCTGGCGGATTCTTGGCGGATAAATTTATCGCTCTCCCCTCTCTCTCTCATATATATATATATATATATATATATATATATATATATATATATATATATATATATATATATATATATATATACGTGTTTTTAAATCTAGTGTACTTTTGAGATTTCTAGAATTCAACCAAGTATCCAATATCTCATGATTATTTCATTCCTTTGAAACGGGAAAGGAAAATTTCTCTCAATAAAGTTGATTTAATTTTTCTTTTCTTGAGATATATGCAATATCATTTTTTGATACATTTCATTTCATAGAAATCGATTTTTTTTTTAATTTGCGTGTGTCTTACCAAGCTCTTAAGGTATTCTTTCTACTACGTTTATAATAACTAAATTCTGAGATTTTATCCAATTAAATTACTTTTATGATTGCATCTATATTTTCTTCTGTGTAAATAAATTCTATATGAACCGATGTAATTAATTTCAAGTTTTTATTTTTGTTGCTTTTTGGGCTGTCACTTCTCCGTGTGCCTTTATTGCATTAAATCTCTCAGAGGAATCTTTCCTTAGAAACCCCCTGAACATGTCCCACAATTCGCCGTCTTCTAGCTTTAATAAGATCGACGAGGTTCACGTTGTCAAGAATACTTTATCTCTGCATTGTATTCTCCACCTACCAGCCTTACACATGCCTCTATAGACACACATGCCTTATGTATTTTCTATTGAAAATCTTGAGGCTATTCTTCTTTGTTCCTTAGCAAGGTCAAATACAGTTTTTATCTTCATGCTTCTTGTATATGGCTATCCAAAAATATTTTTATTGATGTATAAGCTCCTGTTGAACTTGGCGATTTCAAGGAACCCCATTGAAGTAGTGCAAAAATTATGTGTGGAATTGAGTGTACAAAATACTGAAATGTAATTATCTGTCTTTGTTGTGCTAATTGAAAACCTAATGAAACAATATTATAATTTAAAAAATAAATTTTTCGAAAAAATGGGCTGCCAATTTTATCCGGTGTCAGTTCACAATGGAAATGAAGCTTCCATGAAATAATTGGACGGATTTAATTTTAAAATGTCTTAATTAGGACAGATTGTAATATTACTCAATAAATAATAGTTTCAGAAAAAAAAAAAATAAAATGTCTTTTAAACAAAGGTTATATAATGCTAAAATGTAATAGCATGTTCAACTTTCTTTTAATTGAGTAAATTAATCTAAAAAGATTGCAATGGTATTATAACATAAATGGAATGAACAAAGCATAAGCAATATAATAATAAACCAAAATACATCATCATACCTAAAAAGTTTAATTAAGTTACTCGTTATTATTTAATATATTGTATAACATCCCACAGACTAGAAACCGTATGTAACCGTACTGGAGAGTACTTCTTTAAGGCTTATCATTCTGGACCTTCCATTGGATAAATCTCTATAGCAAACTATGCGTTACACTATATCAAAAGCGTATAAATAAATTTTCGGTCTTTAATTGATAAAAAATAAAATTTCACGTCATAATGTTTAGTATTTATGAGATATTAGTAGTTGTAATTTTTATGATACTTTTTGGAAATTCTTTAAAAATCACCCAGTCGTTATATGAAACCCCAAGTTCTCTTAAACTTATCTAATAACAATTTTAAACTAAGTTAAATGCAGGAAATATATATATATTAAATATATATGTAAGAATAATTAATTACGGAGACATTTCTCTGAAATTGTATGTATTTTTATGAGATAAAAAAATTCTTATGATATTGAAAGTGAATTTACAAAGGAACAGAATGACGTTAAAAAAGCTGATATATCTTCAATAGAACGACCAGTGCAGACTTTTGTCCTGAAATAAGTGCGCTTGGAAGTGCTGTGCTTCGTTAAGAACTTGAATATTTGTAAAAAAAAAAAAAAAAAACTGTAGTTACCTACGAAGATTTCGAACCTTATTGCATAACCCTAGTTAGGAAGGTGTTAGAGTGTACCCTGCCCATCTCTTTGTCAGGTGTTCATTTACGCCAAGTTTCTGCTCGACCCGGATTTCATGAGCCTGTAACCTTTATTTTCCCCGTTAATGATAGAGGGAGCTCGCCGCCGGACTATCTCACATAACACACTTAGATAACACTACACTTCGCTACACGCGATGATGTAAGTAATGAAAAATAAATACTTCCTTTTCCCATTAAAATTAAATAATTGGGTCTTCCCGTTCAATTTTATTTAAAAAAGTTTCCATTGATTTATTTAAAAATAGCGAATGAAATAACTATAAGATGCAAAAGAATCAGCAAAATCAGAGAGGGTACCATCATTCAGTTTGGCTTTTTACCTTATGATCAGAATTTCAAATGATAACATAGCTCTTACAGTTTTACTTTACAATAATTACACTGCTTCATTCCACTTTAGCACTGTCTGGCTATCAGCTTCCGCAGTCTACATTCTACATTTTTTTTTTTTTTTTTTTTTTGAGAGAGAGGGGACGGCCTAAATTTGTTTTAAGTCTCCTAACACGTTGACCGTGTTACTTTATGAGCAGTTTACGGCATACAATCATTCTAGCGTAGAGTACATCTATTTTGTTTAGAATCCAAGTCCATTCTGCCTTTATTATTAGCAATTTTAGCTTCAGTAAAGATTCCACAAAGTTCATCAAATGAAAAATTGTGTCCACAAATTGTATTCTTAATATAAGATTTTTGTTTTCTTTAAATGAAGTTATTTTTTTGATAAGTACAAGTATGTAAATTTGTGCCTTAAACGTGAAAGAAGGCCGTGTAAGATTATTGTAAAGTCTTTTATTATACAGTCTAGCACGCATAAGTACCATTTAAAAATTTTTCCTATCCAAGAGGTTCAACGTTACTTCTGGCGATTCACTAGCCAGTTGCGGTCTTCAGACATCCGAATTGAACTGATACCTAGTTTTAGTTTTGTACTCTTGTTTTAGTTTGAGTTTGATTCAAGGAGCAAATTAGATTCAGTAATGATAATTCATATTGCAAACAGTGTGATCTGCTGCACTGAATTCAAATCCTGATTAATATCTAGTAAGCAATCATTTTAGGGCTGTGTACACACAGGACGTGCTTGACAAATTATGCTCTATATCATTGCCAAACACATTAATATTCCGTCAAGAACTTTATATGCCATTATTAACATTTATGGCCTAGATTTTGAAAGTTGTAGCGCAAGACAGGATACGCTACAAACCCGATAATTTCTTTCTGCAGGCATTAGACAGATATTATATCAGATCATAGAAAGAACAACTTGATATTTTTTTCTGAAAACCATAATTTCTAACTAATCAGTTAAAACATTACCAACTTTAAAGTTTCAATAACGATGTGAACTATGATATATTTTTTCCAAAATACAAGCATTGGCTATTTAACGACCAAAAATAAAAATAAATGTAGTTTTAATCCACGTGCTGACAGAATGTTACAACGTTATTTCAAATTGGAGGAATTATGAATGAGATAATATTACAAATGTGATGCACATAGAGAATTTCTTAATCACTTTCGCGTGACTACGTGTGGAATTGTGAAAGTATTACAATAAATTCTATGATCGGGATATAATAACACGTAAGAGAAAAATACACATTTTAGGTCCTAAATAACCTAGTCTCGAAAATGACCTCTGTGTATTGCGTGGGCGTAACTCGAAAGCGAAAATTTATAATAAATTAAAATTTAATATTTTAAACAAGTATATATTTAAAATGTTACTGCAGTTTTTTTTTACCACAGCTGGTGGACCGGAAATGCCACTTTATACCACGGATTTTATACCTTTAACGATTTTATCAAAATTGTCTTGAACATTGTCGAATTCGAGTTTTTACCTAAAGTACACGTTTTCATCATCCGAAAATATATCGTCCGAATGTAATATCGGGTTCTTGGAAAAACCTATAAGAACTTGCAATTCTGTCTGGAAAGTTTGATTAGAATGTCAGAGATCAATGCTTATGATTTAATATGAATGGTTGGAATGGGATTGAAATATACTTTATTCCTGATTAGATAGAGATTAGGTTTTTAAAATTGGAATTCATTTTAGAATGAAATGTTTCGGTGGTACATTGGAATTGTTCATGCGATTTTATTAACTGTTGTGCAAAAGCTAGAATTGTTTCCGGAAGTACTAGAACAACATTAAAAAAAAAAAAAAAAAAAAAAAAAAAAAAAAAAAAAAAAAACCTTGGAATACTAAACGCTAGAATTTAGTGCTAAAGAAAAGTTGCGCTTAAGCTCTTGAAATATCATTAAAGCAAGAGAACAACTGGATAAGGAAAAATTAGGAAGAAAGCGCATCTATATTATCGTGAAAGAACTTAAGCTGTTTATTTGAAACATTATTTAAAGAGTGATCGGAAATGATTAATTAGTGCTAATTCGAATCAGAGCTAACGATAAATATGTGCAGGAAATCGGTTGGTTGAGGGCTGTTGAGAATACAAAATATCTATACTCTGGGACAATTTTTTTGTATTTGCCGTTATTGACAGTGTTGTATAATGTGACATAGTCATATTGCCATTTTTTTTTTTTATTCTAAAAATTCGGAATTTGAAATGTTCTTCCATATTACATTTCAGTTAATTCAAAAGTGGCTGATGATCAATTCATGTTACTGCCGTACCTTTGAACCCGTGACCTTTAGCATGGGAGGCTGTTACGCTAGCCACCCAGCTACAAGTGATCCCAATATGCATTTTTATTCATGACCTAAATTTCATCATGGCTAGTGGTAAATTAAAACTCGGGTAGCGATTGTTTTTCCGATAACAAGCTTTCATATATATACAATACAAATACTAACGAATTTTCGGTGTTAGTCATTACTCTATTGCGACCTCTCTATTGAGCCCTTACTCGGCCTTCACTGGCTTACACCAGTGATGCGACTGAGAGAGAGAAGCTGGGATCTCATGGATTCGCTCTTGGAGGCCCAGTCTGGAGTCCCTTTAGTAGATTGTATATATTGTATATAGTTAAGTTTATTTGTATGATGTTTATTTATTTCCCAACTTTATAATTGTCTCTACTACAGGTTTTTGTTTTGATATGTTTGTTGTTTCTTTTTTGTTTTATTAATTGTTATTGTTATGTATATATTTGAATTTATTCATTTACGATTTTATGTAATTTGACTTTATCATTATTTTCTGTATATATTGTATGACTGTGTATCACATCACTATTACTACTGTTCCTTATGAAACAAATTGTAATAAATCTCAATAAATAAATATATAGAAAGTTATGCCTCTAGAGTTGTCTTATAGATTCGCATGACCATTTGAGTCCAGATACAATTATTAACCAGATTCAAAGATAAGAAGAAGCTGCAATAAATTAAAACCATTTAAAATATTTGATTAACCCTTTATTGTGATTTGATTTTCCAAAAGGAAATAAACATCTTTAAACTACGATAATTAAGGCATAGGACTGGTGAGATTTCATGGTACAACCACATCCTTTTTCCATAAGAAATGCTTAAGAAAGAAGGGTTAACATAAACGAATACTTGAAAATCTACTTAACTTCAACAGAGCTTGTGGAGCTTCTATGCGCTGGTAGCCACTGCCTCTCAGAACTTACAACTGCACACCATAAGTCTTGACTATTTAAGGGATTCCCCCAGCCCAAACTAGAACAGAATGGAACATGAATATAGTGATATATATCAATGTGATTAACCCTATGTGTAGACAACCAGACCATTAGATTTATTTTTTATTTATGAATATGTACAAAACTATGACAAGAAATCAGTTTACTTGGTTTTATTTGTTCATTGTATAGGTTTGCAACTCTTTGTAAATAACATACTACAATGTATTTTTTTTTAATATTTATAAATTTTTGCTTCAAGTTTTTTCAAGACTTTTTTCACTAAAACTTGATTTTTATGAGGACCAGGAAAGCGAGCGTAGAGTGGAGCTTCGTAGATTTTTCAAAGGCCCATATTTTCGTTGATGGGTGCTTTTTGGATTTGCTCGTCTCAACGAAAAAAAAAAAGGTAACTGATATTATTCAGAGGATAATCAGGAAGCATTACCACAGTGCTTAACACCAGAGTATTATAAAACCGTGGAAAAATTAATCTTTTCATTTACAAGTTAGTGCTCTCAAACGTGTAAAATTACATTAGAATGAATACAAAAAATAAGCATCCAGGTTAACTCGATTAGGTCCGACAGATTAGGTGGTGTTTGGTCTTCAGAAAGGGAAAAAATCAAGGCTGCCGCGGGAGTGAAGAATATGCCACTAGCGCCATTTAAGTCAGTCATTTGCTTAAAAATCAGATCAGATCCTATCAGAGCACTGTCCAGTAGAGATTCTATCATGCAAACTCCCTAACCCCAAAAGTACTATAGAATGGTCTCATGCCTTCTTGTCCCACCGTTCGTAGACATTAATCATTCCAGACAAATGGCCTTCATGTCCTCTCTTACTCTCATGTGGTGGGTGCTCCTCGAGATTCTCCTCTTTCACCTACTCTTTTTTTGATTTATATAAATTATTTTCCAAATTCCATTCATAATTCACGATATCATCTTCACGCCGATGCCCTACAAATATACTTTTTTTTTTCATCCTTCTAATTTCATAGAGGCATCCCATAATGTACAGTGATCTACAGAATAGTGTAGATCAATTCTTTCAATGGGCAAATAAAAAGAAGTTACAGCTCAATGCACGTAAAACCAAAGGAATCCTCATTGGCTCTAAACAAACCTTGAACTTCCTTCCATTCTACCCGTCGCTCTATAGTTTCCGTGGATCTTTACTTTTAAAAACCCTTCAGCTACTAGTTTCCTCTATGATCTTCCCCGACTTCGACTGCGGTCGCCTGGTTTTAGGGGACTTACCGACAAACTGGAAATAAAATTAAAACGTCTAATGAACAGCTATATAAGATTTATTTTTCGAACCCGTAGACGAGTTTATAGGTTAAAATAACTATAATAATAAAAAAATATATGAGTTTTTAATTACTTCAGCAAACATGTATTTTAAAATTTAATACAAAAGGAGGTTAAATAAGGTCAATATGTACAAAAATGAAGCTATATATTATTTCATTTTCCAAATACTCTTTTATTTTAAAATATTAATTTATTTTCTATTTTATGTAATACGGATTTACTTTTTTCCTATAAATATTGTAAGAATGTTGTCTGAAGGCATTACTATGATTGTCCACATTAAAGACGAATTGAAATATTTTTGAATAAAAGCTGTTATAATATAAAACTAAATTAACTAAAGCCAATCTAAGCATGTTTTGCAATCGCAATGATTCCGTTTAATCATTATTATGATAGGAATTATTTTCATCGGTAACTTTAATTTATTTAGCCTCTGCTTTTAATTAAAAACTTAGAATATAACAGAAAATAATACACAAATAAAATTATTCTAAGAAAGAATATAGTTTAAACAATTACAAAGATGAATAAATATGTAAAAATATAAATGTAAAAGTTACCAGATATGTCTCGACAATTAAAAAATTCTTCTTATAACATATAAATCAATGAAATAAATTTATTTTACGTATGTCCTGAAATATTTTATATATATTATATATATATATATATATATATATATATATATATATATATATATATATATATATATATATATATATAAAACTACCGCTAGATCTATTAGAATGCTTATGCTGAAAATAAAGTTTTTTTTTTTATTTTATATTTTTTATTTTGGAGTGCTGCCAATGGTTAGTTTCTTTAAATGTGTATCATGAGATTGTTTTATATTTTCCGTAAATTAACTTGATGTATATTTTTTAATACAATTGTGAATTTCAATTAAGCATCGATTTTGCCTGTGTTCGTTGATTTCAAGAGATAAAACCAATTCAAAAGAAATTACAAGATACAATGACAAATATTAGCTTTTTGCAATTTCTGGACAGACAGTAGATATGGTACTTTATATTATTACTAGCTGACCCGGCAAACGTCGTTTTGCCATCTAAATTATTTCTAGGACATTTTTAGTGTAGAAAAAAAACAACTAACTTATTGTAAGTGTGTAAGGATAAGGTATATGTATGAAAGAGGCATGGAGCGCTGAGGGAATATAAAAATAAAACACCAAACATTAATTTTTTTAATTTATTATTATTTATTCCTTAAAATTATTCATAGCATTAATAATTACGACAGAACCACTAGCAAACAATATCAATCTCTTAATGCTATAGCGTGAACAATATTTTTTGTTAGCCTATCTTTAGCTAACACAAACAAACTGGAAGGTTTGCACACTCGAGAGCATGCCACGTATAATTGTCCGTGTGAAAAACATGAGTTACACTGAGATAGTAAAATAATAATTTTAAAGGTTACTGCTACTGCAAAACTGTGGAGGGGTGAGCTTATTATCTGGAGAAAATGCTTATTTTCAGTGAGAAACAGAAGACGGGCTTCGGTCCCATCAATACTCCGTACTGTTTGCTGGCTGAGAAGTGACACCGTTAGGGGATAACTTACCAAGTCATCATTGAGCAGTTATCGAGCGGAATGAAAAATTATTAAAATACTAAAAGGACTATTAAAAAATAGGGGTTGGTGACAGAAGAGTAAATATTTAGGGTTTCATGTATTTTTAATGTCATATTATAAATTATTAATTATAAATAAAAAATTATTTAAAAAAAATTTGTCCTAAAAATAAGAAAAAATGTTAGGGATTGACAACACAAGGGGTAAAAAAATAGATAGTAGCCGATTCTCAGACCTATTGAATGTGCATATAAAATTTCATAAAAATCGGTCAAGCCGTTTCGGAGGAGTATGGTAACTAAAACTGTGACACGAGAATTTTATATATTTGATTATTATTGCCCTAATTATTTTCATAAATTTAAATAATCAAAGCATTAAATCTTCATTAGCATTAAATTTTAATTTCATCTAAAATTTATGTATTAGAATAAGTGAAACATTCGAATCAATGTGAGAACTTATGCAATAAGTTAGTCTAAATTAAAATCTATATTCAGAAATTGGAGGAAACGACTCCAATCGAGTTAGAATATTAGAGCATAACCGTTTCTCTTCCTTATCTCAATACAAAGGGGATTCCGTCATGAGCACAGAAGTATCTTGAAGTAAGGATTCACTTCAGAACTTTCTCTCTCAATGGAGGGATTAACCAGAGCGAATCTAAATTCAGATTTTCATTGCGAATAGGATCAATACAGCTGAAATGAAATTATGAAATGCCGCAGAATGGGGAAAACGCACAGTAACCTTAAAACATCTGAGAAAATAATTTTTTTGTGAGGTTCCATGATTCTGAGGAGTACGATGGAATAGTGAGGAATTTCAATTTACAGACAGCTAGTTTGGTTCGCTTTTTTATTTCTCTTCTCTCCAGGAAACCCCATATAACATCTTAACCATAACCCATAACCATAGATAACATCTTCCCTGCTGCTCTAATTTATTGGGCGTTTTTCTTCCACTCTCATTGAGATGAGCTCATAGATATTTAGAACTCTCGACATGTTGTAATCTATCTCCTTCAACTAGGTGTAAATTAAAGTTATAAAATACCGTATTTCATATTTTCAGCCTACTTTTTACTTTTTATTGGAACATCATACCTGCAAAATTCGAACTGGGAAAACATTCATAAGATATCTATAAGGTTTGTTTTTCAAATATCGAAATTGTAAGTTGGATAGCGTTAGTAATATTTGTTAATATTTTTTTTTTTAATTTAGGAGGATATTTCGTGTTGAATGCAGTCTGAATTCACAGTAATCTGAATTTAAGTGAGTCTGAAGTTTATAATTATTTTGTCTTGCAATGCTACGGAGAAACAACCTAAGAACAAATTAATTAAAAAAAAAAAATTCCTCCTAATCGCTTTTTAAAAACAAAAAATCGTTATGTTTTAGTGGCTTTCCTCATAAAAATCGATGAATGAATTTAAAGCAATGTATAATGAACAAGGTGGTTGGGGGTGCGGTCATCAACAAATAACACACTGATAACAAACACTTATTATATTTGTGTGCCCATATTGTGACGACTCCGAAAAGGTGTCTCAAGTATACTTTTACGAAGGTATCTCAATTTTTGAGATATCTTTCCGCAGTTGATGAAAGTCTACAATGTTGGCCGAGCGTCGGCACAAAGATAAATAAGTGTTCTTAATTAGTTTTTTATTTCTTGATGACCGCACCCCCAACCATCTTCTTATGTTCTTACCATCATATATTCTCTATGGTCAACTTTCAAACAATATAGTCATTTCCATTATTTGTTATATTTAAAAACTGGTTATGGATGCTTTGATCAAAGAAATAGCTAATACAATATGTCTTATTTTATTGAACGCTAGCGTTTCGGCCTATGCTATAGCCATCATCAAAGCTATGAAAACAAGATAATAAATAAGATAAAACCTAATTAATTATGGTGACAAGTAATAATAAAAAATACCACTTAATTTACAAATATGCCTACGTAATTATACAATTTTTTAAGGTCTACCTGAAGATTTAGAATATACATAAATATTTATAAATAATCTGTTACCCGCGGCATTGCTCGCGAATATTCTATTTTGTTTTTATTTAAATTTGCATAAATGCGTTTATGAGTAGTAACTATAAAACGCATATGATGGAGCAGTTGTTTGGAGATGTGGTAACAAAGAAACTATCGATAAAACACTCTAATTTTAATTTTTTTTTACTGTTGTGTTTTCTAAAAACTACTCCATTATTATAAAACGTATAAATTTTCAAGAAATATAAATAATATATTTTTAGCAATTGCATTTATTAAAGTTGTTTTCATGTGAAAATATCCCATTCGTCAGATCAATGTATATCTGTCACATTTATGTTGCAAACGTGACTATATACCACGATTACGTTACAGCGAAAATGTATTGAGTAATTTTGGGTATGTCTACTTCTACTGGGTCGCTAATTGTATATTTAAAAGAATAAAATGGAAACTTATTAAACTAAAGTTAGAATTATGGTTGATGAAGAAATTGATTTTTAAAATAACTTAACCTATTACTATAATCAATCTAATATAACTATAAATATATTGTTTCTAATATCGAAACACATTGAAAAAAATAGAACAAAATCTACACTTCATTATCTTTGAGTACGGTTTGGCGGATTGAATTTAATAAATAAAATAATTTAAATTAAAATTGCTACAAATTATGAAGGATACGAAAGAGGTTATATAAAGGAAATACAGATAAACAGCAATGAGCTACGCGGTTTATGATAAATAAAATATTATTATTTCTTGTCAGATCTGAATTTTATTTACTCTATGTTAAAAAAACATATCATTGTCAAGTACCCACATCCAAATTATTCAATGGCATCGTTTTATTTTTTTTAACATAACCGTTGTATATCATCGCAACTCCTTCGCAACTTAAATAAGTATTTTCTTCAATTGTGGGGAAGCCTTCTCCTAGAAAAAAATAACTTTTTTTTAGGATCCAGAAATAAGCCCTTATATGTTTTGTTTTTGATAACGAAAGATTAACACTTTGAATTGTTTTTAAAAAACTAATAATAATCGAGCATGTGTATAGGGAAACCTTAACACAAAACATTGATACAATGCTCAATATGCTTAAATATATTTCTTATAAATTGGAACAGTATTTACTTTGCTAATTAATTTAATTAAAATGATTTTGCTTTCAGATGGTTAGAAATTTGATTTTCATTCAAATAAATACTTTTAATTTTTCTGGAAACGCAATATTAATTTATATTAATCCATTTTTTTTTAATAGTTCTTTATTCAGAAATAATACAATGAAATGAAATGAAAAAACTTCTTTATTATCCTGGGACTAAAGTCCCTTAAGAATAAAATAAAATACATAATTGATGACCGGAACAGTGTGGTCATGATTTAGAATAACAAAATACTAAACTAAAAAATAATTAAGGTAGTAATATATGTACATATTTACAAGTCAGACTTTCGGAATAAGAAAAACAAAAAAAAAAAAAACAGTAATAGCTGGTTCATCAATGATAATTTGAGTAATACAAACACATAAAAAAAAAAAAAATAATAATAATAATAATTGGTATTTATAGCATCTGCAGTTTGAAGTTATTGTCTGTTTGACTGGGTAAGGAGAAGGTGGTTGAAAAGTAGCGATTTGAAGGAGGAAGCAGTACTTGCATGACGGATCTCAGGAGGAATAGAATTCCAAAGAGTGGTTGCTTTGGCTAGAAAGGACTTGTCAAAGGCAGCAGTACGGTGAGGAGGAGGGTAGAGGTCAGAAAGACGGGATCTAGTAGAACGGGACTGAATTGATGATTTAAATTGAAGGGATTGGAAGATGTAGCTGGGACGATGAGTTCTGATAACCTGGTAGAGGAAGGAGGCTAGGAAATACTGGCATCTGTAACGAGGATGAAGCCACCTTAACTCGGTGTAATACTGGGTTATATGCGTGTCTCTGGTGATTCCGAATACAAACCGTATTGCACAGTACGCTTAAGTTTTGCTTCGAGCTCACCTGAAAGTCCGCTGTACACCTCGCATCCGTAGTCAAAGTGGGGAAAGACAAGGGAAGAAACAAGGAGTTTACGAATATTGAATGGTAGGAGGTGATGGAGGCGACGGAATTGCTTTAGGGTTGTTATGGTTCGGCGGGATATTTGGGAGATGTGCGGTTTCCAAGAGAGAGTTTGATCAAGAGTAATACCTAAGTTCTTGACAGATGAATGGAAAGAGATAGGTGTGTGAGGTTATGGGTGTGTTTTCCTAAGGATAATTTACGCAGGATTGTCCATTTGGTTTTGGAGTCGGAAGCACAAGATAAGGATTGCTGAAAATATTGGGATTTAGCTTGGCGTATCATGGATTGGGTACTGTTTCTGAGATGTTTGAAGGTGGAGTAATCACTAGGAAGACGGGAGCGCCTGAATCGTCGCCTTGCAGCATCCCTGTGCCTCATACATTCCCTAATTTCTGGCGTTAACCAAGGAGCAGGAGGGTGTCGGATTTTCTTTGTGATAAGGGGAGCATGGTTGTCTAGGATATTATGGAGATGACAGGTAAGGGTTTCAACCATAGAATCTACGGTCCTAAGCGAGTATATGGTGTTCCATGGGATATCTTCAAGATCTGGCGCCAAGATTTCAGAGGAAAGGGTGTTAAGGTTACGAAAAGAAATGGTTCTTGGGGAAAATAGAGTGATCGGAAGATTATAGGATATCTGGATAAGGTCGTGAGCAGACAAGAACGGAACAGGATGTTGAGACGAGGCGAGGAGTTTATCAGCAGAATCCAGAACATACAGATCGAGCCAGGATTCTGAGGACTGGGTGTGGTGTGTGGGATTATATGGTACAATATAAAGATCGAGAGAGAAGAAGAGGTTGGTTAAGTAGGCATGGTCTGAGGAAGGCAACAATAGGTTGGTGTTAAAATCCCCAGTGAGGATGATATTGTTATAGGATGGGATTAGATTGTAAAGAGTGGATTCGAATTCTGTCTCAAAGGGTACTCTGGGAGGGCGGTATATGACTCCAAATAGTAGAGAATGTGAAGCTGTGGATATTTCGGCGAAAAGGTATTCGAGGTGAGGGCAATCGGAATGGGGTGATTGAATGAGTTGTTTGGATTTGAGGCTGTCATGAACAAAGAGACCCACGCCGCCACCCGTTCGGTCATCTCTGTCATGACGGAGCAATGTATAATTCGGAAGGGAAACTTGCGATGTCGGAATTGTAGGTTTCAGCCAGGTTTCAGAAACAGCTATTAAGTGATAAAAGTTATGGAGGAAAAAGTCATGGAATTCATCAATATGGGCTAGGAGTGACTGTGCGTTGACGTGACAGGTTAAAAGGATATTAGTCATGGGAAAGGAAAATTGGAAGTAGTGAACCGAGATGGTGGGCCATGAGAAAAGGGGAGCGAGGAATGAGAAGATGAATAAACCTGCAGTGCATTGACATTATTTGTGGAATAAGAACTAGAAACATAAACATTCTTAGAAAATAGAAATAAAACAAACATAATATAGAAAATCAAAAAGGTTTTTACAATTTCAACAGCTGTTAGTAGTCTGTACATAGCGAATAAAAATAAAATAATTATTACTCTTGTTGAGTTAGATAACAAAAAATTCACGTATATTTGCGAATAAAGAAAAAAAATTGCATTTTGTCTTAATGTTGAACAAAAATAAAAATAGCTACAGTAATAAAGAAAAAAATAATGATGAGATGAAAATCGCGAATTAGTGGTTAAAAAACGAATGGTCGAAAGCCGATGATCCCGAAAGGTGAAAAGTAGTCCCTGATGTCAGTCAAAAACTTCTAAGTCAGAAGGCGAGTTGATGACTATTACTGGTTGGCCATCCGCACGGCGACATTTCACTTTACCATCATTAAACCATGTGTATTTCAATTTGCCGGCGGCTCTTCTTTGCCGGGCCAGCCAGTAAAGATGCCTGTTGGTCGGGGACATCGCCTCACCCAAGAATATTTTATGGACATCGTTTTCTTGCCATCCTAGGTGGCGAGTAGAAAAGTCTCTGACAACCTTTCTCTTCCTCACCAGCTCATCCCTCACAGTCTGGCGCATAAAACGGACCATTAGTGGCCCAGGTACATCATCTTTCCTAGACCTGAGCCTCTCAACATGGTCGATGTCTTCCACCTCCAACTTAAGGCCTAGCCCGGCTCCGATGCCCATCACCAGGCCCATCGGAGACTCACCGGGCCGCACCGGTATGCCCCTAATCTCTACGGTCTTAGTGAGGATATTTTGCTCTGATCTGTTGAGCCTAATTTCAAGCTCGGTGACCCTAGTTTTTAATGTGATGTTTTCTAGAGCGAGGACATCAATTTTTTTATTTTGGGCCTCCAGGAGTGCCTCGACCGATTTTAAACGCTCCGCGTTCTCGAAGCTAATCGTCGCCTGCTTATTTAAAGTATCTTTGATATCCTTTATCTCCTCGGTATTGGCAACGAGTGAGGACTTAAGATCTCTTATCTCAGAAACGAGATCCTTCAATAATTTAAGTACGTCGGCCTCACTGCCTCCACTCTGGAGGGCCGACCCGGAGGGGCTAATGCTCCTGTCCCCACTGGCGAACCTCTTAATTGCTTTTTCGCAGCTAAGACAGACCCATTTGTTTTTTAAGGCTTTAAATTTTTCAACATCCAGGTCTTCCATTTTGAGGCATCTACTATGAAAAATGGCTCGGCAAGTTTCGATACTGCATGTGAGTGCAGTTTTGTCATCTCGTGTAACGGTTTGATTACACTTAGGGCAGACAACCATTTTTAGTATTTATTATGGAAAAAAGAATAAAATAAAAAATTTACGAAGTTATAATGAGTTGTGGAACAGAGAAAAAAATCCAGCAACAACCTATTTGACGGCTGATCAGGTACTGTCTTCCAATTGCTTCTTATCTCGGTAGCGTCGTTTATGCGCGTGCGCGTCCCCACTCCAAGCTATAGCGTGGTTATCTATCAAGCTACTTAAACAGAATTAATAATATAATATCTTACTGTTCTCAGCAAACTCCTTTAAAAAAATATAGCTCTGTGCTTCAGTTAATTTTTCGACTGCACTTACACCAACATACACACTACAAACACCTTCGCAATTAGTTATAACTAATAACTATTATGGCTAATACGATAAGGACGATGCTATCACTTTGAAGGCTTAGACCACAATCTGCCACTATCTCGGGCAATGGGTATTAGAGATAAAAGAAGTCATTCATTCCATATATACAAAGTAAAACAAATAAATAATAAAATAAAATAAGTTAACCTAAATAACAAATGAAAAAATAAATAAATAAATTATAAAAAAATAAAATAAAGTTTATGAAATAAAATGAAATAATTATAATCTTGGACACATTCATACTTATATACAATATTTACATTTTGCCCCTGAGAACTTCGAATCGAACCTCTGCATCCAAAAATGGATAAATGGATGCCGAGGCACACTGTCAGGAGATCCCAGAGCCTCTGAATCAGCCGCGTCACTAGTCCAGCCAGTGGAGGCTGAGTGAGGGCGCTAGAGCACACACTCTCAGGCATAAGTGGAGAAATTGGCCATTGCCAGCACTCCAGTTGATTATTTATAAGAGATCTCTCGGCCACTGCCGCCTCAACCTACGAGGAGGGTTGTAAGGATGGTTGGTACTAGATAGGGATTGTGCCAAGGGATTAGGAAGAAGAGTAAGTTTTTGGTGGACGGTTGAGAATTTGGATGGGATGAGATCGAGGACATAAGGGATCTTGAGGTCGTGATGTAAGGTCTTGTTTGTAACATAGGGAGCATTGACTATTGTTCAAAGGACTTTGGACTGAAAGGATTAGATACGTTTGATGTTCGAAAATTTAGTAGTACCCCATAGTTCAATTCCGTAGGTCCACATACGTTTGAGAATTGTCTTGTAAATTAATAGTTTGTCTCCAATAATAATATTAGTAATATGTATTTTATTATGACTGGAAACTATGGAGGGAATGTATATTTTATAAATAAGGACGCACAGACACTGTCAACACACTCTTATATTTGAATTAATAATAACATATGTAAATATATGGCTTGTCAAAGAAAAGAAATGAAATGAATTAAAATATTTGATTAAATAATATTTAATGAAAATAAGACTTCCAGCTAGTTTCAAATTCAAAATAGTTTTTGAAGCGAACAAAATCATCCTTTAACCTGGAATATGAATGGGCCTTTTCAGCGTAGAATAAGAGATTTTTTTAATATCTAGGCATAAACTAATATAAAAATAATATACTATTCTACGCCTTTCGTTCGTATTTATGTATTTACTAATAATTTTAGTTTATTGTTATTCATGAAGATAATTATCTACATTAAGTTCAATCGTGAAAAAAGATAAATGGTAAATCGAAACTTATGAGAAATCTGGTGGCCTAACGTAACGTGTTACCAAATTAATAGTACATTTGTGACTGATTTTCGTTGGAAAATTATGAGATAATTCGCAGTGTGCAAACCCTGATTGTATGTTCAAATACAATATTACAGATTAATCTCAGAAAAAAATATTTTAAATGATCGATTATGCAACATTTTCGTAAGTTTATTATTTTTAGGAACGTAAACATTGAATATTTGCACAGGTTTATAGCATTCTGATTTATTTTTTTTGCTAGTTGAACCTTTTAATGAGGTCTCTCTTGCTGATATTTTAGATTGAGGCAAATAATGTTTTATGAATAGGAGTAATTCGGGAAATCTTAAGAGCAAAGGACATTCCTCAGAAGTTCCTGAGGGCTATAAAGTCAACATACCAGGAGCCAAAGGGTGTAGTGCGCTTAAATGGGCAGGAGTCCAAAGTGTTTAGGATAAAAAAGGGAGAAAAACACGGTGATTCCCGAAATCCCCATCTGTTTATTGTATATATCGACAAGATTGCCTCAGTCTGCAAAAAACTCACAGCCATAATGCACATGGGCCATTGAAACCTGTATACTGCTGTTATACAGTTCCTCTTGTTTGCTGACGTATAGTGCTTATAGCGGAATCACCAGTGCAGCTTCAGCTGGCAGTGACGGAGTGGAATGAGGAAATGAAGGGAGAGGGAATGACTATCAAGTCCAGGTTATTCAAGTTGGTAGAGTTCAAGAAAACGTAGATCTCCTGTGGTGGAGAATTGATGGAGGTGGTGAACGATTTCATGTATCTTGCCACAGTGATCAATAGATCTGGAAAATTGGATTTAGAAATCTC
Source organism: Piezodorus guildinii (assembly GCA_023052935.1). Classification (NCBI taxonomy): domain Eukaryota; kingdom Metazoa; phylum Arthropoda; class Insecta; order Hemiptera; family Pentatomidae; genus Piezodorus; species Piezodorus guildinii. The sequence goes on along the minus strand of CM041292.1, from coordinate 101,163,232 downwards.
AAGTAGAATTTTCAAGGCTAATTCTGTCGATTACCAGATCTGAAACACGGTCATCGGAAAAAAGAGAAGTAGCACGGAACGTGAAGTTACAACTATTTAAGTCCATCTTTCTACCGGTGCTTCTCTATACAGCAGAGAGCTGGATGGCGAATGAAAGTCTATAGAGTCGCATCACTGCCTCAGAAATAAAGATTCTTGTGGAATTGTAGGGAAGACACGGAAAGACTGTGTCCCGAAATGAAAGGGTCAGGGAAGAGCTTAATATATGCTCTGTTCTGGAAGTCCTGTACAAGAGGCAATTCGGGTGGTACGGGCATGTCTGCCGAGTGGACCACCTACGGAACTCGATTAAAACAATAGAGGTAAGGCCCTTAGGAAGAAGACCTAGAGGACGCCCAAGGACCTCCTATATCACCCACATGTAGTGAATAGGGAGGCAAAACTCTGGGCGAGAAAAGAAACCTTGTCAGGAACAGAGTCGGGTCGTACCAATGGCTGGGAGCTCGCCTACGCTGAAAGGTAAATGGGTCGAAGAGCAAAAAAAAGCAGATGAATAGGAGTAATAATTATCAATGTACAAGTTTAAATTAGATATTTTATATTATCTCAAGAAAATAGTAATTATCTAATTTTAATTTGTCGATGTTAAGTGGGTAATCGTTGTTAAAAAGGAATGTTTTCTGGGAACCTCTGATCTAAACTATTGAAAAGCCAATTACCAATAAAGCTTTTAGTTTGTTGCGAATGGTGGATATAAAATCTTTTTGCAAGATAGTTGCTTGTCGTGTAAAGTGGGTCTTTCCAGTGGTTGGCAAGCCCTGAGGCGGCTGCCTTCTCACATCATGAGGGGGCTGAACGTCAAGGAAACTCTGACATTTTGCTCACTGTGCAACTTTATGGATGTGTTAAACTTTTAAGTATTATAATCCCTAGTAACTTCCATATATTTTAGTGTTCAACATTTAATGCAATTTTATTCCGCTAAAAAATTTATATGATTATATTATGAAAAAATCTTAATTTTATATATCGAGTATATTCATTCCAACAATTATCTTTTGTGAACTCCTAATGATATTTATAGTAAAGAGTTTTACATTTGTTTAAAACATTACTACACTTGGTTAATTCAAGAAATGTTTAAAATTTAAATCCCATAGAATATTTTAAATATTCTATTAAATAGTTGGCAAAAGAGCAAACTATCGTCAACAACGAGGACGTCTCTACTACAAGTCCCTAAAGCCTAGAGAACATAATATCATGAAGTGGCGTGGTACCACTTGACCTCCTGCAAGAAGATGATTAGTTCAATTTAAATTTATTAAATTTAAATTCATTCAATTAAGTAGTTCATTCAAGTTCAAGGGAGAAGATTCGATAGGTATTCTGGAAATGACGATTGAGATATGGATTCGATGGCGGACGACTACTTTGAAAGGAAGTATTCTTGAAAATGTTTCTCCACCATCTATTGTAGTAACGTCTTTCAGATAGTTGGGGCATCCAGACCATTGAATTTTTCCTCTCACGGGGCACAGAGATTTTCAAAATGTCGAATCCTTTTGGAAAATACTTAGTTTTAACCTGCATAGCTAATTAGACACTAAGAGCCGTTTCACGGATATGACGTCCTAATTAAAATTTTATTCTCAAAGCTGATAGCCAAAGACAGAATTTCTTGTTACTGGTTGTAGTAGGTTAGTCATCTATGGGATAACATGGACGTGGAAACTTAAAATCTCGAAATAAATATAGTTGATCTTTATCGTTTTGATTACCAACCGCTTATTCACATTTATATAATTAATGTATTATATTTAACGTATATGGTTGACTGTTGATATCTTATAAGAACTATAACCGTGCGGCAGTCTTGTAGATTTTTTATTTCTCCCAACGTTAAGGCCAAATAATTTAAGCCGTCCTCAGGGTGAGTTCTTTGAACATCTTATTTTCTCAGTTGAATTATTATTAAACAAATTTTGAATGGTTTTTTTACAATTTTATATCTAAATATTTATAGCATATTTGATCGTCCAATAGTATATATCTGTTAAAGATAAACAAAAAAATAATCCGATAGACATAATTTTTTTTTTTTTACGCTTAACATACTTTATCCTTCATCATTTTAAATTTGTATGTATTTTATTTATTTTTTTAAAATAATAAGTACCTTTACTCGGATTGGATAACTTCGAAAACGGTTAAAATTTAATTTGATTTATCTATATCTAAATTTGAAAAAAAGTATTAGTTGTAAGTTGCAGTAGAAACAAAAATGAATAGATTAAAATAATTCTACACTCATTAAAATCGATATTATTATTTTCATAATAATAATTAGCAATACTGTTTAAAAAACATTGATATGGAAACGAAAAGCGATAAATTTTAAATTGTGGTGTTGGTTTATATTATATCAATTCAGATTTGATGTTTTTATATTGCCGTAAAAAAAAACACTCTAGCTATGTGATCGCTACAAAAAAACTTTCCTGGAATCATTTAACCTTCATTCTGAAATACAAATATCAATACCTCCCTAATAATAACTCCAGTCAATCTGGCAATGTTATAGTATAGGACCAATTCTTCTTTTTTTTCTGTAAATAAACAATTAATTTAGACATGTAAGATAAAAAACTTGACTAGTATACGTTCTTCGTAAAAAAAAAATACATTATTATTTCAGCAAGGTAAACCGTATACTACTTTAATTCAAAATTTCAAGAAATGGATGGACAATAAACAAAAGTTTCCCTATTAAAAAGGAATATTAAATAAAGATAATTAAATAATTTTCACTTAATTATCCACTTCTTATTCTATTCATTGTTTTATCTGCTTGAATACTAATCCAAGAATAACAGCTTTTGTTAAAAATAAGGAAAAAAAATTAGGAGTAAGTTGTTTTCCGATTTAAACTTAAACAGATTATTAAATGAAGCAAATAAAGTTAACTCTCTTCATTCTCGAAGTATTCATCTGAATTTAATTTCTAAGAATTCTTCTTTTAAATTATCTTATCTGAAGAGATTCTCCACCCATTTTATCCCGTAAACTTTATGATATTTATGAAATACTGGTTTCTTTTTACATTGAGAATAATATAGATTAAGGACTTGTTTGTTTATTCATTTATCTCGTTCAAACCGACGTGACCCACCGGTGGGCCACACTTTACTTTTCTGTGCGGCGGTGTGACTTACTAGTTGTTCACGCTTTACTATCCCGTTGGGCGAAGTACATCACAGGTGAGCCACTTGTAAGTACATAAAAAAAAAAAAAAAAAAAAAAAAAAAAAGAAGATTATTTTATTTTTTCTCAAAATGAAATGTAGGAATTAACAAGCATGGGGGTATATTTATTTAATATTTTATAACCTGCAACATTCTCCCTCAAATGATTCTTATTAGTTAATTTCATTTGATTACTCTTCTTTAAGAATTTTCTGAAGCCTGCCTGATTTGTTCTCATATTTTTATTTTCAATTCTGTTAATATAAGAATCATTTTTAAGTATTTTTATAATTTCTCCTTCAAGTTGTATGTGTATGTCAAAACTATAACAATCTCATTTAGCATCATTCGATTTAGTGCGTTTCTAGCCTCGAACTATTGATGCTTCTTTGGAAATGTAAAGGTATTCTCACACAAATTTCCGTAACTTTCGGGTCTGGATATATTTAATAAGGTGCTTCTATCCGCTCCCAGCCTTTCTGGGAAAGGCGATTAAGAGTTTTTAAACATCCCTTTTTATGATTACCCATAAGATGAATCCAGCTCAGACTTTATCGAATTAGAGACAGAGATATCTATGGTGGTCCGCAAACTAGACGTCAGCCGTTCCTCAATTTGGATTAAGGGGTTGTAGAGTGTCCTCTCATTCTGCATAAATGCATGGCTATAGTTTTATTTTTTGAGAATTTAAAACAACTGTTTGTCCTCGCCTGTGCTTTTATCAGGTCTTTCTGGGACTTTCACATGACAAATTCAAGGAATTCGCAATGCCTGTCCTCAATTTCTCTTTATTCCGTAATCAAAATCCGTATTAAGCTTCCCTTAAACATTGTTTTAGTCATGCCTTTTTTAAGTCTTAGAAGCCAGTGGTTAAATTTTTTTATTTTTTATTAATGCTTCTTCTGCTTCACACTATAATGGCATTGCATACAAAAATCTGCTGTAAACCATTTTTTCTTGCATATGAGGTAGGCATAGCGGTTATTATATAAATATGGCCGACATTTATACGATAAATGTATTATTCCATATTCAAGTTTCATCAATACCAGGTGGAGTTTTATTTCGGCTGTTAATTACCGTTACAGCACGTTCAATTCGTGTTTTGAAGTGCAATCCTTCTACAGTATAAGATTAGAAAAAAATTCATTCGTCACCAATCGCGATTGTCTTACCTTGCAGAGAAGCCAACCTCAAAAATCTGCGAATTCAAGTCTCCTAGATATGTTTTTCCTACCCCCTAAATACCTCAGTTACCTCCATCTAAAGCGTTTTAAGTCTTTTAATTTCACTGGTAATCGGCTTGATGCCGGGAAGGAAAAAAAAAAAAGCTCTATGATGATGAATGATATAAAAAAAACTCTGTTTGAAGAAGCGGAACTTTCGTCCATCTAAAAGTCTTATTGATTTTTTTTTTTTTTTTTTAAATATAATTTATTGAAATTTACAACTGTACTCAAAAAAATACATCAAGTAAATATGATATTAGAAAAATGACATGGAAGAGACTTGTAGAAGAACTACCCAATGGTAGCACTCCTGTAACTATTTTAAACTAGAAGGTCTCGGGGCCATCTCCTTTTCAGACGCCTCGGAGGATTGTCGGGAATTGAAGAGGAAGAAAGGATTGAAACTAGAGGATTAGGGTGGGAATGGAGTTTGTCATGAAAGGAATGGTATCTAGATCGGGCCAAATCAGCAACATACGGAATATTAAGGTCTTTGTGGACCAGTTTATTAGTTACAAAATAAGGAGCATTGAGGATTTTACGCAGGATTTTGGATTGTAGGGATTGGATACGGGAAGAATTTGATGGTTTAGTAGAGCCCCAAAGCTCTACTCCGTAAGTCCATATAGGCCGTATGATAGTCATGTAGATGAGCCTTTTGTAGTTAAGTGGAAGATTGGAACGTTTGTCTAGTAAGTGTTGAAGTAGTCGAAAACGTCGTGCAGTTTCTTGTCGTTTCAGTCTTGTATGAGGGTTCCATGTAAGGCGTTTGTCAAGGTGTAGTCCTAGATATCGGATCTGTTCAACCGGGACAAGAGGAGTATTATTGAAGGAGACAGTAGGGCAGGATGTCATTGGTTTACGACGAAGGGTAAAGGTAATTTGGCTGGATTTGTTGGCATTTATTTTAATTCTCCAGTTCTGACACCATACTTCAAGGTCTCTGATGTGGGATTGGAGAGTTTGAGAGGCAATAGTTGGATCAGCATTGACTGATAACACACATGTGTCATCAGCATAGGTAGAAAGGAAAGTATTAGGATGGGATGGGATATCAGCTGTATAAACTGTGTAAAGGATGGGTCCTAGGATACTGCCTTGAGGAACCACCAGCAAACTGACTAAAAATGGATGAATAGGAATTATTATGATTTACTTTGAAGGATCTGCCAGTGAGGTAGGACTGGATCTTATTGATTTAGTCAAGAAAGTATAAAATCCAGTTAATGGGAAAGTAAGCTGTTAAGTTTACGGTTTTCATTTATAGGAAAATCGGAACGGGAACTTTCAGGAAGACTTTATTAATTCAACATTTTTTCGAACCATTAATAAACACTATAGCTCTATCGAAGACAAATAATTTCGAGTAATTGGCTATTATTCTTATTGTGATACAGCGCGTTTGGAAATGATTCCGGAGGAAAGGAACTTATTTAAATATTTAGAAAATCCCCAAGTTATTATCCAAGAAAAATGGGGTCGAAAATCTGAATAAAGACTAATATTGAAGAAAAGAAAAAAAAAATTCACAGTGGAACATTTAAGGATAACACCCTTTTTTATTTGCGGCCCAGATCAAGATATTTTCTTTTTTGGATTGCGGGACTCGACTACATAATTATAATTTTTAACTATTTATAAGTTTTTCTATTGTTCTATAGGGAAACTCAGGATTTTGGTGAGCATGTGGGCCAGGCAGACAATTCCTCGTTTTGCTACTTTTCTTGATTGATTACTATGTATGTCTCCCATCTAAATTAGTATTTCAGATCTTAAATCAGAAGGAATAATAAAGGTTAAATATGATATGGAAGTACTTAATTGATCCATCTAATTCATTTATTTTATTTTAGTTCATAAGTAATAAATTCAGTTGTTCTCTGGCTCACATTTCTTTTTAAATCACTTTATGTCACTATCGTCCGCAAGTAAATCCTTCTAGAGATGTAGATTTTATAATTTTATCCGAGGGTAAGTCGGAAAAAAAAGAATAGACTTTCGGAAAAGAGTTTTGTTTCAATATTACTAAATAGTGTATTTCCGTTGAAAACTGGAAATTGAAAAGTTTCACGATTGCGATACTTTCCCTTAATTTATACTTCATTTATAGGTAAGTGAAAGTAAAATTTGTTTCGAGTTTCCCACAAATATTATAGGCTTGTTCTGATAACAGGATATACGATTTTTTATCTTTCATTTTGTTGTTCATAATATTTAGCTACACAGTGCTGCTCGTAATTGTACCCTTTTAATACTCTGATCTATCTGTGAAATTATAAAAATAGTCCCTACAAATGTTTGTTGTAACTCCTTAGCAAAAGCAATTTCGTTTGACAAGAAAATAATTTGAAAGGACAGTTAAGTGCTCTGACATTTCAAGTCTAATTACAAGCTTTGTTGAATTGGGATACTGCCAAAGTTAAGAAGTTTCTCATGAATGAATGCATTAATATAGTGAATAAGTTATATTTTCATATTAAAGTGATATTAAACTGTTTTTCCTACAGTAGTTGAAAGTTTTGTTACGTTAAAAGGTATTATATGCACTACTTAAGTTCTATACTATATTTAAATTTAGTCTATATTACTTTTAATGTCTATTCAGCGAAGAAACCACTTCCAATAAAGGGAAAAGCTACAAGTTAATTTCCTAATTGTATTAACTTACTTACCTGTAATTAATGCGATTCACCCTCAAGTTTAAGCTAGGCCTCAACCACTTTAATCTCTTACAAACCAGGGAACGACCATCAATCCTCTAAACCTCCATTAGGAATAAAATTGAGATTTCAGTTGTGGCATAATAATAATGTTATATGAAATTATACCCAGAATTTATAGCATTTCATCCCCATTTGCCACAAAAGAATAGATAACACATTTTCTTTTTTCTCTTCTTGCATCCTCGCATCCTTGATTGGCCGATGACGGTTGGTTTGTTTTGCACTATTTTAAAGCTAATTTAATGAAGAACATTCTTTGAGATTTGGAAAATTTAGAAGTAACGAAGTATAACGAGTAATAGAAGAGTCGCAGCTGCATGAAGTGTCCGAATATTCTTTTTTATATATATATATATATATATATATATATATATATATATATAATATATATATATATAAAAGAATATTCGGACACGTGTATATATATATACGTAAGAGAAAATGCCCATTGCCAACACTCCAATAGGTAATCTAAACTAGAAGGTCTCGAGGCCATCTTCTTTTCAGACGCCTCGGAACATTGTCAGGAATGGAAGAGCAAGCGAGGATTAAAATTAGTGAGTTAAAGTGGGAGTGGAATTCGTCATGAAAGGAGTGATACCTCGTACGGGCAAAATCAGCAACGGACGGGGCATTAAGGTCTTTATGGATGAGTTTGTTGGTAACAAAGTAAGGAGCATTGAGGATTTGTCGAAGGATTTCGGATTTTATCTATTGAATACGGGAAGAATTTGATGGTTCAGTAAGAGCCCCAATGCTTAACTCCGTACGTGCAGATAGGCCTTATGATGGTAATATAGATGAGTATCTTGTAGTTAGGACGAAGGGTTGAGCGTCTGTCCAGTAAGTGTTGAAGTAAGGGAAAGCGGCGGGCAGTTTTTTTGTTGTCTCAGACTTGTGTGCGGATTTTCTTAAACATATTAAAATTTGATTATCTGCATGACGCTGTGCGACTTTTACTTTCCTGTTTTGAGGCTTCGGTTTCTTATTTTTCTGGGAAAGTTGTCTTATTTTATCTGCTACCATTTATTTCTTAGTGTGTGCACATTAAGTATATTTATCTATTATTCAGATGAAAACCATGGATAACACCAAAAATCTCAATATTTCGATTCTCGTCTCTAACAGTTGAGAATCATACTATGGGTTATATAAACTCTTTTCTTTCACTTGAGGTCTAGTGTATGCTCCCAAAATATGACTAGATATTTATAAGACACTCTTGAATATAATAGATATATGTAACAGTTGGTATTTGGAGGTCAAGAGTATTAAAGCGTATTCGCTCGGCAATATGTTATCGATTCCAGTTTCGATTTTTCAGTTTTTATTCAATAACTCGCTGATTTTTGATGGTATGGACATTTTTTCATAGTCTTTTATAAGATTAAAAAAAAAAATCTTTAGTGATTTTCGATTTAAATTTAAATTCCATTGAAGAAATAGCAGATATGGCGTTTCAAACTTTGAAGTGGTGGTTGGTCATTTTTCTTTGATTAGTTTTTCGCTATGAATATTACTTTAGTACCTGTAAACAGATATATAAATTTGATACTCTAATATTATTATTGGTTAATAATAAAACATTGTGTAATAATTTGAAGCATTTTTGTTTATATTTGTTTACAAAATAACATTATAAATGATATAATTTAATAATTCCTTGCTCTGGAAGCTTCTACTAGAATGATGGGCCTTTTTGTCAATGAAGCCAAGAAAGAGTATATGGTATAGGATCAAGCTCCAAGATGAAAAGGCACTAGCGTTTCTGCTGGACACTACAGATTTGAGCAGGTCTCCAAGTTCGTTTAATCTGGGATCAATGATAACATCCAACAACGATGCTGCCGTGGATATTAGGAGGAGAAAATCAGCTGCTTTTTTGGCCTCCGGAAGTACCTCACTACCAATTTGATAAGCAGAGAAACAAAAGTTATCACATACCGAACTCTCATTTTTCCTGTATTATGTTAAGGCACGGAGACATGGACCACAACCAGGACTGAAGATCAACTACTCCTCACATTTGGTGTTACATCAAATGGTGAATGAAGGAGGAGAAATAATCGGGAGCTGTACAACATGTACTAAGAGCCGGAAATCTTAATTATTATCGAGCTAGGAAGATTCAGGTGGGTATCTGGCCAGAATGTCTGATGATCTAACTACAGAGAGAAAAATTAATGAGCCTTTGTATAGTCGTCAAAGAGTTGGTAAACCGAAGCAGCGATGGGCAGATTGTGTGGCCCAAGACATTAGAAAATATGTGAAGGTCCGAAACTGAATGGCAGCGGCACAGAAGAGAGATGTATGGCGGTTGTTTTTAGAGGAAGCCAGGATCCTTTATGGGTTGTATAGCTAATAAAGGAAGAATTATTTAATAATAATAATTGATTAAATAGAATATACATGGAGTAGGCAAGATTCACTTGAATCTGTAGAACTTTTAAAAAATAAAAATGGTTGTAACACAAGTGGAGCTTAATTGTTTTATACTTACGGCAACATTAAGATGTTTATTATATTGTTTTTCGATTTCTCAGGAAGATAAGAATAAAACTTTGTTCGGCATGGTCAGATTGCTGTTTTTTTATAGTTAGGAATAAATTTTATTTGTTTCTTCTAACAAAAAGCAAAGCTTTTTTTTTTACTAAAAAGTAACAAGTTTGAAAGGATGTTCTATGTGTAAAAAAGGAAGTTTCTATTCACTCACTTTTCAGGTCATCGCAGTATCTTAAAAATGACCGTACCTTTGAAGCTGAATTTATGACGGAATTCTCCTTTGGCTGGTATAGAAATATTTTTTTCCGCTTGATGGTTGTGTAAATGAAAAATTCTACTCCTATATGTCATGTTCTTAATTGCAGGTACATTATTTGACCTTGATGGAAAAGTTATTATCAGTGAATCGTTGTGTTTAGTTAGTATGTTTGCATGTGGGCATGTTTAAAAACATGTTTTTGTTTTTTTCAGCTCTTAATGCGGAAAAATACTAATGTTTCTCGCTATAATTGTAACATTCACATTTTGTTATTTATCAAATAATATCATCTTTAAATTCTTACCCTCTCTTCTGACCATCATGGGAAAAATACTGGAAAACTCCTCCTAAAACGTCTATACCCAATCCCTTACATTCATCACGTTATTCCTGACCACCAGTTTGGATTTCGCTTATCCCATTCCACTATACAGCAGTGTCAGATGTGATATCTCCCACATTGGAGAGCCTTTCACGACGTGGAACAGACATTTGACCGAGTTTAGCATCCAGGACTGCTCTACAAACTTCGTGACTTCCTACTCCTACCTACTTCTTATTAATCCGTTATTACCTCACAGATAGAATCATTAAAGTAAATCATAACCTTTCCTTCTCCTCCATATTTACTCAGACTGCGGGTGTACCCCAAGGTAGCATCTTGGGTCCAATCCCTTATACCATTTATACATCTGATATTCCTATTCATCCTTGCACTGTCCTCATTACATACGCTGATGACACATGTGTGTTATCTGTAAACAATGACCCAACTATTGCTTCCCATACCGTCAGTCATCTCACATTGCTTCCATCGAAGAATGGTGTCAACATTGGAGGATCAAAATAAATCCCACCAAATTACCTTTAACCTATGTCTGCCTGTCCTACTATATCCTTTGGTAATATCCCAATCACCTCAGTTGAACAGATCCGGTACCTTGGACTGCATCTTGACAGACGACTTACTTGGAATCCTCACACTAGACTGAGACGACAAGAAACAACTCGCAGATATCGTTTATTACACCATTTACTTGACAAACGTTCAAAACTTCCCACCTACTACTAAAAACTAATTTTTATTACCATACGTAGGCCTATTTGGACATAGGGAATTGAACTATGGGGATCCTCCATGCCATGAAATTCCTCTCGGATCCAATCCTTGCAGTCCAAAATACTCCGAAAGATCCTAAATGCCCGTTACTTTGTCACTAATAAAATAATCCATAAAGACCTGAATATCCCATTAGTTGCAGACTTAGCCCGAATTAGATATACTTTCTTTCACTCCAAATTACCAGTCCACCCAAACCCACTTGTCCGCAATCTCTCATCTCCTTCTAGTCCTGATCATCCTCCGAGGTGGCTGAAAAGACGATGGCCTCGAGACCTACTTATTTGAATAATCTTTGAAGTGCTACCTACCACTGGGTAGATAATCTTCTCACGCATATCATGTCCATATCTCAATGTTAACATTTACTTGATGTAATTTTTTTTTTGTTAATACAGTTGTAAATATTTATATAATAAATAAGTAAAAAAAATCCTACCAACATTAAAAAAATGTTGATGTATAAATTGTAGATAATTAGTGCATTGTAAAGGAGTCCCTATCAATGTATTATAAATATTGCTGATGTATTCTATATAAATAAGATTTCATATTATAGTAAATATATATTAATAATATCATCAATATCAATTTTTTCAGAGATGAAAGATATGCGTCATATATATCGTCTTTGGATCAAGACCAGAGCCTCAAGCATTTTAAATGATTAATTGACTATAGCACAAGCATACATTCCATTTGAATAACAAATTTGTTAGCTAGTGTGGGCTGATTTAAATTCATCATAAATATTCTAATTCAGATATTTACCCAGAATCAGTGACTTACATTTGATATTTGGTTAATGAAATACCGTCTCACTTATTGAATCCTATTGAAACGATTGTCTCGAAAACGATTTTAAAGATGAAAGAAGTCTTAAATGTGATTAAAGAAAATTTTACGGTTGTGTTACATATTGTTTGAATTATTTCTTCCTTATCTTGAATCGCGAAATCTAAGTATAATTTTAAGGGGAGGTTAATTTTTGTTCTCTCGATTACTATGGTTCAGTATTGAAAATAATGACAACTTTAAATATGTTAATACATTTTCTTTTATTTATTAACTTTATATTATTAATCTGTGCCCATGATAATTCAAATGAATGTGTCAGTTAGACTATTTATATTATCTTACATGTTATCTTCTTATCTCTTAAGACCAAGCTACACGGCGAGAGTAGGGGAAAGTAAAATATGAAAATGTTTAATGCGATGTCGGTAATAGTGAATTAACATACATTCTCAGAAACTTTCGACGTAAAAACAAAACAAAAACGGATTTTCTATAAAACTGTCACACATGTTTTTGTTTTTTTTATTCATTTATCCCTTTATACTATTGGGGCTAATCGGACTATGCTACAGTGGAAGTCATAAACTTTTGTCTATTCATGTTTAATTAGCATAACGATCTTTAATGAGTACCTGACATTGCATAGGGTCGGGAAGACCTAATAGTCCAAGAGCTGAGGCCGAAGAAGGAGTATTGTGAGAAGAAAATTTTCAATGTGGTTTTCACATTTTAGTCAACTTGTACAACAACATTTTTTTTGTCTGCCTCTTTAAACTGGTCAGAATCGAAAATGACGGACATCCAAAACGGTCCAAATCCTCATATTAACATTATAATCGTAAATATTACAGAAACCAAGCATTATACAAAAATACTCATTATAAAAGACTTTTATGCTAGCCACCACACGACAGGTGACCTCTATATTTAACTGTGATTATAATCAATGATTAATTTCTTAAAATAGTGTTTATATATTAAAAGAACATGTTTTCATATTGTATATATTACATTTTTGTTATTTTGATATAACTTTATGGTTTGGTTCTGTTAAAATTAAAAAATATATATATTTAATCATATTATAGAGTTCCCTATTTGTATTTTTGTAATATTTTTTATTATTATCTGAATTTATTCAACAAAAATTATGCCTTTCCCCTTTCCCACTACTTTCGTGATCTCTCAAAAGCTCTCTCATTCATGTATTTTTATATATCTCTTCTCCCACCGTTTAGCGCGGTCTTTATTGTTAGGATAATATTTGTTTCTGTTTTAATTGTTATCGCAACACTGATATCAATGGTGAGTCCAATAAATGTTATATCATCAGGATTCTTGCAAACGTTTTTGTTTAATTGATTAATTATTGTTACGACATTTTAATAACTTCCATAATTAATTGAGTTTGGATACACATTATCTGTTTTTACGTCGCTTTCCTTACACCACACTTTCGTCCAATAGTGAAATCCTTGTCCTCATAGGACTTTTTTAACGGAATGCATCTAGGGGGGAGGTTTGTGAGTGAGTGGAGCTGTCAGTTCCGAGTGGAGGTTTGTTTAATCCCTAAATCTAGAGCCCTGCTATATCTTCAACTATGTGGTATCAGCTACATGTGAAGAAAATAAAATAAGACAGTGGCCTCAAAAATTGCTCTACGAAAATAAAACAATAATAAATGAAAAATTTCTAAAACTATGTATGTTTTCTCTTACAACAACCTGTTGACAGCATATACCTTGATATGGAATGGAAATGATATGGAGGAGATTTATTTTTCAATTATAAATATTTAATTCTTATATTTTTAAATCTGTAAGGGCTATAAAGATCATGTAATTGATAAAGAATCGCATAATGTTAGGATACTGTTACAGTCTAGAAAATTTCAGATCATGTGGAAGTTATTTTATATTCATATTTACCCATTAAATAACCGCATTTGGAGGTCCGAAAAAAATGTTTTCTCGTCGTCATTTATTATTGACGGCACTGTAGTGAATCAAATGCTATAAATGTGGCGTCATTATAATTGAACATTAATATTCAAATGTGATGATTAAATAATTAGACAATTTAAAATTTTGACTAAAACTTTTTTTTTTCTTCTAAAAGTGTAAGATTGCTCTATTGGTTGGTCCAAAAAAACAAAAAACTATAATCGTTATAGTTAGGGAAACATAGGAAAATAAAATACGATTAATTTTTTTTTAGATCTAATTTTTAGTATCGAATTTTTATGATAGAATGTTCATAATTCATAAAATGTTTTCACGAACATAATTCTATGTAAAAAGGTTTACATTTGCTTTATTTACTTTATAACCCGAAAATAGTACTATAGAGCTTAATAAATGGTTATGTAAAGCAAATAAATAATTAAATTATCTACCAGCTATGAAGGTAAAAAAAAATGTATACTCATAGGAACAATATTTTTACATAATCAAAATGTCATATTTTCAAAGATATGGCATACATTTTTTTATTATTTTCTTAACTGTATAGATAGGAAAGCCTTATGAATGGGACACACCTGATATTTTTAATAACTATTTAGAAATAATAAACTATTTCGTAATAATATGCAGGTCCATTTTAAATTATTGGCCAACACGCGACATTGCTCAACTGATTTACTGATTCTGGACACGCAGTTCAATTTATAACTCAGAATGTACCAGTTTTTAGAAATCATGTCGAACAAAATACCAAATTTGAATTTGAAAAAGTGCGAATATATAAATAAATAAAAACCTAATGAACTAAATGAATCGGACTATTTATTAAATGTATGTTTTTTATCATCACAGAATACCCTTTAAGTTGATGATAATGCAGGGCTTTTGATTCGTATTTTAATGGATAAAACGTGTTTAATGTTATCCGATTCAAGTATTAAGCACTATTTGATTGGTAAATGACTGTCGTTGGCAGCTAATTTAGCTGAAGTGGGAGCTCTTTCATTGGCGGGCTACAGCTGTAGGCTTTTATCCATTGAGCTGAGGATTCCCTGTTTTAATTAAACAAATAAAACAAAGTAAGATTACGTCATAATCGCCCAGGCAATGAAGTTTTTGGAGTTTTCTTTTGTTGTTAGTTAATATTTTTTTTCAGGATGATCATTATATGTTGATGTATACATTTTTCTTTGAATATAAAAGTCACTTGAGATTTAGCAAATACTGTTTAAACTTTTGTAGGCGTAAATAGTATTTTTAAATAGATTAAACCATATTTTTTAGTATCTCATTTTTTTTTTTTTTTTTTTTTTAACCCCAATTTAGTTCCATGTTCTACTAAGACATTTTCTAAATAATTTCCATTGACTGTATCTAGTAAATTCTAAAGATGTTTCAGTTCATATACTAGTTTATTAAAGTTCTATCACAGATTTGTTACTTCTCTTGGAGGTGGGGATCACCCTCATCATGACACTTATATCCTTAATCTAGTCTTTTTGCTTTTCAAGGTAGTTTGTTGGAGCTTACAAAATTTACGATGGTCATCGTGTGTCGCATAAATTGTCTTTCAACAATGATGATCTCCAATTTTTAATTAATTTTTTTTATCTGCGTCAGACTGTATCTAAAATTGATACTAAAACACTAATATTTTACAAATTTTATCAGATATAAATAATGTTTAAAGTAAGGACGAGTATATACATAGTTTTTAGTTTCTAGATGATCGTTAATTGACTTCACATTGTCCATACATATCTCTATTTAAGATTAAAAGATCATATGTATAATAAGCAATTGAGCAAAAAAATAATATTCCATAAAATATTTATTAATTTTTGTTTATTTTGTTGAATTTATTTAACATCAGTTTCGACTTTCTGAAATATGCCTCTATCATCCAGAATGAATATAAAATTGTATTATTAAAAAGCAACATAAATTTTACATAGCGAAAAAAACATATTAAAAAACTATCAATTTTACAAATTCTTCGTTAAGATTTTGAAATTGAAAAATTTGTATTTCCTATTCAATCTGTTATTCTAATTAGCCTTTTTATGTACTAAATATGCGAAGTAAAATATGCATAATTTTCCTGTTACATTTATAATTAATCTTTTCAAAGTAAGAATCTTAAAGGAAATTTTATTTATTTAAATGGCGTACTGTACTTCCATTAACATTATTTATTCATTTAAAACTTATTTACATATTTTTTTATCGATGGTTCAGGGCCTTGTCCCCATTTTCAAGAATAAAACAATTTAGCAAAATTTAAAGTGTCACTTTTTTTTTTTTTTTTTTTTTTTTTTTTTATTTATTGAGAAATATTACAATTTGTTACATAATGAACAGTAGTAATAGTGATGTAGTACACATTCATACAATATATATAGAAAATAATGATAAAGTCAAATTACATAAATCGAAATAAATAATTCAAATATATACAAGAATAACAATTAATAAAACAAAAAACAAACAACAACAACAAACAAATGAAAACAACAACCTGTAGTAGAGATAAATACAAGTTGGGAAATAAATAAAAATCATACAAGCAAACTTAACATATACAATATATACAATCTACTTAAGGGGCCATAGACTCGGCTGCTCTCTCCACAAGTGGAGGGAGAAGCCGAATCCCCGAGATCCAGCGCCTCTCACTCGGCGCTTCATGGTGTAAGCGAGTGAAGGCCGAGCTGGGGCGGAATAGCCACAAACAACAGTACATGATGTGGAGGATCTGACCAGTGTCAGAACTCCAGCATAAATGTTTACAAAACGTCGCGAGGCCACTGCCGTTTCAATCTTCGAGGAAGATTGTAGGGATGGGTGGAGCTGGAGAGCGATTGAGCAAGAGGATTAGGATGATGAAGGTTCTGATGGAATTTGGAGAATTTAGATGGTACCAGGTCTAAAATAAATGGAATATTAAGGTCATGGTGTAGGGTACAGTTGGTAACGTAATAAGGAGCATTAACTATTGTTCGGAGGACTTTGGATTGGAAGGATTGGATACGTTTGATGTTAGAATGTTTAGTTGTCCCCCATAGTTCAAGTCCGTAGGTCCATATAGGTTTCAGTACTGTCTTATTATTAGTAATTTGTTGTCGACTGTAAGATGAGATTTTCTGTTTAGTAGTTTGTATAACCGGCCAAATCTGCGGTTGAGTTCCATCCTTTTAAGTCTTGTATGTGGGTTCCACGTCAGTCTTTTGTCTAGTAAAAAGCCAAGGTACCAGACTGTGTCTGAGGAAGGAAGCAGTATGGAATTGAATTTAACTGTTGGACAGGATTTACGTCGAAGGGTGAAAGTGACGTGTGTGCATTTGTTTCGTTCACCTTGATTCGCCAAGCCTTACACCAGTCTTCGACATGGGAAAGGTGACTTTGGAGATTTCGCGATGCTACTTCAGGATCGGAATCAGATGATAAAATGGCTGTGTCATCAGCAAATGTTGCCAGAAAGGTATTGGGATCGGTAGGGATATCGGCGGTGTAGAGGATGTAGAGGACGGGTCCTAAGACGCTGCCTTGAGGAACACCGGCCTCAACAGTATAATGTTTGGAAAATTCGGGACCACAGCGAACTCGGAAGGAGCGATTTGATAAATAGGATCGGAGGATTAGGTATAAGGATTGAGGTAAATGGGTTTTGAGCTTAAAGAGCAGTCCCGGGTGCCACACCCGGTCAAAAGCTTGAGCTATGTCTAGAAAGGCACCCGAACAATACTCCTTGCACTCAAGGGTGGAGGAAATGTGGTCTACAACTCGGAGTCCTTGCTGAACCGTGGAGTGTTGAGGACGGAATCCAAACTGGTGTGAAGGAAAATTGTGAAATTTAGCCAGGATTCGCTTTAATATGAGTGTTTCGAAGATTTTGGAGAGGATCGGAAGAAGGCTAATAGGTCTGTAGGATGGCGTACAGTTGGATGGTTTGCCTGGTTTTAGGAAAAGGATGATAGTCGAGTGTTTCCACAACAGAGGGAAATAGGTAGTGCGTAGGATACAGTTATAGATATATGTAAGGAATGTAATGGCTTTAGGTGGAAGTTGTCTTAGGATTTGAGGAGTAAGGAGATCGTGTCCAGGGGATTTACGGAGAGGAAGCTTTTTAAGAAGATATTTGACCTCAGAGGGATTGATTGCTTTAGGTGGTAAGGAGATTGGTATCGGTGACGTAAGGAACTCTTCAACTATTGCGTTATGGGTTGGATTGAGATCAGAATGAGGAGTGAATACCTTGGAAAGGTGTAGTGCAAATTCCTGGGCCCTATCTTTGTCAGAAGCAGCCCAGGAATTATCACTACGCCGGAGAGGATGGGATATCAGGGAGGATTTTAGAATTCTCTTCGTGACATTCAACAAGGAATTGTCACGAGTCAAGAGAGAGGAGAGGTAGGAATTGTAGGATTGGGAACGGAAGATCGCCAACTCCCGCATTAATTGCCTACAATAAAAGTTATAGGAGTGGCGATCTGCTGGGTGACGGGTGCGTTGCCATAATGTTCTGGCTCGTCGTTTGGTGTGGATTAGGTCTAGGAGGTGTTGTGGTAAATGGTTTTTGTAAGGATTTATTTGGGAGTGCTTGGGAACGGAGGCAGTTCAAGAGGCTTGTTGAATCGAGGTTTTAAAGGAATAGACGGCATCATCAAGGCCAGTTTGGGTTTTGAGAGTCACTCTGAGGTCAATATCATTGGTGAGGATTTCGCGGAAGAGGTTCCAGTTTATAGGGCCTCTGACGAATGACGGTGGGACAGGTTTAGGAATAGGTGTTAAGGATACATTTAGGATCAGTGGACTATGGTCAGAGGATAGTTCATCAAGGCGAGTTACGGAATAGTTCAGGGAGCCTAATCCGCTGTGGATGAAGAAGTCGAGGATGTCTGGATTACGGTTAGGATCTGTTGGCCAGTAGATAGGGGAATTGGGAGGTAGGAGATTAAGGCGTCGGGAGTTAAGTGCAGCCTGCAATGTCCGTCCACAAGTATTTGTAGTTCTGGAACCCCATTGTTGGTGCTTGGCGTTTAGGTCTGCACCCAGAATAAAGTGATTCCCCAACGAGTTGAGGAAGGATCCAAATTGGGTAATGGAAATAGAATGTTTAGGAGGGCAGTATGCTGATGCGATGACGAGCGGAAAGGAAAAGGTCTTGATTATAACAGAGGTGGCTTGTAGGAAATTGTGGGCGGGAAGTGGGTGTAAATGATGGGAGAGAGATCGGTGGGCAATGATTGCAGTACCGGCATGGGCTTTGCCGTCTGGATGGTCTGTCCGGTATGTCGTGTATTCAGGTATTTTGAAGTACTGTTTAGTGGTTAGTCTAGTTTCAGTAATGAGTGCTACATCAACTTTTTTGTCTTGCAGTAAGGCTGTAAGTTCGTCAGTGTGAGTTCTAACACCATTCGCATTCCATAGGAGAATAGATAAGGAATTAGGTGAGGTCATTTATCGATGTTTTAAGGTAGGAATGAGATTTGATACAAGATTCGTAACGATTGTGATTAGGGGCATGACAAGGGATTTGATTTCGGTAATGAACGATGTCATCAAACTGGTAAGGTCTGTGGCATTTGAAGGAGGGGGGATATGAGAGATTTGTTGTGGATGAGGATTTTTAGGACAGATTACGTTTTGAGGAAGAGGTATTTGTGAAATGGACTGAGGATATTGAGGTACATTTTGCAGTTCCGGCAGGGCCTCGGCTTTACTACATTGGTTCCCACCTCCAAGTAAGTGGGCAAATGATACATTGGCATCGATTATTTTTGAGGGTTCTCTTCTAGTTCTTGTTTGTCTTGCTGTTTCATCCAGTACTTGGGGTTTTTGATACCTGGTCCTTAGTTCCTTATAGATTTGGCATCCTTTGTAGTTGGCCGGGTGGTCCTTGAGGTAATGAGCACATACAGCGGGTGTTGACTTCGGTTTTGTACATTCCTCAGAGTTGTGCTGTTCACCGCATTTCACGCAGCGTGGTATATGATGACAGTAACTTTTGGTATGACCATACGCCTGACAATTGTGACACTTAACAATTTCTCTCTTGGTGTAAGGTTTTTCGACTTTAACACTTGTATAGTACAGTCTTTTTAGATCATAAATTTTTTCTACCTCTGACAATGGTTTTAAGTCAACGAAGAATAGAGGAAGTTGAACTCTATCTTTTATGACATTAGTGACTTGGCGCACTTTGTAACCCATCTCCATAAGTTCTTCTTTGATAGCTTCAACTGATGTAGAAGAATGTACATTTCTGATTACAACTTTAAGAGATCTCTCTTGCCGTAGCTGATAAGTGTGGAAATCCGCTTTAGTTTCAGTTAGGTATCACACAATGTCTATATGCCTCAGCGGTGGTCGGTGATATTTTGGTGTCATTAATTCTACTCATACAGTAGTAGCTGGTGGAGTCGGTAATCTTGTTTAATTGCGCACACAATAACTGGAAATTTTAAATATTTTTGACAAATATCGGTGGAGGCCGTGGTTCATGGAGCAGATTCCATGTTTTCTTTTTCATTATGTAGGATTTGAAAAGGATTTGGGGTGAAAAACGGAGATTCGTCAGTCATCCCAGTGCCAGGCTGTGGTTCAGATTCTGTATTAGTACCTGAAGGGGTTGCTTGTTGATTTAATCTTTTATTAGTATCACGGCAGGTCTTTGTTTTATGGGAGACGTGATTGAACCACTAGATCTAGATCTTTTAGTTGTTGCTTTGGAGGACATTACTTGGTGAATATATCGCATTTCATGTGAAGAAGATAATAACTAAATGTGGGAAATAAAACAATAACCAAAGAAAAGAAAACCAATCCCGGCCTTGCCGAGCTATTGGCAATCAGCTGATGTGAAGAAAATCAGCATTCACTTTACACCGTAAATTGTAACAAAACTTATTGTTGTTTGCTCCAATATTTACTGCTGCTGTTATCTTGAAGTCTGGTGATGTTTTCAAGACTGTCTGAAGTGATATCTAACTGAAAAAGCAAGAAATCCAAGAGCCGATTTGAAAGATGACTGCTATACTCATGCGCATGCGCAGAACCGTTACAAATTAAAATTACGTACTTATTATATAATTTACCTATTATGTTTTTGTTTTTTTTCCATTTTTATATACATTTTAGTAGCTCAATGATGGTACATGTCAACTGCATGATGACTATTGGCTCACTGTTTCTTTTTAGTTTTTCAAACTTTGTATGTACCTGGTACATAATCCCTATATTAATATGTAAGGAGCTTTCTTGAGTTGAATGAATGTACAGACATATTATTTTGATTAAGATGGTATCAAAACTATTGCTCCGTGGTTATTTAGATGAGGCTTGGAATTATCATTTTTATCTCTAACTGTATTTGAAAATTCGTTAATCGATTTTAACAAGAGAGGTAAGTGAAAGACGTGTGTTGCTCGGACTAGATTTTTATAAAAAAAAACAAAAAAAACAACTGTTGTTGGCCTGGCCTTCTATTTTGGATCGTTCCCACAAAATAAATCTGTACCGTACCACTCTGTTCCAAACACTTCCCAATATCCCTTTGTTCTTTTTACTTTATTTATTTGTTTTTGCTTAATCTACCATTTTTTTTTTTTTTTTTTTGTATAATTTAATATATTTATTGTTTTATCTTTTCTTATGAAAAAAAGGTTTATATATGGATTGCTTAATAATCGTTATTGACACATTTATGAATGTAAAAATTATTATTTCGTTTGTAAGATAGAGCTATAGGCCCCAAGGCAATACAAATCTAAACTAATCTAATCTGGTTAGAACGGTTGGTTACCAATAAGATAATCCTTCCTGTATATCATTACTGAAGAGATAAGGGCATAAACACTTTCATGTTTGTGTTCATTCTCTCCCTTTTTACATTTTGAAATATCAAAAAGTAGTATTTTTAAGGATAACCAATTACCGATCACCGCCATCAAGCACTTACTGTCAATGAATACAAGGCAGAAGTGGAATACAAAATGGGCCATCTCAACAAAAGGTAGACATACCTATGACGACAAAATCTGTAAGTGTGACGGTCAAAGCGAACAGATAAACGACTATATTTTATTTGATTGCAATAAACTGGAGACAAACTGATTTTAACAGTCCTACTTAACGGAGACTAATGGCCGCCTTCGAAGTGTGACTGTCGGGTGGACTATGCAGAATTAGACAAATAGCAACTGGCATGTAATGTACATAGCGAGCTGAGTTTTATGAATTACGTTGTAAATAATTCATTATTTTAATTTCATTTTTTTTTTACCTTTGCTCTTCTTGACACTACAGTGCTTATTATTTTATTTGTTATTGTTTTTTTGTATTTGTTTTTTTTTTAATATTTTCTCAATATCGTATTTCCTTCTTTTTTTTTCTCTCTTAGTTTATTAACTTACATTTCTTTGCATTATGTTTTTATAAAATATTCATTATATCATATATTCATCTATGTAACTTAATTTATATTATCTAATACAAATTTGCGTTGTTTTGCAAGATGGTACGCGAAGAAATAAAGGCAACCATTGCAGGGTTATTGGGATGAGGAAAATCGTTTGGATAACCTATTATTAAAGTATTGAGGAAAAGTAAATTTACCAACTTACCTTATTTTTAAGTTACGTAGGTGGTTGCTTGGAAGACAGGTGTAAATGTTAGCACTATTTAATTAAAGAACATTAAGAAATATACTGAAGTGGAAGAAAAGGAAAGAATGGAGAACGCTCATTTAAACGTAAAAGGAGGGGGATGAATACCTTCCTTCTGATAACCAAGTTATGAAAAGATGAAAGCAAGCATATGTTTCCCACTCGACTGTTGGAGGGTTAATTATGTAAGTTAATTATTTTATACGTTCCTTAAGGTAAGTTATGTGTCTAAATGCTCCTGGCAGGCCAGTAGTAGCTACTGATATGTCAGTACCGTTCAGGCTCATAACTTACCTTAAGAAAGGCCTACGATAACTAAGGAAAAGGTCTGATGTGCCTAATATGGTTAGCGTGTATATTACACACTCACGTTTATACACACACATATTTATATGTGCAATTCATCTCTGTATTTCTTAATCTATCTTCATATATATTTTTAAATATAATAATAATAATAATTCTTTATTTATTCCGGGACGAGTCCCTTAAGAATAATATAATAGGAAATAAACAAGGGTCTTAAGACTAGAGTCTTAGAGTAAAAAAATTAAGAATATAAATATAAGTAAAAATAACAACAGAATTGAATTAATAAGATGAAACAAATAAAATAACTCAAAATACAACTTCTAATAAAATGTGAATACAAGAAAAATATAAATAAAGATATATCTATATGTTAAAATGAGTACAGAAAATGACATATAATTAAAAGTACAATAATTACAATATGTGTACAATAATACGTATATATATATACATAAAATTTATGAATTTTTACTTGAGTTATATATGAATTTTTGGTGAGGAACATATGATAGCAATATCCATTGAGAAGCTGATGACATATAGTAAAGTAACAACTTTACAAAATTTAGCAGGAGCTATATATTTTTTTTTTCTGCTCTAATGAAAGAAAAAAAGTAAAAAATAAAACTTGACCAGCTACTTAATGCCGAAGTGCAAAGAACAAAATACTGGTGAACGGTGGGGGTTTTTGCGACTGTTTAGGACACCTCGCACTTATGCAGACTTTTTGGAAACTTTAAATGCGATCTATAATAGTAATAATTAACGGTCATTAATTTTTTATTGAAATATTTATATTGAGATTTACAATTTTATATTATAATACGACAAGTAGATATGTTGCTAAAAGATAGTGAACATGAAAAACATGAAGAGAACTGCACATTAGCATCTAAACAAGATGGTCTAGAGGCCATATTTTCTTCAGACACCTCGATGGATTATCAGGAATTAAAGAGGAAGCAAGGATTAAAACTAGTGGATTAGAGTGGGAATGGAGTTGGTCATGGAAGGAATGATACCTGGTACTGGCCAAATCAGCTACATATGGAACATGGATGTCTTTATGTATGATTTTATTCGTGACAAAGTAAGAAGCGTTGAGGATTTTACGAAGGATTTTAGATTGGATACGGGAAAAATAGGATGGTTTTGTAGAGCCCCAAAGCTAAACTCCGTAGGTCCAGGTCGGTCTTATGATAGTGGAAGGTTAGAGCGTTTGTCTAGTAAGTGTTGAAGCAGTCGAAAACGTCGTGCAGTTTCTTGTCGTTTCAGTCTTGTATGAGAGTTCCAAGTGAGACGTTTGTCAAGGTACAGTCCTAGATATCGGATTCGTTCAACCGAGATAAGAGGAGTATTATTGAAGGTGGCAGGAGGGCAGCATGTCATAGGTTTACGACGAAGGGTAAAGGTAATTTGTTGGGATTTATTGGAATCTATTTTAATTCTCCAATTCTGACACCATTCCTCAAGGTCACTGATGTGGGATTGGAGAGTTTGAGAGGCAATTTTAGGATCGTTATCAACTGATAAAACGCAAGTGTCATCGGCATAGGTAGAGAGAAACGTGTTTGGATTTGTTGTGATATCAGCAGTATAGACTGTGTAAAGGATAGGTCCTAGGCTACTACCTTGAGGAACACCAGTAGGCTTGGTAAAAAGAGATGAATAGGGACAATTGTGGTTTATTTTGAAGGATCTGTCAGAGAATTAGGACTGGATGATTAGAAAATATGTAGGAGAAAGGAATTTACGTAGTTTATACAGCAGTCTTGGGTGCTATACTCGGTCGAAGTCATGTTATACGTCGGTCTTTAAATTAAAAAGAAAAAAATCAGTCGCATGGAACATATTACTTTCTCTTACTTCCCTTCTTCAAATTAATTCGCAAAATTTCAAACAATGTTAAATTTAAAAAACATGTATCGATTTAAGTGTCTATTAAAGATTTAATAATGTAACCATAAAAATTATAATCGTCAACAAAAATGATATAATAATCTTGTTTAAAAGTATAATTTATTATCCTAGACTATTTGGAAAAAAAAATAGTAAATTTTCGAAATCACAAATAATACTTATAATTGTTTCCAATCAAATTATTATCTTTTATAAATTATGACCGCACTAGAAATAATAATTGAGTAAAGTTATTGAAAATTTATGTTTTGTTAATTATGTTTTAAGTATGTAAATTATTTTGATGTTTCCTGTAATATCTGAAAAGAAAAAAGAATCAAGCTCTAACAGTTTACTTCAATCCGTAAAATTTAATGATAAACCAGGCAGATGATCCTAGAATATTTTAATTGAAGGAAAAATCCTTAATTATGATGTCCTTCAGATGGAACGTAAAATGGTGTGCAACAGCCTTGGCTAAGACAGATACTCATTAAAGATCCCCGATCCTGGATAGACAAAATTAGACTTTCACTTTAATATCGTCCGATAGTCTCAGTACCATAAAATGGCGTAAAGTGATTAAAAATAACCTAAATTTTAAAACTTATGAATAGGTGTTGATTAAAATACTCATAAAAAAATCAAATATTTGAGCTCATTATTTTTAAAATATTAAAAATGACCAATTTTAAGGTTGTGATTGTGCCGTACCAGAGATCTGACAGTAAGCATAAGCAATTATATCACTTAGAATTTTAAATTTATCAATTTATCATGTGATTATTATTAGAAGCCTAAGATTCACAAAAAATTTACGTTAAGGTAAATAAAAATAATAGTCCAATCACATCTCGCGGACCATGGGGAAAACAACCTCGTGGTTGAACGTAATCATGGCTTATTCACCACCTTAAACGGCGCACAGTGGAAAATATGCCCGATTTAGGTGGGCAAAATTGTTAAACTTGTCCTTATATAACCTTTGGGGTCCCAGATGAAATGAAATGAAATGAAATAGCCTTTATTATGCAAAATAAGTAGTTACATATGTACAATGGTTTTTATTTATTTTTTTATAACTACTAATATAAATAGCATGCATATCTACATGGATACGCACACACACATACACTATTATACACTTCATCTTCTGTCTTTCTTCCTGCACAGGCCTTCCCGTGAGGGAGTAGTAGTCAGCACTTCTCTGGGTGACTAGCACTGTTGAGAAGCGGGGTCCGTGAGCTCTGTCCACTTCTTTTTCCATATAACACTGTCTTTAGCGTCTCTCCACCAGAGGGGTCCCATCGTCAGCCTGAATACATCGCACCATCTCTTCACTGGTCGGCCTCTCTTACTTTTTAGATCATATGGCGTCCACTCGGTTGTTATTTTTGACCACCTAACATCGTTGCTACGTAAGAGGTGACCAGCCCATTTCCATTTAATTTTCCTCAACTGTAAAATTGTATTTTTGAGGCCTGTTTCTTTCCTTAGTTTAGTGCATCTTATTTTGTCTTTTTTCTTTACCTTCATAATACTCCTCTCAATACTGTTCTGCCACACTTGGATTTTTCTCTCGTGGGCCTTAGTTAACGACCAAGTTTGAGAACCATATGTCACTACTGGGAGGATACAGCTATCAAAGGTCTGCCTTTTAAGATCTACATCTAAATCTCCTTTCATTATGTGCCTCATTTACCAAAACTTGTTCCATCCCATTGCGATTCTTCTCTGTACTTCTTTTGTTGCTCTATCCGAGAAGCAGCTGGCCTAGATACACATATTCGTCTACATATTCTAAGGTGTATTTATTTATTTTTATTTCTTTTGGCTCCCTATTTGACATTATTTTGGTTTTGTTGTAGTTTGGATATAAACCGACTTGTTCGCACAACCTTAAAAGTTGTATAATCATTTCCTTCAATTGTCGACTGTTTTTGGCAAAGAGCACGATGTTATCGGCAAAACGTAAATTGCTCAACCATTTACCATTCACCCTTATACCAACATTCTCCCATTCAAGATTCCAAAAATTGTGAAATTTGTCCATATATAACCTTTGGGGTCCCAGATAACTGAAAAAAATATAGGAGAAATTATTAAAAATAATTAATGTCTAGACACGATTGGCGAGCGCATAGTGATCAAACATCAAATATATTTGCTAAAATCTAAAACTTCCCTAAATTTTACGTTTGAAGCCCCGGAATATGGGAAAAAGAATTCAAATAATCTAATTATGGCTCGGAGCTCCTGAAACGTGCTAGGTTTTTTTTTTTTTTTTTTTTTTTTTTTTTTTTTTTTTTTTTTTTTTTTTTTTTTTTTTTTTTTTTTTTATCATTTAGGAAACTCTTCAAATTATAAATTGTAAAACTTTTGATTTGGAGTGTTATGTCTTAAAAAATAATGTATCACCAAAATATACAAAAATACGCAAAAATTCTTTGTAATATTTAAAGATTAGAAGGATTGATTAAACAAATCCCTGGGGTAACGTAGAGGTTATATAGTTTTTGGTTATTAAATAAGGGCTTACATTTACAAATTGCTAGATTAACTCAACAGGTAGATTGCAATGTATATTCAATAAGGAGTTTGGAAATATAACGTCTTCCCTGTCTCAGCAATGTCCATTGTTAAATAAAAGCAAATAAATTTTGAGCTAAATACATCTAGAACACAATAAATGACCATCGGATGAAGAGAATCCCTCTGCCGATTATTAGGCACTGGTGCGAACAGGAATGATTCACTCGTTTACTATTTTTTTGTAAGCACGGTATGGCGGGAAATATTAGTATTAAGGATATTGCTAATTAATAATAAAAAGGTGAAGCACTAGAAAATTCGAAACTTTCGACTTGACTGTTGTCCACCTTAATTGGTGATTTTGCCCAATGTGCGGCGGTTATCCAAGTAAA
Organism: Piezodorus guildinii; assembly: GCA_023052935.1. Taxonomy (NCBI): domain Eukaryota; kingdom Metazoa; phylum Arthropoda; class Insecta; order Hemiptera; family Pentatomidae; genus Piezodorus; species Piezodorus guildinii. The sequence continues at coordinate 101,135,591 of CM041292.1, read as the reverse complement.
GTTACGAACCTCTGTATGTTATGAACCCAAGACTCTTCATTTTTTTTTAAATAGTATTTTAAACTTAATATTATACAATAACATTGAAGGATTTTTATATTACCTTTTTTTATGTATTTATGAACCATAATATATATAATAAATAATCTACCCCATATAAGATACCCAGGAGTTTTGGAAGGAGTGGCTGCGGTTGGTAGAACTGGGTTGAGGGGTGGTATCCCCAGTTCGCCGACTACCGCCCCACAGTCACCAGTCGCCCATGCCTCTCTTCTCTTGTCTCGCACTTTCGAGTTGAAGCAGGTAGGATTCAATTGAAAAAATTAAAAAAAAAAAAATTATAAATTTCTAAAATGATTTCTTCATTTTTTAAATGAAATTATATATGTTATTCGCTTCAAATAAAAAAAATAATATTTGCTTTTGGTGGAGGTGAAAATGTAGTGCGTATCTTATTTAAAACGTTATTTGAAAAACAAAAAAGGGAAATACAAATTAATACAACATTATGGAACACAATAAAAAAAAATAAATAAAAAATTGGTTTTCAAATAAATTTGTCCTATAATATTATAATTCCTTTTCTTTGAAAATTTTATAAGAGATAATGCTAACGTTATTTATTTGTTTATACGTATCCTTTAAGGAATAATGGTAATAATTAATATCTATGAACGAAAAATTCATAAATTTTAATTTTATGAAAAAAAAAACAAGAACAAAGTATTACGATTTAGATAATATATCTATTAAGATAAAATTGATTTTAGTTTAATTTATTCTTTTTATTTTCAAAATAAAGTTCATAGGAATATAATTATATTTACAGAGAAGAAGATTGTAGCTGGTTTGTTTTTATTTGTTATTTTTATTATTATTGAGCAAAGGTGTATTTATGTTTTATCTGATATTACGGTTTGATCACATTGTCTGCGAAATAAATATTATTTGGTGTGCTACCTATATATATATATATTATATATATATATATATATATATATATATATATATATATATATATATATATATATATATATATGTATGTATATATTAAAATGTAATTAAATTAAAGCAATAAGTAGTAAAAAAAAAAAGTTGATTGTTTTCTGTATCGCGATAAATCTTTTTAATTTAGGTGTTTAAATTTTAATATAGTCATTAAAAGGTTTTAGTTTAGGTGAAAATAATTAAAACTTGTAATATTTAAAATTATTTATAGAAGTAACACACTATGATTCGAACTTCCTTAATTAATTATCACCTTTAATACTCACTTATTTTTATTATATATTTTTGATGGATTAATTTATGCAATACATATATTAAGTTATGTTATTCTTTTGTAATGATTATATATCAGAAACACATTAATAATTTTCGGATCCTTCGTGGTGCTACTTTTTAAAACGCAAATTTCACTTAATCAAAACTTTAATGTAACAAAAATATGATTATTCCTTTAATTATTAATCTATACTTAGATTATTTTTTTTCTCCTTTATGTGCCGCATATAAACGGTCCATTTAGTAAAGGATTTTTAATAAATTCATTTGAGCTAGGAGTTTACAATTTTCAGCTTCTACTTTTTACTGTCACGATTACCATATGCTTAATATACTCTGAACAAAGAGTTTCATATTTTTAAAAATTTTCAATGAAGTCACAGCAGTGTTAAAAAAAAAAAAAAACTTAAGTGAGATCTCGTTTTAATATTTTTTAATTTATTTATTTTTATTTTATTTTTATAAATAAAACATTTATTCAAGAAAGATGAAATGTGAGAGTAATAACGTTAGTGGAGCGGTTAATTAGTTTTCACCAGTTCCTAATATTGTGTTTATGTATGTATCGAAATTTATTTTAAATACTCTATATTGTGTGAATATAAATGCATTATTTTTTCTGATCACTTCTGGTTTTTGTTTTCCGTTTAATATAGCGCTTATTAGAAAAGTATTTTAGTAATGTTAAGAAAAAAAACTATTAAATATTCATATAAAGTATTTGCCATTAGAAATTATTTTATGTATTTTAAATTACATATTTTAATCCCGAATTTAAATATTCCACTATTAGATTAATACTTTTAATAAAAAAACAAACAAAATACAAATAGATAACTTTCTTTATTAACTGCTTTATTTTTTTCTTTCTAAAAAAAAACTTTATAAATATTTAAAAGTTGATAGTTGCACTGAATACGAAAGTCCAATTGAAACCAGATCTGTAGTCGACTACCCTTGTGTGGGTGCGATATGAGTTAAACGTGCTATGCTGTATGTAGATTAGATATGACGAGCAACAAATATAGATGCTATTAACAAATGTTAAAGTTTCCTTTAATTAAAATCATTCATTGTATTAGACACTTTCCGAAAATTAGATATACAACTAAAGAAAATGGCGCCGTTTCAAATCAATACTTAGCGTTACTTTAAACGAAATTAAATAATCGAATGGAATAATTGATCTCTTTGGACTTAGATCTACAAAAATGTATAAAGTTATCAACCACTTTTTTAAATTACTTTTCCTTAACTGTTGCCATTATTCCTTATGTAGTTTCATATTTGTCAGGGAAATTAGAAAAGTTTATATACATTTAAATGCTAAGAACAAATGTCCTGAATAAAATTATTTTAATTTCTTTATAAATAACACTTAAAAATAACCAACACTGGTAACATATCTTGTAATCTGCAAAGATTATTTTTTTAATTAATGTAATGTTTTGTATTCAATGCAATAAATAACACGAAATAATGGGACAATAGTATACTGAAAAATGAACCTTATCAAAATTCTCTTTTAAAAAACAATGGTATATTTGCTGATGTCGGCATTCAAGAACACTTTTGTATCAATAATTACATTATTCAAAATTTTTGAACAACCTTACGCTGTATAACTCCGACATAAATAAATAAAGTAAGGTATGTTTATTAAGGAATAATTATTTCCGTCATTAATGAAGAAACCTTACATGAGAATTTCATTTCGCCTATACCATTTTAAAGCAGGTATTTCTTTTTCTAAAAAGTTTTTATTAAGTTATTTTAATTTTTATACAACATTACAGATTTTTTTAGTTTATCTTAATTACATTAAAAAACATTTAATCCTGCCGAAATATTTCTTAGAATGTTCGGACAATCCAAGGAGCTATTACTCTTGTTAGATTTGTGATTTTCTGTATCTCAGAAAAAAATTCTTCATTTAATTAGCTTTAAAACGGTACATAACAAACAATCTTTATAGGTCAATCAAGGATGCGAGAAGATAAATCTTAAATAAAAAGACCGAAATAAAAGTCGTGTTTAATATGTGTCATATAACGGTTTCAAAAGGTAAGTATAAGTATTTACCAGTTGTCTAATTTTTAGTGTGGATTATTCATAAGTGTACAATTGGATTTTTTTTTTTAATCATTAAAAGTGGACCAAGAATAGTTTGAATGGATAATATATAGGACATAAAATCAGCCCGTGATGGCCTAGTAGGTGTATCCTTAACAACGTAAAAATCACACTGCACTGGTCCAAATCCAGCCCGTATGGCTTTAAATTTGTAAATTTACTTGACGAACTAGTATTTTACCAATATTAGTGGACATAATAGGTCATTTAATTAGTTAGTGAATAAGAAAGAAAGAGAAAGCCCACACCAGAAAAAAATTGAAATCTGATAAACTACATTTGATTGTTTATTCTTAATCATAATGTACTAAAAATAAAATGTGCTTTATTTAACTAAATTGTATAACACACATTAGCTCTGAGGTAATTATGTAGTTACGAACACTCCTAAAATCTGTTTTCATTTAATCTTAATTTTACGACTTAACTTGCATATAAACTTTAATTTATGTAATAATAATCACTATAAAGGTTTTGTATCCGTAATTAACTGCATGGGTGTCAACAGAGTTTGTATTTGCTATTAATTAGTCAGGTTGTTCCAGTGAACAGGGACACTAAATAAATTATTGTTAGCATTAAAATTTAAAACTTATTTAAACTACAACTAATTATTTTGTTAAAGTTTAAGGGTTTTCAAAGTTCTCTCTATTTTAGATATATGGTAGGATTTAATTTAATTTTTGTAATCTGCTTGGAGATCTGTCTGAATTTCCATCATCCTGTTGTTTTTAATCAACGGTAGGTTGTTCTTTGAGAGGAATAGTGATAGTGAATAAACTTATTTGAAAGGACACATTGAATTAGTAATAACAAAAAAAAAAAAAAAAAGGATCGTAATATGAACTATTGTAATGAAGGCTAGTTCGAAAGATTGTTGCTGGATATTAAATGAATAAAAATTCTTGATTTTTCTAAATAATAATAAAAAGTTTATCATTGAATGAATAATGTAAATGGTGCGATTTATTTCGCCGAATTCTCTCCGTCGCTCTAACTCCATTACTTGTACCTAACCCATACTTAATGAAGAACAACCTTTACAGAATACTCCAATTTACGAAAATGCAATCAACGTTCCATACATTCATCGTTTGAAATATTAATAATTTTTCTATCAATCTTGATTAGATAATCTAATTTACATAAATAAAAAAATCTGGTGTGCGCAACACATGACTATCTCTTACGTTACTTTCGTAGTAAAATCAATTTAAAAAATTTTAATCAAATAGTTGAAAACAAATTAAAGAATTAAATTGAGTTTCAATGGAAACTTTGAAGTTATATAAAATAATATAATAATAGATATTATTAACTAAAACGATCACTTAATTTTATTTTATCTTTATCATCCTATATTAACTTATGGGGAGCCCGTGGCAGAGTGGCTATCACGCTAGTCTCTCATGCTAAATGTCGTGAGTTCGAATACCAGTCCCGGTAGGACTTTTTAGGACATAGTAGGATTCACTCACAGCCTCTTCTCCGGGGATGTGAGAACCGTCAGAAAGATGATGGCCACTCACAAAAATAGGGAGTGATGACCCTATCCTGTAAAATCTCATCGAGAATCGTGAATATATTCTCCAGTAAATTACACCACTCGGCCAAGGACCTACACGGCCTGTCGCGTCAGAGAAAGAATATTGACTTATAAAACTTTGTATGTTAGCTAAATTCTTTATCTAAACTCTTTAGCTTTCAAAAGATATATTTATACACATTTATATGTATATTAGCCCTGTCACATGGTTTGAACTAAAATAAGGCTTATTTAATATTGTGACAAGATAGTGAATCTAATTAAAATCAATATAGCTTTTTCAGAAAAAATCAGGTGTAAAATGCATGATATAAAGTGGCACTGCTTTTCAGTCATAACCACAGAACATAGAGTATGATTGAAGCGCAACACTGAGTGAGATAGGCAAACCAGATTGGCATCACCTCGCCAGCCTCCTCCCCAACTCTTGTTACCCCTTGCCACTCCAGCGTCATATTATTAATTTCTTTAACTAGTGATAATAACTATAACATTTTAGTGATATAATAAAATCTAATTAAAATAAACTCTTTAGGTTTTTGTATTATATTTTTTACAATAATGTAACGTTGATTATTAGTTAAACGTCTAATTTTCCGTCATTAAAAACTTTAATAATTGTTCAGTTTAATATACCTAGACTACCAAAAACTCAAACAATATTTTTTTAAGGCTAGTTTGAGTGGTTTTTGCCTACGAATATATATGAATAAGTTATAATTCGTCATGACTCAATGGCTATAAATTAGACACAATAGTTCGCAAATATTTATTCCATATTTTTATTTTGTTTTTTTCAAATTTAACCTAACTACTATAAACATTTAAACTAAGACATTACTATAAATATTAAATTGAAGTTCTAACACATTCATTCATTTTTCACTCTTTCTATGTTGTTATAGGCAGGCCTATTTCTATCGTTTTTGAGTTATTGGACAATTGATAGAATTAACGAATTTCCAAAAACCTATTTCTCACTAGAGATTTTGTTACATCCAAAGTGACAGGAATAATGCCTTTTAGAGTTTCCCAAAACATCCTTATATCTTCAGGGGTTTTATAAAACAATGATCATGTAAACATAATTTATTTACAAAGAACAGCGGTTAGAAAATTATAATTGATTGCTTTCAAGGAGTTAGAGATCTAATCTAATTAACATCTTTATCTATTAAAAAACAAATTTATATTCAATTAAAATTTAAATATAATAAAAGGAAAAAATTAAATTTGAATAAAATTTGCATTTAAATAAAAAAACATAATTTTATTAATAATTATGGGTTTTACTATGTAAGTAATGAAAAATTTGTATCTTTTTTTTGCCATTTGTATCTATAATATTTTATTTATTTCTCCGACCTTTAAAGCTTGGAGGATCATATAAAACATATTTTAAGCAAATTGTGTTATGCAGTGAAATGAAGAAACTTAGTTCTGAAATATTATTGCCTTCTTTATTAGCCTTTTTTGAATGACAATCAAAGACGGCACAACAAACCAATTCAATACGTTGCTCTGTTACTAATACAACTATGTCACTTAATCATAATAAGTCACAAATAAAGTTTAAAATATATCAATGACAGAAAAAAAATTAATAAAAAGCTGAATTCTTGTTTAATAAAACAAACGAAGGGTAACTGGAGTGAGAGGAGTTGTGGAGAGGAGAAGGTGGTGCCACTCGAGCCCTTGCCCCCAGAGCTTGCCCTTCTATTATATTCTATATTCTGTGGTCATTATGCTCTGATTAATTATCTACTTTTTTCGTCAATTAAGTCATCTTGGTTCAAATTACGGTATAAAGTGGCTATAGTTCTTACGTAAAGTTCTTTAAGATTTTTTGTTTACAAGGTGAGAATAAATAAATATTATGAATTATACATTAACATTCTTTATCAGTTATTAAAATTAGAAGATGCTATGTAAATCTTCTTGATTCAATACATACAGCAGACAATTTCATTCCTATGAATTATTTATCATTCTTATACAAATTAATCTTAACAACGTTATAAATTAAAAAAATAATCGAGGATATAAATGCTTTATTTTAAATTTATGTAGTAAATATAATTACTAATTCTTTACATTTCAGAAATACAAAAAGTATAATGATATTTTGCCTAATTTATGGGTTAGTTATTACATGAATTTATTTTTAAAAGCTGCTGTAATTTTGTTCTCATCCAGTTGTAACAACATAGATAGATTTTATTCTTAGATTTAAGCGTTATAACAGGCTTCAACATAAAATGATAAATTGTCTTTGTTATTTGAGTATCTGCTGACCTAATAAATTTACCTCTAATTTTTTTTTTTTTTTTTTTTTTTTTTTTTTTTTTTTTTTTTTTTTTTTTTTTTTTTTTAGTTCTAAACTTTTTGTGCCAATGCCTTTTAAGTTAACTTTTTTTTTAGTTCCTGAATACATGTTTTGCTGATTAGTTTATTGTATTACATAATTTTATACAGGCGTTGATGACCTTGAAGTTTTACGCCTTAAAGCCCAAACAAACAAACATAATTTTATTTATTTTTAAGTAATAAGTTAATTAAGATTGAATATTTTATCTATATTTACAAAATGATTTCTCCTTCTAAAACACGCAACAGATATTAATAAAGTTTCTTTGTTATTTATAATCTTTATTCCTTTCATACTATTTTATAATTACACTATATTGAAATTAAGGTTTTCTTTAAATGGGAAAATTATAGTTTCTGTATTTGAGGCATCAAAATAATTTTTCTAAAGCGTAAATAGTAGTATAGAACAGAAAAAAAAGAAAAAAAAAAAAGAAGAATTAAGGACTGGGCCCCTTAAGAATAACAGGCGTGGACATTGAAATATAAAAAAATATAATATGTCTTGCCAACAGACAAAATTGATCTAGTTAGTTATTATTTACAATAATAAGATAGATGGTAAGATATTTCTCAAATTTGCAAACAAAGTTTCATCTATGTTCCACTTTAAAATAACAAACTAAACACATTTTTATTAATTAACCAATTTGTGTTTCTTATTTCGCTCGATGTTTAAATATGATGATTGATTGGTAAAAAGTAACTTTTTCTTACTAATTTTCGCACTTTTCGAATTTCTGACATTCCCGAAGTCATAAATAATTAATAAATAAAGTCATAAGTCTACATTTATAATTAAGTTTTAATGATTTATATACTTAAGATCTTCATTTTGTAAGTACTTTTATTCTTTTAACTAATTATTTTCAATCTTTTTTAACCTACATTTTAAAGTTTCCAAACAGATTCAAACTTCTTTCATAAAACATGTAAAAGTGGAGACGTTCATTCATATTCTAATGGACTTTAATTCATCAACAAACGTTTAATGACTTGATGCTATCCTTTTCCTCAAGTATTTTTTTTTTTTTTGGTATAGATTTTATGAAATTCTAATATTCTAAAATTGAATGTTTTTAAATTGTTTACTCATTGTATTTTGCGTTGCTTCACCTTTTATATTTTTTTTTATGATGAATACTGTATTTTTCTCCATTACATTCCGACCTTCTTTAATAATAATATGTATTTCATAAACATTATTTTCCTTTCTTGGAAATTGTTTTAAACGTTCTCTCATTCCTGCAAACATTTTTATGCACGGGTTCACTTTTTAAATTAATATAATTTTATCTTTGTCCTAAAACATTTTTTACTGTGATCATCACCCTAATTGAGTATTTTTTCATTTTCATTAAATACGGTAATAGCACTACCTCAAGTTCCCTACACATTAAATTCAATTTTTCAGTAGTACTAGTTACTGAAAAACAATTTAAAAAAAAAAAAAAAAGTGTAATATATATTATTTATTAAAAAATGAAATATGACGCCTTCGTTTTTTCCAATAAAATTTAAAAAAAGAAAGAGCGGTATCTATAACTAATATTTGTAAAACTAGAAATAATAATTGCAATAAAGCATTATTTAAGTGCAATAATAAATTAAATAAAGCAATAAGCATAAACGACCAGGAAGGGGCCATTCTGAACAACCCAATGGAAATTATGAACAGATGGGCTGAGTATTTCAAGGAGCTCTAAGAAATGGATAGCGGGCATCTGGAATCTCCAGAAACGAACTGTCTTTCCCAAATAAGCTGGGAAGAAGACGACTTCAGTAATGAAAATGAAATTGATGAGATTATAGCGTCTCTCAAGCTAGGTAAAGCAGCAGGCAATGGATGATATCACGACACAGATGAAATACCTGGGTACTACAGATCAAAAGATATTCCAACATCTTCTTAACTTAATATGGAAGTTAAATCAGTTCCCAGAGACTGGGAAGTCTCAGTTATTATATCAATATTTAAGAAAGGGGACAAATGGACTATTAGAACCATCTAGAAATATCCCTTCTTAGTGTGCCGAGTAAAATATACTCCAAAATCCTCAAAAGACGCCTTAGGAAAGCAATGGAACCAACGTTAGGGGAAGACTAATATGGATTTAGAGGAAATAGGAGCACTGAGGACCTTATCTCCACTCTAAGACAAACTACGAAAAAGATCATTGAAAAGGATAAGGAAGTCTTCGCCTGTTTTCTCGATCTCACAAAAGCCTTTGATAGGATAAGAAAGGAGGATATCATTAAGGCTCTAAGGAAGAAGAAGGTCAAACTGGGACTACAGAAAGGAATCCTGAGTCTTTACAAAACACAAAGAAATGTCGTGAGGACATGTAACCAAATATCTGAGGAATTTGTAGCTATTCAAGGTATCAGGCAGAAATGCAGCCGAAGTCCATTACCTATTATTTCAAGTCTATATTCAGTCATGGACAAATTTAAGTCGAAAATTAGACCTTACCGCCTAGGATTTAGAAACCTTAGCCAACCTTACTATCCTCGCATTTGCCAACGACATAATCTTCTTTCCAAACTATTGTTGAAACCTCCAATTTAATTAATTAATCCTACAAGAAGAGTTGAAATGATAAATATGGAATATAATGTAAAAACAGGCAAACCCTAGATCATAAAGATAGGTAATGAAAGCGAGCAGGAGGATCGAGTCGTAAGACTAAATACAAACATAAGGTTAGAGCATGTGAGGGACTTTTAATATCTAGGTGCTCATCTTAATGAACATGGCTGGATAGATGTTTTAGTTGCCTCAAGAAAGGATTAAACGGGAAAAAAGAAGGGTAAAAAAAAAAACAACACTAAAAACATTGTCTGTAAAAACACTTTCTTACCGTTTCTCACATGAGTGAATCTTGAACTCTAAACAAAAAGCACAAGAGCTATCTACAAGCGATGGAGATGAAATATCTACGAAGAATGGAGGGAAAGACCAGAAGAGACCGAGTGGGAAACGTAACAATACGGTCAAACCTGGGACTTCAGCTTGCTCTGGATATTATTGAAGAGGTTGTTGTGCACCAACTGAGATGGTTCGGCCATGTTTCCAGAATGGCAGAAAATCGAGTAGCAAAGGCTGTATATGAGACAAGGGTGGAAGGTCTATGACCGATAGGAAGACCGAGAAAGACTTGGGAAGGTGCGATCCAGGAAGCCTTTGACAGAAGGGGTCTGGAATGGAGAAGGAGAGGAAGATTGGCACAGGAGAGAGATTTATAGATTAAGCTCTATAAAAAGGATGCTCACACCGTTGGCGGTAGAAGAGTAGAGAATTTAATAAATAAAAATAATAATTTAAAAAAAATATTTATCTTCTAAAAGATTTAACAATTTAAAAGTAAATTAATTTCGGCAGTTGATCCAACTTCGTCGAACGGGCAACAATCTAATGACTCCTGAACCTTGCCGTCACTTATAATACTATGCTTATAATAATGCCGTCACCCTGAACGAAAACATTATGGTATACATCTATTGTCGATTGTGCGAGTAAATATTTGATAACCGGATCACGACTAAATAATATAAAATAAATATATTGAATATTATTAAATTTTACTATTCGTTTAAGCGTGATCATACATGTTAAATATATTTTTTAAAGCCACTATAACTATTTTCATAAATCATATCTTGTACCTATTTATGATTATGTGAGACCCGTCAGCTAAATGGTAGTCACTCACAAAATTAGGCGTAGGGAGTGATGACCCTACACTATGAAATGCATCGAGAAACGTGAGCGTAATCTCCCAGGAGATTACACCGCGAGGCACACGGCCTACACGGTCTGTCGCGCCACTGGAAGGAAGAAGATCAGGGAGTGTTCTTTTGCTTCAAGCTTTTGCTGAGTTGACATGACCTTGTCAGCTGGAGCGGAATTCCACTGGAAAACTCACTGACTTCAAGCAAACAGAGTATCATTTAGGGGGTCGAAAATAGGTTTCTAAAGTATGGCCTAGCTAGTTTTGACTGTTTTTCACAAAAATGAAGCTTTGTGGTGCCACCAAAACAAACAACTCAGCAAACCATAACTGAAAAAGTTTTATGATATTTTATCACACTTCTAATGACTTTCTGTTTGTTTGTTTTAGAGCTTTGCGCGTACACATGATCATAATGCGATTCAATTTTTCCTGGTTCGTAAACATTCTGTTATCGCTAAACACAATCTTTCAATGAACTTCATATGTATAACAGCCAAAGAGCTCGCCGTATCTATCCACTCTAATTTATTTTTAGAGAAGTGGTTAGCCATTATCCTTTCTTCTAATTGCACCCATCCTATGGTCACTTTAATTATGCGAGACAGTGATCTTACAAAGATTTCCATTTACCGAGACATGATTTGTTGTTTATAAATGGTATTTCTTCCGATTCTAGCCGCCCCATCTCTCACTGAATTTGCCGTTCTCACGATGTGGGGACGACTTGGTCGAGGTCTTTCTTCACTTACGCATAGGGTCTCATAATTTTCATTTATAGTGCGGTACACGAACATAAGGCTGATACCTAAAGGTTTAAAATCTGGTACATATTGTTAAAATCTGTAACCTATATTTTTCAACTTTTATTAAGGTGACCACAGCTATTCGGTATTCTTCATCACCCAACTCCATGTTAACTGTGCTAACGAAAAATACATGCTGATTGTGATTATTATCCAGACATTTAAAGATGTGAATATGATGGAGACGAAGATTATCTAAGTAATCATAAGGATCTAAACCTAGTTCAACTTTTGTAACAGTGTTTATGGCAGAACTAGGTGTCTATCTTGTATTTCTCTTCCAGTACCACCTTGATAAGGTTTGATCACTAAATGGTTACCTTCCCCAATAATTCTGAAATTATCCTAGAATCAACCACATAACTAATTGAGTGCAACTCGGACATCCAGTCATAATAACTGGTATTTACTGAAAACCACGGAGTCGTCTAACAGAATTCCGCTAGTTCTTAATGGAATGTAGTTAGAAGACGAGAAGGTAAGGAGCGGCATGACCTCGTGGATGAAGCATTAACTTACTGTTCTCGTGGTCCCAGGTTCGAATCCGGCTGAGGCAGAATTATTTATTCTGTTACATAAGCCGTGGAGCGACCCTGGAGTATGGAGACCCTCCTGGGGCACACCCAGCCTTTACTTTGTGGGTCCCGACATTGGGGAAAAGCCTGAAGCCCGAGCGTGATTTAGGCCTAATCACCTCCTTGCTCGGCCGTTGGCTGTGAAACAGTACGAATATCAATAAATACTGAACCCGAGACCTTCATGGGTTCTGTAGTTTTTCTTAGTAAGAAAACGAAGCATCGAATAATTGGTGACCTTAATTCACGCTCAGTGTTATTACACTAAAAGTAGAAGACGTTTACATTTCTTAAGAGATACGGATAAAATGTTTTCCCCTTGTAAAGTTATATCACACTTGCAAGATGGCTTGGTACGTTCTCTTTTTCTCGGTTGTAGTAGTCAGCTAAAGCTCTGCTTGTTCCACTGTGGACATAATTCGATCCCCAAGATGTATTCTTACTGAGATTATGACACCTGCAAACGTTTTTAAGATCTGCTTTAAGAAGGGGGCGGGGTGGCCGAGCGTGTTAGCGCGCGTTGCCTAGCAACAGATAATCGAAAAAGTTAAAACCAAATAATTACGAGTTCGACTCTCGTACTGGGGGATTTTATCTCGGCATATATCTCCCGCCCTCACCCCCTGGCCCGAGAGAACCCCCGTATAGCCTTAAAGGTGAGGTAGGGGTGGACAAAAAAAAAAAAAAAAAAAAGATCTGCTTTAAGCTGCGTAAAAGATTGAAAGCATATGTACCCACCCCCAAAAAATAAAAAATAATAATAATAAATAAAAAAATAATGGAAATTTAAAATGAAAACTTGAGTATAACTAATCCGTTATTATATATTAATGTAGCAATCCATTGCCTTTGTTAGGTATCCAACAAGCGTAGTACGTATTCATAATCATTTAATTAACTAGTAGATTATTACAAATTCTGTTTAATCATTTCTCCTCTGGTACAGATTGATATTACACAATTTATGTGTGTAAAATCAGTTTCTGAATCGGAGGAATGGCAATTATTTGCTTTATCGTTTTATTTTAGCGAAATCGCTTTTATTATATCTGTGGCGGTCATGAAAAACTGGATAGCTCGAGTTATATCAAAAATGGGTTTGTATTTGAGTATCCCTCCCTTAAACCGTCTCCCACGTCTTGGTTAATTGGTTAAAGAAATTTCATGAAGGAAGAATTTTCAGGTGGAAAGAAAGCTGTTAATCACTCTATTATAGGTATTACGCAAATTTTAAGTCGCTCACCTGTAAAATGAAAGATTTGGACCTAACCACTTATTCACGACCGCCACAGATATATTGTTTGAGTTATATTACTTTATCGATGTTGGTTCATACATTTAAATATGAAATAAAATAAATAGTTATTCTTTGTGAGAGAAGTTGGTTGAGGGTGCAGTCAATTTAACACACCATTAAGCGTAAACTTAATTTATTGGTGCCGACGTTTCGGCCTAAATTATAGGCCTTCTTCAGGGTGGTTGTGTGAGCTGAGAAGGCCTCAGTCAACAACAACCAACTTCTCTCATATATACACACAGTCAACCATTGTCACTTCACTTCATAAATAGTTATTCGTTTTAAAAACAACGTACACCTGACAGATTTTTAATACTTTTGATGGACTCAACTTAAAGTATTCGATTCCTTACAATATCGAATGAAGTTTACTATGATATAAAATTGATGATTTTTTTTTAATTGTTGAATTAATTAAATGATTTAAACGTAATATCGATAGTTTAACAAATCGTAATAATGTGAGTTAATTTATTATTATATCTTTTCTCTCTCTCTCTCTCTCTCTCTCTCTCTCTCTCTATATATATAATATATATATATATATATATATATATATATATCCAAATGCAAACATGTCACCTTTACCCTTTGAAGACAATCCTGCCCTCCAGTTCTCTTTAACTCCGTTCCGCTTCCTTTCTCCGACACAGTCCGGTATCTTGGCTTCCTTCTGGAAAAAAGACTAACTTGGAACCCGCATACTAGACTTAAACGAAAAGAACTTAATCGACGATTTGGACAATTATACAGACTACTGAACAGAAATTCTAAATTATCTATCGAGAACAAACTGCTAATATACAAGACAGTATTGAAACCTATCTGGATCTACGGACTTGAACTGTGGGGGACAGCCAAATTTTCTAACATCAAACGCATTCAATCCTTTCAATCAAAAGTCCTCCGAACAATAGTTAATGCTCCTTATTATGTATCCAACCATACCTTACACCGCAACCTAAATATTCCATTTATTTTAGACCTTATACCATTAAAATTCTCTAAATTCCATCAGAACCTTATCCATCACCCTAATCCCCTAGCTCAATCCTTATCCAGCTCCACACATCCTTACCATCCTCCTAGAAGGTTGAAACGGCAGTGGCCTCGAGACCTCTTGTAAAGTGTATATTGGAGTTCTAGCATTGGCTAGATTCTTCACTCACGTGCTGTATGCTTGTGAATTGTATATAGGGATGAGTGACTTTTGTATATATTTTATTGATTTTGTTTTGTATATATGTATATTGTATTATTATTATCTAAATTTATTGTTTTGTATATATCGTGTGAATGTAGTATGAATGTTGTACTTTATCACTATTAAATAAAAATGTCCTAAATTGGATAGATTGTAATATTGCTAAAAGAATTGTTTCTAAAAAAAAAAAAAAAAAAAAAAAAAAAAAATATATATATATATATATATATATATATATGATACCGGAATTTTGGTTTCCGCTTATATCGAATTCCGTGAAATCTCAATTTAACTTTGAAAACGTAATTTAAACAATTTATTTGAGAAAAAAATAGCAATGAACAGAAAAAATAGAAACCGTAGGTTTTTATTTTTGAATACACTATTACATACACAATTACATTTTCCGGTATCTGTGCTTCATATTAATATAACAAGCAAATTCACTTAAATTGCTATGATTTATGTTTTTCAATTCTGCCAATGATTGAATATAATATCAATGGACTTAAAAAAAAGACATATTTTTTTGGTAATTGCACTTTTCGTTACGATTAGTTAAAACTCCTGTAGCGATAAACTCTAAATTGGTCAGACAGAGATTTTTTTAAAACATAAATGACACCTCATTTAGATTTTACTGTTAAAAGCAGGGGAAGGTCAACTGGTATAATGTAAATTATAATCAGAGCTGTGTTAGTTGGCGAATTTTATAGTTTAATAGTTTTTTTTAATTTAGTAAACAATGTAATTATTGTTGAAATTTACTTTTCTAAAATATGCTATGGTTCCAATAACTCAAAACTATACTTTTATTGATTTTGTTTGATACCACTTTTAAAGTAATAAGTATTTTTTATGAAGAAATTGGAAAACTATGTTTTCTCTTAATTATTGAACTTGAAAGGAAGCAGAAGCGGGCAGAGATGACTCCTGTCTTATAACTGCCAAGTTACGTGATAGACCAATTACCTGCGGTGACGAACAGGTGACGAAGACGTAATGGTTATTACCGAGGTAATATTTAGAAAGTTACGGAACATTATTTGCTGTATCATATAATAATATATTAATAAGAACTGAAATATTTGATTGTGATTTGTAAATCGAAATGATGGTTTAGCAAGTCTAGATCGACAATCTTTCATTATATTGACATCGAAGTAAATGTCCTCATTAATCATTTTTTTTTTCTTATCTAAAATATTTACCTATTTTGTAATTGTAACATTTCTTTCAATCGCTGTTTATTTATTTTGCATAAATAAGTGTATGATTGTAATTTTTTTTTAAATTTATTTATTTTATTTTTATTTTTTTAAATTAAATTAATTTTCTTTTCTTGTTCAAAATATGTTATGTAATTTTCGTAATGAAATAATATGTGTTGTATCGTTATATAGTACACGTATAAATAAATACAACTCTTGCAGGGTTAGTGTAATGTGGATAGAAAAAAATAAAAAAATAAAAAATAGTCATTAAAAAAAAAATACTTTAAAGATATTTTAACAACAAAAAAGATTATTTACTTTCAATGGAGACGTATTTTCGATTACATCATATAACAATATGAAGTATTATCTCCAAAAATCACTCACCTGAGTAAAATAAATTCTTTTTGTGTCTTTTGTCCTTTTTTGTTACGTATGACGACTTCTTGGGAATTTCGTTATTAGTATTAGTATTACTCTTTTTAACGAAGAAATACCTTTAAGCTTTAAAAAATATATTTTTCTCTTAATCTGGACTTATGGAGTAGAGCTTTGAGGCTCAACTAAACAATTAAATTCTTTCCGCGTCCAATCCAAAATCCTTCGTAAAATCCTCAACGCTCCTTACTTTGTCACGAATTAGCTTATCCATAAAGACCTTAATGTTCCCTATGTTACTGACTTGGCCCAGACCAGGTATCAATCCTTACATGATAAACTCCATTCTCACTCTAATCCAATAGTTCCCGTCCTTTCTCCCTTTTCAATTCCTAATAATCCTCCTCGGCGCCTGAAAAGGAGATGTCCCCGAGACCTTCTAGTTTAGAATATTTTAAGAGTGCTTCCAATGGGAAGCTTCTCTACATGTATATGATGTCATTGTATCGTATAGCCATCACATTTTTTTTTTTTTTTTTGTTAATACAGTTGTAAATATAAATAAAAATGTTTGAAACAACATTCTCCTGACTATGAATATCTTTAATAGGCATTTAATGCTCATTTAAACTATTTGAATAAGGATTTTTCAATTCATATATTATGAATTAGAAACTAATAATGTTTAAACTGCCATAACGGTGGCAATAGATTATGTCGGTTTCGTCCCTGTCAATAAACTTCAAACCTCAGCTTGGAAAACAGACTAAAAACAAATTGAGATATGAAGCTTGAGGAAAGTTGTCACGTTAACTTCATAATACCCGGTCTCCAATCGAAGAGCTTTAGATTGATTTAAATGGCTAAGGCCATCTGCATTTTCTTCTCTTTTTCCTCATCCTCCCTGTGTGGCATTTTTTCATCAGTATAATTCTGCTTTAAATTTGTCGAAATACATATAGAAGTCTTTCTTGAAAGTCCCCTTCCATTTGGTATCCTTAATTAATTTTCATCACTAAGCCTTCAAAGAATGGTGTTAACTGTAAGGCTTTTCTGCCTCAAAACCAAGCCCTAAGCCATAGGGCTTATGTGTGGCTCCAACTGTTTAGTAGTATATCTAGCCACCACCTCGTGTTGTAAATGTATATTGACTACAAAATTGCTTAGTAAAAAAAAATTCCTGGTATGAAGGTAAAACATTCTGTGTTTTATTTAAGACTCATTGTTTTAATTCAAATATATGTATATGTATAATATAATATATGTAAAAATTAATCACCTTTTTCCACGGTCATCTCATCCCTTATGAACGGCTTGACCGAATTCTGCTATTCTTTTTTTTTGTTATATTTATATCAGTCCGGGGAAGGATCTCATAAAAAAAAAAAAAAAAAAAAAAAAAAAAAAAAAGAGAAATGTTACTTTGGTAGAGAGATAGGTTTTTTAGGTTATAATAATCGCTTACAATCCAAAATCCTTCACTAGTTTCTATCCTAGCTTCCTCTTCGATCCCTGATAACCCTTCGAGGCGTCTGAAAGAAAGATAGCCTCGAGACCTTCTTATTTAGATTGACTACTAGAGTGCTGCCAGTGGGTAGTTTCTCTTCATGTATTTTATCATTGACCAGCATATTTTGGTGTTGTATTAAAAAATACAGTTGTAAAAAAAAAAAAAAACTTATTTAAAATTGCTATTTTGTCATTTTTTTTCTCTCAAGTAAGGCTTTTCTATAAACAATGACACAATAGTCTAGAGAAAAACAGAATCAAGCAGATGTTTTTCATTACAAAACAGAACAAGGGATATTTAGTTAATGCTTGATATGTTCATTGTCTAGTCGCTCCGATCACCTTTGAAGCATTGCAAAGTACTTTTGTTGCAAAGCGTTGCAATAAACATTCAAAGCTAAGAAATTCTTGCTTTGGACATTAAACTTGTGACGAACTAGTTTTAATTTCGAAGAGGAACCTTTTGCCCTTAAACTCTAGGTACAAAGCTTGACAGTATCCAGGACATGTGAAACCTCATCTCTTACTTAAACATAAACAACATTGATTTTGATTTCAAGGAAATGATGTTTGTTAGGAATATTACGGGAACCCTTATTTACAATCGGATGGCATTTGGTGAAATGGAACTTACTCCATTGTATTTGTTTTGTATAATCAATAGTCTTTATCTTCACGATCTTGGAATTAATTTATTTTTACAATATCATTGTCGTGTTATCCATCCCCAACGAATAAATATTATCATGGGACAGAATGAATTAATAAAATAACGTATTTTTATTTTCTTTATTAGTTTAATATGAAAAAACACTGCAAATTATTTTAACATATTAAAGACACAATATTTTATTATTTCCAAATAAATATATTAGTGTGTAACTGTTTATATATCTGTTGATAGAAAATTAAGTAATACGAAAAGAAGTAATTCATAAGATAATATCATATCACTACAACTGATTTCAAAACGCAATATCTCAGTTATTCGTTAAATAATTTCATGGATTCTTTTTTCATTTTGTCGAAGATTGCGTGATCATATGAGATGATTTTTATGTGTCGATTTTTCTCAATCTTTATTAATAACCGATTCTTTGTTGAATTGCATCTACGAGTATTATAATTTCTTACTTGAATATATATATATATATATATATATACACGGACTTTTTTTTTATTTGTTCTGATTTTAAACATTTTTCCCCATCTTCAAAAATAACGTAAGCTTTGGAATTTTTAGGGGGGGGGAGAGGGATAATTTTTTTTTTGATCGATTACAAAGGTTCATTATTAAAAATAATAAACCAAAATCTACAACAGAGCTCTTACTTCAAGTTAATAGATGTATGATTAAATCTATGAATACATTTTGATGTATGTGTGTTAATAAAATGGTTAATCGAAGAATTATTTTAGGTATATTTATCTAACTTATGATTTTGTTTTCGTTTTCCAGCTGGCCAGGTGATAAATAGGAGGAGAGACGGCTTAAAATTAAATTTCTTTCATTTATTAATTTTTTCCTCATTATTCAGTTATCTGATTTGAAATCTGAATGACTGAATGCTATTAAAGGGCTCACATTTTACAAGCTCCTTAAGCTTTTAAACTTTTGCATTTTATTTGTCTCAACTATTTACCAGCTCTGATAATCAATTTAAAAATGTTTAAAAACATTTAGAGACGAAAATAAATTGTTAAAGAACCAATTACACTAAGTTTCATCAGAAACATGCATTTTATTAAATAATCTATTATATTATTATCTACTTCAATCCGTTATTTTTATTGGATTTTCATCAATCTCTATAAACTTTCACAATTTTGTGTATAAGATAATATTTTTCCCAAAACCTTTAGCATTCCAACGGTATATTATGCATTTATATTACTGTATTTATGTTAAAAAACTGCCTGAAAAAATATATTTGCCCTTTTCTCTTATCGTTAGATATGGAATCCACTCAACTTATATATTTACCCGTTTTTATCAATGATAACAAGATGGTATGATTAATTTATTCAAATCTACAAATTCGGAGGTAGTTTAGATGAAGAAAATTTAAACTAACGGCATTTATGGCCTGACAGATTATTTTAATCAGAATTAAACCTACATGATATTAAAGCTCATCTAATTTTACATCGATACAGGGGATTTAATCAAAATCGTTATAGCCGTTTTTGAGAACATTGTCAAAAGGGGCAAAAGGCATGGTATAAAGTAGATATTCCGGTCAGCCGATTTTATAGAATAAGTTGCTGTAACATCTCAGGATTATTTTAAATAATCAATTTAAATATTTTAATACAGTCTTAAATATGAAATTTCAATTTCGTACGAATTCCTGTTTCGGCGCTGGACTTACCACGCACCCAAGGACATACAGGCCTTTTTGCGGGACTTGGTCATTTGGAGTCAGGGGACCCTAAAACATATATTTTCCGTGAAAACTGGAATTCGTAAATTTACACGATCGCAATACTACCCCTTACTGTATATTTCATGTATGGGAAGAGAAATATAAATTTATCAGAACATAATCTCAAAAAAAAAAAAATGAATATATAATTAAAACATGAGGCTTTTTGATGTAGGTAAATAAATATGATGTTTAATTATGGAATGCCGATGGTACTGCCATTCTAGCAACCCATTCGAACCCAGAACTGGCATCTTCCCTTCTACAGAGACACCTCTCCTCGATTGAACAATGGTGCGACAATTGGCGTTCAATTCATTTTAACTCTATACCACTTCCCTGTTCCGACACAGTCCGGTATCTGG
Source organism: Piezodorus guildinii (assembly GCA_023052935.1). Lineage (NCBI taxonomy): Eukaryota > Metazoa > Arthropoda > Insecta > Hemiptera > Pentatomidae > Piezodorus > Piezodorus guildinii. Next base: position 101,114,756 of record CM041292.1, on the reverse strand, counting down.
GTTTCCTACTAGACCGACGACTGACCTGGTCCCACATACTCGACTTAGAAGACAAGAGCTCAACAGAAGATACGGACAATTATATAGATTAATGAACAGAACAACACAACTTTCCATTGGAAATAAACTATTAATTTGCAAGACAATTCTCAAACCTATGTGGACCTTCGGAATTTAACCATGGGGAACTACTACATTTTTGAACACAAAACGTATCCAATCCTTTCAGCCCAAAGTCCTTAGAACAATAGTCTACGCTCTCTATTATGTTACAAACAAGACCTTACATCATGGCCACCTTCTCCACTCATGCCTGAGAGTGTGTGGCACCCTCACTCAAGTCTCTAATGCCTAGACTAGTGACGCGGATGACTGAGAGACGCTGGGAACTCCTGGTGTTGTGTCTCTTCACCCACTTCTGAATGTATGGGTTCGATTCGGAGTTCCCAGGGGCAGTATGTCAATATTGTACATAGGTTTGAATGTGGCCAAGATTTTGTTTACTTTATTTAATTGTTTTCCCACAAGTTTACTTATTTTATTTCATTTCATGTTTTTTTCTTAAATTTTTTTTATTATTATTATTGTTTTGTCTTGTTTTTTTTTTTTTTTTTTTCTTAATCTGTACATATGGAATGAATGACTTTTTATAGCCCTAATACTTATTGCCCAAGATAGTGGCAGATTGTATTATTTCTCAATAAAGAAATTTTATTATTTAAAAAAAAAATATGGAATGGCTATCAATAATAACAAGATTCAGTGTTAAGCTATATAGATTGAAATTGATTTCGGTATGCGGCATTCCAAACTAAATAGGGATAGCTTACTGTTCTAAATTGACTGGAGCTCTACAACTTTGGCATAATAGATTAATATAAAAGTCAATGAACCCTTAGACTCATATTAACAAAGAAAATATTGTTTGAGTTAAATTATTCGTTTATTGAATTCATTGAACATTTTGTAAATAGATAAAACAATCTAATAAAAAATGTCACTAGAAAAATAAACTAAATCGAGTTCCTTTTTAACTGTGTACGCCTGGTATTTTTCTCTATCTAGAACCGTATAGACCGGATCGAATAGACCTAGGAAAGGGTAGATTTATTTTGTAGCGAGACTTCACAATAAATCTCCTCCTTTTCGCTGAGGATAGAATCAGAACGTTAAAAGGATAAATGATTATTTAACAAAACCTGTGTACAATTGTAGTATAAAGACGTTAAGAGGACAAAAGAATATTAAACAAACTTGATTCAGTAAAAATCTTCATTTTGTCCAAACAAGTAAATTACCAAATATTTTCAAAGGAAAAACACAGCGTTTTGAGCTCAGCACATATAGAGATTCGTATTGTTTCTAGGCCAACGGCAGTACAATGAGGTGATTAGTCCTTGTAGAGGTTAGGTCTGCCCCATGAGAGCCTCCATACCCTATAGTCGCCCCCTCCCCCCCCCCCCACTGAATTAAAAGAATAAATTCGAACCAGCCGGGATTCGTACCCAGGACCGGAAGAGCAGTAGACTAGTGCTCTATCCACTGGACCACGCCGCTCCTGGTATGCATTGCATAATTTTCCAATTTCTAATTATTGATCAAGTGATATGGCTCAAATTTTAGAGCGTCTACAGAAAGGAAACAGAAATCACTAATAGAGTATAATGAATGAATGCTTTCAACAGGATGAAACAGTAATTAATGACCTTGTTTGTGGAAATGCTTTGTTGGCCATGCAGTTCTGTTTTTTTGTCACAGTTGGCCAATATTACCTGTTGTGCTATCATTTTCCCAGTTAATATTGAGAGATGATGTTTGTTTTTTAACAGTATCTAGTGTTAATCTAATGAATTTTTAAGTGCTTCAAAAATTGATAATTTACGAGGAAAATGACTGCGTTATTGTGAATTGTTTTTTTTATTTAGAAAACAAAATGTCTAAAATTAAATCGAACAATGTTATTTTTGAATGTTATATTTAATATATTTGTTGAATATGTTTAAAAATTTTGACTTTTTAAAATTCGATTTATTTTTTTGTTTTAAACATCTGCTATAATAGTAAAAAAAAAAAAAAAGAGAATAAATTAAGTCTAGCTCAATATGACCCTCACTCTCTTCAGTTTTGTATAAGAAAATTCATTGGGAACCAAGAATAAACATAATTATGTTTTGGGCGGACTTGGAAATTTCATAATTAATGAAATAAAGTGCGCATACTAAAATTTCGTTTATGGCCCCACCCAGCAGCACTAGCCCAGTTCTTAAAAAATAAATTTATAAATTTAAGTTATATAAAAATAATTAAAATAAGCCAAAGGAATAGAAGCTCTGTTTTAGTGAGCGGGGCTGGGTGGCGGAGTGGAGCGTTCACCATAAACCATATGACCTAAAACTAAGTAAAAATGATTACGAAAAAATAACGTCGGCACATAGTTAAAATAGCACTTGTTTTAAATGTGTGTTTCTAATTTATGACCGCACCCCCAACCATCTTCCTCATCTAAAAATAATTACGAGTTCGCGTCTCATTGCCCGGTTTTTTTTAACTTGTTATCAATCTCCCGCCCTAACCTCCTAGTCCGAGAAAATCCCTTATAGGCTTCAAAGGCGAGGTAGAAGTGGTTAGATAAACATTGCTCATTACTTCATTGTGAGAATCAAATGGTATTTAACCACAACTTGTATAACATACTTAATCGTATTGTATTCCGTTTTTTATTTATTTATTTATTATTATTAAAGATTAAGATAACCGAACACAACCGGTAAATAGGCGTGACAAATACTAGTAGTAAATAGGTGATTAAAAAAAAAAAAAACTTCAGATTATTGTAAATATTTTTAATCAATTATATTCTATGATTTCCCGCGTCATTTAGTGATGTTTGATTGTGACCAATGTTTGAATTCGGCCATCATCGACATTAAAGTAGTAGTAGTGCTTTGCGCATTCTAAATCAAAATTTCCGGTCCTGGAACGATCGAACCACTTACGTACGTTGATTTCTTTTAAAGCATCATCACCATACACACTGCAATATTGATTAACCGTCTATGCAGCCTATTTTGCTTGTTGCAGAAATTTTTTTCCTCTTCCATTTTGAGCAAGCATATATATTACTTATTCGATATATTACCAATAACATATTCGTTTAATATCGACATTTCTTTCGCGATTAGATAGTAATAAAACTATCAGATTTAAATTAAATATCAATATTATCATTATAAACTAAATATAGATATTATAGTATCTAATGCTTTCATATGCCATGTAACTATAAATACTCCTTATACTAAATATTATGTTACAGATAATTTCCCTATGTTTCACTAATTTGTCTACAAGATAGAATTTTGAATTAATAGATAAGTGTGAATATTCAAAAATATTGATATTTCTTTGCTAATGTGATCAAGATTATTTTTTAAGTTTATGCACTAAAGATTAGCAACTATCTACATAATCTTCTAAACTTAGTACTATTAGTTGAAAACATATGTTTAGTTTAGACATATTTCTGGAATATCCATATTGTTTTGCTCATATGTTGAAAATATTGTCTTTTCAATCTCGTTTTTAGTAAATTTTAAATATTTAAAATAAATAACATCATCATAATTTTGTTTCGTATCTTTACATATTACTAGGCAAAAAAAAGTCTTTTAGTTATAGCTATATTTAAGTGTCATGGTAGTTAACATATTCATTATAGTAAAATTATTTATCGCAAGAGGTAAGGTCTAATAAACTTTTTATTAACCACGTATTTTCTTATTTCATTCGCAGATGATTTTAATTTGATTAAATACTGACTTACCTTTATTATAAATATCGATATTTTAGTGTTGATACCACATCCCAAGTCCTAACTCAGAATTAGTTGAGCTGGGTCATTATTGATACAACCACAAATATCCTGTATTTTTTATACGTTAATTTGTTTAAAGCAATTTAACAATTTACAATAATAAGGGTTAGGGAAATGTTTCCAATTCCTTATGTTTGATATATCCTTTAATGAAAACATTCCTTCTAGAAAAGTAATTCTTAACTAGAAACATTCCTCAAGGCGAATGGATACCGATCCTAGAAAGTAATGCTACAAGAAAACGAAGTTAGCCTAGCTTCTTTGTCAATCGTTAATTTCATTACGAATTCCCTGGGCACGAAGCTGTCAAACACACTCACTCCCTTCTCTTTGTTATTTGTTATTATTTCTGTATTAATCAATCGTTATTCGACCTTTATTATATAATTGTATTTCTCATCTCATTAAGATATACAATATTCTGACTTTATGATTAAGCTTTCATTTCATTTGAGGAACGACATCATCAACTGTATAGAGCATTTGATTACTATCCTTCGGGATCCAATCTCGGATGTGGAAAAATAATTATTTATTCTGTTATGCGACCGTGGGGTGGATCCGGAGAAGAAAGAGACCCCTGGGGCTCACCTAACCTATTGAAGTATGGGTACCCAAAATCGGAGAAATATAAAAACAAAGAAAAAAAGGCAATATCTTTCCGACTGGGAAAGAAATAGACTATGGATAAATATGTTGGAGTTTTATTGGTTTATATGAATAGTTAGTTACATGTTAATTATAGAATCTTATTTATACATTATTATCTATGCATTTTCTTGATTAATCTAGGTTTAAATATTACAATCAATTACAAAAAATTAGTAAATATATGACAGATATAAGATTTTTCTTTTTTGATCACGGGAGCAGGATGCCCTGTAAATTTTTAGTGTAATGCCGGTCAATAGGCTCGTCTGCTGGAATTTTGTGCCCATCTGTTATCGTTTCGCATCCCAATCAAATGTCGATTGCGTTCCGAATCGTTAACAACCTTTTTTCTTCTTTTGACCAATCTACATTTGGGAATTATAAGATCAAATTGCTTAAATTGTTAATTAAATTTAATTTTTGATTATTCGAAATATAAAATGTTGGGAAAAAAATAATGTTTTCAAGGTGATTTTCTCCATTCAAAGCAGTATTGCTCCTAAACGGGACCTACCGTAATATAACGGCAATTGTTATATTAATAATAATAAATTCTTTTTTTATTCAGGGACAGGCCCTTTTAGAATAATGTTACAAAATATTTTTATTTAAACTGTATTGATATTGATATTTAAAACTGTATTATTATATACAACAAGTAAATGTGATGACAAAATATTTAAAAAAGCACTTTAGTCTGTCCGGGGTCGGTCATTATAAGATGATTCAGAGCTGAAAAAGCATACTCGTGCTGGCTATAAAGGTGAATGTGTTATGTTGGGCTTAAATGTAGGAGCTATTACTTTCATATAAATATTCTCTTGAATAATCTTTAAACGATTACTGAAAAAACGAAAATACAGTTTGAAGTTATACAAATTGTACCGGTGATTTTAGTGAAAATTAACTATTTTAGACATATTCAAAATAATTTTGAAGTGGTAATTATGTTACATATCTTTATTTTGCTTTAACACATTCAAGCCGGCGCGGGCTACCGTTGGGCCGCACTTGTCTGTCTTATACGGCGGGTATGTATTCAATCTTCCCCTGTATGCCACCTACTGCGATTGGTAAGCACTAGACCTTTGGAATAGAATGCCAATGGTTCCAGAAAATACAATTTATAATACCTGAAATATATTAATCAATCCATTTTTCGAAGTTACCGCTGCCCCAGAAAAGCAGCCCGGTCAAAAACATAGCAATATAATTCCAAAACTAAGTTTATATTTTTTCATTTTACTTGCAATTTTGTATTTTATATTTCAAAGGAAAAATATGCATAACTTATTTTTCCCAGTAAAATGTATTTTTTTATTTGCTGGACGCCGCAATTTTAATTTAAGCCCAATGGTCAATACCAGAGTTGATTGATATTGTCCGTATTTTATTATTTAATTTATTTATATTGTACATTGCTATCTCGTTAATAGTTAAAACTTCGTTACTATATCGGGAAAAACGATTTAACTCTAATATATAAAATTCTCGTGTCACAGTTTTAGTTACCATCTTCTCCGGAACGGCTAAACCATTTATCATGAAATTTTATATGCATATTCAATAGGTCTGAGAATCGGCTAACTTCTATTTTTCATACCCCTAAGTGATAAGGGTTGTCCACCCCAAGCATTTTTTCTTATTTTTCTGGACAATTTTTTTTTATTTTTTACAATATTGCATTAAAAAAACACACTACCCTAAATTTTCACCCTTCTGTCACCAACCCCTTTTTAATAATAGTTATTTTAGTATTTTAATAATTTTTCATTCCGCTCAATAAATGATGAATTATCACTTGGTAAGTTATCCTCGCCAGAGGTCTATCGGTGTCACACCTCAGCCAGCAAACAGCACTAAGTAGGTACGGGACCGATGTTGGTCTCCTCTTTCTCTCACACAATACTCTCACTCCCTCCACAGTTTTCGGCCATTATTATTGTTTATGCATCAAGCGTAGTAGTGACCTTTACAATTATCATTTTACTGTCTACTGAGTGTAACTCATATTTTTCACACGGACAATTATACGTGGCATGCTCTCGAGTGGGTAAACCATCCAGTTTGTTTGTGTTAGCTAAAGATGGGCTAACAAAAAATATTGTTACCGCTATAATTTAATGATATATATATATATATATATATATATATATATATGAGTTCGTCTCAGAGTCTTGAGTGTGTCACATCGTCTTCAAAATAAACGTGTAAAGTATCAGTAAAAGTGAGCCAATTGTAACAGTTTTTGAACTAAGTGTAGTTAGTGGCCAGAGAAATCAGTTAGGAAGTTTGACAGAAATCAGACCAGGGAAACTAATTTTATCAGAAAATATATTTTCACAATATCCAGGTAAATTAGTCTGTTTTATCTTTAAAATCTCCGGCGGGATTAAGCCCCACCAGTCTCTGGCTCCGCCCATCCCCCACCTTGAATCAGCTCAATTCATTCGCGATAAGGTACCGTCAACTACTACGTAAATATTACGTGTCTCTTCGACATTTGTATAAATATATGTATTCGTACCTCTAACTATTCTATATATCACAATGTCAACAATTGAAGAAAAATTTAATATACTTATTGAAAAAATATCAGGACTAGAAACGAAACTTGATGAAAATAGGAAAAACCAAGAGGAAGAAATCAAAGAAATAAAATCTCAGTTAAGTGAACTAGCTACCAACATGCAAGCTTTCAGGGAAAAAGAGGAAAATATATCTCGAAAAAGAAATATAATTATATTCGGTTTGGAAAGAGAAAATATATCCATAATGAATAACACGATAATGGAAATATTAAGACACATCGTATCGAATATTAGACCTTATGACGTAACTGAAATAAGGAAAATTAACCCAAAAGTAGAAATGGCCCAAAAAATAAAAATTAAAAACGATATGCCAAAGTCTGTTAGAGATATCAGAAGAAAATTGTTCCCTTTTATGAAAGAGCACTGGGAGAAAGGAAATTAGGCAACCTTGAGGTATGACAAACTTCTAATAAATGATCAGCTTTTCTCACTAGAAGATTTAAAGTCTCAAGAAACTTTAAAGAAAAAAAGAGAGAGGAATAAAGATAAAAATAGAGAAGAAACTGTAAAAGTCTAAGCAAAAAACCAGAACAGTCTAAAGGGAAAAGAAAGAAAGATGATAAAACTCATCAAAGATCGTTCAGCTAGGATAAATTTCTGATATCTCATAAAGAAGATATGAAGACAGAAAATGAAATGAAAAGAGGATCTTCTGATAAAATAGAAAACCATCAAATTAGGGAAAATGAAGTATAGCCAAAAACTAGCCCTATGTTTAGAAGGCTCGACCATGGCATGGATAAGGACAAACCTAAATTCAAAAATAATTTCAAGAATAATGAATTTCATATATGCACCTTAAATACAAGAACATTATTAGGGGACCATAGAAAACTAGAATTAGACCAGGCTTTAAAATATTTAAAATGGAATGTGATAGGACTGTCTGAGGTAAGGAGAAAATTTCAAAAAATCATAGAAGGTAAGGATGGTACGATATTCGCCCACACAAGTTCAGATAAAGGTATAGGAGGAGTAGGGTTTATAGTTAGCAAAAAGTGGAAAAATAAAATAGCTGATTTTAAAGAAATAAGCTCAAGAGTAGCAAGATTGACTATAAACATAGGCAAAAGTAAAAAAATAGTTCTGATCCAGGTTTATGCACCCACAGCTGCTGCTGCAGAGGAAGAAAAAGAAATTTTTTACAATGACGTACAACTCACTCTAGACAGATCAAGAAACTTTAAACACTCTGTCATAGTGATTGGAGACTGGAATGGAAGGGCTGGAAAACGTGTTAGTGGAGAAGAATCTATCATGGGAAGTTCCTGGTATGGAGTGACGAACCTAGGAGGAGAGTCACTTGTAGGCTTTGCCATGGCCCATAGAACGCAAGTTGCAAATACCTATTTCAAGAAGAAAAGTAAAAACAAATGGACTTGGGGCGTTCCTGATGGAAGAAAATATGAAATAGATTACATATTAGTAGACAACATAAAGGATGTCAAAAATCGTGAAGTGATCACCTTGATCAATTTTGACTCAGACCATCGCCTAATCAGAGCTACTTTACGTTATAAATATTTAAAAAGAAGAATAGTATCTCAGAAGAAACATACCTACATACCTAAGAAAATAAATGAGAAAATTTTTCAAGAGCAAATAAAAAAATTTCATAACGTAATAGATAAATATGAAAATGACATTATTGAAAAACAATATAATACTATTAAAGATTACATTATAGAAAGTGGTAAAATATCAGAACTGCAGGAATGAAAGAAAGGATATCACGCAAAATTATCCAGAGGCAACTTGCAAATTTTAGAAAAGAGGAAAAAAATAATACAGAAACTAAAACCGAATCCTCTGCTTACCCTCATAAATAAAGACCTTAGGGAAAATATAAAAAAGTAACTTAAGAAACATAAAGAAAATAAGATAACCGAAATTTTAGAAATGAATAAATCCTTAAAAAAATTAAAATTCGAATTAAATGAAGGTAAACACTGGCCAGTTAGTTACAAAAACAATCGAGGAAAGGAGGTGAGCAACAGAAATGACATGATCGACTTGGCAACAAAATACTACCAAGAATTATACAATGCTGAAGAAGAAAAGGTATTTAAAAGAACTAAAAATCAATAAGGATTGAAAATTCTGTTCCTGCAATACTGAAATCAGAAGTGGAAAGTTTAATTAAATCACTTAAGTGCTCAAAAAGCCCAGGCCAAGATGGTATTACAAATGAAATCCTGAAGGCTGGAGGAGAAGAATTAACAGCTCTACTGTGCAAGTTTTTCAATAAAGTTCTAAGAGAAGAATAAATCCCAACAGACTGGAAAATATCAAAAATTGTTTTGCTTCACAAGAAAGGGGATAAAACTAAATTAAATAGTTTCAGACCAATATCATTGGGCCTACTATAGGAAAAGTTTTTACAAAAATCATTCAAACCAGACTGACAAAAACAATAGATGAAAATTTACCTTTGGACCAAGCAGGCTTTAGGAAGGGGATATCTACAATAGATCATTTACATGCAATCAACCAACTCATAGAAAAAAGTAAAGAATATAAATTTAAATTTATATCTCATATTTGTTTACTTTTCCAAAGTATTTGACAGTGTATATCATAGCAGCATTATAACAGCTCTCAAGTCAATAGGTATCGAGGAAAAATATATTTCTATAATATAGCAATTATATACTGACAATAAAGCATTTATATTCAGCGAAAAAAAGGCAAGAAGTTTCCAATCAAGAGGGGAGTCAGGCAAGGAGATGCACTATCACCACAGCTGTTCAGTATAGTACTGGAACTTATTCTAAAGGAGATGGAATGGCAACAATATGGGATAAATATAAATGGTGTCAAAATAAATGTACTTAAATATGCTGATGATGTGCTACTGATTTCCAGAAAAGAAGAAGAGATAGTGACAATGCTGCAACAACTTAGGTATATAAGTGAACAACATGGACTGTCATTGAACTTGGCAAAGACTGAAATTATCACCAGCTCCAGTGTTGCAAAAGTCAAAACAGATCTTCCTGAAATATAAGTAGTAGAAGAAATCAGATATCTAGGACAAGTAATATCTTTTAAAGATAGACAGTCTATTGAGATCCAAACAAGGACAGCTATGGCTTGGCGAAAATATTGGAGCTTAGGGATGGTTATGAAGAACAATATCAGCCAGCCTCTAAAAACGTTAGCCTTTAATAGCTGTAGTTTGCCTGTTCTATCTTATGGATGCCAAACATGGTCCCTCATCAAGCTTCATGAGAGAAAAATTATAACATGTCAAAGAGCAATGGAGAGGAGCATGTTAGGCATAAGGAAAAGCCAAAAGCTAAACAGCCAAACAATAAGAAAGGTTAGTGATGTCACTGATGCAATAACATTTGTGAAAAAGATGAAATGGCGATGGGCTGGCCATCTAATAAGGAAAAATGATAAAAACTGGGCGAAAATACTAACTGAGTGGACCCCATTAGATGAGAAAAGGAACCGAGGCAGGCAAAGAAGAAGATGGAAAGATGAGATAAAAAGGAAGAAGGAGTGCTATGGTCACGAAAAGCCAAGGACAGGGAATTTTGGAAGATGAAGATAAGGGAACTCTTCAACTCAAGTACGGGTAGTTACCGTTAAAGACTTTAAACTCCTGAAAAGGAAGGTCTATTATGTATATGTATATAAAGAAAGAAGAAAAAATGTAAATAAAATTGTATTATGAATGTTTATATGTATATCAATAAAGACTATTATTATTATTATTATTATATTATTATTATTATATATATATATATATATATATATATATATATATATATATATATATATATATATATATATATATATATATATAATTTTAAGGATTAAATTAAAAAAATTAATGTTTGATGTTTTGTTATTTTTTTATATTTTATATTTTACTCATTTACCACATTCTTACACCCTTTAAATAAGTTAGTTATTTTTTGTCTACACTATACATTTCCTAGAAACAATTTATATGGACCGAATCATATGCTTGATGACAGAAACATAGTTGCCAATAGGCACCTAAACGGAATGCCATCTGTTATTGCTTATTTGTAAACATACTAGGGCTAAATATATTATTTAATAAAACACACCTTTCTATAAAACTTAAATTTAAATAATTCTTTAACAATTTATTTTCTTTTCTAAATTAGTATAAAAATTCTTAAATTAATAATAATAACCGAGGTAAGTGAAAGTCGTGTGTTGCCTGCACCAGATATTTTAAAAACATTTCGAATATAATGAACTTAAAGATCGGAAGATTTAAATTAAAATCTTTGTGAGTATTTGAATAAATACCTTCTCATATAAATTTTCAATTTTAGGTTATTTTATTAGGCTATTAGGTTTTTGCTATCGGGCGGTATTTAAGTGGAAGTCCTAAATTTTGTCTATCTTGATTTAATAAGGACTGGGATCATTAACGGGTATCTGACAGCATAGGTTCTGTGCACCATTTCACGTTCCCATAGAAGGACGGCATAGCGAAGGATTTATCACTCCCTTAAAAAAAAAAATCTTTTTTATTTATTTTTTTAAACATATTTATTGATACTTACAACTGTATTATGATATACAACAAGTAAATGTGATGGTCATGAAATAAACAAGTATACCGACATGAAATACATGAAGAGACGCCACCCATTTGCATTGGAAGGGCTCCGCGATAATTTTTTTTTTTTTTTAGAACCACTGATCTAATGGATAGAACAACGGTAAATTGGCCCTCTTTATTACAAACATTATGTTTAAAAAAATACCCAAAATATTTTTTTTGCTCTTTTATCTGTGCTAAGAAGATGAAATGGGTTAATTTTTTTCAAGTCCACAAAATTACAGATACTTCAAAGAAAGGAAATTAAAAATATTAGTATTTTAGCCCTGTCACATACGTTATTTAATTTCACGCCGATCTTGCGAGTTTAATCAAACTCGTTAAAGCCGTTTTTGAGAAAATTGAGAAAATTGTAAGTTTTTTTTTGTCATTTTTTAATAAAAAACTAAAATAAAACCTTTATCTCTACAACTCATGAAGAGTCTTTGGCTCAGCACATGTAGAGATTCATACTGTTTCTAGGCAAACGTCTGTGGGATGAAGTGATTAGGCCTTGATCACTCTCAGCCGCCAGGTTTTGTCCCCAATTCGTGTACCCACTTTAAAGGGCTGGGTCTGCCCAAGGAGAGTCTCCCCATATCCTTGGGCCGCCCCTGTCTGAATTAACAGAATAAATAATATTTGTTATAGCTGAGATTCGAACCCAAGAACACTACATTGCTCGATCCATTAGACCACGCCGCACAGTGGGGCCGAATAGCCAAAAAGCGGAAAAAATTAATATCTCGAAAACGTACTAGCATAAAAACCTAGGGCTGGTCTCATTCGGCTCAGAATAAAAAAAATACATCAAGGGCAACGGTTTTCATTGAATTGGAATACAATTAAATAACTAATGAGAAAATTAATGCCTATTGGCAAGAAAAAAAAATTCAGAAATTCTCGAAAAAGGTTGTACTTATGAAACAAGTAACAGTTTAAACAAGTATTTTTAGTGTATATTGAAATTAAATAATACTTACGAATAAAAATTCTAGGAAGTTTAAAAGACTAGAAAAATTCGTAAATAATTAAACTAGAGAAAAAAGAAACTTATGATTTCAAATTCAAAGAAATTATGCTAACAGTAGCTTAGTTAGCTGTATTAGTGATTTCCAGATGCTTTTTCTTTGAATCGGGGCTCATGTTCGTGATAAAAGGATCTGAAGTCTTCAGTAGTCGTCCAGTGTTCGTCGTCTGGTATGTGGAAAACATATTCATTTTCCATCCATTCGCTGAGTACTTATCTGAACCTCGCCTGGTCCCGATTTACTTTGTTTTTTTATCAAATTGAGGCAAGAAACTCTTACATAGAGCTGTCATCATTGTAGAAATGTTTTCCTCGTCATGTTCAGGGTGATTTCAGCGTCGAAGAAATACGTCGAAGTTTTTTCCACCCCACAAGCACTCATACAAATCGCGGTATTTAATTTTGATAGAGCTCATGGCTAGACAACATTAGCAACTAGAATGAACTTAAATTAAAAGTGTTTTGACGTGGGGACATGTATTATCTGAGCCAATTGGGTAAACGAAATAGTGCAACAAACAAAGGTCTACTCTAATCCTTTCTTTTCTTTGCGGTGCTATGAGCAGATGATTTTTGTTCTAGTCTTTATTTTAACACCTCTATTTTGAGAAATTACCTTCCCCATCCCGGAGGAAGCCGGAGCTTTTTTTGCTGCTCTACCTTTTCAAAATGTTTACGGTAGTTCGTAACTTTGGACTGGTTACGTGATCAAAAATATTTTTTTAACCAATTCGTCTTATGTGTGGCATATTTAAAAATTCTAGAACAGGAATAAAACATTATAATTATTTCAATATTTTTCCCAGTTATATAGCAAACTCTGAAAGTTGGGCGTAATTTAAGCAAAACTTCCACCATCTTGACTTTAAGCCTTAATAAATGGGGCTAAGCATTAGCCTGGATGAAATTTGTGCTGTATTTAGATGCAGTGACTAATGTAGAATAGAAACACGAGCCAGACGATCAAAATAAAAAATTTCGTAAAATATAATTTTTTCCGCACTTGCCCCACCGTGCGCCGCTTCCCATTTTATTTTACTAATAAATATATATGTAAAAGAAAATTGTAGAATATATGAAACAAAAACACCTTATATTTAAGATCTTAATTAATAATAAGGAGGAACAAAACCGAAACTCTCATATTAATTATTATATTAAGAAATGGACCTGAGTGAAATAATAACAGTAATGATTACTCCCTTCGGTTCTTTTCATTCTTGATTAATTACGGACATATATCTATGTTTGCAATCAGCCCTACCACTTAGGGGAAGTCTTATCTTTGTTATTCTTGTTAAAGTTTTACTGAGTCAATTATAGCTGCTCTGCCTCATAATCCCTTCGGAGGGACCTTCTCAGCCGGGGAGATAATAATTACGTTGGAGTTTTCTTCCTTCTATCCTACTATAGGGTTCACTGTTTTCGCTACCTATAAGAAGCTTTATCTTCGACTCAAATGTAAGCTACTGACAATAGTAGGTAATCTCCCAAATAGGAAGAACTGTAGGATCTCACTGATCCTACAGTTTATCGGGATTGGTTATGCCAAATTACTGAAATTGTTGAATAAGTAGTAATAAAAAAAAAAAAAAAAAAATTAAAAGGCCTATATGATCAGGCAAGAAACCTGTTAAATTTTTATAATTATATACATTATGGAAATTGCTAATACAGTGGATAAAAAAATCAAAATTATTGTTTAATGATTCACATTATATTACAGTAAAATTAGGTTTTAACCCGAAAATGTAAAAAACAAAGTTGGGACCTCTCCTATATTGTTCATTGCCCTTTCCTTATTGACTAGTAAAATGTTCCAGAGTTCCCCACATTGGGTTTCGTAGAGGAGAGAGAGAGAATCAGAAACAAATTAATATTTTTTTTTAGTTTTATCTGAATATCAGAAAAAGTATTATTCTTTTAGAAAACATCACACTATACAAAAGTAAAGTACTTTAAAATATCTTCAAAAATTACTATGTAGATGCTTTTGCTTAAATGAATAGTAGCGAAGATATTTAAGGGATCATATACGTCATATATTCAGCGCAACAAAGTAACAAAATCTTGATTTCTGATTTTTAGGTGGAAAAATGTTTTATCCCGAAAATTATAACACGTGCAGATGTCCATTTCCACTCAAATCAAAGCTAATTAATTGAGCTATAATTTGCTTTATCTATATAATTTTTATAGGATGTACAGTTTTTATGGTATTATACAATATAAAATAACAAATGTCGTTTTCCGAGTTTTTGTAAATAAAAAAAAAAAAGTTCCTACTTGTGAAACATTATCTCGGAAACTATTTAACGCAAAAATATATATTACCACTGAAATTAAAGTTCATTAAATATGCCATTATGTATTTTACCTTCAGAATTTTTATTTGAAGAACAATTTCCATAAAATTTTCCTAATTAAAGCCGCAACATGTTAATTTCTAATTTTTAAAAAGAAAAATGATTAATTGTTTTTAATTTAATGTAATTTGACTTCACCTTTGTTTCTTTATTAAATAATCTATTGATGTGATCTCAAAAGATTATTATAATTTATAATTATTTTCTTTGAATAAAATTCATGAAACCGTTTAATGTTTTTGTTTTTTTTAATTCAAAGAAAAATTCAACTAAATAACACTTCCTTTCCTACAAAGATGTCCTTTTCCTCAATTTTTAAAAATAAATATTTTTTCTTTTAGCATACAAAATTCCTTTGAAACGTTTTATTTCTTAGGTTAAGCAAACATTAATTTCTTTATCAATGCTCTTAACTGCTGAAATTAAGCACTTTTTAAGGTTTTCCTTACTCTGTGGGCTGATTCATTAATCTTGAAGAATGATTTCATTTAGTCCCAATTTTTTCCTGTTTTTTATTGTTGGTTTATCGCAGTCTCTAAACAAATCAGTTTCAAAATTTTTACAAGTTCCTCCATTATATAATTGTAAATATGAAATTATTTTAAATTCACGGAGGTAAATTTTTATCAAGTGTCAGGATCCTAATATATTTCTCAACGTGTTCAAATATATTCCCTGAAATGCAATCCTTTGGAGAACGTTGATGTACCTTCTTATAGTCGGATATTTTGTCTTGTATATATTTATGTTGGACTATACTAGCTTACCGTTTGATCAGCACACTCAATAAGAGTTAAATATTTCTAAGCATACTTAATATTTTATTATAAGAGTTGACCTTTTCATAACGCAACACCTTTCTAACATTATTTTTTTCTTAAAATACATATTAAACCTTGTTTTAAACCCTAACGAACATCAAACATTCAAATTTAGATTATCGGTTAGAACATTTTGTCATAATTAATTTTGATCTATTTTGACAAGATTAATACTGTGGATCAACGCAATCTTAAGAAGTTTCTAAGTTGATGTGAATATGATAAACTTCTAATTCTGTTTAATTGCGTTTTTAATAATAATATTTGAGTAAAAGTTTAATGTTTCAAAACTGAATGACATCTATAATTCTTCAAGATATAGTCTTATTATTCGATAATTTGAGTTTCAATATTTTAATTATATACATATGCGATAGCTGTTAAATAAAAATCTCTTTGCTAATAAATTTTATTAAAATATGTTACCAACATTTCGTGGATCGAAAATTTATCTAGCCAGCAGTGTCTTGTTCCATTCTTTCACGAAGTTTCAATTTTCACATACCGGTAGTGAATAACTTACGTGAATGGTTACCAACTAAAGGTCCACAATGTCATGAGAGTCCGCGATGGGTCATAAGATAATTATTTGATATTACGCAGATTAAAGATATTT
This sequence comes from Piezodorus guildinii, assembly GCA_023052935.1. Taxonomy (NCBI): domain Eukaryota; kingdom Metazoa; phylum Arthropoda; class Insecta; order Hemiptera; family Pentatomidae; genus Piezodorus; species Piezodorus guildinii. The sequence goes on along the minus strand of CM041292.1, from coordinate 101,098,213 downwards.
GTGAGCTGTGGCTTGTAATAACAACAAAAATATAAGGACAACTGTATCATTAATCATTTCATCAACTATGTGATATAATTACTAGTGTTCACTGACAAATGACTGCTACTACACAATCACCATCGTTATATTGGCCATTTTCTAATATTTTGAAAATGATAAGCTTAAGATGGTACGCGTAGAAATAAATGCACCCATTGCAGGGTTACTGTAATGAGGAAAACCGTAAGCTTAAGGGGCAGATTTAACTTGGCATAATATTATGTGCAATATTTGAGTTCTTCATGAGTATTTGAATAAATATATATCTTGTATTTGTTTTAAATTTTACTAACTCAACTGTTTGCGGATTAAAGTAAACTCTTAGAACCAGATTTTTTTTTCTTAATTTCCATTTCTCCTTCTTGGTGATAGCTGGCATACAGAGGTTCTTCTTCTTCGTTCTGCCCTACATGGCTATGTCAGGTAGTCAAAGTATGAATTTAGCGGTCCCCAAGACTTTCGAAGAGCTTGGTCCTTAGTCCCAAGATGCTTCCGTATGTCCTCCACAAATTGGCATCTTTGTAGAATGTGCTCTGTGGTTTCTTCATTTTGACCACATCCACATAGGGGGCTGGACCCTTTCTTAAATTTTTTAAAGAGGTGCGACTTCATGCTGTTTTGTCCTTTTCTGAGGCGAAATATTATGACCTGTTCACTTCTTGCTAATTTATAATATTCGTCATAGAGATGGTGATTCGGGTGATTTGCTTCCCACCTCTGGCTTATGGCCCATTTATTAATCGTTTTTCACTCCTCCAACCTGGGCATGCTGGTAATTTGGGGGGAGCGATGTTCCTTCTTTAGCCAGTTGGTCTGCAATTTCATTCCCCGCAAGTCCACAGTGCCCTGGAATCCATTGTAGGACGACCTATTAAAGCTGCTGTTCGGTCTTCCAGCTCCTCGGCTAATGTGCCTAGCACACATTTCCATTTATTTCTGAGGCATTCCAGGATAGATGCTTCATCTGTTAGGAGCAATCCGAAATACAGAGGTTTAGTAGAAGTGATATTGTGCATGACATGTACGTGATACCTTTTGGTTCATAGAGGCAGTTAATACTGCACGTGTTTATACTGTGCGAATTAATGTTGGTGATACACCATTCAGATTCTGTTGTCTTTATTTCTGAAGCTCTGCTTCTGGATTTGGGTTGTCTCTTGGTGTGACAATACCATCTCCTACGTCTAAAAGTACATATGAAATGCCATGGATAATCCCACCATTAGCCTTATGCAATGGCAAGCGTATGTGTGTGTATATATTCACGATTTTTGGAATTTAGAGGGTCCTTGCCATTGATTGATAGAATAATGTTTATTATACAATTTATATAAATCATTACTTTACATTTTTTTTAAACATTATTAGGGCTTTGTCTTACTTGACCGTTAGCCTAAAAAACGGGAAGGAATAATATACTCGTATTTATGAAAATTAAGAAAATCAAAAGTATGTAAATACACACACACACACACACACACACACAACATATATATATATATATATATATATATATATATATATATATATATATATATATATATCACAATTATACTTGATACTTTAAATAAATTGTAATACATACAGCATTTCAATGTTCAATAATTGAATTCCTTAATAAGTTCAGTTCTATATTTCCATGCTATTTTACAGTACTTGATTAATCTGAATCAATTTCCGCTATTTCAATAATCTATTAATTCGTCATTCCTTAAATAGTTTATATTAAAACAGCATCTAAAGAATTTCAGATATTATTGAACGCGAGGCAATGAAGTACTCTGCATTTTCAATTTCATTGTCATTATGGAGTAGAGCTTTAGGGCTCTACTAAACCATCAAACTCTTCCCGTATCCAATCCTTGCAATCCAAAATCCTTAACGCTCCTTACTTTGTCAGGAATGAAATCATCCACAATGATTTTATGTTCCATATGTTGCTGATTCGGCCCGTACCAAGTATCCCACGTTCCATGAAAAACTCCACTCCCAATCTAATCCATTAGTTTCAATCCTGGCTTCCTCTTCCATTCCTGATAATCCTCTGAGGCGTCTGAAAACAAGATGGCCTCGAGACCTTCTTGTTTAGACTCACTACCAAAGAATGTTGCCAATGGGCAGTTTATCTTCATGTTTATTTCATGTGTTATAACATTTCAGCATATTTACTTGATGTATTTTTTGTACAGTTGTAAATTTCAATAAAAATGTATTTAAAAAACAAATTGTTATTGTGCAGAACATATTTTATTTTGGTCTTTATAAATTTTATAATTCAAATCCAAGAGTCCTCCTCTGGCTTTTATGATCCATTTAATTTCAGTTATGTTTGTAAACCTGCATAAGTAACTCTCATCTAAAGTATATGATAATTGTTTTCATAGTAGGTATTTCGTCGAATTATTCGCCTTTTCCATTATGTTGTTATTAAAAGATTCTCTGAACTTACTTTAAAAAAAGATTTTTTAAAATATCAGTATTATCTATATTAAAATTGTGTTCCAGATTGCAGATAGTAGTCAACTGCTTTCAATAATGGCTCCAAAAGGCATTGTTTTTAAAAACCTCTTTCGCCAAGATATTAGGGAGTTTATTTCTATTCATGTTTATAACTTTTATAATGTAATCGTGGTGTTTTAATGTTTGAAAGAAGAGATGTCGTATTTTAGTTTATATATGCATTATGTAAGGAGGGGTATATTGAATAGTTTTTTAACAAAACTTTTCATTTCAATTGAAATGACTGAATGGAGGGGTCCGCGAAAATTATTTGTTGGGAACCACTGCTTTAGTGTTTTTTTTTCAAAATACGTAACTAAGCCTGGACAATCAAAATCAGTAAATCAGATGAAAATGTTGCAAAAAACAATTACGTATTCAAGCAAAATGTTAACAATACCGACTAAATAATACAGAGTTAGGTCTAATTCAGGTTGACAGAGGTACTAGAGGAAACAAGATTAGAGAATTTAGTATTAGATCGGATGAGATAATAGACAAGGAGCGTGAATCCATCAAATAGATGAGTTAATTAGACTCTGTTCGAGACAGAAACTCATAGTAGGATATCAAAAGGAGACATTAAACGATGTTTTAGGAGATAGGCACTCTCAGTTAAACTGCAGTGATTCTGTTCATCATCAAAACAATTATATGGATAATAGATTGATTTAAAATTTCTGCTAGTTTACATTGATGTGAACGTTACTGGTTAATGTTTAATATGATCATCAATATTGTTCTTTAAAAGTTCTCGCTTGTAAAAATTGCTCCTGTTTCATATCACCGACTGTATGATGAAATTATAGTTTATAATTATATTTCATATAGTTCACTCCAAAAATATGCTCGATTTTCCTTTTAAATACTTTCTTGTCTCATTTGTTTACTTATTTGATATCATCAAAGTATAATAACAATGCAATTACAAATACTATTATAAGTCGCTGGAGGCTACCACCGAATTTATCTGTCTGTTATCAGCTTTATTCTTCAAATATTGCATTATAAGAAAAATTCTTTAAAATAAAATAAAAAGAAAGATGCTATTGAAATAACTAATCAAGTTTAGATTACATTGGCAAATATAAAAAAAAATATTGATTTTGATTTTCGCGGTTTCTATTCAAAGAAAACGAATCTTAAAATTAGAGGAAGAATCTGTAAGTGAGTGCTTTACTTCTTTCTTTCAAATTTTTAAAGAATATTTTTATACTTAGAACCCTCTGGGTCTCTATTTGAAGTAACCTTTCTTTAAACAGTGACACCAGCTTATTGAAAATGCCTCTTTCTGAAACTAAAAGCTTTTCCAATCCTACCACAATAAAAACATTTGCAAGTACAGTTAAGAACCAAACTCAACCATTTAATCTCATTACACCTAAAAAAGAACAAGGTATTTGGCTCCCATCCATCAATGGAATCCCAATTATTAAATATTTAGTAGCAATAGGAGAAACAGTTGGCCCTAAGAACATAAATTTTGCTAATAGAATATCTAATAACCGTATTGCGGTTTTCTTAAATTCAAAAGAATGTGTTGAGAATTTTACACGGAGTCATAAAGACATAAGAATAGACGTGAATATTCTCCCAGTCAGAAATTTAATATTGGGTTGTTTCACATGAAATGTTCGTTTTTATAGTTTCTGAAATACATAAAGGATTTTGCAGGTCTCTGTTGTTTTCTGCCAAATGTTTACATATTTAAAGTAAACAGTTACTAATCCTCTACCTTTTTGTTATAAACATTAGCTTCCCAATCAATTAACCACTTTTTAGTATACCTCCAAATATGAACATGGGAACACGCGATTTTCGAGTAATATTTCTGTATGAGTTTAAACTCGGTCATTCAGTAGCTGTGGCAGTTAGAAATATTAGCAAGGCGTTCGGGGAAGAGAGTGTTAATGAACGGACCATTTGCCGTTGGTTTTCTAAGTTTTACCGACTTGGAATACTTGCCCCGAGGAAGACCTCCGTCCGTAATAGACAACGATGTCCTCAAAAATACAGTAGAAGGAAACCGCTACCAAACAGTTAAAGGACTCTCAACACAACTGTGAAAAGTAAAAAAGCTCGATACATGGGTACCTCATGATCGGCTGAACTGGGCTACGAAGTTCTTCCGCACCACCATATTCTTCCGACTTGTCTCCAACAGATTACCACCTGTTCAGGAATTTAGACAACTTCGTCAAAGGAAAACTTTTTGAAAATGATGATCAAGTGAAAAGTGCGTTTTCAGATTTTGTTTCACTTCAAAGCTCACAGTTTTTTAGTTTTGGGATAAAAAAGTAGGTGTCACGTTGGGAAAAATGTGTAGAAAAAGAAGGTAAATACTTCGATTAAAATTATCTTGTTTTCATATCGTATTTTTATGAAAATCCTTTACCTTGAAAACGGACATTTCCTGTTACACAAGCCAATAGTACCTTCTAAAAGAATTATTATTAGCAATGCACCACCCTACTTGCCTAATAACATGATTGAAGATAAGTTAAAATAATGCAATGTTAAACTCTTATCAAGTGTGAATTACCTTAGAGCAAGGATAAAACTTCCAGGGTATGAACATCTCCATACATTTCGACGACATGTATTCGTACAACCCGAAGAGTCTGCTACGATAACTCAGAGCATTATGGTCGACTTTAACGGGGACACCTTCAGGCTATACTTGGGAGAAGATGAAATAAGGTCTTTTAGCTGCTCTGAAGTTGTCCACATTAGCACTAAATGCACACATAATCCAGATCTACAAGAGAAAACTTTAGGATTGGAATCGACTAAACAAAACAACAATTAGAGAAAAGTTCTACACAATTGAGTAGAAAAAATTTAGAAAAAACGAAACAAAGCACTCAAAATACACAAGACCTTTTAGACATGATAAGTGACATACGGTAAGTAGTTGCTGAGCGTTCAACAAAAATTAGGTGTACTATACTACTAAAAAAGTTAAAACTTTTTTTAGAAGACAACACCTGCCCTTAAATTTCCTAAACATGTAATTATACAACATGACTAAGATACTACAATGGAACTGTAACGAGTTATGTTCTCAATTAGACCTTTTTAAAGTATTACTTTCCAGATACGACCCCATATGCTCATGTATCCAAGAGACACATTTATTAAAACGCCATTCCTTCTCATTAAGCCAATGCCAAGTGATCAGAAAGAACAGAGACTCGTACAAAGCTTGGGGAGGTATATGTATTATTATTAAGAACGGAATTTACTTTGAACAGATTAACTTGGACACTGACTTGGAAGCCATTGCGATAACTATATACCTACCAAATCCTATACACACTATGTAGCCTGTATATTTCACAAAGAAAAACATTTACATCCGAAGAACTTTCTGATCTCACTAGGCAGCTACCTAAACCATTCTATATTTTAGGCGATATAGATGGACATCACCCCCTTTGGGGTTCAAATTTTACCGAAACAAGGGTAACCTCTTAGTAAAGTACTTAGAAATGCAAAACAACGTTTCTTTTGCTAAGTGATGGAACCAAAACCCTTATAAACTCAATAAATAATACATTATCAGCATCAGTCTTTGTGACCAAAGTCTTCTACCCAAAACAAATTGGATGGTATTAGAGGAACTGTTTGGAAGTTATCACTTCCCGATAATTCTTGAAATTCTTGACAATAGACCTTTTGTGCAATATCATAGCCGACGGAGATACTCTCTCGCCGAATGGGAAGTTTATCAGGAAATAACTAAAGAAACGCTTAATGAAATTACAATCAATGAATCCTTAGATACAAATGTAAAGCTAGACTTTATAAACAAATCCATTATTAAAGCAGCAAGGGTTAGTATACCTCGGCAAAACAGGGAGCCCAGTAAAGTTAGATTTTCACGGTGGAATTCCGATTGTAACAACGCAATAAAAGCAAAAAAGAAAGCTTTGAACAAATATAAAAATACAAAACAAATGAAAGACTTAATAGAATTCAAAAAGTTACGGTCCCATGCAAAAAAAAAATAATTAAAAACTGTAAAAAGGAGTGCTGGAAGGAGTTCGTAGGATCTTTAAACATTTCTACTACTTCCCGAGAAATGTGGTCCAAAATAAAACTAATCAAGGGACATAGAAACGGCAATACAATACCTGGGCTGAAGACGGAAAAAGGATCAAAACAGAGGCATTGGATATAGCTTATGAATTAGGCACATTTTTCCAGAAAGTGTCTGCAATCGAAAATTATGAAGACCAGTTTACAAGGAATAAGACATTTATTGAATCTCACATTGTAAATGTAACATAAGATGACTCTGAAAAGATAAGATAATATAATGATAAGTTTACAATGGCCGAATTTAATCGCGCACTACCAAACTGCAAAATTAAATCAAGTCCAGGTCCCGATGAGATACCTTATGTTTTTCTTAAGAAACTTCCAATTGAGGGGAAAATATACTTATTAAACTTTTTCCCTTATGTCTGGACGGAAGGAGTTCTACCTGATTTGTGGCGTAACTCAAAAATCATTCCCATTCCTAAAACCAAAGATGCCGTAACCCCTGATAAATTCCGACCCACCTCGCTGACCCGTTGTACCTCTAAATTACTGGAAAAAATGGCCAATGAAAGACTAGTAAATGTTCTGACAAAAAAACAAATCATTGCTAAAGAGCAATGTGGTTTTGTTAAATACCGTTCGGCGAATGATCATTTGATAAAAGTCGAAACTCTTATTCAAGAAGCATTTTTGGCTAAGGAGCACTTAGTTGCGGTATTCTTTGACATGGAGAAAGCGTACGACAGGGCATGGAGAAGGTACGTAATAGAAAAGCTAATAGAGATCGGAATGGGGGGACGATAAGTCAGGCACATCAATAATTTCTTAGATAGAAGAACTTTTAGGGTCATAATTTGTGAAAAGCTTTCAAGCACATACTTACAGGAAAATGGGATTCCCCAGGGATCTGTATTAAGTGTAACAATATTTTTGATAGCAATCAATGATATAGCCAGACATGTAGAAGGACCAGCAACTTGCACTCAATTTGTCGATGATTTTACTATACTTATTAAAAGCAAATCGATCGATTTTATAGAATGGGAATCGCAACCGATCTTGGCTGATTCAGAAATTTGGTCTGCCCAAACAGGTTTCAGCTTTTTAAGTTCTAATACAAAATGTCTCCACTTTTGTAAAAAACGGAGGTGCTATAACCCAACACTTGTTTTAAAAAGAAATGTTTTGCCCTGTCACAGCTGACAAAAACTAGAGTTGGAACAAACCCTCGCTCTGATGAAATCAGCTGATCTTTTAATTAAAAAGTATTTAAATTAAGGGAGGTTACAAAAAGATTGATGGTGTTATTGGTTATGTATCTTAGTCTTGTTCAGTTTGTGATACATGTTTATTATATTAGTTTGGTTTTGATTTATTAATGAATATTGAACCCGTAGGGGTAAGTTTATCTTTGACGTTTAGTATTTTTTTTTTGTGTACAGTAAACTTTCTAAATGTGATTTATTATAAAATTGTATTGTAACCTTTTAAGTTCAATTACCTGATGTGAAAATAAAGAAGTTTCAAGTCAAAAATGGTTACTACTCACTCCCCCTCCGCTGAGCTAGCACTTATTTAAATAAATAATTATATAACGTAAATAGAGACGTTACAGCCCTTTGTAGAGAATATTAAGTTTCTAGGACTGTGAATGGATAGAAAATTGAAGTGGACAAAGCATTTACAAATATTGAGAACAGAATGTTTGAATCTGATGAACATCTTAAAAATTATATCTGGTTTAAATTGGGGAGCTGATAGAAATACTTTGTTCTTCATTTATAAAACGATAACCAGTAACAAAATTGATTTCGGGAGCACAGTTTACAGTTCTGCTTCGCAATCAACACTTAAACAGTTGGACTCCGTTCATAATACTGCGATAAGGCTCTGTACAGGTGCATTCAGATCTTCGCCGGTTGATAGCTTATATGCAGAAAGTGGAGAACCGAGTCTTGCCTTAAAAGAGCTTACTTAACTCTTTCTTGCGCAGCATCCATTTTGTCTAAAAGGAACCATCCCAACTACGAACTTCTTGATGCATCCGATATAAATGAAGATAATTATAAAATTGGCATCAAAGGAAGAATTAGTGATCTTTTGCAGGATTTAAACTTAAACGTAAGTAATATTTTAAGTTTTATCAACTGTTTATTCGATTCATGGGATACAAATTTTATCCTAATGGACACCACCCTTACAAAAAGATGGAAATCTTTTGAAGATCGCGTCTTTATGAAAAGCTATTTTTTGGAATTGAAAGAGAAATATAATAATTTTTCTGTAATATATACGGATGCATCAAAAGTAAGTGATGAAGTTGGGTGTGCTGTGGTAAGTGAGACAATTAATCTCAGGTTCATATTACCCGGAATGAACAGCATATTTACTGAAGAACTGTTTGCAATATATAAAGCCTTGGAGCTAGTCAAGTCAATGAATGACAACTACTTGCTCATAGTGACGGACTCATAAAGTTCACTTAAAGCAATTGCTGATACGAAATCAAACAATTCCCTAGTAAGGGAAATAACTAATTGTATTTGGCGATTGCAAGAAAATTTCAACTAAAAAGTTGTATTTGCATGGGTTTCGTCACATTGCGGTATTGTGGAAAATGATGTAACCGACAGAGAAACAAACGGGGCGAGACTGAATGAACCATGCGACTGAAAATGTGAACATAACTACAGCAGAAGAGTGGAAGTGGCATTGCAGGAAGGCCATTATTAACAAGTGGAAATCTGAATGAGTTACTTCCAGTACTAAACTGAGAGATAAAGCAAGAAATATCTCCTTGGAACACATCATGCAGGAAAAGTAGAAAGGAAGAGGTAGTGCTAGCAAGCCTGAGGATAGGCGGATAGGAGGATATTTAATGAGAGGCCTGCATCCGCCATTCTGTGATACATGTAACACAACACTGACCATAAAACACATTGTAACAGCATGCACACTGTACACTGACACCAGCACAAGATATAACATACCTCCAAACTTAAAAGAAGCATTAAGAAACGATGAGGACACAATTTTAAGACTTTTTGAGTTTTTTAGAGACATTGGTCTGTTAAACACAATATAAACGTAGAGAATCAAGACCCGCTAATAACCCGAAAGGGTAGATGCGGAATAACAAATAAATAAATAAACATTTTATTAAATTCAAGCTGCATTTGTTAATAGTAACGGATCAACATAAAGATACTTTACACATAAAATCCATTACCATTCAAATAACTACAAATAACTTTATCAGGGTACAACAGTTTATATAGATGTTTACAGGCAATTAACTAATATGAAAAAAAATGAATTAAGCAAAGGAAAAATGGCCACTACTAATTTCTAAACTGCATTTCTCTACTATTTCAATAATGCTTTTATTATTTTATTTTATTTTTTTATCATTCTCCAAATTTATTACACAAAACAACAAATGCATAGCAAAAAAATTCCTTCTACCTGAAGGTAATATTACTGTATTAGGACTTAATACAAAAATTTCTGATTAGATAAATCATTAGTGTGGGAAGATGATAACAAATACTGCAGTCTTGAGAACAAATGCTTGTTATATTGAATATGTGGGAAGAAAGTAAATCAACAATATTAGTATAAATTATTACTTATTAATTTTTGTTTGTAATATGCAATTAATATTTTTTTTACATATGTTATTACTTGTGTAAAAGTATTATTTATATCATTTTTGACTTTCCCTTACCTATGTATGAAATATATAGCAAGGGAAAGTAGTGCGATCGTGAAAATTTCCGAATTCCAAGTTTCTACGGAAATATACGTTTTAGGATCCCCTGAGTCCAAATGGGCAAGTCCCGCAAAAAAGTCTGTGTGTGTGTGTGTGTGTGGTAACTCCCGAGAGGAAACATATTTGAGACAACTATGTTACTGAAACTTTTTCATCAAAATCAACTGACCGGAAGATCTACTTTGTACCATGCATTTTGCACCTTTTTACAATTTTCTCGAAAACGGCTCTTGACGACTTTGACTTTGATTACACTCTATATATCGATGTAAAATTTGATGGGCTTTTATATGATAGACGTCAATCCGATTGAAATATTCGGACAACACCGATATTTTAATTTTTCTTCCTCTAAAGTACCTTTAATTTTGTATAATCCCAAAAAATAAAATAAATAAATAAATAAAATTGGAACATCATTTTATTCATTTAATCATGGAAGATTAGCATTGATAAATAACGGTTATGCAACTTGAGCGGATTTGATAAGGAACTATAAGAGAAAAGTGCAATATTTTTTTTTATGCAATTTTTGTGTTTTTGGACACAACAATAGTAATATAGATGTATAATATACCGTTGGATAACTAAAGATTTTAGAAAAAATATTGTCTGATACACGGAATTTTAAAGGTTAATAGAGAGTGACGAAAAGCCGAAAAAAAAACTAATTGTTGTAAATAAAAATATAATAGATTATAAACACATATTTCTATTGAAATTAAATTTAATTAATTCTTTAACAATTTATTTTTATCTCCACATTTATTTAAAAATTCTTAAATACATTTTAACATAAGAGGTAAGTGAAAGTCATGTGTTGTGGGCACCAGATTTTTTTGTCATGTAGATAAATGTTCTCTTAAACTCGATCTGCTTTAATTATCTCATCTTTCCAGAAAAAAAAAAATGTAATTACGCATGTTAGGCGAATTCAAGCACATAATGTTCGTGGCAGTAGTAATGTATATTATACTTCATAATTTGGGATTATATTAATTGAATTTATTGTAAAGGTAGCAGAGTGGAGATGAATATAGTCAATGTGAAGGTGAAAGAAATTTTATTAAACAAAAGATTGCTATAAACAAAACATAGGGAATTCAATGGGGATATTATTACTGCAGTGTTTAAATATCAACGGGAGTAATGAATGAAACAAGGAAAAATATCTTAAAAAGCCGTGTTACATTACCCCAGCATTTGACACAGAACTCCTTGATACATTATTTTGTATTAATGTGTTGTTATGTCCGCATACGTTGTCGTGAAAACGTCTGTAGAAATTTCGGATTCCTTTCTTGACTGTTGCTATATTAAGGTCTATATGTAGGGTAATCTTGTCTAACTTACCATGGAGATTTTGTTATAGTACTAAAAGATTTCGATTGGAGAATATGAATTTTACTTATTTATTTGCCCTTTTTAATCTAGCAATCTGTAGACGATAGTAGACGATAATGTTTGTTTGGGAACTGAAATTTGGTAAACTCAAATATATTCATAAATACTTCTATCCAATCAAGAAGTATTTCTTCTTTGTAGCTACTGATATAATTATTAATTATAATTTAAAAATTCAACTTTTCCTTCTTCCTGGAAAACCGCCCTCGTCCGACCACTAAATAAAGTTCCGAATCCTACCTCACCCCAAGATTTCCTCCCTATTTCTATCCTCTCCAATCTATCAAAACCGCTCGAACGCCTAGTTCAAACCCAACTATCAAATTTTCTAAAAGAAACTGCCTGCTTAGTCCTCTCCAGCCCAATTTCGGACCTGGTTATTCTACCCAATCCACTCTCCTTAAAATAACGCAAGACCTCCAAAATTCCATTGATCGCCAAACATTTACTACACCTAAACTCCTAAATTTGTCAAAAACGCGTTTGACACGGAAGACCATAGTATCCTTCTTACCAAACCCCAACATCTTCCAGTATCCAACAGTGCTTTGCGCTGGTATCAATCCTTCCTCTCCGATCGTTCTCAGTATGTATAGTGCCAGGTAAACCTCCTTCCAGTACCCAGCCTCTATCCTGTGGTATCCCTCTCTACCTCCCAGCCTATTCGCTATATACATCAATGACCTCTCTCTCCATATTAATCACTCTAAATACCACCTCTATGCTGACGATTTCCAAATATACCTCTCCTTCCCACCTTCCGACCTATTACTAGCTACAAAAAGATTACAAGAGGACATAAATCGAATAAGCCACTGGGCTGAAGTGAATAAGTTAAAATTAAATGTTGAAAAAACAAAAGCAATTGTAATAGGATCCCCTCACCTCCTGAAAACAGTTCCTCATATCCCAACTCTGTTCCTCAATAGCAATCCTATAAAGTTCCACCCCACTGTCCGAAATCTGGGAGTAACCTTCGATCAAAGTTTATCCTTCAAAAATCATATTTCCGATATCTCTCGACGTACCCTTTCAATCTTAAACTGGCTGCATTTCCTCCGTCACCTATTCCCGCATGAAACTCGAAAACTCCTCGTTACCTCTCTACTATTTCTCCACTTCGACTATTGCTTTACGGTATGGTGTTTCCGATTAATTGCTTTGTCCGATTCATTTTCGGGTTCCCTAGGTGCACCTCCGTATCCCAATTTTATAGCGGGTTGGAGTGTCTTTACCCTTCCGATCGTCGCTAGTATTTCCTTGCGTCATTCCTTTACCAAGTTATCCAATCCCCCCATCCCTCATACATTTTTGACCTCCTACAATTCAAATCCTCTGTCAATTTCCGTTGTACACGCTCCAGGCCTTCAAATTTATTCAGTACGGCACACCGAACTGCACATTTTGACAGATCCTTTCTCATTAGATGCTCAAACCTATGTAACTCTATGCGTCACTCCAACTCTCTTTCTAACTTCAAATCTCGCATATTTAATCACTTAATGAATATGTAGGCTCAATAGAATTGTGATTAAGCTTTTCATTATTTATTTTTGTTTTGTGGTTGTTTTTTTCTCATTCAAATATGTCTATTTTATATCAGTAATTATTAACTTGTTTATATTAATTTAATCAAAGGTTCCAAAGCACATATTGTACATTCCGCATATATTTATTCTAAAGGGACATGTTCCAGGATAATAAAGAATATATTTATTATTATTATTATACTTGACTCTTCTACGTAATCTGTTAATCGATCTCCTGAAGCCCCTTAATATCGGAGTTGAATTAGTAGAGAGTTTTAGATGAAGAAAAATTGATGGGATTATATTCGATCACATTTCATCACCGCCCTACCCCCTCAAAATAAATGATCCCAAATTTATAACTGCTTTGGATTTAAAAAAATAATCTTTTATTATCCAACCATTTTGGTTTAATGTAAGACATTATTGGTTCACATAATAACTAATGCTTTTTTTATAATGAAACCTAAATAATACTGTCGATTTTCGATGAAAAAGTAAAATCACTTGGGTCATTATGAAATGAAAATTATTTATTTTGCTACATCTGGTTCCCTGAGAATAAAGAACAATTAACTAAAAGGTGCAGTTTTCCTAGCGTTATTTAGTAATAATTACATACATTGGCATCATTTAGTGATAATTACATACATTGGAATTATTTAGTGATAATTACATATCTAACAACTATGAAATATATAAAATTAAAGTAGGTAAAATTTATAAATAAAACAGATGAAAGCTTTATGAATATATTTGTGCTTAATTAAGAATGAGACAGTTTTAATGTGTGCAAAAGTTTGATCTTATAGAAAAAAAAAATGTCTTTTGTGCCCGTCCGTTATTCAATTACTTCGTCATTTGATTGAAAAAAAAATAATTAAAACGTTTAAAGGTCAAAAAAACCATTGGGCAAGGTACGGCGATAGATATTTATCATCAACTGTATGAGGATTAGACCAATGTTCTTATTTAAAAAAAAAAAAAAAAAAATTGTTTTGCCCTTTTATACTTTAGTTGGTCATCAAATTTGCTAAGCTTGTATATTTAGCCGTATCAATGCCATTAAGATGATATGGTTAATTTAGATGGAAATTTAAAATATCGTCATTTAAGCCCTGTCAGACTATTTCAATCAGAATGAAACTTACATGATACTAAAGCCCAATAAATTTTCCACCAATATAGCGATTTTAATCAAAATCGTTACCGCCGTTTTTAAGAAAATCATATTAATATTCTTGTGAACAAATACTCCAAAATTTTATAACGAAAAATTTTTGCACTTTTCTCCTTTAGTTGTTAATCAAATTCGTTCCACTTCTTAACCATATATAGCCAGTATTTATCAATGCTAATAATAAAACAATGTACTTAATTTTTTTAAATCTAGGAAACTAAATGTACTTTAGAGCAAGAAAATTTAAAATATCAACGTTGAAGCCCTGTCAGACTGTTTCATTCAGAATGAAACCTACATTACATTACAGTTCATTAAGTTTTACAGCTACATAAAGAGTTTAATTAAAATCGTTAATATTATATTTTAGATATAATCGTAAAAGGGTGCAAAATGCAAAAATAAAGTTGCTCTTCTGGTAAGTCGATTTTGATGAAAAATGTTTGTCTTTTTTTCACTGGAATTTAGAACTGTATAGTAGAATACAACATGTAAATTTGAGTGAAATATAAAAAGGCATGAAGCACATGTAGAGAAGTAAAACATATTCTAAACTAGAAGGTCTCGGGGCTTTTTCAGATGGCTTGGAGGATTCTCAGGAATTAAAGAGGAACCTTTAAGAGAGGAGGAGACCTTTAATTGAATTTATTGATTTTTCTATGGTGAATATTTATGTATTTTTTATTACTGATATAAGATTGTTTTTTTCTAAACATACGAACTAAAGGTACCTAGATATGATTTAAGAATTTGATTTTATATTAATTTTTTTTTATTTATTGATATTCACAACTGTATTGATTAATACATGTAGTAAATTAGCTTTTAGATAAAACACATGACGACATGAAATCGCCCTTCGGCAGCACTCCATTTTATAAAATAAAAGTTGTTTTAAAAATATGATACATCGGAGAAATGTAGTTTAAACAAATGTTGAATGTATAAGATTATTTGAACTTAAATATGCAATTTATTTTATGTGCGACTCGGGGTTTTGTTATTTAGATACATTCACCTAAAGACTTACGCTATTCCTTCTTATGATAACATTGCATAGTTATTAAGTCAGAAAAGTTATTTACAAAAAAAATATTCGGTTTAATGTACCAGTAATGAATCTCAGTGATAAAAGTTACATAACATGATTCAATATATCTTTTACATTATCGTCAATTCAGGTAATTAAATAGGAAAAAAATATTATTTATATTTAATGAACAATTAAGTATGAGCATTATAAATAAGAGTTTGAATTCGTATTCACGTTTGAAACACGTGAGCCAAACGCACGAGGATTGATTTCCCTATACTTCTATTCTTGTAATTACCAGTTAAGTTTAGCAAACATTTTACCATACGTCGTTTGTATAGGTTTCTTAGTTTCTGTTATTTATTTCCTTATGTTGCATAATTTATTATATTAAACTACAAGATGTTCCTAGAACAATGGAGTGAGATATATGATATTTTATGCTCTTGTTTCTCTCCGCCTCCTGGAAAGAAAAATAAATTGCTTTTGAAATACTTTCTTAATAAAAAAGTTTTTAAGACTACTTATCGCAAAACTGGAAGTATTCAATTTTCACTTAAAAAATAAATTATTATATTGAAACGCTGTAGTTCTCTAAAATTAAGAGGGGAAAAATTGATATTATGTAAATATTTTTATTCTCTTCTTCTTCTTCTTAAGCTTTCTCCTTGTGCCTTTCAGCATGGAGATAGTCCAACCAAGGTTTCCATCTCTCTCTGTCTCCTGCAAGAGTCTTCATCTCGTGCAGTGTCTTGTCTCTCGCTTGCCCCAACTTGGTAATGTAGCCATCGTAGCTAAGCCTAGGCCTTCCTCTAGGTCTAGTGCCTACTGGTTTTGCCTCCATAAATTTGCGTGGGTCACAATCCTGGCTTATCCTACACACATACCCGTACCAACCTAACTGTCCCTTCTCTAGGGTCACCTTCATTGCAGGAATGTTTAGTTCTTGCCTTATTGTTTCATTCTTGATCCTACCCTGCGGGTTTTGGAAGCCACTCTGCGCAAGTATTTCATTTCTGCCGCTGTTATACGGCTCCATTTTTTGTCCGAGAGTACCCAGCTCTCTGCTCCGTAAAGTAGAACAGGCAAATATACTGCCTTAAATATATGGAGCTTGACATCTTTCTTGACCTCTCTCTTTTCTACTATTGTGTTGCTGGTTGAATAGTATATATTATTTGCTTTTCCTATCCTGTGGGATATGTCAGCTTCTATTTTTCTATTTCCGCCAATCACAGTTCCAAGGTAGGATAACTCATATACCACTTCAGGCTCCTCGTCTTTGCACATAATCTGGATTTGTTCGGGCTGCCGTCTTACTTGTAGGATTTTGCTTTTTGTGGCATTAATAATCATACCTTTCCGTCCTGATTTTGCTTCCCACTCTATTAGGGCTTGTTGGAGCTTAGCGCTAAAGTCAGTTAATAAGGACTATGTCATCGGCATACACCTACACACATACACATACATTACTTGGATGATTGAGGGACTATTAAACGGTACATATAAGTAAATATGTAAAAGTAAATTTTATTTGACCTTGATTTTGTTACATAAACCTCAATATTATTAAATTTTTATTTTTTAAATGGAACTTAATAAAGCTGGAAACTGACGTTTTAGGTGCCTTTAGATCAAAATAATTCCTCATAACTGTCTTTTTTTATATCGAAAATGCCTTTAATTCTGTACATAAAACAAATATTTTGGGTAAAATGTTGTCTGACATTGGGATTTGTGGTCAGCTGTGTCAATTTATTTAACAGTTCTTGAACAATAGAACTTTTTACGTAAAATCTGTCAGTGTTGTATCAAGGGAATTTAGGAAGTCCAGCGATGTTCCTCAAGGATGCGTGCTTAGTCCAATCCTATTCAGCCTGGCCATTGATGGAATTGTTACAGAGCTTAAGTTCTCAGCTATAGCTTTGATGTATACTGATGATGTGAAGGGCAAGGGCAAGGATCCTACGTATATATGTAATATTTTGCAGAGGTCTCTGTCATGCATTACTTCCTGTGTGTTGTTTATTATATGTTTAGTTAATTTAGTTATTTGTTAAATTTAATTATTTGTTAAATCTAATTATTTGTTAAATTTAATTATTTGGTAAATTTAATTATTTGTTAAATTTAATTATTTGTTAAATTTGTACGTCCTTTTTCTTAAGCCAGTAGAGCTCAATTTAAGTTTTCAAAGGGAACCACTGTAAATATAAATGTGTTTGCCTAGCAAACAAGAACATAAGGAAAATATCCTTTAAAATAAATCCAACTCAACATTAAGTCAGATTTTGTTTCTCTGTTTGGCTTTTAGTGTGAATTAAAGCTTTTACCATCAACACCATTTATCTTAGTCTTTCTCTTTGTTTTGAAAGAGATTTATTTTGTGTCGATTTTAGCTAGATCCATATCGTGTAGATTTGTGTAAGCTATCTTATGGGCTAGAATTAATTTGAAAACCTTTACCATTCATGGCGTTTATCTGAATCTCTGGGTCGTGAACAATTAATTAAGGTTAAATAATTATTATTTTTCAAACCATTATTGGTTTATTATTTTCAATAATCAACCTTTGTAATCGACAAAAAAAAATTACCCTCCTTCAAAATTTGATGGTTTAGGTTTTAAGATGCGTAGAGCCCGAATAATGAATAAAATCGCTGCAAATTATTACACAATGGTTTATTATTTCCAAATAACAATGTTATTGTATATCTGTTTATATGGCTGTTGATAGGCAATTAAATAATATGAAAAGCATTAATCCCAATCATCATATCATAACACTACCACTGATTTCAAAACGCAATATCTAAGCTAGTTGTTAACCAAATTCAATGATTCTTTTTTTCATTTGGTCCAAAATTCAATTCTCTATCAAATGGCAGCTATATATTATTAAAACTAACCAGCTGATATCAACGTCTAGGTGTTAGGATCATCGTTGAATGGACAAGTATTACTGTGGCGAATTTTAAAAAAAATTGTCCAGTAGTTTCGGTGATATGCCGCGAGCGGCGGACGGTGGACGGCGGACAAATGGATTCTTTTTTATTCGTTATTCGGATGCTACGCATCTTGAAACGCAAACTCTCAAATTTTGAGCAGGAGTAATTTTTTTTTTTTTGGTCGATTACAAAGGTTGATTATTTAAAATAATAAACCAAAAGCATTTATACAGGGCCGCATTACTATTTACTTTTCTTTTCTATCTATTTTCATTCAAATAAAATTTCACGGTTGTTGAATATGATTATGAATATTGTTAAATGTGAAGATCCTGATACCTTCCTAGCATCTTTTGCCTATGATAATGCCATACTATCAAGATCCAGAAGTGGCATCGCAAAGACACCTCTTCTTAATTGAATGTTGGTGCGACAATTGGCGTATTAAAGTAAATCAATCCAAAAGGAAGCACATCACATTCAACCTCCGTCCCAAATCCTGTCCACAAGTTCATTTTAACTCTATAATAATTCCCTGTTCTGACACAGCCCTGTATCTGGGTTTCGTACTAGACAAAAGATTAACCTGGAACCCACATACTCGACTTCAAAGAAAAGAGCTAACAGAAGACACGGACAGTTATATAGACTACTGAACAGAACATCACAACTTTCCGTTGGAAATAAACTGTTAGTTTACAAGACTATTTTCAAATGTATATGGACCTACGGAATTGAACTATGGGGAACTACTAAACCTTCGAACATCAAACGTATCCAATCCTTTCCTTCCAAAGTCCTTAGAACAATAGTTAATTCTCCGTATTATGTTACAATCAAGACCTTACATCATGACCGAGAGATTCCTAATGTCCTTCATCTCATCTAATCCAAATTCTCAACCTTCCACTAGAACTTCCACTCTTCTTTCTAATTCCCTTGGCACAATCCCTATTTCGTACTAACCATCTCCATAACCATGCAGTGGCTGCAGTGAGCGATCTCTTGTAGATATGCAACTGGAGTGGCCAACTTTTCTTTCCATTGCTTATTTAGGTTTACATATTTTATTTTAGTTTTTTGTATTACTCTGTTCATATGGAATAAACGACTTCTTTTAGCTCTAATAATTATTGCCATGGATAGTGGCAAATTGTATTATTTCTTAATAAAGCAATATTAATAATACAATAAATAAAATGATTGAATCTTGTGGATTTGTCCCTCTTTATTCACCAGATTTAGCCCTGTATATTAGGTTCTTTGCCTCGTTAGGAATCAAATACATGCAAGGAGGTGGTTATAAAGAGTTAAGAAAACACAATTTTTATACCTGGGATTGATTTATTTTTTATTAATTCATTACTTTTATTAATAATAATATCGTTTCCTCAAAGTTTAGAGGAAATGTTTTGGGAAATAAATTTAAACCTGTGGATAAACTAAAATCTCTCTGTGGCTTATACAATACACCTTACGGTGGAAGTGGAAGTCGTGAAGTAAGCCCAACCATAATGATTGTGGGGGGAAATTCAAGGAAACTTATTTAATCCACCATCTGCTTGCTAATATATTCAGGATATTAAGAGAAAACGGCGTAATCCTTAATTTTGAGAAGCATAAATTTGTGCTTCAAACAATCCTGGTTTCTAAAGGATATATAAGTTTTTATCGTTCGCTCTAGTTTTTGTCTAATGCTTAAAAAGGTTTATTATCTACGACTGTAAATATTTATTTTGTAGTAAGTAAATTATTATATAAAATATGATGTAGATAGCTATATTCTGCAGCTTCCCTCATACTTTAATAGTTACTAAAAACGATCACCAAAACACAAACTAATTCTGTACAGAACTGCCATACTGACCTACGCTGTCCCAGTCTGGAGTTACACACGCATTCCAATTATAGGAAAATGGAGGTGGTGCAAAACACATGCATGAAAATCGTAAATAATTATCCTCGTATCACATGAATCACAACCAAGATATCGGATTTACAACTCCCGTCGATTAAAAACTAGACGTACTTGGTGGCACTAATTTGTTCTTCTTACTTCTACTTGTGACAACCCAATCGTTCAAAAAATAGGCGATTACGACAAGAACACATTAAAACATTACATACATAAACGTATAAAAGACGTACTACATCATTAATTTTGAAATATAAAAAAGAATAATTATTAGTTTGATAAATAGCATATATCCAAAATATTGTTATTTTGTTTCCTCCTAGTTTTGTTTTTTACTATAACTTTTTTGTTTTTACTTTAATTGTTTTGTGTGTTGTTACTTCAATTATTTTGTTTTTACTTAATTTTTGTTTTTTTTTTGGTGGGTTTTTGTTTTTAGATTTTCCTACTGTTCTAAATGTAGCACAGGCTAATAATAACATTAACCCCTAATGTATATATCACGTAAAAGTAACATGTAATTAGTGCAATTACCACAACATATATAAAGATTGAAGCATATGGCCATTTGTAAAATATTGAAAAATGAAAATGTTAATGTTAAAAAAAAAAAAAAAAAGAATTATCTTTTCTCACGAATATTTCACTTTGTCTTGATTTAAGTATATCTGTTTTTGGTAAGAGTTACAATAAAACAGGCACCTTAGCTATTGGCCAATCAGGTTCCATTTCAACTATCCTCAACGAATTGAGTTATTGTTCATTGCTAGATCCTTATTTTCATCAGTCAAATTTTATTCAAAGACATACCTAAAGTTACTCAATACGCTGAAGATTTGTTAACGTAATCGTTGTGTATTGTCAAAACTCGTTTGCAGCTAAAATGTGAGTTATTCCTACCTGTTGGTATAGCTTTTCCCTAAAAAACATAACAAAACACAAAAGTGTCTTATTTATTCTATTTTCCAAGTTATTAAGACAAATTTTAATGTAACTGAACACTACATTTTGTTTATTCCGGATAAAAAAATGGAAATTTTTGTTTTCTCTTAAAACTATTTAAAAAATTCAGTAAATTTGAGCGTGTTTCTAAAAGGACCTGCGTACGAAATATGGATTCGAAATTCCATACACTTAGATATGTTTTTTTTAATTTCTTATCTTTGTTAATTCTGGTCAGTTTAAGATAATTTTGTTATACATTTGATTACCTTTCTGATGAATTATAATTTTTTAGGAGATTTTTAGTTTTTGAGTTGCTTGAAATATATTTATATTGAGTTTTTGGTTTCAGAAGTAATAAATGTTATTCCTGTTAGGACGAGTTCTTCTGTGCTGGCTACATATATAACTGAATACTAACTTTATTTTATAAATATAGATATATTATATTCATTAAGCACTCAATATGTCCTACAGTGTCCTTTAATAATATTCCGCTAGTCCCGGTTGAACAGATTCGCTATCTAGGACTCCTACTTGACAAACGACTAACTTGGAATCCGCACACAAGACTGAAACGACAAGAAACTGCCCAACGCTTTCGCTTACTTCAACACTTACTGGACAGACGCTCTAACCTTCCACTTAACTACAAAAGGCTCATATATATTACCATTATAAGGCCTATCTGGACGTACGGAGTTGAGCTTTGGGGCTCTACTAAACCATCAAATTGTTGCCGTATTCAATCCCTACAATCCAAAATCCTTCGAAAAATCCTCAATGCTCCTTATTTTGTCATCAACAAACTCATCCATAAAGACCTTAATGTCCCATATGTTGCTGATTTGGCCCGTACGAGGTATCATTCCTTCCATGACAAACTCCACTCCCACATTAACCCACTAGTTTCAATCCTAGCTTCCTCTACCATTCCTGACAATCCTCCGAGGCGTCTGAAAACAAGATGGCCTCGAGACCTTCTAGTGTAGATTACCTAGTGGAGTGTTATATATTCTCTTCATGTCTTTTCATGTATATTATCTATATTATGAGCCAATTTACTTGATGTATTTACTAATACAGTTGTAAATGTCAATAAATTAATAAATAAAAAAAAGCACTCATTACTTTATTCTCCATTTTTATTTTTAACTATTATTACTTAACGTAGATATTATAAAATTAAGTTTGTTTTTTAACTTATCATTGTTAATGAAAATGTTGCTGATATGGTGATAGCTGGCTGAAATTCTCAATGTTCTGCATGAAATGGAATTTTATTTAGCCATGATGTTTGATTCTTTAATGAAGTGGTTTCTCTCCAACAATTATCGAATTCAATCAATTGTTTTGTTAAAAAAATTTTGTGTAAACTTAAATATCGTGTTTAATTTATTTTTTACTAACCTAAAAACATGGTGGTTGTCTAGACTTACAGATATTACCGGAACAGTTGACATTAGGTATTTAATATTATCACAAAGAAATACTAAGTATCTGTTTTTAATTTTGAATTTAATTTTGAGTTGAATGAATAATCGCTTTTAGGAATGAAAGTTTTTCCGATTTTTCGAAAAAGTCAAAATATCATAAGAAAATATGTTTGATATTAAGGAAAAAATCAAATATTTTAGGTCACCGCAAACCGAAAAATATTGATAACCTCTGTGCTAAACAATAAAATAAAGAGTTATTACGGTTTTTATTGATGAATTAGAGTGAGAAGGATGTGCTACTACTTTAAATGATTTGACATAACTTGCTTAAGCAGCTGTGAAGTTCTACTATCTTAATGAATCAACACGTGTCTGTGTAAGAGGGGGACGCAAAAGTTAGGTAACTAATTAAATCTAACTCAGTATGTTAACTGAATAAATCTGATTTGATCGTGTAAACTTAAAGTAGAGAAGTACAAAAGATAGCGATAAATTAGCAAAACAAGTTGAACAATACTTATTACATCAGATTCTGTCTGAAGCTTTAGAATCATCTTGAAAGTTGAAACGCTTGAATACTGTTTGAGAAATATTGACTAATAATTTGAAAAGAAAACAAATGTTTTGTTGAAATGATGGTCATATAAGAGAAATTTAAAAGAAAATAAGTTAGTCCAAACCCTGGCATGTAATGTTCCGAATATTTTTACTTTCACTTACTACATATAGTAAGGGAAAGTATTAATCGAATAAAAATTTTCGAATTCCAGTTTTCAACGGAACACGTTACACGTTTTAGAGTCCCCTGAGTCCAAATGACCAAGTCCCGCAAAAAACTGTGTGTGTGTGTGTGTGTGTGTGTGTGTGTGTGTGTGTGTGTGTGTGTGTGTGTGTGGTGTGGGTGTGTGTGTGTGTGTTTACGTAGTAACTCCTGAGCGGAAACGAAATGTCCTTTGAAACGAAAATGTCATATTTAAGACGACTATACGCCCGAGATGTTACAAAACGTTTTTCATCAAAATCAGTCAACCAGAAAAGCCACTTTATACTAAGCATTTTGCACCTTTTTACGATTTTCTCAAAAACGGCTCTAACGATTTTGATTAAACTTGCTATATCAATGCAATATTTAATGGGCTTTATTATCATGAAGGTTTCATTCTGATTGAAATAGTCTGACAGGGCTTAAATGCCGATATTATAAATTTCCCCTAAAGACCCTTTAATTTTGTAGATTCTATAAAAAATACCATTTTAGTTTGTTACCACTGATGAAAAAGATCTAAATATATAAGTTGAACGGATTCAATACCCAACTAAAGGAAAAAACTGAAAAAAAGATTGTATGCAATTTTTTGATTTTGAACATAATAACAGTAAAATACATTTATAAAATACCATAATACAGCTTAAGAGTTTACAAAAAATATTATCTTATACACAAGCTTGTAAAAGTTCATAAATAGTGATGAAAAGCCGATAAAACTGATTATTTTATATAATAATATAATAGATTTTTTAATAAAACACATGTTTCTATAGAAATTTGATTTAATTAATTCTTTAATGGTTGCACGAATTTTTATCTCTAAATATATTTTAAAATTCTTTCATCGATATTTAAAACGGAAGTCAGTGAAAATCGTGTGTTGCCCGCACCAGATTTTTTTAAAAATACTTTATAAGCAAGATTATTCTACGATTCTCTTTTGATAGTCCAAGAGGTATGGCATATTCTTAACTGAGAGGTACACCATACCTCCACACACCAAATGCGCATTTGTAGCGTGACAGGGATTCTAATCATCTTTTTTTTTTTTTTTTCTAAAATTTTTCATTGTTACATTATCTATCCACATATCCTATATACCAATCTACACACCTAAGTACTTGAATAATTGGTCGTCTGCATAACCCTTGGTAAACAAATAAAAAAATTTCAAGAATAAAAGACTATAAATTTAGAAGGTATATAGTAAGGCATGGTAGGCATAAAGAAGGAAAATGCCCAGCAGCACCCCTTCCATGGTTTTAATTTAGCAGAGAAGGTTCCTCATTCAGCTTCTCTTTAGCCTTCTTCTGACTGGAATTTCAGCTATTGACATGTCGTTAATCAGTCTATTGTCGTGTCCATTAAGTTTATAATAGTATAAAAATATATATATATATATATATATATTATATATATATATATATATATATATATATATATATATATATATATATATATATATTGGGTTGATGCAAAATTAATGCAGGTTTTTAGTAGGTATTGTAAATACGCCATATCTTTACTTTAACCATATATATTTAATCAAAATAATTTCCATCTGAATCAATGCACTTTTGCCAACGTTCAACAAGCTTTCTTATTCCACCAGAAAAAAAATCCGAATCCCTGGACTCAATGAAATCACGAAAAGAATTTTCAATGTCGTCCTGGTTTTGAAAATTTTTCTCCCTCAAAAAGTTGTCCAGATGCCTGAAAAAGTGGAAGTCTGTAGGAGAGAGGTCAGGTGAATAAGGCGGATGTTGGAGAACTTCGTAGCCCAACTCGTGCAGTCGTCGAAGCGTTGGTTGTGCAACGTGTGGTCTGGCGTTACTACTGGCACCCACTTGGCCAACTTTTTTACCTTACCAATTGCTTCCAAGTGGCGTACAACTGTGGATTGGTTCACACCGAGTTCCGCCGCCATTTCTCGTGTGGTTTTGGTTGGGTCTTCTTCCACTTTTGACCTCAGCTGGTCGTTGTCCAGAGCAAGATGACGGCCCCGACCTTCCTTGTCTTCGAGGTCGAAATCTCCTCTGCGAAACTTCTGGAACCAACGCTGCACCGTGCACTCATTAATAGCCCCCTGACCCCACACTTCATTAATATTACGAGCCGTTTGCGCAGCGCTGCGCCCTAATTTAAATTCGTAAAAATAAATTTGACGAAAATCGCACTTTGACATTTTCGATTCAAGACCTTTGAACACACTGAACAAAACGATTTTACTAAACAAATTCATGGTGAAAGAGAGGGTATTAGATAAGGTTTGTTTTGGTATAATAATGATCAATGTTAGGATTAGCTTTGTTTACACAATTGGAATTAAGATATTGCAATAGAGGAAACCTGCATTAATTTCGCATCAGCCCAATATATATATAAATAGTTAATAACGGGAAAAACAGTATTTCGGTCACTTTTCTTCAGTATTAAATCCAGTAATTCTGATTGCTTATGAAGTATTTCAGAAAAAAAAAATCTTATCTTCTATTTATTTGCCTAATTTGCCTAACAAAAGATATAATACACAATAAAATTAACAACGAAGGTAAGTGAAAGTCGTGTGTTGCCAGCACCAAATATTTAGTTTTTCGCTTGAGGTTGCTTGCACATGCGGAAACCGTATTGGAATATTATTGAAGAAGACCTAAGAGGTAGAGTCAGTTTTAGAGAGTATGTGATTAATAGACTCTTAGATTCATTCATTTTTAATCTCCATTTTTGGCCCAGCAAGCTATGTCATCCAGATATTCTTGTAGTGCTTGAGAGACCTTTAAGGCATCTTTGTTGGGCGTAAAAATATCTTAATCGTGAGCAAGTGTTGCTATAAGTGTTTCTGAGTGCTGTGGGATGTCAGAGAAATATATATTGAACATTTTAGGCCCTGATGTACGCCTGCTTTTGTTTGTTCCCTACCAGAGAATGATGTTCCTAACCCGACTAGGAGAAACTTATTTTTTCAGTACGATTGTAAGATTAGGTAATAGGTTAAAGGAAGAAATGTTTTTAAATTAGTGAGCTTAGAATAAACCATCGTTCCATATTTCCTCAAAGACTTTATTCATATCTAAAAACATTCCTAGGCTGTAATGTTTTGATTCCAAAGAAAATAAACACGCTTCAAATTATTACACAATGGTTTATTATTTCCAAATACTTATATTTTGGTGTAACTGTTTATGGCTGCTAACCTTTTCGATTTTTGTCTATCTTCAATAATAACCGAGTTTTAGTGGAATTAATCTACTATAATTTGTGACATGAATATAAAGATCAACTTTTACATGCCTTACTGATTGTAGAACTCTCTACGTATTTTCTCCATCTTTGAATTTGAATATAAATACAGCGTTACAGCGTATAAAATGACAAGATTTCAATTTATTTTATTTTTATTTTTTATCGGGCTATACTGATTCTAAAAATCTATTCACGTTTTTCTCTATCTTCAAAAATAACAGGGTTATGGGAGTATTTGAGTGTAAGATTTTTTTTATCTTTCTTTTTAAAAATTATTAGCGGTTTTTGGTTATAAAACGCTAATGCATTTTATCTGTATCTTTGCAAATAACTGAGTTATTGAATTAAATCACTTTTAATCGGCCGTCATTTTAAAAATAAACTGCTAATGTCAAGGTGTTAGGATCATCATTGCATACCGTAGTATTTTTGTGGCGAATTTCAATTAAGTTTGTCTAGTACATTTGCAGAAATGCAACGGACGGCGGACGGCGGAGAAACGGATTTTTTTTATCAGTTAATCGGGTTCTAAGTATCTTGAAACGTAAGCCCTCAAATTTTGAGGGGGGTAAAAAGGTTCATTTTTGAAATAAATAAACTAAAATGTAATCCACTAACCGATAACCCTGTTGTATTTTATTAAAAATAAAGTTTACACGATCAGGAAACGTTCCTTCCCGATTTTTATATTAGAATACAATATTTGAATTTACACTTTAAAAAACCAACCATTAATACCCTTAAATACTAAGTACTAGTTCTTTTTTTTTTGAAAAAAAAAGAAAGAAAAATCAGCAAAAGTTAGACATGAGTGGTGCATCATGTATTATTAAACCTTAATATGCCCTCGGGCAAAAGAAGACAATACTATCCATATACTGTACTATATAATATACTATACATGTGTTATGTTTGTAAGATAAATTTTAGTGTGCATTATATCTTTTGTTAGGCAAATAAATAGAAGATAAGATTTTTTTTTTTCTGAAATACTTCATAAGCAATCAGAATTACTGGATTTAATACTGAAGAAAAGTGACCGAAATACTGTTTTTTCCCGTTATTAACTATATATATATATATATATATATATATATATATATATATATATATATATATATATATATATATATATATATTTTATACTATTATAAACTTAACGGACACGACAATAGACTGATTAACGACATGTCAATAGCTGAAATTCCAGTCAGAAGAAGGCTAAAGAGAAGCTGAATGAGGAACCTTCTCTGCTAAATCAAAACCATGGAAGGGGTGCTGCTGGGCATTTTCCTTCTTCATGCCTACCATACCTGATCTCAATTCGTACAGCACATTTGCTGATTGTCAGATACATTCTGACAGGCGTGAATATAGATATAAAAAAAAAATGTATATTATTTCTTACTATATTCCTTCTAAATTTATAGTCTTTTATTCTTGAAAATTTTTTATTTGTTTACCAAGGGTTATGCAGACGACCAATTATTCAAGTACTTAGGTGTGTAGATTGGTATATAGGATCTGTGGATAGATAATGTAACAATGAAAATTTTTAGAAAAAAAAAAAAAAAAGATGATTAGAATCATTTTATTCTACAATAAAATGACTACATTGGTTGGAAAAAAACATACAAATGAATCCCTGTCACGCTACAAATGCGCATTTGGTGTGTGGAGGTATGGTGTACCTCTCAGTTAAGAATATGTCATACCTCTTGGACTATCAAAAGAGAATCGTAGAATAATCTTGCTTATAAAGTATTTTTAAAAAAAATCTGGTGCGGGCAACACACGATTTTCACTGACTTCCGTTTTAAATATCGATGAAAGAATTTTAAAATATATTTAGAGATAAAAATTCGTGCAACCATTAAAGAATTAATTAAATTAAATTTGTATAGAAACATGTGTTTTATTAAAAAATCTATTATATTATTATATAAAATAATCAGTTTTATCGGCTTTTC
This sequence comes from Piezodorus guildinii, assembly GCA_023052935.1. NCBI lineage: Eukaryota > Metazoa > Arthropoda > Insecta > Hemiptera > Pentatomidae > Piezodorus > Piezodorus guildinii. The sequence goes on along the minus strand of CM041292.1, from coordinate 101,069,481 downwards.
ATCACTATTTATGAACTTTTACAAGCTTGTGTAGATAATATTTTTTCTAAACTCTTAAGCTTTATTATGGTATTTTATAAATGTGTATCAGCATTTAAGCCCTGTCAGACTATTTCAATCAGAATGAAACCTTAATATGGGTGTATATAAATAGCAATAAGAGAGAATGGAATATCTGTTTCCAAGAACCATCGCTATATATATATTTTCAAAGAAAATCTTTAGCTTAAGATCCACTCGGAATACTCTTTCTTGTTATGCCATTGCTCGTTAAAACAGGATCAGAAATAAGTTGTAAGATGTTATTAATATCTAATTTACTATACGTCTTCTCCGGATTTTTTTTTTTCGTCTTAGAAGTAAAGAAAAGACTTTTTTGATATTTATAAAAGTCAAGCAAAGGCTAAGATAGCGATTCTGACTTAGTCCGGGTGCCATAGGTAAGTGATTAGGAAAAAAAAAATCTTATTTCTTTTAGCTAATATTCAGATTTATTTTCCTCGATTTGTTCACTTCTAAAATTTTGTTTTTCGTTCTGACATTTTATACTTCAGAAGTAGTAATTAAAGTTGTTAGTATCTTAGAGAATGAAAGTAACATAAATCTAACGGTCTCATAGTAGTTCTGTTTTCCTCACGTTTGTAAACTGAAAATTTTTTTTATTCGAGTCTGGCACCCAGGACTGCTTTACAAACTCCGAAAATTCCTTCCTCCAACATACTTCCTCATCATCCAGTCCTTTCTCACTGACAGATCCTTCCAAATAAATCACAAGTGCTCCTATTCATCCCTTTTTGTTCAGTCCGCTGGCATCCCATAAGGCAGTATCCTCAGACCCATGCTCTTCACAGACTATACAGCTGACATCCCAACCAATACTAACACTTTCCTCTCTACGTATGCTGATGACACTTGTGTGACACACAAAAGACTCCTCTACATGACTATCATTAGGCCTATATGGACTTACGGAGTTGAGCTTTGGGGCTCTACTAAACCTTCGAATTCTTCCCAGATGCAATCCTTACAATCCAATATCCTTCGTAAAATCCTCAACGCTCCTTACTTTGTCACAAATAAACTCATCCATAAAGACCTAAATATTCCATTTGTTGCTGATCTAGCCCGAGCCAGATATCACTCCTTTCATAACAAACTTCCCTCCCACTCTAACCCACTAGTTTCAATCCTTGCTTCCTCTTCCATTCCTGACAATCCTCCGAGGCGTCTGAAAAGAAGATGGCCTCGAGACCTTCTAGTTTAGAAAAGTTACAGGAGTGCTGCCATTGGGTAGTTCTTCTTCAAGTCTGATTCACGCCATTTATCTTTTGTCATTTACACATTTACTTGTTGTACTTTGAAGAACAGTTGTAAATTTCAATAAATGATGTTAAAAAAAAAAAGTTTTTATTTATTTTAGTCATGAATGAAGAATTTAAAACTGACTTACATATCCATTAAGTATTATGATGCTTTCTCTTCTAACCAAGCTACTTAATTCGTTATTTACAAATATATATATAAATCATCAGATATACTTCTGACTAAAGTATCCGAGATTTTTTATCTTAGATCTTAGACATGAAAAGTGCTACAGGATCATTTTTACTTTACGACAAATTATTGAAACAAGGAAACTTTGTCATTATGTGAGAAAATCTTTTGGAAGATTTTGGGTTCCATCAAAAGTGGAGATCTCTTAGGAATTCATTCCGATAGGTTAGCACATACTGGTGAGCTATATCGTGTAAATAAAGATAGACCCTTTAATCTTCCTATTATGGTTGATGCACGTGGGATCTACGCTCGTTCTATTCGAAGAACTTAAGGATATACCTGGTCAAAGGATTCCCCGTTTTCATAGGGTCATACCGTTTTTGAGGATTCGTTGAAGTAGTTGAGGCTGGACTAATAATGGATCTTCTTTCCAGCTATTAAGGAACATGCTTCTACGAGCTGTCCCAACTAATAGTTGTATTCTATTGAAAAAAAAAAATGTTTACTAGAATCAGAGTACTAAAGGACTAAAACCCGATTATAAAAGTGAGAACTTTGGACTAAATGCAACGTATATCTACAAAAACTTAACCCTCACAGTTAATCTATTTTTTATTAGAAAATTAACATATTTAATTTTGTGGCTAGGAAAAAAAATCTATGGATTTGTACGGCCTTGTTTCAAAAGAAATTTAAAACATTATTGCAGAAAAAAATATATATGAAAAAAAAATCTTTTGTGATGAATTTCGAAGAATTGAAATTAAAACAAATCCACAAAATCTTGAATGTAATCTAAATTAGCATGATGGAATCAACGAACGATTCCTTACATTATGACAATTATACACCTTATAAAACAAACAATTATTAATGAATGTTATAAAACATAACCATTTTTATTCAACAATTAATTATGTTGTCAATTTTATGAAATAATTTATAACCGAGTATATTAACACTTAACCATTATTACCATAATCCCCTATTCTTTTAATTTTAGTACAATACGGTTTTTGAAATTTGCGCATGTCAAAGAATGTATTTCAGCTAAGTTCTAAACGAAAAATAACCATCTGTACCATTATTGTAAAAATTCCGACTATCAGAATTTGATGTATTGGTTTGAAAGTATACAATTTAGTGAAAACAATGGATGAGTATTTATAAGAATTTAAAGCCATGTTTAAAAAGAAGTTCAGACAATTCAGACTTGTTAAGAAAAACAAGTGTCTGCAAGGAAAAACAAACGTGGAATTTTGTAGAATTAATACATGACTGTTTAATTACTAACAAGCACGATCTCTGAAAATTTCATATAAGTTGTTTTCTGACAGTTAAAACTTTTTTAATCCGATTTGTTTGTAACATACTTTGAAGCATTGAGTAATGTTTGGAAGACGTTTAGCCCAGTAAAATAAGGCTTAAATTCAAGGTTTGTGGGGATTAATTAGGAATAAGCTGGAAATCGTTTTAATACCTCTTAACGGTCCTAAATAGAAGTAATCTAAGTTTGCACCGTCACAGGTGGTGAGCTTAACTTTGGAGCCGAAAAATCATGAATTGTTCGCACTTTTTTCAGTTTTCTAGCCATACCTCCAAAACGGTGCTTCCTACTGAAAATATTTTATTTTTAAAATAATTTAAAGTTAAATTTCCTTTTGGAAAGTCACCTTCGATATTGAATTTGATTCATTAATATTGCCACAATCGTTCGTCAGAGATAGAAAATTATTTTCATTTTCGTTGAAAACTAAATTGGATCACTAAGAGACAGCTGCAACTTCGAAACAACTATCTAATTCGAAAAAAGCCATAAAATGAAAGTTTTAGAGCATCGAATTTAACGTCTATAAGCTTCTTTAAATTTTAAATTCGTTTGGTACGGACCTTCAAAAAGATATTTTTTTATAGATTTTCCTATTCACGCGTCTAAAGGCTTATGAGAAATATTTGCTGGATACAGCCGATTTAAAACATTCTGCAGTAAATGATGCTGTAATTTTACTGAGAATAACGATATTTTGAAACCTAAAACATAACCATATCATAACTAGCAAAATGGAGCTCCTATCTATATTGGTTAGTTATACCACTTATAATAGCAATTCTAAGAATTTGATTAAATATTCAAGTACTTTCTTGATACGTTTCAATCGACATATTCTCTTCTTTGTTTTTCATTATAATATACTTTATATTACGTATGACATTGTTTTATAAAATAGAGGAAAGTGTATGTTGGATAAACAGAAATAGGTTTTTGCAGCATGTTATATTTATATTTGATAAGTACCTATAATTAAACTGTTGTAGAATGTAATATACATAAAATATAATGTACATTGAAGAAGTGATTTAGTATATATCCATCAGTTGTAAAGCATGGTCTTCTCTTGGAAGTGTGATTAAAGGGACGGACTATTTCTTGGGATAGTCCGGGTTCTTTAGAGGATGTAGGGTCATGTAAGGACAAAGCGGTTAACGGTAGCACTTTATTCATCTACCTGGTCCACATCATCATCATGGTATCATCGTCAGTCCCTCTTTAGGTGTACAACGCATTATCATGTAAGCGTATCAAGGGATGGATTGGTAGCTAAAGAAGTATGTACCTGATCTAGTATATGTACCCGTACATTGGAGAAACTGTTTAGAATATATTCATTTGGTGAAACGCTTAATATTCTCTTTGGTATTTGATTGAAAGGTTGTGGAGGATATTTCCAGAGACGATATCTTCTTCCAGAATAGCAGCAACCATTGGCATCTCGTTCATCTGCTTCACTACCTCGTTCTTGGCTCGTATCTTCATCATAGGAGGCTGAGATCCGAAAGAAAGTTTCTGTCTCAAAGGAGCGTTTAAGGAAATCGCCGTTGCAGCAGTAATGCATATTGTATGCTTGTGACTGCTTTACCTACTTATATACGAAATATAAGTCATATATAATAATGTGTTATATATAATATGTATATAATATATAATATGTATTATATAGTAATGTTGTACACCTATGTTGGGGGTTGACGACAATGACATGTTCATGATGTGGACGAGGTAGATATGCAGATGAATAAAATGCTACCGTTAACCGCTATACTTTGTCCCATCAAGACCCTACATCCTCTTAAGAACCCGGACCGTCCCGAATATATAAAGGAAATATCTCCTTCGCCCCTTTAATCACACTCCCAAGAGAAGAATATGCTTTTCAACTGATGGATAGGTACTAAATCACTTCTCCAATGTACAATATTATTTATGTATATTAAATTTTACAACGGATTAATTGTAGGCACCTACCAAATATAAATATATTATGGTGCAAAAATCTATTTCTGTTTATCCAACCTACACGTTCCTCTATTTTTTAAAACAATGTCCTGCGTAATTAGGAATATATTATATATCCAAACAACGATTATTGGAGAATATGTTAATTGAAACGTATCAAAAAACGTACTTTCAGGCCTAACATGAATAGTCAATCGAATTCTCAGAGTTGCTATTAAAAGAATTATAAATAACCAATGTAGATTGGAGTTTCCATTTTTGATATGGTTTATGTTTTAGGTTGCAAATATCGTTATTCTCAGTAAAACTACAGCATCAGTCACTGCAGAATGTTTTAAATCGGCTGCATCTAGCAATATTTTCTCATAACTCTTCAGACGCGTGTAAAGGAAAATCTATAAAAAATATATTTTGAAGGTCCGCAACAACCGAATTTAAAATTCAAGAAGCTTATAGACGTTAAATTCGATGCTGTACAACGTTCATATTATGGATTTTTTTTTTTATTTGGATAGTGGTTTCGAAGTTACAGCTGTCTCTTAGTGACCCAATTTGGTTTTTCAACAAAATGGAAAAAAAATGTCTATCTCTTACGAACGATTGCGGCGATATTACTGAATCAAATACAATAACTAAGGTGACTTTTCAAAAGGAAATTTAACTTTAATTCATAATAAAAACAAAAATATATGTGTATCCAGCAAATATTTCTCACATGCCTTTAGGCACGTGTATAGGAAAATCGATGAAAAAATATGTTGTTGAAGTTTCTTACCAACTGAATTTAAAGTTTAAAGAGGCTTATAGACGTAAAATTTTATGATCTACTAATGTGACTATGACTATTGAATTCTATAACTTTTTTCGATTTGGATAGTTGTTTTGTACTTACAGCTCTCTTAGTGACCAATTTAACAAACATGGAAAAATTTGTCTAACGGACGATTGCTGCAATATTACTAAAATAAATTCAATAGCTAAGGTGACTTTTCATTAGAAAGGTGTCCTTTATTTTAAGCCCCTCCCGCCCAACTAGACCATTAATTGAGCAATATACTGTGTCCAGTTAGAACAATTATAGGCAGCGGCTGGGCAAAAGCGTCTAGTATTCGCTACTCGCAAAGCCATAGACTATCATCAAGATAACACCAATTCGCACGTGTTTTTGCAGACCCGGCAAAATTATTGGAGTTCGGCTTGGATGGTTTCCACACCCACCCGATTCATCAGACCTTGCACCAACAGACAAAGCGGACGGAGTTAAAAAAATTATATGAAACATGACTAAATGCGACAGATCAAAACGAGTTTTACATATTCATATTTTTTTTTTATTTATTTTTTTTTTTTTATTGGTTTCATTTGCTTGAAACGCACTCACTCATATTTCTTATAGTTTCAATATTATGACTGAACGGAAATTTTGTAATATCGATTAAATAATTTTTTTATGATAAATATGAAGTTTAGATGTATAGGAGAGTAATAAAGCCATTCGGTAGAGTTCGTAGCTTTCTTGTACTATAAAGTTACGGTGTTTCGAGGGGCTTTTCTTCATTCCTGGTAATTTCGGCCTTCTAAATGATTCTTCTTGGGATTGATAGGCTGTTTTCCTCAAACCAATAGCTTTGGATTATTATTTATATCCTAGCAATAACCCTTTTGGTTACATTTCTTTGTGAAGAAAATATGTTTTATTATTGACAAAAAAGTTTTATTATTTAAATCATTTAATAAGAAATGCTGTAAATTACAAAATACAGTGGTTTATTACGGTGTAACAATTTATATAGCTGTGTAAGCACCTAACTTATATATTTCCCGATAAATTGATTGAAGAGCTTAAGAAAGACGAACTTGCAACGATGTCAATTTATATTCAAGGAAAATGGGCAATCACCACTGCTAGGATTAAATCACTTTATCTTTCTATGATTTTTTTTTTCTTTATAGGGAATTTAATTTTCTATCGATCTGCTTTTGGTATCCTTTAGTACTTACTATTCATAAAGTCCTACTACGAACGGACGAATTATATTTCTTTGTTATTTAGGAGGTTCTTCGTATCTTGCAACATAAGACCTCAAATTTTGAAGGGCGTTATTTTGAATAAAATTTGAGGCTGATTTATACGGAATTATTTTCTTTTGAAGAAATAAAAAATAATTAACCAAAAGCATTTTCTGCATTCTGGACCCCGGCATAACATTAGATTTAGTTAAAAAAAATAAATAAAAGGAAATGGTAAAGAAGCCTGTTATTCTTTACTATTTCCTTTGTATTATTCTTGAACTAAATCTTATGCAATTGCCGGATCCAGAACACTTTTTATTTTTCTCCATCTTTAAAAATAACCAAGTGATGGGGGAATTACTTCCCTTTCTCTTGATTTTTCTTTATGCTCATCTTGATCTCGAAAAACTTTTTCTCGAGAAGCACTTTTCTCGATTTATTATAATATCGGAGGTTAAGGCGTATAGCACCCACTATATGTACCTTATCGAAATTAATCAGATGATTAGTATAAATATTAATAGTTAATTATGATGTACTTATTTTAAAACTCTATATTTTTTTCTTCTATCCCGTACATATAGACAAAATTTTAATTTTGGTCTCTCTTTTTTTTCTTCATCGCTGTGTCCTGGTCCTACAACTCTATAAATCTTATTTTTCTGCCCCTTAAAAAAAAAAAAAAAAAAAAATGAGGCTTAAAAATAAGTAAAATTTACTTTTTTGTTTATCTTTTTTATTGCTAATCGCCAGATACGCTTTACTTTTTTTCGTGAAGTAGATCGGTAATTTAAAATAACTGACTTATTGATTTAAAACATTTTTAATCTCCCGTCATTTTAAAACTAATCAGCTGACATGTCGCATTGTTAAATCATCCTTTTGTTTTATGCCAAATTTTGAAAATTCCCATTATTTGCAAAAATCCAGTTTTTTTGGAGAAAAGCCACGGTGATCAGGCAGACGGAATTATTTTTCATTTGCTATTGGTGTTACAAGTATCCTGAAATGTAAATATTAACGGGGGTTGTTCATTTATTTATTTTCTCGTGGTCAATTACATTATGTATCGACTTTGTTTTGATCAAATTTCATTATGATAGATATCTTTAATTATTTAAAACGATTAACCGGTTAACATTTTATCTGTAATAAAAAATTTAAGGGAAGGTTTTTTATTATTATATTTGATAGAGATAATACATTTTTCTTGGTTACATTTTTAAGTTATTTTTTTAATAATAATTGTGATATGTTTATGCAAAAGTTTATGTTAATTTCGACACTATTCTCTTCCAAGGACCTGATGGACCTCCTCCCAGTAAGCTTTCGAGTCTGATCTATCGGCAACAACAGTTCTCCATCTTCATACTCCCATTCGTCTTAGTTCTATCTCAACGTCGTCCAACCATCGGTTCTAGGACGTCTGAGTCTTAAGACACATCTTGGTTTTCCATGCGAGACTCTATGTATATATGTAGATAAATATATATTATTTTTTTTAAACATAATTTATTGAAATTTACAACTGTACTAAAAAAAATACATCAAGTAAATATGATATTAGAAAAATGACATGAAAGAGACTTGTAGAAGAACTACCCAATGGTTGCACTCCTGTAACTATTCAAAACTAGAAGGTCTCGGGGCCATCTCCTTTTCAGACGCCTCGGAGGATTGTCAGGAATTGAAGAGGAAGAAAGGATTGAAACTAGAGGATTAGGGTGGGAATGGAGTTTGTCACGAAAGGAATGGTATCTAGATCGGGCCAAATCAGCAACATACGGAATATTAAGGTCTTTGTGGATCAGTTTATTAGTTACAAAATAAGGAGCATTGAGGACTTTACGAAGGATTTCGGATTGTAGCGATTGGATACGGGAAGAATTTGATGGTTTAGTCTACTCCGTACTCCCCAAAGCTCTACTCCGTAAGTCCATATAGGCCGTATAATAGTCATGTAGATGAGCCTTTTGTAGTTAAGTGGAAGATTGGAACGTTTGTCTAGTAAGTGTTGAAGTAGTCGAAAACGTCGTGCAGTTTCTTGTCGTTTCAGTCTTTTATGAAGGTTCCATTTAAGGCGTTTGTCAAGGTGTAGTCCTAGATATCGGATCTGTTCAACCGGGCAAGAGGAGTATAATTGAAGGAGACAGTAGGGCAGGATGTCATTGGTTTACGACGAAGGGTAAAGGTAATTTGGCTGGATTTGTTGGCATTTATTTTAATTCTCCAGTTCTGACACCATACTTCAAGGTCTCTGATGTGGGATTGGAGAGTTTGAGAGGCAATAGTTGGATAAGCATTGACTGATAACACACATGTGTCATCAGCATAGGTAGAAAGGAAAGTGTTAGGATGGGATGGAATATCAGCTGTATAAACTGTGTAAAGGCTGGGTCCTAGGATACTGCCTTGAGGAACACCAGCAAACTGACTAAAAATGGATGAACAAGAATTATTATGCTTTACTTTGAAGGATCTGCCAGTGAGGTAGGACTGGATGATAAGGAAGTATGTAGGAGGGAGGAATTTGCGAGGCTTGAAAAGCAATCCTGGGTGTTAGACTCGGTCAAAGGCCTGTTCCACATCGAGGAAGGCTCCCGTGCAATACAATAGATGAATATATAAGTTTATATTTTTTACTCTTCATTTTCAGCTACACATCTTAAAAAATAAAGCTCACTATACAGCTCAGATTTTTGTGTAGATTATGAAGCATTAGGGAGCGGCGTGGTCTAGTGGATAGAGCACTAGTCTGCTGTGCTCCGGGTCCTGGGTTCGAATCCCGCCTATGGCAGAATATTATTTATTCTGTTAATTCAGTCGGGGTGCGACCCTAGGGTATGGAGACCCTCCTGGGGCAGACCCAGCCTCTATAAAGTGGGTACCTAAATTAATTGGGGAAAAACCTGGCGGCTGAGCGTGATTAAGGCCTAATCACCTCATTGCACTGCCGTTGGCCTAGAAACAGTACGAATCTCTATATGCACTGAGCCCAAGACCCTTCATGGGTTGTAGTGGTACAGGTTTTTTTTTTTTTTTTTTTATAAGTATTTGCGGAATTTGATCATCGTCTAATTTTTTTTTTTTTTTTTTCATAAGAATCTATATAAATTTGGTATTTTTGCTATTTACCTCTTCTTATTGGCTATTTAATTTTTTGAACTTAAAGGAATAACTAAAACTGTTTAATAATTGAAAATTGCAAGAAAGTAACTATCTAAAAAAAAACTAAAATCTAATATTTAATGGATTAAATTAATAACAAAAGATTTACTCCGTTTCAAACATTAACGGGATTAATTAAGGACGGACTTCTTGCCTTATGCATGTCATAACCCTCTAAAATCAGCCCTCAAGATCCATGAATAATTCATTATTATATTAAAAACCTAAAATAAAAAATATTCAAAAACAGGTTTAATAGTTTAATCAGAATCTTCAAATAAAGCAACCCGCATAATTTTTATTGAAATCTTCTTCTGTTCTGAATTCAATAGTGGCCTTATTACCATAGATCTCAGAAAATTAAAAGGAGCTGTCTTCGATGGGAAAGGGTATAGCCGGGTTATGATGGTAAATCTGCCTCAGAGGCTTTTATGACTCAAACTTGGGGGATCAATTTGGTGTCGAATAAGGTTTTTAGATTATCGAAAAATGTGTACACAATTTTTTTTCAACCAAAAATACATCCTTCGTAGAGAAATTCATAGAGAATACTTGAACAAGTGAGACATCATAAGAAATGATTAATAGTGGCTAAATATGCAACGTTACAAAGCGCTAGCTAGCCTGGCGCACGTTTTGAAAAACGTAGCTTTAATCCATTTATTTTGTAGAAAAATGATTGAAAATGTTTTATAAGTGATGTAATTTTAAATTTTTTGTATAAAATAATTGTTTACACATTTTTCAATAATAATAGGGAATATTAACATATAAATATAATAGATATTATAATGATAAATATTAAGGAAATATCTCTTTCACCTGTTTTGTTTAATATAGCTTTAGAATATGTCATAGAAAAGGTGATGTGTACCGAGAAAGGCTTAAATATGGGTGTCAAGATTCCGGTTTTGGGGTATGCCGATGATTTAGTACTGCTAGGTGAAGACACGGAAACCACACAACTAAATACAAGTGTGTTAATAAAAACCGGTTAAGAAATAGGACTCGAAGTAAATACCTATAAGACGAAATATATGATTAGTAGCAGAAATGGTGGCGATCTTGATGATATTAATATTTCTGGGCATACTTTTCAACACGTAGAGAAATTTAAGTATTTAGGTTCAATGATAACAAGAAAAAATGAAATCCAGGAAGAAATAAAGTCCCGGTTAAAGGTGGGAAATGCGTGTTATTATTCAGTTGCTAAGTTACTTAGCTCACGTATTCTATCTAAAAACTTAAAGGTTAGAATTTATAAAACTATTATTCTTCCAACGGTTCTTTAGGGATGTAAAACGTGGCCGCTTACTTTGAAGGATGAACAACGGCTTAAGGTTTTCGAAAATAAGATACTGCGTAAAATATTTGGTCCGAAGAGAGATGAGGGCACTGGAGAGTTTAGGAGGTTGCACAACGCGGAATTGCGGAACTTGTATCCTGTGAATATAATTGAGTTGATAGCGTTGCGGAGACTCAATTGGGCGAGTAAAACTGTTTGGCTCGGTGAGGAACGGATTCCGAGAAAGTTGGTATTTGCTGATCCGACTGGTAGGCGTCCGAAAGGTAGGCCGAAGCGGAGATGGGAGGATTGCGTTAAGGCTGATCTCGGGAGCTTGGGCTTGAATGGTGAGCATTGGACGAGTCTGTGTAGGCGCAATTTGGTGGTATCGGCATCGAACCTTCGGGTTCGCTAAGCCTATTATTATTATTATTATTTATAGGAAATATAAGTAAAATGCGAGATTTCAGAAAAAAATAAGATTTTCTTTTATTTTTCATTTTGTTCCCTTACTTCGATAATTTCCTGTGCATAGAGGGGTATAAAACACTTTTTCTGAAAAAAAAAATCGGTGAATGACACTTTTCAAAAAGGTTTACAAAATACATATTTTTTGTTTTATTTCTCCCGCAAAAAAATAGCTTTTCGTTTAAGAATCATGATCATATAATTGTGCCATGCCTTTGACTCCTAAGAATTAGAGAAAAAAATCATCATTAATTAATTTCAAATTTTATTATTAAAAAATAATCAAAATCGAATAAAGAGTTTTTTTTTTTAATCTCGAAAACCGTTTGAATTAAAAGTCTAAAAATGTAGGTTAATTATTTTTATTCGACACCAGATTGATCCCCCAAATTTGAGTAACAAAAGCCTCGGGGACAAAATTACCATTCTAACACGGCAATACCCTTTAATCATGCAATTGGACATAATTTTATTTATGTTATTCGTTATAATGATTAATGTAATTTCAAATTGTCACTCATTATGAATTCTCAAATAAGTATTTTTTGTTATTATTTATACTAATACATAGAAAAAAAAATCAGCAATATTTAGACAAATTTTATAATATTTGGTTAAATATGTAAACTTCATAAAATATATTATAATTATTGCTTTATCTTCAATTCAGTTTGTAGCTGATTCAATTTTGTAGTAGCTAAGAAATCAGCTTTGGTATTCGCTAGTCATTTCATACAAGATTATAGCTTTTATTATTGAATCAAATCGCCTTACTTGATCTGCTAGGCTATTGGCCAAGGTGGTCAATATTACCTGAGAAAGCTTTAATAGATTTGCCGTTAAGTACTGCAATCATAGTCTAGAATCTGATATCGGTTCTATTGCAATATCTACAACAAAAGGCATACTTATCAGAAAGATTAAGATTAATAACTGACCTCATTGCAGTCTATGCTGGTTAATTCATAGTTCACTTTGAAGCTATTGTTCACTCCATCTTAGGTACCTGTCACTGATGCTATAATTTGTAAGAAAAAAATTTTGTTCGCGGCAAAAACTTGATCTAAACGCGATCACTACCTACTTCAGTTGTTTAGGTTCTAAAGCAAAAACGAAAAATATAAATGGAGACAAAACGTAGTACATCCTATATCCAGAGAAAAAAAAAACACATCTCTCACACTCTTAATAAAATAACTGTAGAGAAATGTCACTAAATAAAGGTGAGAATTTCGATTGCTTACAGATCATAAATCTATACAAACACTCATTATAAATTACAGAATATGCATCATACAAATTATAACAAGATAAATCATTATAGAAGTAATTTCTAATTAAGTTTTAATAGTAATATATATATATATATATATATATATATATATATATATATATATATATATATATATATTTGGCAGATCGGTGTAAAAACTAACAAGGTTTGCACAGAATATTTATTGAATAAATGTATTAACAAAAAAAAAGTATTTTCACTCAGAGAACAGGTTATAACCTCTATTATTTTTATTAACAATTTCACCAGTTGTTTGTTATCATAAAACATTTTACAAGATAGATTATTCCAGACTCTGTAGATTGCCTTGTAACGAAGAGGGGGGCTCTTCTTCTACATATGTATATATTATATATATATATATATATACACATACACATACACACGAAGAATCCTAAATTATATTTAAAAAGTAGGATATAAAGAATGCCTCCAAAAAATAATCCATTTTAACATAACGATATGCGGTATTCAACAAATTGTGTTGTTAAACAGACTAATTATCAACTAATGATATTTTTTATAATTCAGAGATTCCCCCTGGAGATGGAGACCCTCCTGTGGCAGAAACAGCCTCTATAAAGTGGGTACCCAAATAAATTGGGGAAAAAATCTGGCGGCTGAGTGTGATCAAGGCCTAATCACCTCATTGCACAGCCGTTGGCCTAGAAACAGTACGAATATATGTACTGAACCCAAGACCCTTAATAGGTTGTTTTGTTTTTCTTTCCAAAAGAAACTGGTTAAAATGTTTTAATACTATGAATGAATAACTTTATTTGCTTTCGGGGTAACCCCCATACAAATAGAGCTGGCTACATAACAAATATATAATACAAAACAGATTTTAATAAAAGAGTTAACAACACACTAATTCACTACGTTATCAGCTCTAGGTACATTGAATAGTAATGCATTACAATAAAACTTAAAACAAAATAATGCAAAGACAATTTCTGAATAATATAATCGTTTCCAACATTATAAATATATTATTTTACATAATACGGCAACACACGATAGATAATATAATAAAGTTAACAAATAATTCTATTCATTTATTATAAATAATCTAAGTTTGCAACATTGCCTGGTATAATAATAAATGTTTTTTAATTCATCAATATCATTGGTGGTAAACAGGGCGATAAAATTTGTACATATTTAAGGCTCTAGGGAGGTAATGGGTTTTGAAGGTTGCGTATATAGATAAAATATGTGACCGTTTAGGATTTCACTTGGCTCATACAAATGTATGCATATGTCATGTAGTAAATATATATTGGAATTATTTGTAATTATTATTGTTATGCTTAAATGCAGTGACTCAACTAAAGAGTTTTCCTGTAAATTTTAGTTGTATAATTTTTATTTTCACTGACCTATATATTAAATATATAGTAACGAAAAGTTTTGCGATCGTTAAAATTCTCGAATTTGAGTTTTCATCAGAAATACACGTTTTAGGTTCAGTTATGGTCAATAAACTATAGAAAAGTTACAGTGTGAGCAAATAGCTGGTGACTCCCCTCTCTGGTCTGTATAACATGGTCCTCGCTTGTAATCCCTCATCTCAGTCAGTCGTTATTAGTCTTGTCTTAGCCATGTTTATTTAATTATGTAATAGTTCTTAGTATTAGTCTAATGAACATTTGTTAATTGTATTTTGCCTAATAATTTTTTTTTTTTTTTCGATTTCAGCGGAGAAGATAATTTAATTGTTCCCCGAGTCCAAATAACCAAGTCTCGAAAAAAGGTCTGTGTGAGTGTATGGGTGTGTGTCCGTGAGTTGTAAGTCTGGCACGAAAACGAAAAGTTCTATGAAACTGAAATTTTATATTCAAGACAACTATACGCCCGAGATGTTACAGCAACATTTGCATTAAAATCAGCTAACCAGAAAAGCCTATGCTACTGTGCGTCTTGCACATTTTCAAGATTTTCTCAAAAACGGCTCAAACGATTTTAATTAAACGCGCTATATCGATGTAAAATTTATTTAGCTTTAATATTATATTGGTTTGATTCTGATTGAAATAGTTTCGCTGGGCTTAAATTTTTTTTTTAAATTTTCTTCTCTAAAGTACCTTTAATTTTGTATATTCGAAAAAATTAACCACATCGCCTGATTAGCATCGCTAAAAACAGTTAAATACATAAGTTGTACAAATTCGATATCCAACTGAAGGAGAAAACTGCAAAAATATTTTTATATATCCAATTTTCGTTTTTTTTTTTTTTTTTTTTTTTTTTTTATTTATTTATTGTAATTTACAACTGTATTAAACAACACAATAAGTAAATATGAGGAATGAAAAAAAATGTCATGAAAATGTCTTGAGAAAGAACAACCCAGTGGTAGCACTTCACTAACTATTTTAACTCAGTAGGTCCCGAGGCCACCTTCTTTTCAGTCGCCTTGGAGGATTATCTGGGATATCTAAGGAAGATAAATTACGGACAAGTGGATTTTTATGGGCAGGGAGTTTAGAATGAAAAGAGGAGTATCTATCACGGGCTATGTCTGCAACAAATGGGATGTTAAGGTCATTATGAATGAGTTGATTTGTAACAAAATAAGGAGCATTCAGGATTTTTCGAAGGATTTTGGATTGTAAGGACTGGATGCGGGAGGAATTAGATGGTTTCGTAGAGCCCCAAAGCTCGATTCCATACGTCCAAATAGGTCTGATAATAGTGGTGTAAATGAGTCTTTTGTAATATACTGGAAGTTATGAACGTTTGTCTAGTAAGTGTTGTAGTAATCGATATCTTCGAGCAGTTTCTTGTCGTTTCAGTCTGGTGTGAGGATTCCAAGTAAGGCGCTTGTCAAGATGGAGACCTAGGTATCGGATTTGCTCAACAGGAGTAAGGGTAATGTTATTAAAAGATACTGGGGGGCAGGAACTCATCGGTTTGCGACGAAGGGTAAAGGTGATTTGGTGGGATTTGTTAGGGTTTATTTTAATCCTCCAATTTAGACACCATTCTTCAATGGCTGTGATGTGGGACTGAAGGGTTTTGGATGCAGTAGTTGGATCATTATGGACAGATAAGACACACGTGTCGTCAGCATAAGTATTGAGGACAGTATGAGGATGGAGTGGAATGTCAGCTGTATAAAGGGAATAGAGGATAGGACCTAAGATACTACCTTGAGGCACTCCAGCAGATTGGGAAAATATGGATGAGTAGGAAAAGTTATGGTTAACCTGAAAGGTTCTGCCAGTAAGGTAGGAACGCATTAATAGGAAATATGTAGGGGTGAGGAATTGACGGAGTTTGTAAAGCAGTCCCTGGTGCCAGACTCGATCAAATGCTTTTCGTTTTTTGAAAATAAAACCAGTAAAATATAAGTGCATTACTAAATACTATAGAAATACTAAATATTATATAAAAATATTATCATATACACAAGCTTATAAAAGTTAATAAAGAGTAATGAAAATGTGATAAAACTGATTGTTTTAGATAACTATATAATATTTTTTTTAATAAAACACAAGTTTCTTTATAAATTCAATTTAACTAATTAGTTATTTCATTTTGTTTAACTTCAAGGAGAGAGGAAATTATCGTATTCAGGCTAAGGATTGGACACTGCCAGTTCACACATGGCTACTTTTTGAGACGTCTAGAAGCACCGACTTGCGAAAAATGCAACAATACTCCTTTAACCGTGGAACACTTGCTAATTGAGTGCCCCCTTTTCGAGCAATCAAGGGAAAAAGTCAAACTAAAGAAAACCATGAGAGAAATACTTAACGATGAGGAAGAAAGTGTAACTACATTAATTGAATTCACTAATAGGATTCTACCATAGAATAAAATTATTTCGACCACGCTAATGACCCTTAAGGGATTTTCACGGATAAGCAAATAAAAAAAATAAAAGTTTCATTCATTTTTATCTCTGACTGTATTTGAAAATTCTTTAATCGATTTTAACAACGGAGGTGAGTGCAAATCATCCACCAAATTTTTGTTTTATATGTTCTCATTGTCATTTTTTGATAATTCAAAGTTCGTCTTATATTTTTTTACCCAGTCAAGCATACAAGATTGGAGAATATCTTTTTTATGCTTAGGGTTTCTCCCTTATCATCTCTCTGCCATCTGAGCTCATCAGTTTGCCATTGGCAGGGGTACACTTTATCCTTATTCTAAAGTACTCTTCATCACCCTTATGTAGGTGATATCGCGTTGCTGATACGGATGCAATTGAGACGTTGATTTCCAAAAGGTACTTAAGGACATTTTTTACAAAATTGACTTTTTTACATATTTGTATTCTCATCACTTCAATGTATCTAAATCTCTCCTATTTGATTTTATCTAATGGACCCCCAAGTCCTTTATAAACGCAATTTAGAAAGATAATTATTTTCTAAAGGATTTAATTTCGTTCCAAATTATACCAAAACATCTCATTTCATAACTTTAATATGATTTTATTAATATACTAAAAAAAAAAATCTGGATTTTAATACGAAAAGATTCAGATTAGCTAGTTTAAAAATATAATATAATAATTAATGATTTTCGCATCTCCTGTGAAATTTCCTAGGATGGATATAGTACCTTTTGGAAATCAACGTGTCAATTCTGGATGTTTCCTATTTTCATCAACTCGTATCTCTCCTATGAGTGAGTGTCTCTTCAAAATTAACGATTGGGTTACCAATGCGTCAGTATTACAACCTGGTTTGATTTTTAAACTGAAAAAAAAGTAGCTTTATCTTTAAATGGTCTCTCAGAATCGAATAAATCGCTGGTGCATGAAGGTATAACTGTTGATAAGTCACTCGCCAGTCTTCTATATGCAATTTCATCGCCACAGAAATAATTCCTCAATTACCGATGTTCGCGGCCTGCAATAAAAAACATACATATACCTACAAAAATTACAAAGTGGATAAAACAAATAAGGCATAATTAAGCTGATATAATTAACAAATTGAATTTTTTATTTAAAATAAAAAAAATATTCTCATCCTCTACCCTACTACTACTACACCCACACACACACACACACACACACACACACACACCACACACGCACACACACACACACACACACACACACACACACACACACACACACACACATACATACATATAATATATTGGGGATTGGTTTTGAAGGTCAATTCTTAGTCTACGCCATACCTGATGTTCTTAATAGTGTGAAATATGTGATAATTTAATTGCTTTTAGCCAATTTAGTTACTAAATGAATATATTGACCATTGTTGACACAAAAATTAAGAGATTTTCATAAAAATGACCAATATTGAATGATATGGATTTTTGTAAGTATTAATAAAACACAAACAAATTAAAAAACAAAACAGATTTTTAATGTGATATAGAGTAATTGATTTATAATTTTCAATATAGTTAATTTGTTGAATATGTATTCTAATGTTGAATAGTTATTGGTTTTTGACTAATGATTCTGAAGATGAGTCATATGCACCTCGAGACGTTATAAACGTATTATTGATGAATTAATAAATAATATTTAGTAAGAAGATATGGTTTCGAAGAATTTATTTAAATATAATATACTCTTCATAATTAGAAATTGAACCTAAAAAAAATTTACATTTGTCTATATTTCTTGGAGTGGCGTATTGAAATATATTTATGTATTGCATTCGTCTTTTAATTTTCAAATTAGAGAGTATGTTATGAAATAAAATTAGTAATGCTATTTATTTGGACAATATCACTGGATTGACAAAGTCACTTTGTTTTTCAAGTAAAATCCGTCAAATGGTCTCTGCTTTTCTATTTCAGGTTTATGAAAATTTCAGAAAATATATGTGTATAAACTATTTTATTATTTTTTTTTACTTTCACTTTGCTAGTATTTTATTGTGATCGTGAAAATTTTCGAACTCCAGTTTTCAACGAAAATACACGTTTTAGGGTCCTCTGAGTCCAAATGACCAAGTTCCACAAAAAAGTATGTGTGTGTGTGTGAGTGTAGTAACTCCCGAGCGAAATCGAAAAGTCCTGTGAAACTGAAACTTTATATTTAAGACTCCTATACGCCCGAGATGTTACAGCAACGTTTTTAATAAATTCGGATGACCGGAAGTGCTACTTTAAACCATGCATTTAGCACCTATATTAGATTTTCTCAAAAACGGCTCTAACGATTTTGATTAACCTCGCAAATGGATGTAAAATTAAATGGGCTTTAATATCATGTTGGCTTCATTCCGATTGAAATAGTATGACAGGGCTTAGATGCCGTTATTTTAAATTTCCTTCATTTAAAGTACCTTTAATTCTGTAGATTCTATAAAAAAACAAAACTATATTATGTTAAAAAAAGCTAAATATGCAAGTTGAGCTAATTTGATAAACAACTAAAGGAGAAAACTGAACACATATTTTTTTAAGTATTTTTTGTGTTTTAGAACACAAGAATAGTAATATAGATGAATAATATACCGCTGGATAGCTAAAGAATTTAGAAAAATATTACCTGATACACGGAATCGTAAAGGGTAATGGAGAGTGATGATAAAAGCCGATAAAACTAACTGTTTCGGGTTGCTCAAAAGGTAAATTTATGTTGACATTGCTGCAGCCTGGCGTCTAGTCAATGAAGCAGAGCGCCTAAATTTTGTTTTTGAACATAAGAACAGTAATATGTATACAACATCATTGGAAAGAAAAATATTTTAGAAAATATATTATCTCATACACAAGCTTGTAAAATTGAATAAAGAGTGATAAAAAGCCGATAAAACTAACTGTTTATTTTAGATAATAATAAATAGAGTTTTTAATAAAACATATATTAACTCAATTTAATAATTTCTCTAATGGTTTAACTCATTTTTATCTCTAACTGTGTTTGGAAATTCTTTAATCGATTTTAAGAATGGAGGTAAGTGAAAGTTGTGTGTTACCCACACCAGATTTTTCCTTATAACTTCAGTCTACGATGTCAGATACCAGTTTTCATAATAACGTCTTAATTTTAGTCTTTTATAGTTTCAAGATAAATTTTAAGATTTTAGTTTTGCTATTTTTCGTCGAAGTGTTCAAATTAGTTCTGTCTCGCGGTGATAGGTATCTCATTTATTCCTTGATAACATCCTTAATATAATCTCAAGTTAACTGTACAACAATGTGATGGAGGGTTAGGCTAGAAATAATTAAGAAATATTCACGGGAAAATAATGAATGCTCTTAATATATTTTGCTTGATATATCTAAATTAAGTTGCTTATTTGACAGGAGGGAAAACTAGTATTAAATACATGTCTCATCGATTTTAATCAGTGTCCTGGCACACCATCAGTATTATCTGGATCTGTAGCTATAATTAACGATCTAGCAAATTATGTGGTTTGTACTTCAGCGGTAATTAATGATCCGATGTGGAATAAATCTGTCCAGTATGAATTTTTTTTTATGTCAATTTTTAAAATTATTTGTTTAAATATATCTTTTTCTTATTTTTTAAAGAAATTTAGGTTTTGATTCAATACATACATAGAACACAACATTTTCAATACAACCAGTAAATGAAATAAATACATAGTTATAAAATATGGCAGTCCTGTGAAGAAACTACCCATTGGCAGGAATCCAAAGATAAATATAAATGTTTTTTTTTCGTTATTTAACTTAGCATAGATCTTGTACTTGTCTTATAATGTATTTTTTTAAAATTATTATTATATATTTTTTTAGAGCGTGCCTAATTATGTTAATTGATTACAACAATATTTACAATATTTACGAACGAAGTGCTCTAAGTTTTGTCCAATCTGTTGACAATGGTACAATATTGTAATTCATTTCGAGTTAAAGTTTGGCGTGTTAATGTAAAATGTGGTTTAAATCTAAAGCCTTATCTTTTTAGTTTTCGGTTACGATTCGGTTTTCATGCTCTGCCTAACGGCGATTCAATGTCGTGAATTTCTGTAGAAGAAAAAAAAAAAAAGGCTTTTTTGAATACTTTATCCAGAAATATCCAAGCCCTTCCATTCCATTCCATTCCCTCCAAAAGGCATTCATGTCGTTATTGAAGCAATATACGTCACTATGCTGGAGGTTCCTGAAACCCACCAAACCGAGGTTGCATGAATTTCTGTCTAGAATATCAAGTAAATTTATTATTTAGGAAACATGGGTATATTTTTTTTTAATCTTCCACTCTATTGCTATCATTTCATTAATTATTTGTCAACGAAAAACTTATAAAAAATCTTTAACAACAGATTAATTTTGAAATTCCTTAACCTTTTGTTGTGATGCGAAAAACTTAATAACATATCTTCTTTAAGCATTCACTTTTTCATCATTTGCCTTGAAACTGAATCTGTCCCTGACTCGCAATTTTGGTTTATTTATTTATTTGAACCCTATCCTGCCTTGAGATAATACGGATACTTGAAGCTGTGGGATGTACCTTCATGGTATCCATCCTCAGCTGCTATGAAACTAATTACATGAATGAGCACAAAGCATCTTCCTAGTAATTTCTGTCTGAGGACGGACGGCGTACTTCTTTAATTTTCTCTCCTGCCCAAGGAGAAGTTTCTTGGACCAACATGGTCCTTCCAACTGTACAAAAAAGGCTTTGTGGTACGGGTAGTTGTGTTTGTTTGTCAGATGAGAAATATCGCTCTCTGTGAGGGACGTCGTTCACTGTGTCTCTCAGAAGCGGACAGTGCCTCATAAGCGGTACAGGCAGGAAGAATATGCTCGGCGGTCTTGTTGGTTGGGGGTCCTGTCATAGCAATGTGCCAATGTTTGGGCCTATCTTTAGTCTTCTAATGCGATTTTTAATATTTTTCATTATTTAATATATTAATACAATTTATTTATAAATCAGGGACGTAGGTAGCTTGATAAACAAACTTGAGCAATAATTACCATCATATATGTCTAATGATATATCATATATCAATTAATCGGAAAATATAAATAATGGGAATATGTAACAAGGAAAACTCAAAATAACAAACAGCTGACTCTAAAACCATTCTAAGCCTCAAAGGTTTGATCAAACCGGCTGCTAGCAATAGTTCCAGGCTATACTGGAGTGATACTTGAAAGCAGCATCACTCTAAGATGTTTTTGGAGGGACCCTGATAAAAAAAAAGTTGTTGCAAAGAGAAGAAAGGATAACTCTGAGAAGGGTGACAGGACTGTATACAGGACACTGTGAGCTTAACAAACCTCTCAATAATATAGTGTTGGTGGCTTCACCTACACATATTTCATCATAGAAATGTGATGAAATTGCATATCATTTGATTACCAGGATACGGTTATACCAGTTTGGCAGTGACCGTATTATAGATCCTGTGTTGTGTGAACAGATTAACCCCTATTGTTTGGTCAGTTCCACCAAAGCAATAGGCTTGTATTAACAGGAGAATGGACGGTGCACAATAACCCTAAGAAGAGGCTGTAGAGCATAAGATAAGCCTGAGGAGAAAAAAAAATAAAAATAAGGCAATTCTTAAAATGTAAAAGGATCTCTATAACAAAGTGTATGTAGTATTCAGCTCGGCATTCATTCTATGAGCGAAGCTACTGAATTCTTCCTTTTTAATACATTAATAGGGATGCGCAGCAACGCAGTTGCGAATAAAAAACAAGAATACTAATACATTTGTTTTCTTAGTACTGCATTTTGAACGAAATCTCTCTCCTTACCTTTATATGTAGTTTAATGATAATATTGACAAGAGAGAATAGAGGAATCCCAAGAAAAGTAATAACATCTTTATCAATCTACTAAATTTATTACTATTTAAAAAACGTTTAAAATTATTACACAATGGTTTATTATTTCCAAAAAACTGTATTAGGGCATAACTGTTTATAAAGCTGTAGATAGGCAATTAAGTGATATGAAAAGCAATAGATAATTTAAAGGAAAACGGCATAGCACCACTGCTAACTTAAGAACGCTATATTTCTGCTAGCTCGTAACTAATTTCAATGATTCTTATATCATTTTGTACAAAATTTAATCCTCTATGAAATGGCACTAAATAAATTGGATTAATAAATTAATGAAATTAAAGGCTGATCTATAACCTCAACACTCTTTTATTAAATATTGATGTACAACCGTTCGGCTAAAATGCCATCTTCATTTATTCCTAGAATTTGACCTTCACCTTAAAGAATCAACCCTTAATTAAAATTATTCATTTATTAATTTGGAGAAACTGTTTTTTTCATTGATTATTCGGGTCCTACCCATCTTGAAACGTAAGCACTCAAACTTTGAAGGGGGGTAATTTTTGTTTGTTTGATTACAAAGGTTCATTATTGAAAATAATAAACCAAAATCATTTATACTGGAGTGCGTTACTATTTCCAATTCTTTTCTTTTCTTTCCATTTTTATTCAAATAATACAAACGAAATTTCCTGATTCCAGAACACCTTACAATTTATTCTCTATCATCAATAACAACCGAGTTATCAGGGAGTCACATCTCTTATAAGTTATAGTTTGAATATATATGATTTTTTTTTTCTTCTAATTGTTCATCGCCAGGTTGTCTTGATGTCAAGTCTTATTGATTTTTCTCCATCTTCAATAATGACCGATTTTTGGCGGAAATACATCTATTATAATTTGTGACTTGAATTTACAGATTATCTTTTTTATTTTTAATATATTTCAATCGCACTTTACTGATTCTAAAACGATATACATATTTTTCTGTATGTCAACCAAAAGCCGAGTTATGGGCGTGTTCATAGATAAAATTTCAATTTTTGTATTCTCTTTTTTCATAATAGATCGCGCATAAAATTTCAATTTTTTGCTTTTAATTTTTCTCTTTATTATAATCATTAGCGTTTTTTTATTAATTAACACTAATACTTTTTTTCTCTATATTCAAAAATAACTGATTTATTGAATTAAATCACCTTTAATTGGCCGCCACTTTTAAAAACAAGTAGCTGATATCAACGTCTAAGTGTTAGGATCATCATTGAATTACTATGATTGTGGCGAATTTCAAAAAGTTGCTCCAATAGTTTTGAAGAAATGCCGCGGACGGCGAACCAAAGGAATTCATTTTATTCGTTATTCGACTTCTACGCATCTTGAAACGTAAGCCCTCAAATTTTGATAGGGGTTCATTTCTTTTTTTTTTTTTTTTCGTCGATTATAAAGGTTTATTATTAAAAATAAACCAAGATAGTAAAATGAATTAAACTTGAATAGGCAATACTTTTTTACAGGTTACATTTTTTTTTTTTAAATATCTCTCTGAAAAGACTAAGCCTTTTTATTTTTGATAATAAAAATTAGTTAGATAATGCTTTTATATATATATATATGTATATATATATAATATATATATATATAATATATACAGATATTATATGCACCCATGATCTATGATTTTTTGATATTTTATGAATATATATATAGGAGGAGGGATTATATATGTTTTTTTTTATTTTAAAAAGTATATCAAAGTTGTCGATTTTTTAGGTTTTTTTTTTTTGCCTAATATAAAAAACAAATAAGACCGTAATGGAGTGAAATTCGAGAAATGTCCATTTCTCTAATGATATATGGTAACCTTTTGTACAATATTAAATTATTAGGCAAAAAAAAGTGTCTATGCACGGTTCTTTACTGCGTTTCCCCAAATTTCTATTTAAGACTTGAACTGCTTACACAAATACAAGTATAATCTCAGTGATTACATCTTTTATTAGTACTGACGGGAACAATCAGAACTTAATAGACTTGAGCCAACACTGTTATGGAAACTATTAAGCTTGTTCAAGTAGGAGTATGCTATTAATTAGGGGCCGAAGGTAGGTCATTAACAATATCCTGCTAATCATAACCTTTTAAGCGACTACTCCTCAACTAGCAAAATAAACATTATTTATTATTTATTTACAATCGTTTTTGTTTTACTTTAATGTTATTTGCTATCTGCAAAAAAAAAAAAAAAAAAAAAATTTGCAATAAGCAAATATGATGACTTCCGAAAGTCGGTTAAAGCAAGGCATCTCTAGGCCACCACCTCAAAAGTCGTCGGGATGTGTTGTACGGGTTCGTGTAAGATTTAAGTGTTTGGGCCGATGGATTCATGTTATAAGTCAGTTTGTCATGAAATCTTTTATAATATTCTGTGGCTGTGTCTGAAACTGTGAGTATGTCCAAGTCCTTGTTAAGTAATGCGTTGTTTACATAAAACGGTGCATCCACGATTTTTCGCAATATTTTCGATTGAAGGGTTTGAATTATTTGGATGTTAGAATATTTGGCACATCCCCATAGCTCTATCCCGTATGTCCATAATGGTTTGATCAGTACTTTGTAAATAGTAAGTTTGGTGTTCACAGATAATTTGGATCGTTTGTCAAGCAGACGGGATAGTAGTCCAAATCGTCTGTTCAGTTGTTGTCTTTTAAGTCTAATGTGGGTCCTCCATTTCAGTCTTTTGTCTAAGTACAGTCCCAAATATCGTACATCCTCTGATGTCGGAATGGGTTTATCCTCAAATAGACTGCTGGACAATCCCCATGATTAAGCGTGAAAACGATAAATAGACTCTTTGATTGGTTCATTTTCACTTTCCATCTATTAGCCCAACTGGATAAGTCATCAATGTGGTTTTGCAACATGAAGGATGCAAGTATTGGGTTTTGATGGGATGTAAAAAGAGCTGTATCGTCTGCAAAAGTGGCGAGTAAGGTGTGGTCATTTTTTGGTAAGTCTGCCGTGTAGATATTAAATAGTAACGGTCCTAGTACACTGCCTTGTGGGACCCCTGCTTGAACACGTTTTATTCCAGAAAATGCGTCTCCTACTTTTACAGTAAAGTGTCGGTCTGTCAAGTAAGAGAGTAATATTAAATAATAAGTCGGAAGGAGCAACTTTTTGAGCTTGGAAAGCAATCCTTCATGCCACACCTTATCGAATGCTTGACTAATATCGAGAAAAACACCTGGGCAATATTTTTTAGACTCTAAAGCATTCGAAATGTAGTCTACTAATCGATGGCATTGTTGAATGGCCGAATGATATTTTCTAAAACCAAATTGATGATTTGGAATGGCTCTAAATATTTCGAGCGAATATAAAACATAAAACATTATGCATTAAACGTTTCCACTGCTTCATAATTAAGTCACTATTTTCAAATGATTATTGGACTTTTGATTAAATGTTCCAGTTGCATCAGAATATTTAGAAAATATTGTTTAAAATTTCAACCTACCATTTTGAGTGTGTAAGAATTGAAAGCATTATTACCTCGTAACGCGTCAAAGGCTCTGTAAGCTAAGTGCGAATGAGCCAAAATGTAGAGTTCTTTAACAGCTCTATTTGAAGACTATTGTTTGTTTAAAATTTAACAGTCGTGTCATTTTTGTATGAGGGTCAAGACCGTCGTTAAAGGATCAAAGAAAAAATAGTGTTAGCTCTATAATCCATTAAGAATCGAGTAAGCTTATATACATATTTATATATGGATAACTTAAATTCTTTCCAAATACATTAGGTAGTATTCATTCATCTAAGGCAATTTACTACAGCAATTTGTATTTTTGTGCAATTGTCGATCAACGAAATTAAAATCCCTTATTTTCTCTTACGTCCTGTTAAAGGACGCTAGATGTTCATTAATTTATTGTAATTTATTACTTTTATTTTCTTATTACTGAGTGTAGGTTCTGGTAGATCATTTTGTAAGTTGTGCAATGTTTTAGCAGGCCATTTTGTTTAGAACTATTCAATCACCGGCTTAATGTTACCTCTCTTAGCTCATTAATTTTATATTATTACCATCAGAGAATAATTTTATCAAATAAGAAGTTGTATAACTTTTCACTGCATTTTCCAGAAAACACTTGTTCATCAATTATGAAATTAATTTCCCGCATAGCGGGAAATATTTCAGAATCGTTCTGCGGAATGGAAATTCATGCTAATTAAGTCCCAATCAACCTGAATTAATGGCGATACCAAGGGGTATGATACATTATTTGTGCCTAAATTTTCAACCATTTAAGAATAATACAATCCGATGAGCTCAATAATTGGAACATTTTCCTTCATTCCTTGG
The DNA here is from genome assembly GCA_023052935.1 of Piezodorus guildinii. Taxonomy (NCBI): domain Eukaryota; kingdom Metazoa; phylum Arthropoda; class Insecta; order Hemiptera; family Pentatomidae; genus Piezodorus; species Piezodorus guildinii. The sequence continues at coordinate 101,042,363 of CM041292.1, read as the reverse complement.
CATTGGGGTGGAATATATTTTCATATATTTATTAAAATAAAAATAAAACTTATTTGTACAACCCATAAAGGGTCTTGGTTTCAGCACATATTTTTGGGTACCCATTATATAGAGACTGGGTGTGGCTAAGGAGGATCTGAACCTTGGACTCGTAATACTTTTGACTAGTGCTCTTTTGGCTAGGCCGAGCCGATGACGCTTCTTAACTTCATGACCTTAGCATCTGTCTGAGCAGTGATAGGAAAATAATCAGAAATTAAAAATACGGAATACTGTACTCAAATAATGCTCGCTGCAAAGTACTGTACTCAGTATTTTTGTGCTTTAAGTACTTTTTTATACGAGGTCATTAGACTAGAGTATATTACCTATCCAAATTAAGTACGGGTTTCGTCCATTTTAGGGTCTACTAATAATTTATTTAGGCCACCTTTTTTTCATATTATCGATTAACTTAATCTCTTTGAATAAAATCGATATAGGGGTCTATTCTCATGTGTTTTTACTTAATATTAAGATAGCGCGCTTGCGTATCGGAGATTTTTTCTATCCTATGTCCAAAGTCATGGTTTCAAACCCGGCAGATGATCTAGGAGTTTTCAAGGAAATAATTTATTTAATTTTTAAGTGAGGTTATTTCGTCCTTTGAAAAGGATGTAAAAAAAGTTATAATTTTGTTTGAAAGATAAACTGTGTTATTAACATTTACGTTACGTATATTGTTTGTAATCAAGAATATTTTACAGTCATATCTATCTATTTGTCGACATAATGTTTACCGTAGATGGAATAATAGCTGTTAAAACGATGCAACGTAAAATCGGAAATTTCTTAATTTTGTAAATAAACTGCGTCCAAATTTAGAATTCAAATCATATTATTAATAATTATTAAAAGAAAAAATGGTATTAGCCTGTGATATTCCTGAATGCCAGAGCTACAATAGCTTTCGAGCTTTTCCTATAAAAATAAATAACAGACATCTGGCGCTACGATCAACGTGAAATCAAAGACTCCTGCTGCATCAATCTCCAGTCGTGCTTGTTTTGGAATAAGAAGAAAGAATCTTGCGTTAGCTGCCACATTAACAGCTCAATAGTTTGACTCTTTCAACTGGTCTCCTCTAGAATAACTGTTCAATGAAGAGCTACTTTGGAATTCTACTGTCAGGCATCCACCCGGCAATCCCAGCGGAGTCGATCGACCATAATAAACCTGATAACACCACTCTCGCGATACAGCTCCTAAAGTTCTGCATTTGTTCTCGGCCTCCACCCCTCGTTCAAACATACCGGGTCAAATATTTTGCAAAGAATGCTTAGTTTGTATACACACAAGACCTGCTCGAGGGTTCTTTATGTAGTCCTGCTCTCCGACTTCACTATAACCTACACTAGTAGGTTAGAAGTGCTATTATTTTTGTTTTGAACTTTTTTGGAGTTTGGTTGGTCGGAGAATTTCTTAGTTTTTCACCTATTAGCCATTATTCTTTTGTCTATATCAGAACGTATGTCAGTGTTTGAGTTAACCAAATTACCGAGGTAAACGAGTTATTCCTTCCATTGGAAGTAAATTTCCTATCCGAATGCTTGTATCTACCCTTGTGCAACCACCTATACGTTCCTTTGTATCATTGTTCATATTTTGGTTTTTAGTGAGGCCAAGACTTACAGCATCTGTTACAAAGTCACAAAAACCATCCTTCATAGATGAAAAAGATCTACCTATGATGTATAGGTCATCAGCAAAACATAATACCTAGGTAATTAATTATAATAGTTCCACTAATTTATAAATTATATTTTATTACTACAATACCCAATGGTTAACTAGGAGGCAAGCTTGACTGTTACTCTGACTGAGGTCTTTGTATGTCATGAAGCGCACAGGCATTTATCATGTTTCTTCACAATAACAGTATCTTTTTGCTAGCCAAAGAACGCTTCAAGTATTTTATTTCTTTTATTGGGTAGGGCTTGTTTTATGTATGTAATAGGGCTATACTTAAGGGCCCAAACTTTTATCAACTACAATTTTTACAAGAGGTAGTAATTGGTAAGTTCTATCTTGTCTTTAATATATATATATATATATATATATATATATATATATATATATATATATATATATATATATATATATATATTAGTTTATATTTCGTTGAATTATTTAAATGTATATTAACGTTTTAGAGATTCTTCATTTATGAGAATTTACATATAGCTTAAAGTAGAATGACCTCGTTAGTGGTTTCTTAGTTTCTGTTAGCGACGTTGATCTTTCATCCTCTGTAACCGTACCTCTGTGGTTTGTTAAACCAGGCGTTGACCAAGTCCTAACGAAGCTAAATACTTAAATGTAAAACACGAGACGGTTTTAAAGGCTTTAAATATATCGTTAATTTCGTATTTCCATTTAGTTAATAAGTTCTCTTTCTAGCATATGCATATATATATGTATATTGCTATGTTTTTGCCCGGCTGCTTTTCTAAGGCAGCGGTACCTTCAAAAACTAGCTTAATTTATATATTTAATCTACATATATAAACTATATTTAATGATATCATTGGATCTCCTTTCCAAAGGTATCGTGTTTACCAATCCAATAGGTGGCATGCAGGGTGAAATTAAAGTAAACAAGATTCAATTAATACATTACTATAATTATTAATTCACACATATCCATTATATTAACACATTGCCTGGATGGAGGTAAATTATGTTAAGATAAATGATGTTTTGCCGACAACGGTTTCTCAATCTTTTATTATTTAATTATGAACTCCCCTCATTATCCTCAATACATTACAAATATATATATATATATATATATATATATATATATATATGTGTGTGTGTGTGTGTGTGTGTGTGTGTGTGTGTGTGTGTGTGTGTGTGTTTGTGTGTGTGGTGTGTGTGTGTGTGCGCGCGTGCATGTGTGTGCGTGTGTTTTGTGATAGGAAAAATTAAATTTACATATAATAACATCTTGTATTCATATGTTTAACATTATTTCTGTAGTCAAGAAATAAACATAAAATAATACAAGTAAATTCTGCCATTGAATTTTTTTTACCTCTTATTTATCAAACTCAAGGGTGACAAATCCCGACTTTATTTAAACCACCAGTGCCCGCATCTATTCATGATTTTTTAATTCTTATTTACCGTGCCGTTTCCGTCTATAGAGCTTAATTTTTTCTTCAACGTTTTGTGTTTGTTTAGGTTATTTTCTCTTTCTATTAATTTTTTTTCTCTGCACTGTCACGCAGCAAAGAATAGCAGAATATGGTAACAGTCTTCATTAATAATTTTTATTTTCATTGGAGTTTGAAATAAATATTTCAAGAAACTGAAAAAAAATATTACATCACAATAGATTACTTTAATTTATATTATAATATAAATTATACTACCCCTTCTTATATTAATCAATACCCAAGTGAGTTACGCCTTTCTAAAAAATAAGTCAAATACAGCTCCAAAAATGGTTAAGTTAATGGTCGAATGATTCTAATTCATCATAATTAAATCTACCTACTTTTGAAAATGTAATTAGAACAGAATAGAATGAATATATTTGTCTTTGAGGTATTCCCTATCGTTAAAAATGGAAATAGTCTTATGTTTATATCTCTCTATTTGTAATTTTATTTGTTTTATATTGTGATTTATTATGTGCAAGCGCGACAATCATTTGTTTTATTGTATTTGAATCAGCTGTTAAGTGACCGCTGGGCAGAGTGCATTCTGGGATTGAGAGAGAGTTAATGGAGTTACTCGCGAGTGTAAACTGTGTTTAATTAAGTTGGTTGTCGCTGAATGTCGCATATTTTTCGTATTATCGCAACTCGCATATCATCATAGAAGATTGTCTCAGAATTGTCGCATGGAGTAGGAGTCGCAGAAGGTAAGAAAGGAACATTACAGACGGGAGAGGGAAGGAAGTCATCACGGATAGAAAGAATCACCTCTTGCACACTACAAACAGTATTTTGTTTTATTTTAATTAATATAAGCTTGTTCATGTTCTCTCTTTTATTATTTCATTTACTTACCCTCAACAAGGTTACACGGGTCGACAGAATAATTCGGCGACTCATAATAACGAACGGGTTGAGGCTGCGAGCAAATGCGTTAGTCACCCCTCTTCCCAACACCTATAAAAATAAAGCCTGGCTTGGCTATTTACAATACATTTTGTAAGTTATATACATATATTGATAAAGACAAATTAACTGTTTTTTGTTGTTGTTTTTTCCAATGCAGTAGAGAAAAAAATACATATGTTTTTGAAATAATAATACATCTGCTAAAAAACAAAACAAATACATATTAAAAAATAGATATATTGATAAAGATAAATTTATTTTATTTTTTTTATTTATTTTTTTTTCTACTTTTTCTTTTCCTTTTTTTTCAGTATAGTAGAGATAAAATAAAAAATAAAAATACATATGTTTTTAAAATGATAATAAATCTGTTTAAAAAAATGAATATCAAAAATCAATAAATATATTGATAAACATAAATTAACAGTTTTTTTTTAGTTGTTTGTTTTTATACCAATATATTTGAGATAAAATAAAAATGCATATGTTTTGAAAATAATAATGCATCTCTTTAAAAAAATTAAATAAATATATTGATAAAGACAAATTAACATTTTTTTACTTTCACTCACTATATATAGTAAGGGGAAGTATTGCGATCGTGAAAATTTTCGAATTTCAGTTTTCAACGGAAATACACGTTTTAGGGTCCCTTGAGTCCAAATAACCAAGTCCCCCAAAAAAATCTGTGTGTATGTGTGGTAACTCCTGGGCGGAAAAGGTAAGTCCTATGAAACTTAAATTTCATATTTAAGATAACTATACGCCCGAGACGTGACAACACTTTTTTCATCAAAATGAGCTTACCAGAAGAGGCACTTTGTTCCATGCATTTTGCACCTTTTTTCGATTTTCTCGAAAACGGTTTCGACAATTTTGATTAAACTCGCTGTATCGATGTAAAATTTAATGGGCTTTAACATCATGTAGGTTTTATTCTGATTAAAATGGTCAGACAGGGCTTAAATATTTTCTTTCCCTAATGTACCTTTAATTTTGTAGATTCAATTAAAATAACTATATTACCTAGTTAATGCTGATGAAAAACAGATAAATATATAAATTGAATAAATTTGATACCCAACTAAAGGATAAAACAGAAAAAATATTTTTTTAATGCAATTTTTCGTTTTTGAACATAAGAGCAGTATTATACATGTATTATATACCGTTGGAAAGCTAAAGATTTTAGAAAAAATATTATCTCATAAACAAGCTTTTAAAAGTTAACAGAAAGTGATGAAATGAACATAAAACTAACTGATTATTTTAAATAATAATATAATAGATTTTTTAATGAAACACATGTTTCTATAGAAATTCAATTTAATTAATTCCCAAATAGTTTCACGTATTTTTATCTCTAACTGTTTTGGAAAATTCTTTCATTGATTTTAAAAATGGAAGTATGTGAAAATCGTTTGTTGCCCGCACCAGATTTTGTTTCTATATAGTAGAGATAAAATTAAAATACATATGTTTTTAAAACAGTAATAAGTTTGTTTAAAATCATAAAATAAATAAGAAAAATGAATAAATAAGAAAAAAACATCTGTTTAAGGCTTTTTAGATTGAAATTTTACAATACATTGATTAAGTTCGGTTAGACTGGTTACATCAGTTACAATTTATATTAAGTTAATATTCACTTTAGGTATAATAAACTTATTTATAAATTAATCATCAATTTATATTTTAATTATTAATCATAAAGATTTTTTATAATTCTAATAATGTTTCCGCTTAGTCCAAGCAATTGTTGTTTGTGCATAAAATTCTGTTATCCACACTGTCAAATGCCTTTATATAGTTTAAAAATATAGCTAATAAGTCTACTTTTGGAATATTATAATTTTGAAAAATTTAATTAAGAGTTTTATCATAGGGTTGATCAACTGCATATGGTATACATTCATATATCATACTCCTCTCAAAGTGTTTTTATTTCATCATAAAAGACATGCAGAGTGGGAAAGATGCCCAACGAGCTATAAATGCAGCCTGGGTACATCTCTGTATACAATTTTTATCCTTGACCTCTTGCGACCGGCATTGCCTCTTTTCAAAATTTTACTAATATTCGTATTATAAGCTCTGTATATTTCTTGATTACAATATTTTGCAGTGGATGTTCAATCTTATTTATCCTGTTTCATGAACTCTTTTAATCCTTAATTGTTTTATTTAGTTATTATTATTATTTTGGTTGATTTTTCGAAAAGACGTAAAAACCTAGTCATCAACGCATCTATTGTATTTTTTATTTGTTGCTATCCTTTATCTTTATAAATAAATAATTTTATTTAATTTATTTTCGGCTGACATATTGCCATTATTTGTAATAATCATATTATTAAGGGACTAAGTCTCAGAATGGAATAATTTTTTATTCTAGTATGTTACGAGGTTCTGCTTTGGGGCTCCACTAAACCATCAAATTTTTCCCGTCTTCAATCCTTAATATCCAAAATTCTTCGAAAAATCCTCAAAGCTCCTTACTTTGTCACGAATAAGCTCATCCATAAAGACCTTAATATTCCTTATGTAGCTGATTTGGCCCGAACCAGGTATCAATCCTTCCATGACAAACTCCACTCCCACTCTAACCCACTAGATTCAATCCTAGCCTCCTCTTCTATTCTTGAAAATCCTCCGAGGCGTCTGAAAAGAAGTTGGCGTCGATACTTTCTAGTTTAGATACATATTGGAGTGCTGCCAATGGGCAGTTTCTCTTCGTGTTTTTTATGTATTTTACCTAACAGATAATTTACTAGATGTATTAACCGATACAGTTGTAAATATCAATAAATAAATGAATAATAACCATAAAATCTATTATGTATATATTGTAATATTCTGTTTTGTTTTTTAATTACTACTCAACGGTATATAAATAAAAACTAGCTTAAACTACATTTTTATTTTTAATTTATTTATTGATATTTGCTTCAATATGGAGATAACTGGAACTTCTTTTTGTTTTTAGTACATAGTAAACTTGTTAAAAATTTCTATTTGTGATAGGTATGTGATCGGTACTATCTGAGCAGTCTAGCCGAAGAATCTCTCTGTTGGAGCATATTTATAAGCATAGAGACCTCCCATCCAATTATTACGGAAGACGGCCAACCTTCTTTTTTCTCGAGGAGCTATCTCAAGTGGAATACCTCTCTCTTCGCCAACCTTTAGAAGAGGTGGATCCAGATATTCATGAATCTACTTCACTTCATACCAAACAGATCTTTAATATATTTGCATTGCTTTCTTTTTTTTATATATAATAACGATGCTATTTTGTTATTTATTTATTATTTTTTATGTCTTACAGAATTTCTGATTCCAAATTTATAATATAATTAAAGAACCATAAATTCATATAACCCGTATCGGGTGTTGTAAAAACGCACATGCCCCTACAAAAAATAAAAATGGAACCAGATAAAAATGTTAATATAGTGATTACAAGCTGACTATATGAATGCATATAAATTATTTCTAGTAAATTTTTAGTGCATAAAAAAAAAAAGTAACTTATTGTGAGTGTTTAAGGGTGTGGTATATGAGTGGAGCGTGGAGCGCTGTGAGCGATGGGGGAATATAAAAATAACAGTGCACCAATCATTAATTTTCTTAATTTATTCCTTAAAATTATATATATATATATATATATATATATATATATATATATATATATATATATATATATATATATATATATATATGGATAATTTTATATATTAGATATAACTAGCTGACCTGGCAAAGTTCTTTTACCATATAAATTATTTCTAGGAAATCCTAGTGTATAAAAAAAATAACTAACTTATTTTAAGTGTAAGGTTGTGGTATATGAGTGAAAGAGGCATGGAGCGCTTGTGAACGATAAAGGAATATAAAAATAACAAAACACCGAACATTATTTTTTTTAAATATTTTAAAATTATATATATATATATATATATATATATATATATATATATATATATATATATATATTTAATTAATTACGACAGAAATACTAACAAATAATATCAATCTCTTAATGCTATAGCGTGAACAATATTTTTTGCTAGCCCATCTTTAGCTAACACAAACTGGACGGTTTACCCACTCGGGATAACTTACCAAGTGATAATTGATCAGTTATCGAGCGTTGTATGTACTTTTTAATGCCACATTAAAAGAAAAATATTAGAGGTGGACAACCCTTATCACTTAGGGGTATGAAAAAAAGTTTAGTAGCTGATTCTCTGACCTATTGAATATGCATATAAAATTTCATAGAATTCGGTCAAGCCGTTTCAGAGGAGTATGGTAACTAAAACTGTGACACGAGAATTTTATATATGAGATGTTAATAGAATGATTATGTACACGCAATGAAAAAGCTGTAGAAATTATAATATTCCTTTGATAAAGGATGAAATGTATTCGCATATCTTCTTAATTATTTCGAACGATAGTCTGTAAATATTAGACGTGGATGTAAAGAAAGGCTGTTTTTTTAGTGAGTAAAGTTGTTATATTATATATTTGATGTTCTTATGCTTGACAAAAGTAAGTGGGTCATCGAGATGATAAGTGGTTTTATTCATTTATATTTCGTTCGATTCTGAAAGAAGATTAAAATTGGAGTTGCGTAAGAATCAATGATATTAGGAATTAAAAAAATAAAGGCTTATTTAGTAACTGGCCGAGAATTGAATGAGTAGCGGATCCTAAAATTGTCTGCAAGATAAATTCAAGATTCCTCTGAAACTATATTAATTTATCTTGTGTATGCCGGAGTTCCATTTGTCTAGTTAATAGTATTACTAATGCTAGTAATAAATATTTGCCGAAGTGATAAACTATTTATTCATCAGTGAGCAGCCGAAAAGAAACCTAATATTCTTAGACTAACTCTTGCTGAAGACATCTTCCAGTGTGATTGTTCTATGAGACTTTTAAGTTGTTGGTGTCTAGCAAGGCAAGAGCTGTGCAACTTTTGCCTAGAACTAAATGCGGCGATATACGATAAGAAATAGGGTATGTGTAGGTGAGGTGAAATGGCGATATTCGCATCGTTGGTTGAAGTAAATATCAAGATAGTTAATGTACTATATCACACTTTCAACAACTTTCCATAACAGTAATTAATAACAATATCATTTTTATATTATTTTGGCCAAACTTTAACTAAAAATAGTTTATTTATATTCATATATATTTAATTGTGTTTCTAGATTCCAAAACCATTATTTAATAATATGTATATTGTCACTGTTAGGATATTACATTTTAATTCTATAGTAATTTGTTAGAAATTATATTATATATATATATATATATTTTTATTATATATTTGAATAATATTATTATTTTTTTCGCGTTAAAATTCGAAATAGAAATAGAAAAAATTGAAAGTGAATTACAAATCAATGTTGCTGTCATAGGTGGCGTGCATGTTCCTGTCGCTTGTCACTTGTTGTGTTGTTGACGTTTGTAGTTGGTTAGTAAGTAACATTTGTTTGAAAACGTCGAAAACATTTTCAGTCATTACTCTTATTATTATTAAAACAATATTACACCAATTGAACATTCATCTTTACATAAGAACTTGGTAACCTAAACAGAGCTAACCAACCTTTTTAAAAACTTTCCTGAATAATCAGCTGTTCACACATCCGCCATTTTGCCGAGTAATGTTGCGTACTCTCACCGATACACACCCACATTTTTACTCTACGTAGTTTCCACCACCCTCTACTCTCGCGAGAGTACTTTCGCCTCACCTACACATATCCTATTTCTCACCGCCTTAACATGCAAGAAGTGTTTCCAAGTGGTATACCACGACTGCGCGAAGAAGTAGGCAAGCAAAACCTCTTGCTGCATTATTGTTATTATTTTTTTTAAAAAATATATAGAGCATATTTATATTAATTGTTAAGCCATTCTTAAATTTCTTACAAGTTTCATGACAACACTTAAACACCATGTTTTATTTAAGTGTTGTTCATCTTCAATGACAGTGACCATTTAACAGAAATAATTAAACAATTTTTTTTCCAGTTTCTTTTATTAATCTACCCCTCTAATTACCAAAGGGAACTTTAAATTATTTAAATAAATGGCTTAAACTTAATTACAATTAAAAATTGAGAAGATTTGTATATTTAAATTACTTGGACACTCTGTAAACCAACTTCCAGAAGAAATTTTTTTACCTCCATACGTAAAAGTTACATAATAATTCAGTAGGGAAATAGAGTCTTGTGTGTTTTGAACCGTTGTGAACCGAGAAAACTAAAAAAAAAAGGATGTCCTTACATTCTACTAAAATTACTTATGAGTCTTTTTATTTAATAATTAAAATTGATTTTCAAGCTAGAATTATGTGTATTGAATTGTTTTTATTATTTACAAAGTCTTAACATTTTAATTTTTGCCTTAGCAGGTTGCATAAATAAAATTGGAGGCTGATATATAACTTCACCACTCTTTTATTAAACATTAATGCACAACGTTTCGGCTAAAATGCCATCTTCAGGTGCAAAAGAACAATTTTATCTGCTAGTACATAATATCGTCAATATAAAATATTCAATCTCGCAATTATATCCTGAAAATTATGTAACAATAATGAATTGTAATAAATTTATGTTGTAAAAATGTTAATAATCTATAAATTGACGTTAAATTCCTGAAAATAGATAAAATCAATTAAAAAAATTAAGCATGAAACAAAATAACTAAAAACATAATTTCATTAAATTTGAATTTTAATTCTAATTCCAATATTATTTCTAATACTAATTTTAATTTTTATACTAATTTTAAAAGAGTGTTGATGTTAAATCAGACTCCAATTTTATTCACAGTACCTTCACCTTAAAGAATTTACAACTTATTAAATTAGAAGTAATATTCCAATTTTTAATCAAAGCAGTTAGCATTAAATATCGAAGTATAAAATCTAAATCTTACTAATATAGGATATATTTTTGTTATACCATTTTACCGAGTAACAAAAATATTAAGAAAGCTTATAAATAACTCAAATTTAACATAAAACAGCAGTATATATCTCTTACTGAAATTAATTAGAAGGGAAAAGACGATAAAATATAATTTTTATTTCTCAGAAATATGAACTTTTTCCAACCTACGCCTGAATATAGTCTGAAAAAAAAATGCCCTGTCAGGAACATTGATCAAGAAATGACAACAGGAATGCCCATATATAATATATTAAAGTAGGAATCGGCTTCTGAAGGATTAATCATATTTTGATAAAATAAATGATAGTCGATTTCGTATCACTTCTACCTTTCGGCACTTAGAGAAGTAAAATAAATGAATCATAAAGCGAATAAAAAACCAAGTCCAATTTAGATTGAGCTAAAGAGGATTTAGTTCTGTTCCAGTCTTTATTGCTTCACGAAAGTATTATTCATCTCCGCTTATCCTGATACTCTCATTAATTCAATAAAATGGAGCAGTGGTCGATTCGAAACCTAAATTCAACGAGATTAAATCACTCAGCTTATTTTAATAAAGATTTACTCTCTTTATTATAAAGAAATGATAACGAAAATAATTTGAGGGGCGTTTTACAGTTAAATGTTTTAAGCTCTTTTTTTTTTCTGGAAATTGAAATTGTTTATTGTAAAAGAAAAACAAGATGATATCTGGCGGTGGTTGCTTGTTTAAAATTACTCATTTTATATTTATTTTTACTTTCACTTACCTATATATGAAATATGTAGTAAAGAAAAGTATTGCGATCGTGAAAATTTTCGAATCCAGTTTTCAACGGAAATACACAATTTAGGGTCCCCTGAGTCCAAATAACCAAGCCCAGCAAAAAGGTCTATTTGTGTGTGTATGGCAACTCTCGGGAGAAAACGAAAAGTCCTATCAAACTCAAATTTCATATTTAAGACAACTATAAGCCCGATAAAATAAAACTTTTTCATTGAAATAAGCTAACCAGAAGAGCCGCTTTATACCATGCATTTTGCACCTTTTTACGATTTCCTCCAAAACGTTTCCGACGATTTTGTTTAAACTCCCTATTTTGATGTAAAGTTCAATAGGCTTCAATACCATGTAGGTTTCATTCTGATTAAAATAGTTTGACAGGGCTTAAATGCCGATATCTTACATTTTCTTCTTCTAAAGTAACTTTAATTTTCTTGATTCTTTAAAAATAACTTTATTATCTTGTTACCACTGATGATAAACAGGTAAATATATAAATTGAATGAATTCGATACCCAACTAAAGGAAAAAAACTGAAAAAATATATTTTTAATTTTTGTTCGTTAATTATCAGGCCGATTTGCAAAAGAAATTCTTGAATATTTTTTTTAAAACACTTTATTTATTCCAGTATCGCGACGTTTCAGCCTCTAGGGCCATTTTCAAGCTTCATGCATATCCATCTCAATTATCTTTTAATTTTACCGCTTTTCACCAGCGTCGTCATAATTTTTTTAAAATGTCATTTTTCAAAAAAAAAACTTAACAGTTTTTCAGCCGCCTTTTAGATTTTAAAAAAATATTCAAGAATTTCTTTTGCAAATCGGCCTGATAATTAACGAACAAATATTAGAACAAAAGAACAATGACGACAATGATGAGAAAAATATATTTTTAATGTTTTTTTTTTGTTTTTGAACATAAGAACAGTAATATACATGTGTGATATACCGTTGGAAAGCTTGAGATTTTAGAAAAAATATTATCTCATACACAAGTTTTTATAATTTAATAGAGAGTGATGAATAGCCTATAAAACTAAGTGATTATTTTAGAATTTTTTAATAGCCAAAGGAACCACGCGCCAGCGGGCGAGAAATGCCACCATCCATGAGGAACTCTACCTTCCCTAGGTGCCAGAGTTCATCAGGAGGAGGCACGTCAAGTTCTTTGACGGGTGAAGGTTTGTCCGATCATCATGTAGGTTTCATTATGATTGAAATAGTCTGACAGAGCTTAAATAGAGATATTTTAAATTTTCTTCTTCTAAAGTACCTTTAATTTAGTCGATTTAAAAAAATTAGGTACATCGTCTTATTAGCATTGATGAAGGACGGCTAAATAGACAGGTTGGACGAATTTGATGACCAACTAAAGGATAAAACAGCAAAACTATTTTTTAAATATAATTTTTGTGTTTTCGAACACAAGAATAGTAATATAGATGTATAATATACCGTTTGATAGCTAAATATTTTAGAAAATATATTATCTGATACACGGAATTGTAAAGGGTAATGTAGAGTGGCGAAAATCAGATAAAACTAACTGGTTTTTGTAGATAAAAATATAATAGATTATTTAATAGTCCACATGTTTCTACTAAAATTGAATTTAATGAATTCTTTAACAATTTATTTTTATTTCTATATGTAATTAAAAATGCTTTAATTGATTTTTACTGCGGAGGTAAGTGAAAGTCGTGTGTTGAGCGCACTAAAAGTTTTCGATTATATACCTTCGTAATTGGTCAAGAAGACGCTTGCTGAAGCGTTGGGGCGCGCTTATACTTCACGCGTTTTTTTAGGGACTGAAGAGTGATAGAATAGAATAAAAGTCTAGGAGCACGCTACCGCTTCAGTCTCCAAAAGGCGTGCAGTAAAAACGCGCCCTTAAGGACTGGAGAAATGCTGCACAAGAAAGAGCCAGCTAATGGAAGCTACTGTAGGCGGCCTAGACACGATGTCGAGCAGTTGTGCCTGATATATATTTAGATGAGGACGAATAGCCCGAATAATATATATATATATATATATATATATATATATATATATATAATATATATATATATATATATATATATATATATAATTCTTGTGTTCTTGAATCTGAAAATAGTGTAATTATAAATAAAATAAAATACATTTTTAGATATAGAGATTCACAGAATTATGCAATTAATCACAAACTTGAAAAAGGTCCTGCGTTTTGACTATTTCAGTCACATGACATAGTCTAACAACGGTAATACAGTTGAGTTTTAGTTTCAAGTTTGTATATAGCGTTCAGCCGAACCGTTGAAGGCAGGATGCCCTGGCACTATAATCTTTTTCAAAATTCCATTGTACAGGCAACAGGTTTTTAAAAAGTCACTGTGGAAAATAGTTGCGTTATCCGATACCATAATTTTAGGGACCCATGGGTGCAAAAAATGTCCATAAGTAGCTCTAGTGGTTGTGGAGCGAATTCCAGCCTACTTTGAATTGAATCAACAAAAGCGTGGAAATAGAGCTTAAAAAGGTCTAGCACAATCTATATGTACACATTAAAGGTTATGCTATGGATCATCCCATCCTCATCGCCAAGTTTGTTGTGTTCTTAAATAAAAAATCTTATTATGAATAACTATTTCATTTTATAAAACATAATCACATCAGCACTGTGTTTGTAGAGAGAGAACAATTTATATAATTATACAATAATACCAGATGAACGAAACACATAATATTATAAGTATATAAATATTTATTCGGGTGATTCGTGCTCTTCTAAAACAAGCTCCCCCTTTTAGTCGCATTAATAAAAAAAAAGTGATTATTAAACTTTATCAAACGTTATGAAAGTTAAGGTACATTTGAGACCGAATGTTTAGATTTGAAGCCTTTCAGACCGGCTACAACTAAAGCATAAAAGTTGAGGTTTGTTTTAATTAAAATGTCGATGTATTTGCCAGAATTTTATGTGTTTTTAAGTTCTTGTTTTTATTTTTTAATCGGTAAATTGTTTTTTTTCATATTGGTTAAACATACTAATAAATCCTATGGCATTGTATTCGAACTTAGGAATGACTTTTTGGTGAACAAATAAATAATGTGTGATTAGATAAGGTAGTATTGATGTTATTTATGCCTAACAACTTGACAATAAGAAAGTGAAAAGAACTCTTTTATTCGTTAATAGTGTTTGCTCTGCTTTTCTTACCTTAGTGAATCATGCATGTCCCGAAGTAATTTCTACGTTGGCGAAGGCCTTTTCAGAGGGAGCCTGAAGTGAGTGTGTGCAGAGGCAGGATGTGACGCTAAATGGAAGTCCTCAGCGAGAATCGATTGGGAGACGTGAGGGCTTGGAACTTATTGTGACTTGTAGCCCATCCTATCGGGTTCTAGGGCTAATTGATTGACAACTTCACTATCTCAAATTAATAATTGGCTAGGCCGATCCCTTTCCAAGTTAGGAATGACGTATTTTCTAACTAACTTGTTGATTAGGGGGCATATAAAAGGAATTATTTATTTTTATGACTATAAATCTACTTGTTGAAATCATGTTAGTAACTATTCTTCATGTCTTATAAAATTTGCGAGTTTTTTACTCTGTTTAGTTTTAGACCTCAGCCATCGAAGAATGGTGTCAGAACTGGAGAATTAAAATAAATCCTATCAAATAACCTTCACTCTACGTCGTAAGCCAATGACTTCCTGCCCCACCGTATCCTTTAACAATATCTTACTCCTGTTGAACAAATTCGGTACTTAAGACTAAACCTAGACAAACGTCTCACATGGAAGCCTCATACGAGACTGAAAAAACTGGAAACTGCTCGTAGATACCGATTTCTAAAACCCATACTGGACAAACGCTCACAACTTCCTATTTACTTTAAAAATCTCATTTATATAACCATTATAAGGCCTATTTGGACCTACGGCATTGAGTTATGTGGGTTCACTAAGCCATCACATTCCTCTCGCATCCAATCTCTGCTATCCAAGATCCTTCGAAAATTTCTTAATGCTCCATACTTTGTTACAAATAAAATTATCCATAAAGACCTAAATATTCCTCAGATCAATTAGTTGAAGCCTTAGCCCGATCAAAATATACACCCTTTCATTCCAAACTCCCTGCCCACTCAAACACGCTTATCCGTGACCTCTCCTCAACATCTATTTCTGACAATCCCCAGAGGTGACTTAAAAGAAGATGGCCAAGAGACCTCTTACCATAAATTGGACATTACAGTTTTACCAAAGGGTAGTTTCTTCACAGGACAATCATGTGTCTTAGTCTCATATCAATCCTATTTACTTGTTGTATTGAATCAATATAGTTGTAAATTTATTTAAAAAATAAAAAAAGTTTTAGACCAATATAAGTATTTTATTAAAGAAATGAGAGTTTTTCACAGTATGGAGTGTCCACTCGTTTATGTTTTGAATATGGTTTGTTTATTCGTATAACGTAGAGTTATTCACTCATAAACTGAATGAGAAACAGTTATGACATTATGCCACCTTCGAAAAATAATCTAATGACTTTCCAGAATGTAAAACTACAATAATTTAATTCTAGAAAAAGTGACTTATACCATTTTTGCCATCTGAGCACAAATTTTATCATGTGACTATACGATTATCTACATAGTCACTGATGCTTAAAAACAAGTGCTCTTTGAGCTCTTCAGGTAAAAGCTTTTAGCTTGCACAGTTGGAATATTTAAGACCAGAAACATTTAAACTTATTGGAAAATATCTATTTTGTGTATAAAACAAAGTGATCATATTGTTAAAATAGCATATATAATCTATAATCAAGTTGTTGTTCTTTCGTAATCTTTGACCTGTAGATTATACTAAGAAGCCAGAGCATGTCTTTTTATGTTCACATACCTGTATATGAAAAGTAGTAGAAACTATGCAACTAAAATGTCTCAAGAACATTCTACTCTGGCCAAAAATGTGCCGAACTACATCATTCGATTGGAGACCTATTGAAGCTCTTTGAGTGTTGTGATCATGAAAGAGGTCATTAACTTCTGGGCAAGACGCTCAACATTACTCGAGGTTACCTACCAGCTTATGCTTCAACAGACTGAGAACGCTGAGAGAAGCTACGACTGAGTTCGACTGGGTGTTGCAGGTGTTGAATATATGAACTTTTGGACGTATAAAGGAATTTAGCCAGAGTTATGTTACAGGATTACTAAAATATAAGAAACACATCGTGGAAAAAATAGAAAATCATTTTCATTCAATAGATATTAATAGAGCTTTGAACTCATCAAGCAAACCAGCCTATAGAACGTTCAGCCACCTAGTTTTGTCACAAGAAGAATACCTGACATTTAAAAAAGCACATACTGCCTTCCATTCCTCATAAAGTCACTTTATTTCACAAGTCTTTAAACATTTTTTTTCATCCTAGTCGACGTTTCGGGGTTATTTCCCCATTTTTAAGACTTATTCCTTTTTCCTTATAAAATTGTTACATCATTTTTCATCTTTCACTACATCTCATAGCACACTGCTACTTGTTTATATTGGCTCACTGTTTCCATTATTATTATTATTTTTTTTTTATAAATAATGGAAACAGTGAGCCAATATAGACAAGTAGCAGTGTGCTATGAGATGTAGTGAAAGATGAAAAATGATGTAACAATTTTATAAGGAAAAAGGAATAAGTCTTGAAAATGGGGAAACAACCCCGAAACGTCGACTAGGATGAAAAAAAAAAATGTTTAAAGACTTGTGAAATAAAGTGACTTTATGAGGAATGGAAGGCAGTATGTGCTTTTTTAAATGTTCCATTATATTTTATTTTTATTTTATGTCTCCAACGGTAAAATAGATGTATAACATAACGTTAGAAAGCTATTATTACCGTTGTTATGTTCGAAAAAAAATAATTTACTTAAAAATATATTTTTTCTATTTTCTCCTTTAGTTGGTCATCTAATTCATTCAACTTTAACATTTCGACGTTTTTTATTAATGCTAATACAATGTCATGGTTAATTGTTACGAATCTACAAAACTAAATTAATTAAAAAATAATTAACAGGCTATGACAATGTAATTGAAAAGACGGGCCGTTTCAATCAAAATGAAACCTACACAATATTAAACCCCATTGAATTGTACATCTATATATCGAATTTAATCAAAATCATTAGAGCCGCTTTGAGAAAATCGTAAAACGGTTCCAAATGCACAATAAAAAGTGGTCCTTCTAGTTAACTGAATTTGATTTAAAGGTTACTGTTACATCACAGGCATACAATCTTCCGAAAAATGAAATTTCAGTTTTATGCGTTTTTGAGTTAGACTTAGCACACACACCTACATTTTTTCGGGACTTGCTCAATTGGAGACAGGCGTCTCTAAACGTGTTTTATCGTTGAAAACTGGAATTAGAAAATTTGTTTCAAATTTATTTATATTAAAATGTTTCAAATATACACAAAATGTTGTTTTGAAATTAATTTTATGTTGTCTTAATGTTAATAATGTTGTCTTTGAATGAATTTAATTATCATAAACTTCCTGCCTTACAGTCTCCTTTATTAAATCTCCTCTAGTCTCTTTTGAATAGATCCGATATCCAGGACTCCATCTTGACAAACGACTCACTTGGAATCCTAATATAAGACTTAAAGGACTAGAAACTGCAAGACGTTTTTGGCTACTTCACCACTTCCTAGGCAAACGTTCTAATCTTCTACTAAACTTACAAACGGTTCATTTACATTACTATTATAAGACCAATCTGGACGCATGGAATTGAGCTTTGGTTCTTAACTAAACCTCCAAATTCCACTCGAATCCAATCTTTACAATCCAAAATCCTTCGTTCAATACTCAACGCACCCTACTTTGTCACGAACAAACTCAGCGATAATGACCATAATGTTACGTATGTTACTAATTTGGCCCGAACCAGATACCTTTCCTTCCATGACAAACTTCATTTCCACTCTAACAAATTAGTTTCAATCTTATTCCCCTCTGATAATCCCCCGAGGCGTTTGAAAAGAAGATAGTCTCGAGACCTTCTAGTTTAGAATATTTTTAGAGCACTGCCGATGGATAGCTTCTCTACATGTCTTGTTCAAATCTATTCTCTTTTGCTTATTTATTAGTTGTATTGTATAATACAGTTGTAAATATCAATAAATAATTTTTAAAAATATATAAAATAAATGTTATAATATTTAGGCAGTTTTCCTTCTTTTCAGGAATATCTGTATCCGTGGCTGCAATATCATTTACCACAGCGTCAATATAACTTTAGTGATCTAAGGATCCATTTCATCACAGCTTATTTCTCGATCCTGAGCCTTTGATTTCAAAAACCATATCATGGAACTGGACTTTTTTTTTTTTTTTTTTTTTTTCTCATTCGTTTCAGGTTAATCATCTACAACTTTTTTTCTGTAAGAGAACTTGATCTGTGATAGGGATTATTTCTTAGCTGAAGCCATAAATCGAATTGTAAAAAGACAAATTCTTCGAATGCATGATTTTAGTTTAATATTATATAATTTTAGTACAACATGGACTAGAATATTATTTCGATTTATTATAACCTATAGTCCAGAATAATAATTTTTAAAAAATGTCTCCTTAAAAAGCTGTTCTTAAATTAAAAAAAAAAATCTTGTGCATGCAAAACACGTCTTTCATTCACCTCGCTTTTAAAATCAATTCATGAACATTAAAAAAAAAATTAGTGATGGAAAAGGTAATTACATTGAGTTTTAATGGAAACATGGGTTTCATTAAATAACTAATTATATTGTTATCTGCAAATATCAGTTAATATTATGCGTTTTTCCTTACTCTTCAATTAATTTTACTACTTTGTGTCCAAGATAATATTTTTTTATAAAATCTTCAGCTTCCCAACTGTATGTTATACGTCTCTATTACTGTTTTTATTACCAAAAAAAAAAATAAATAAAAAAATAAAATTACATAGGACATATTTTTCTCTTTTAGTTAGATATCGAATTCTATCAACTTATATATTTTCGTTCGTTTTCAATGCCAAGATGATCATAAAGTTAATTTTAAGATTAATTAAATCTAGACTTTATCAAGCCAATTGTTACTTTTTTTCACATTTGCTTGTTGTATTTTTTCCTATACAGTTGTAAATATCAAATAATAAAAAAATAAAAAAAAATAATAAATTAAATCTACATAACTAAAAATATTAAAGAGGCATTTAAACCCTGACGGACTATTTCAATCGGAATGAAACCTTCATGATATTAAACCCTATTAAATTTTACATTGGTATATTGAGTTTAATCGAAACCGTTAGGGCCGTTTTAGAGAAAATCGATGTGTAGCACTTCTGGTCAGCATAATTTAGTAAAATATTTGCGGTAACATGTCGGACATATGGTCGTCTTAAATATGTAATTTAAGTAGTTAAGTAGCGACTTTTATTTTTTTTGCTAGATTTGCACTCTTCTCCGCCTACAAACACACAATGACCCTTTTGCGGGACTTGGTCATTTGGACTCAGGGGACCCTAAAAAGTGTATTTTCGTAAAAACTATAATTAGAAAATTTTCGGGATCGCAATATTTTCCTTATTACATATTTCCTATATTGGTAAGTGAAAGTAAAACATATAACCTGGAACACCAAATTTATTAAGGCAAACAAAATTATTAGGTTGTCCGGAAAGTTCGTGGAGAAATTGGGACAAAAATTAAAATTGATGTACAGCTCAAAATTATTTATTTAATCTACAAAATAGTTATAACCGTTAGCGATTACCCTTTTCCAACGACTTGGAAGGTCCATTATCCCTTTTTCCAAAAATCACTGTCCTTACTCCTGAAGAATAATAAAAAGTCCTTCTTACGTCATCTTCTGAAGAGTAGGATTTCCGTTTAGAAAATTTTTGAAGCAATGTAAAAATGGAAATCCGAAGAAGCAATATCAGGGGAGTACGGCGGGTGAGGTAAAACCTCACATTCAAAGCTTGATAACTTTTGCCGAGTCCTTAAAGACACGTGGGGTCTAGTATTGTCTTGGTGGAATTGCACTCCTTTCTGATTGCGTAAAGTCCGTATTGATAGCTGGGTTTTGTGGAAGGAGCTCAAAATGTAAGGGTCTCTTCCAATCCCTCCAAATACTGAGCATCACCTTTCTTGAATGCAAGACGTCCTTTGGTGTTGCAAGCGGCGTCGTTCAAGGCAACCCCCAAGATTTTTTTCAGCTTGTTTGGATGTAGAGAATTAATTTTTTGTCACCAGTAACGACTCGTTTTAAAGAAGGATCCTCCACATTTTTTTTTAGCAGCAATTCACAACATGAAATCCTTTCAAAATGGTTCCTTTCACTGAGCTCATGGGAACCCAAACGTTGTAACGACTGGCGATGATAACAACAGTCGATTTGACCTGGATTCGGACTTCCAAATTGAAATCTCTTGACCTAAAAAGCGAAAACCACTTCTCAACTATCAGCAATTGAATCGCTACCATGTATGACACGATTTTTTCTTGCAGTTTGGGTTGCGTTTTTCCCTTTTTTTAAATAGAACTGCATAATATGCCGAAAATGAACTGAAGCGTCACTCGTGTTGGTTTGCAATTAACTCGCACTACTGAGCCTTAATAAAGACGAATTCAGTGGGTAAACATATTTAATTACATGAGGATTAAAGACATATAAATAAACATTAGCTTTGTGATTCATTTTTAGTAGTATTTTAAAGTGATTAGTATTTTAAAATCTCTTGATGATGAACTTAAAATGAACTTTTCGGTATACCCAAAATTTGTGCAATGAATTCCTACCAAATCTTAGAGACCTGTAATATCCTGATACCTATACATATCGAATGAATCTGCAGCATCCTTACTTTAAATGAATTCAGCTAGATTGATTTATTAATAGTAGATTGAATCAGCTGATGCGCTCGATGATAACAGTCATACGTTATATCGTCTCTCAGATTTTTGCTTTTTTCAGTAGAAATTCGCTTGAATTCAGTCTGGAGAACATCACTAGACTTCAGGAATACTACGGCAGTGAATATTGGAGAAATTTTGGTAAGCAAAGTTATAATTTACTTTGTACAATCACGAAAAAGTGAAAGGAGAGTCACTGATCAGCTGATTGCCGCTAGCTCGGCAAGTTCGGGCTTGCTTTTCTTTTATCTTTAATTCTTATCTCATTATTTATTTATTATTATTTTCTTAATCAATGAGATATTTTCATCAAGTCATGTCCTAAAAGTCTGCAAGTAAAAGATCTAGATCTGCAGGTTCAAACTCGTCTCCCACAAAACAGAGACCCAGCCGTGAACAAAATAAAAAAATGATTCCACCAGCGACCGCGTCAGCTACACCATTAAGATCTGAACCACAGCCCAGCACATCATCACAAGGAATACTGATGAATCCCCGTTTTTTACACCGAATCCATTTCAGATCCTCCAAAATGAAAAAGAATCCATGGAATCTTCTCCTATATCCAGGGAACCACTACCTCCACCAATATTTGTTAAAAAACATAAAAACTTTTAAACTAATGTGTGCGCATTTAAACAAAGTAACTGATCCTAATAGTTATTATTGTATAAGTAGAACCAATGATACTAAAATATCTCCGACTGCTGCTGAAACCTAAAGAAAGATTGTAAAATATCTGACTGAGACCAAAGCAGACTTTCATACTTATCAGCTGCGCCAGGAGAGAGCATTAAGGGTCGTAATCAGAATCCTACATTCCTTAACACCAGTTGAAGCTATCAAAGAAGAACTGACAGAATTAGGATTCCATGTGAGGCAAGTCACCAACGTTCTAAAAGATAAAAGTCCACTGCCTCTATTCTTCGTGGACTTGGAACCATCAGCAGGAATCGAAAAAACATAAGACCTCAGTAGACTGTACTATACCCGTGTAAAAGTTGAAAAACTTTACAAAAAGAAATAAATAGTTCAGTGCCATAACTGTCAGGCATATGGTCATACCAAAAGTTATTGCCATCACATACCACGCTGTGTGAAATGCGGTGAACAGAATAAATCAGAAGAATGTAAAAGATCAAGATCAACACTCGCTGTATGTGCTCTGTGCCTCAAGGACCACCCGGCTAACTACAAGGGATGTGAAATCTACAAGAAACTCAGAACCAGATACCAAAAACCTCAGGATCCGAATGAAACAGCTATACCAATCAGACGCAGAAGAGAACCATCTAAACTTGTAAATTCTAACGTGTCATTTGCCCACTTGCTTGGAGGTGGGAACCTGAGTCATGAAGTCGAGGCACTGTCGGAACAACGTTTTTCTCAACAATCTCAATCTATTGTACAACAATCTATTCCTCAAAGTTTACCTGTTTACCTACATGTTCAAAAAACTCCTTAACATCAAATTTCTCATATCCCTCCACCATCAAACGTCACAGATCTTACGAGTCTAATGACATCGTTCATCTCCGAAATCAAATCTCTTGTTATGCCGTTTATATCACTCCTTACAAATCTAGTATCAAATCTAATCCCTGCCTTGAAAAATCCTTAAATGACTTCACCTAACTCCTTGTGTCTTTTTATGTATTTATAGAAATACAATAAAATTTTATATTTACTGATGAATCTCATAACGGTGAGCCATCCCTTTGATTTAAATATACGATCAAAAATGTATTAGTATTTTTGTTTAATATTGACCTTATGATTACAACAAATCGAAAGGTTGTTACATCAAGGGATACATTCTAGCCTTTGGTATGTAACAAATGAACCCTAAGTCTAGCGGGATAAACATAGTCCCTACCTAATTTTAGACAGTTATTGATATAAGTAAACGATGCTGTATAGTTAGCGGGCTTTTGTAGGAGGATCTCCGAACATACGATCCGACGCCGTAGGATGTTTGGAGTAGGGGATTGTTCTAGGACGAGCGGTTCGTCCTAAAAGCCCCCTGTAGTTTTACAGCTGATATCTCCGATCAAGTAGGTTGGTAGGGATAGTGTTTTAGGGCGATAAATGACGAGATTAAGTAAAAATTCAACTTTAGAAAATAAAAATAAAGTAATCAAGTAAATTAGTCCAGTAATTAATAAATGGCTAATTTTTGCGTTTCGTGTAAATCTGGCAAAAGTAGATATAGTACCTTTTGGAACTCAACTTCTCAATTGACCATTTATTCATTTTTTTATTTATCTAAATTCTGTTAAAAAATATATATTTTTTTAACTGCTTTATATTACGATTGATAGTTCAGGTAATTGCTTTCTGTAACTAATTCCAGAAAGTCACTTTAAGATACCTCAACTGTTTTTTTCTATGAAATAATTTACTCTTCCTCGTTGTTAGAAGTAGTGAAAACAATATATAGTTTGCCAATAAAAGTAAAAAAAAATGTGTATTTTCTTCCTGGGAATACATTTTCGGAAATGAGATAAATATTATTATTTTTTTTTTTTTGTAAAAGGTGTAATTTATAAAATATATAATATATATATATATATATATATATATATATATATATATTTTTATAATTATTATTATTGTTTTTTACTCGCAACTGCGTTACTGCGCATTCAGCGAATGTGAGGTATTATTTTCCTCTTGATCAGCGTCCTGAATTTTCAGTTTAAAAGATCTCTCGGCCATCGTCTTTTAAGAGTCTTCTTTGGGTCTGCCCCAATAACAGAGAGGAAGAAAGGAAAGAAACAATATATATATATAATATTAAATCTTTATTTGCATAAAATACATCCACATATTTATCTATCGATAGGAATACCTTTACTATTCGCTACTGATAATCCATAATTAGAAAGAGGTATGTGTGTCAGTGGAGACTGAAAGAAGAATTCGAATATAAATTAGGAAGGATTGTTGTGTGAATATTTAGCAATCTGTAAATAAGATGATTAAGAAAATTACGTGATGGCAAATGGCGTTCATAGGCGTCACAGGGCGAAACATTCAAAAGAGTTAGTAATTCATTTTGGCAACAAGTTACATTCGGTCAATTATGTCACAGCAGGCAGGATTCTTTCTTTTGATGTATTAACGATTTTAATTTCCAACATGAGAACAAGGGTATTCACCTCGTGACTAATATGTATTTATCAAACACATATACAGGAAAATGTTTTTTGTACTATTCAACACGTTTGTGTTTAATTTAATTTGTCTATATAATAATTTTAACAACAAAAATTGTAATGAAGAGGTCTGTTCAGCTTAATTCATTAAATTAATCCCAAAACAGTAAGAACGTACATTTTTTTTTGTGTGTGTGTGTTTGTATGTGTGTGTTAGGTGGGAGGGGAGGAAGGAGGAGAGGAGGGATTTCTACACACGAAAACTACCTCCCTACACCTGTTTCTCATTCTCTACGGGACCATCGTTAGGTATTATTTCGTAGAGGTAGAGTGGCTGTGAGCCACTTCATTGTTAGCTGTCTTACCCTATTCTAGGCATGCCTCATTCTTAACTTTTGGATGACGTTACTAGACGTTGTTCCGACATCCAGTTCTCCTAGGAATTTGATTAAGATTCAGTTCGAGGATTCTCAAATGGGACGACTTTTCACCATTGTTCGATTAACTAAGGCATGTCATTTGCTACCGCCGCACGGATGACCATTATAGCCTCCTCCAAAGCCTAGTGCGCAAATAGGATTCTTTGTACAGTCCGCAGCTAGATTACCCTCTTCGCAGCACCTGCAACCACAATTCGTTCGGTCTATGCATTGCCTGGTGATATGCCTAAAGTCCCAACACCGGTAGCAGCGGGGAAGGCGGGCTTTTTTCTTGATCCGGGTGTTCACCAACCCAACCCTCATTCTTTCTTTGACGATTGCTCTCCTAGCCAGCACAACCGACAAGGCAATAACTGCATTATTTGTTCCAACGTATGCTGAGCTAATCGATAGCGGTTGGCTTTATATGCTCTCCCTCTAGTAAGGTAGACAGAACCTCAGCGATCTCTTCTTTTGATGTCTCTTATTTTAATCAGCGAATCCTGTCTCCAAGCCCTAACTTCGGCCTCTGACCCTAATCATTGGGGGCTCCTTTTTGGGTTTCCTTCATTCTCCTCAGGAATAACCCTCTCCCGATTCAATTGTATTAGAAGTTTCCTATCCTCATTTTTGCGGATCCACGTAATATTTGAGCTCATATCTTTCAAACAGGGATCAAATGGTACCTGCATATGTGGTGCCTTCCTTAACCTTGATTATGAGGGCACCCTGCTTCGGTGGTTTGAAACGTGGGTTCCGATTGCGGCTTGTCTTCTGATTTGTGACATTTTGCTTCTGTTGCTCTGTGAAGAGTGTTAAGGCTATCATGGTTTGCCGATGCTGCTCCGCTGTCCCTCCTTCAGGTGCCTTCGCCTGTTTCCTTGGGACAACCTCCCAAAATTCATTAGGTTTTGTTATTCCCTACTCGTGAGTCGTTGAATGGTGGTAATTCTGCCGATTCTGCGATTAGGTTTCATAATTGATGCTAGTGTCATTGTTTGGGTACTGATATCCACCGTATTTTGTGAATTATCTCTTGCTCTCAATTTGCACTCTAGCGACATCAGCTGGTTCTCGATTTTGCATATTATTCCTTTGTCTCTCCATGTCCATTGTGCCTCGACTGAATGTATTTCTGTAAATCCTGGACTTGGTCCTCTCATTCTGGCAGAACTCCAACATCGAGGTAGTACCTAAAGATGTCTCAGCTTCATCCAAATTTATCATCGGCTTCGCAACCTCAACCGGCGTAAGTAAGGTATTAATGAACATGAAAGTGTGCTTGTACAAAAATTACGGAGTCATGAACTAAAACGATATTTTAGGAAATTGAGTTTAGATTTTATAACGATCACATCTGGGTTTCGTTTTAGGTTATTATTGTTTTAGCAAAAACGTTAGCAGTGTTCTCTTCGAAAACTAACAAGCTTCCAGGAATCTATTTATGTGAAAGCTACAATTAAAACGTATGGTTCGTATTCCTTACCTTTTCTGAAGATTATGTGATGATGTCTATATCTAACTTTGAACTCATTATCATAAATTCAGTCTAATTCTAACATCTCTTTTTAATAACACCTATATAGGAAAAAAAACTATTAATAATATCAATAAAAATAACTATTAATTGAAGAACACAAAAAACTAACCTTTCTTCAATTCAGTTCACCTGCGTATGTGTGTGTGTGTGTGTGTGTGTGTGTGTGTGTGCGATAAGTCTAGCTCGAAAGCGATAAGTTTTATAAAACTAAAATTTCATACTATTGGAGCGTGTTGTGACCGACCACAGCGTTTTCAACACCACTTTTTACCATGCACTACGTACCTTTATAAGATTGCTTTAATCTCGCTACGTGGATGTATATATTAATGTGCTTTAATATTATGTATGTTATTGTCTTATATAGTATCTTATAAGTTTAAAGAATATGATAAGAAAAGAAATAACTGATCAAAAATATTTTTTGGGGGTCTTGGGTTCAATACATAAAGAGATTCGTACTGTTTCTAGGCTAACCGCAAGCCAAATGAGGTGATTTGGCTGAGATCACACTCAGCCGTCAGGTTTTTCCTAAATTTCTGGTACCCACTTTAAAGAGGCCGGTTCTGGCCCAGAGGGGTCTCCATACCCTAGGGTCGTCCTCCCTCCTTCTCTACTCCCCCGGCTGAAATAACAGATTAACTAATTTGTGCGATATATCTTTGGCCGATCTACAAAAGAAGTCTTTGATACATTTTTTTTTATTCATTTATTTTATCATTTATTAAAATGTTGACATAAGATGTATAAAAAAAAAAAAAAATGTAAAAATGCCATAAAAAACTTTTAATTGTTTACATATGCTTGAAACGTAGTGATGTCTAATAATTAAATAAATAAAAAAAAAATATATCAAAGACTTCTTTTGTAGAGAGGCCAATGATATATTGAACCAAAAGAAAACTTAGGATAATGATGATAGAATAAATAATATTCTGCCACAGCCGGGGTTCGAACCCAGAACCTGGAGAACCACCCTCTAATGAAAAAAAAACAAAAAACCTATACCACTACAACCCATGAAGGGTCTTGGGCTCAGTACATATAGAGATTCGTACTGGTTCTCGGCCAACGGCAGTGCAATGAGGTGATTAGGCCTTAATCACGCTCAGCCGCCAGGTTTTTCTCAAAGTATTTGGATACCCACTTTATAGAGGCTGGGTCTGCCCCAGGAGGGTCTCCATACCCTAAGGTTTCCCCCTCCCCCCTCCCGACTCAATTAACAGAATAAATAATATTCTGCCACAGCCGGGATCCGAACCCAGGACCCGGAGCACAGCAGACTAGCGTCCTATACTGAAACTAAATGTAATTAATTCTTTAACAATTTATTTTCAACTCTAAATGTTTTTTAAAATTCTTAAATTCATTTTAACTACAAAAATAAGTGAAAGTCTTGTGTTGCGCGCACGATATTTGTACACATCAAACCTATGTCAATTTGGGACAACATTACAGTGTAGTGGAGTATTGATATGTATGGAGTATTGATATTGTCTTACATTGTTGACAAGATTTCCAACTATATCATCGAAAATTGGCTAAATAACAGTTAAACTACTGATACGATATTATCGAACTGCCATTTGCTTAATTGCTGTAAGATTGTTATACTCTGATTGCTGTGCTTCATTTTGAAATTAATTTGAAGGTATACAAATAGTACTCTCAGATTGTCAATATTAAATGGAAATATCGCCAATATGAATTTTTAGCATGATTCACTTATTTAGTACCACATCGGTTTTATTTTTTTTCCTCTTCCATCTCTTCTTCATCAGCTTTACTTCTTTTATCATTATTATTTATTTTTAATGTGTTACTTATAACTTTTGAACGTCTGACAAAAAAATAATTACAAATTAAAACACTTCGGTTTTTCTGAGGTGAAATGTTTATCACCTGTTACTATCTGATTTTTCTAAACCAGGTTTTTCTTGGAACAATGTCTACTTTTACGTCTCGTTGTTGTTTTGAAGAAACTGTTCATTTTGACAGAAACTTGTTCAGTAGAGCCACTTCCAATCTTCAGCTATTGTAGTTGTAGGTTCATTCATCCTTGTTCTGTTTGCTTTTTTAGCCGCTAATCATTTCCTACAATACTACTACGTGACTGTATTCCTGCTAGCACAAAATTCATACTCACTGACATATACAATTCCCAAATTTAATTATTTATTTTTCTTACAAGGGGATGTTTAGATTTCATTTTAAAAATTGCTTTTAATGAATTTAACGAGTAAGTTAATAAGAAAAAGTCACTAAAAATATGCATTGCTGGATTTTATCAGTAGAAAAACCTGATATATTGCTAACAGTTCATATGTGAATACTATTTATTCTTGTTTGCTGTACCACACATTAGCCAACTTTACCACAATTTAGCCAAGCATCGATTCAGGCTTCCGAAAAAAAAAAAAATAAAATAAAAACTTGAAAATTATTACACAATGGTTTATTATTTCCAAATAACTGTATTTAGATATAACTGTTTAAATAGCTGTTAATAGGCAATCAGCTAAAATGAAAAACAATAAATAATCCAAAGGAAAATGGTATAGCACCACTGTTAATTTCAAAACGCAATACCTCTGCTAGTTCTAAACCAATAGCAATGATTCTTTTTTTCATTTTGTAGGAAATTTATTTCTCTATGACATATCACTAAGATTGAAAAGTTTTTATATATTTATTAATTAGAAAAAACGTTGTTTTTTTTATTCGTTTTCGGATTCTACGTATCTTGAAACATAAACCCTCAAATTTTGAGGGTAGATAATGTTTTTATTTGTTTAATCAATTACAAAGGTTCCTTATTGAAAATAATAAACCAAAAGCATTTATACTAGATTGCGTTACTATTTCCAATTCTTTTTTTTCGATATTCATTCAAATAAAATTTCCTGATTCCAGAACACCTTACATTTTTCTCTATTATCAATAATAACCGAGGTATCAGGGAACCACTCATATCTTATAAGTTGTTGCTTGACCATATAAGCAACCATTTTTTTTTCTCTTTGTTCATCAAGATGTCATGATCACGAAAATCTTTCGATTTTTTTTACAAGTTTAAAAATAACCGAATTTTGGTCGAATTACATCCCAATTTGTGCCTTGAATATATAGATTATTTTGTTTTCTGTTTATTGCGTTCTTAACTGATTTGAAACTCTCTACATACTTTTCTCTATATTCAAGAATAACTGAGTTATTGGCGTATTTATGAGTATAATTTCAATTTTTTTCTTTTTTTTTATGATTATTCGCGGTTTTTTTTAATGAAAAAGATCAACTTTTTCTCTATCTTCGACTATAACGGTGTTACAAGCGTATATATCGGCAAGATTTAATTTTTTTTTCTTTCTGTCTTTTTTTTTTTTTTTTTTAAATTTTTTTTTAACGCTCTTTACTGATTCTAGAACTCTTAAAACATTTTTCTCTATCTCTGAAAAATTAAAAATCCTTTCTCCGATACTAATTATTTTCACATACGGAGAAAAGAGTTTGTAATTTAGGTGTTTACGAATAGAAAATATGTACGAAAGAGTTGGGTGTGTTCATAAGGTAAGACTAGGTTCTCCACATTCTGCATAATAGGTTATGCCCGGTGATTATCTGAAAACCCTCGAGTCTAGTGACAGTGTAATGGACAGTGACAGTCCGGTCAAGTTAAACATTTATAGCTACATAGATTACCACCCAGCTGAATATAAATAATATTGTTTAATATATGATTAAAAATAAAATTTGAAAGCTCCCCATCTTTCCCCTGTGTGGAAAGGTTTTTATTCAGTAAGTTTTATCACAAATACACCTTAAGTAAAATTTTATGTCATAATATTGTCTACAAATAATGTTTTAATACTTTTTTTTCCTAGGAGCTACCGTTTTTAAGATATAACGATTCGAAAAGTTGTAATCGTCATAATATGCACATGTTTCCACGCCATTGATGAGGTAGTGTACGCATGTTTTTTTTTAACGTGGTTTCCCCAGTAGGCCTATTCCACGGATCAGTGGTGATCCTGTTTCATTTGAAACTATTGCAAAATAATGGGTATTAGCAGAAATTGAAAATATAAAGCAATTCAAGTTAAAAAAAAAAAGTAGTTGAGCTTTTCCTGGTTTTAAGAAGAAAATAGTTATTTCTATCACTGATCGAGCAGTGAGTAATACGAGTAAGTTTACATATTCAACAAAAACAATAGTTGTATTTGTCAAATTGAATTGCTGCTATTGCTGTTTCAATTATCAATACATCAGCATCATTATTAGCTTGATATGTGTAATCGTCATAGAATGCAGGAGTACACCACGTAATACATCTCTATAGTTGTAAGCGCTAAGTATACTATCTCATCGGTGGCGTGGAAACATGTGCATATTATGAAGATTACAACTTTTTGAATCGTTATATCTCAAAAAAGGTAGCTCCTAGGAAAAAAAAATGTATTAAAACATTATTTGAAGATAATATTATGATCTACAATTTTTTAAAGGTATTTTGGTGATAAAACTTACTGTTTTGCTGAAAATCGCGAAAACTCATTTTTTTAACCTATGACCTTGAATAAAAACTTTTCCATACAGGGGAAAGATGGGGAACTTTCAAATATTATTTTTGATCATATTTTAAACAACCTTATTGATTTTCAGCTAGATGGGGGTTTATGTAGCTTTATTCTATTTTCTTTCTGGAGTAATTTGACCGGACTAGAAGCAGAACTATAAATTATGCTCTTGCTTTTGATTACTGTCCTATGAAATGAGATAAAATTGTCTCTATATATGTTCCCCGAATCATAATATTTCGTCTACGTTATTTAAAATCGAGAAACCTTAAAAGGCATTTTTGTTAGAAAATATAGTTTAAAAAATTTTTGAAGTGCAATGGTCTTTCCAACTATACATTCTGTTATTATGTTAATAGAAGTATTATACATGGGAAAATAAATTTTTGAAGCTTTTTTTTTTTAATATTTAAAAGATGCAAATAGTTTCTCATCATCATTAGTAGACATATTTCACTCTAACTAAAAATAAAAAAACTAGGGCAAAATTTATGCTACACACTCTATTCCTCTTTAGAGAAAGTTGTAGTTGCTTTTACATATTTTCTTTATAATATTCAGCGATATCTTAAAATTATTTATTTTCTTTTATTATGTAAGCATTATTCATTTTATTGTTATTGTCATTTTATCTATCACTCGTTACTGTAAGCATACTTCTGTACATTTACATGCTTTATGTTAATTATGATTGTAGAACTTTTGACTCACCCCGCCCCCTTGATATTTTATGTTATCTATGGCTTCCGAGGTTCAGTTGATAAATAAATAATTGTGTTCAGGCTACGTTTCTAGATTTTATTGTTCTCATATTTATGCCCTAACAGTGAAACAATAATACAGAATATTCTAATTTGTAAATGACATTATTGCTACAGAGACAAAAATCATTTTTTAATAAGTTTAAAGTTTAAAGTTTAAAAATGCAGTGAATTCACTATGAATGTGATACCATAGTAGATAAATAGACATCTAAATTTTAATTTACTTTTTTTCCAACATAAACTTTTTTTTTTTTTTTTATACGTGCTTTATGACAGTACTAGCTGTAGCCCGCGACGTTTCTTGCGAGTATTTCATTTTGTATTAGTTTAAGTTTATATTTATGCGTTTATGGTTAGATTAAAAAAATAAGTATAGCACGTATAAACTTTTAACTATTTGTGTGTACAACGAAAAAAGTTATTATTTAGAGTCCGATTCTAATTTTATTCGGTAAATTCTGCAGTAGTATTTCAGTAGAAGAAGGCATGCCCATAATGACTCAATACCTATTAGCTATTAAACATAATCGACTAGTTTGAAATGTAAATATGAATTAATGAAGCTTTT
This sequence comes from Piezodorus guildinii, assembly GCA_023052935.1. Classification (NCBI taxonomy): domain Eukaryota; kingdom Metazoa; phylum Arthropoda; class Insecta; order Hemiptera; family Pentatomidae; genus Piezodorus; species Piezodorus guildinii. Next base: position 101,009,548 of record CM041292.1, on the reverse strand, counting down.
ACTTAAAAACAAACTTTCTTCTTTCGCTTATTTACTATTTTTTGGTAATCATTTCATTATATTTTCTAATAACGAAACATTTTTTTTTAAATTCCTTAAGAATCGAAGATGTTTCCATGGGGTCCTATATCGTATAAAACCATACTAAGTTTGATACGAACTTTTATATATATTTGATAAATTTAGTATATTTCTTAAAACTGGTCAGATGAAGACGATTTAGCTTTCATGTAATTAGTAATTTAAATATCTTACAAACGAGTACTTCTTGTTTTTAAATAAAGGTATAGTTTTTGAGTTATTTGAAAACTAATTAAAAGGTAAAAGGTTTTAGAAATATATTTTTTGTCAACCACTTAGAAGACACATTTTTCCAAACCTAACCTTAGTGCACATCTAGTCTGTAAGGCGAATCCCCAAGAAAATATTTTAGCATTACAACTATAATAATTTTTGAGACACTGCTATGGACAAAAAAGTAAGTGAAATGGTAACTTCATTTATAAACATATATTATTATTATTATTGATACGTATTGTTAATATAAGTTTATTGAATTTGCATAATGCATTTATGTGCGAGAGCTCCATTCGTTTAATAACTTTTACTTTAACTTACTTATATACGTAGTAAGGGGAAAGTATTGCGATCGTGAAAATTTATGAATTCCAGTTTTCAACTGAAATACACGTTTTAGGATTTCCTGAGTCCAAATGACCAAGTCCCACATTAAGGTCTGTGTGTAGTAAGTCCAGCGCAAAAACGAAAAGTCCTATGAAACTGACATTTCATATTTAAGATAACTATACGCCCGAGATGTTACAGCAACTTTTTAATCAAAAACAGGTGACTAGAAGAGCCACTTGATGCTATGCATTTTGTACCTATTTTCGATTTTCTCAAAAACGGCTTTAAAGATTTTGATTTAATTCATTATATCGATATAAAATTGGACGGGCTTCCAGATCATGTAGGTTTCATTCTGATTGAAATAGTTTGACAGGGATTAAATGCTAATATTTTCAAATTTCATCGTATAAAGTACCTTTGATTTTGTAGATTTGATAAAATTGGCCGTATCATATCATTGCTAAGAAACAGGTAAATATAAAAGTTGAATGAATTCGATATCCAACTAAAGGATAAAACGGTGAGGTAAGTGAAAGTCGTGTGTTGCGCTCCTCAGATTCTTTTTAAAAATGAAACGTTTACTCATTGATTTTAATTTATTTTACAACGTTTAAAATTACCATTTGGCCAGTGAAGACATGAAATGATGATACGAAAAATAAGACTAAGGAAGGCCATCTGAGCCCTACCTTCCACGGGTTGCAGGGAGCTGGATAGGTTTAGGGGGCTTCCAATGGTGATATCACTTTCATTGATCTAGTTACTTAGTGTCAAGAAGAGGGATCGGTGGGTATTCAGCTTGACTATTCTGGGAGCCTGAATATTTCTTATTACATCTCGCACTTTAAACTATGGAAAATTTCCATTCTATCATGTCGAACGGTTTTATAATTAATATTTTATTTTAGAAATATTGGTTGTTAAGGCATTTTATCATACAATTTCCTTTAATATACGGAATAATCGTATGATCATTTGCTGCAGTTGAACTCGTTTCCTATACACGGGCTAGGCTTAGTGGGATTGGGGCTCATACTTGCACTGTAAACATTTATATAGTCTGGTTTATATAAAGAATTTAATAATAAGATTGATTAAAAATAATAAAAGATCTTTTTTACGGCATCTTTGCTGGCATGGCTAAATAAGAAAGTCCTTAATGGTTAAGTTGGCACTTTTGTTTACCTTTGTATGACCAAACTATGACTTACTTCAGTGAATGGCTAAAAACCACCTACTCATTCCATCAATTAAATGCATTTCATTTAAGTAACATATATATTCATAGTTTAATCACTTAAAAGTTAAATGTAAAGTAAAATAATGTAATATACTTTTTTACATTCAAGACAATTTGAAAGCGTTAGAATTAAATTGGCTTATCAGAGGGGATCATTGGACTTCGTGGTAACGAATCATTTTCGCCTCGGAATTCGTCTTTCAAAACAGTGATTTCGATAATGTTTTTTTGTAAATTTTTAATGACCAACAATGAACTAACAAAATAAAAAACCCGGAGATACAACTTTCAGTAGTAGAAGGTATAAGGTATGGTGACTCGACAAATCTAGTGAGTTCGAAAACTCTGTTGGAAAATTTACAGCTTCGATTGAACCGCAAACCGAATCGACCGATTTGTAAGTTACCAAGTCGCCTCGAAACAGCTGTTGTATGTTGAAGTTTAAATCGTCGACGTCTACACTTTTACACACATCGTGGCCAATGAGAGCATTTTGCGAAATTAGTGGTCAACTTCATGCATCCAGTATTTACTTATCCATCGCCAACATCAACCAATTGGTTCGAGAATGTTTCAGTGGGTGGATCTTGTTACATTTAGCATTTTATTTTTGGCAGTACTTGTTCAACATAAAGCCAGAGTGGCGATGATCTCATCAGCGTACGTTGAACGTGGAATGAAGGAAGTGATTATCTGAAATTACCCTACAGGAATAACTGAGTCTCGCCGAATAGATTGTGGTTGTTTTTTATATTTCAGATTTCAGGAACAGTTTTGAATCTGGGTGCGTGCTGATAAGCTATCCGCTCAGTGGTTCAAGTGGTGTTTTAATTTATGGTAGTTAAAGTTTTCCTGATGCGCAACACAACCTCATGATTGAATTTTTCTATGCCAATGGAGATATTCTTTGTCCATATAACCGATCAGAAATTTCGAATGAGCAGAATATTCAATATCTAGCTCGTACTCGAATACGTGACTAAAGGAACTAAGGAGATATCAACACTGTGTTAACAGGTGTAAACTATGCTAACTTTATTAACTACAAACCGGCGCCAATTTTCGTTGTTGATTTCAATCAACTTGTGTCTATTGTGATTAAGATGCAAGCAATTGTGGCATGATCACACGCCCATTTTCGTTAGATTGTTAGGTTTGTTAGTCGGTTCATGCTGCTCTATTATTTCGCACATTTGGGCCCTCTATAGTATTTCAGGCATTATTCACTGTAATACACACACAGACAAGATTGTCGTACTTACTGATGAAAAACCGTATACCGATAATGTATTTGTCCTTTAGCTTGTAAGCTTCGGTTTTATTCCTGCTGGGTTCCGATCCGTGGAATAGTATACAGAGCCCTATTCAATGGATCACCCCAGTCCCTTAGCCCTTGTATGTTGTCTTCAAACGTTCTCAACCTTAATGCTACTTTTTCCGACCCGTGGGTGTCGCCTTCAGTCCATCAATGCTTGAGATTTAAAAATGAAAATTAAAAAATATGGTTTTTAAATCATTCAAACAAAAAAAAAGGAACATAAAATTCCAACTTTCTGTTCATACAATGGATACAGCTTTTTGTCATACTTGGCAAGAAATATAAAACTTATGTTTTTAAAAATTATATTTAACAAAGTTTTTTTTTTTTTTTAATGAAAAGCTTCCCATTCGTTGGATCAATCCAATAACCTACGCTTACGTTAAAGCTAAAATATATTGAGTAATTTGGGCATGCCTACTTTTACTGGATCGATATTGTATCTTTGACTAAATTAAATTAGTTAGAATTATTTCGAGTTATTCAAGAACCAATTTCGTTTTACCTTGTCGAGTGAGGTGTATTACTTCAGTGACAGGTCTTCAGAAGGCCTCGCCAATGCCTGTCCATCAAGGAGTGATAAGATAGAGTTGGGTGCTCGCCGTGGTTTAAGCACGAGTCGCAGCACCTAAGAAAAGGTACCCTGGTTGATCGGGGAAATTTTGCACCAACCAATCAGCAGAGTGGACCAGAATGGATGGGTTACCGCCTGTGTGGTTGTAGCACAGCAGCAGCATTGGATAAGATATAGAAATTCACCACGTGCGGAAATAGCACAGCAGCAGTGGTCACTAGGTACCCTCATAGATGCACATTGGTAGAAGCTATGCACCCCGTTCCTTGAGGGAGGAAAGAAAGAACCGAAAGGGTGAACAAAAATAACTACACATATAAGAGTTGAACCAAGGAAAGCATTTCTGAGTTCATTAAACAGCTTTGTGAGAGTTTAGGACGAAGGCGAAGAGAAGACACATTTTTTTTTTTTTTTCACCCTACCGTTTATTTATTGCAACAAACACAATATATACATAGGAACTAATAAGAATTAATTAATATATACACAAGCTATCTCATAATTCCTTCTACTACCCGTAGGTATTTTAAGGTTTTATATTATAATATAATAAAAATAAAGGCAAACCAATGCATTTATATTTTATTTTTATTTGTTTTGTCATTGTGAGCTAAATGCTCTTGTTATTCTTTTTGGGTTTTAAAGTCCTTTTTGACTATTATTTACAGAATGGGGAGGGATCATTCATTTTTGTTTCTAAACTGGGTTCAGACTGCAGAGTCCAGACCCTTCCCTCGGCGAGAACATCAACCAAGGGGGCTACTTTTTGCCACCTCCCAGGTCTGGGTGGTGGTTTTATATCTCTGAATATGGGATTGAAACAGGCTTTCAGTCCATCAAAAATTTTCTGGTAGTGAAGGTAGATTATGGTGTTCTTTGCCCTTAGATAGGAGGTGCCTCTGACGATCCGCCTTTGGACGGAGTTCTGGTAGCTCTGCAGTCTATTGAGTGTACTCTTGTATAAGTATCTTAATAGTGGAGCACCGTAGAGCATAGTAGGTCTGATCATCGCTTTGTAAAGCAGTAGTTTCAGTCTTAAGGAGAGCTGCGGCGACGTCAGCAAGTGGTAGAGCCCATGCGTTTTTTTGTCGAGCCAGTTTCAATCTTGTCCTAGTATGTCTAGAGGAAGTGAGGTGTCTGCCTAGTGTTACCCCTAGGTAGAGTATCGATTGTGATATAGGGTGGTCCGTTTTTTCAACGTTAAATGTCTTGGGTACTGGTTTTTTGTTTCTTTGAAATGACATCACGATGGCATCCGTCTTTGAGGGATTCACCATGATGCCGATTTTCTTAAGTCTACAACTATTTTCGCTGAGGCGTCCTGTGCTGGTCCTACTGCTACTTCTGCATTTTAACTGGTTGTGTCAATTTTATAATAAGATAAAGACGGAAAAAAAAAAAAAAGAGTAAAAATAAAAGACGCCACAGCCTTGACCCGCTGGGTGTATATAACCTTATGGCCAATCTCCACACCGAGGGGTAACCGCTTCTTTACTTGTTGCAGGCTCAGATATATTCTTATATATATATATATATATATATATATATATATATATATATATATATATATATATATATATATATAATATATCCTTCCTTTTATTTTATTGGTAAAATTACATTTGTTATAAACATAATATATAAAATGGTTACATAAATTTCACAGCTCTTGAAACACGTACAATTCTTAATTTACTTCATTGCGAAGCCGGTGGAGCTCAATGGTGACTGGCCGCTAAACTGCTCCGGGCGGTCACAAAGATTTAGAAATCTATTTTATTTAACCACTTAGAGAACGAATTTTCCCAAAAGCAGCCTTATTGCACATCTAAATGGTAAGACGAACCTCCAGGAAAAATTTCAAAATCACAACCATAGTCATTTTTGAGAAACCGCGATGACCAGAAAATGGCACTTTCGTTTATAAATATAGATGAAGATTTATTGAACTTGCAAAGCAGTGTTATACGAAGGACTAAAAATTCACTGACAAATAGGAATTTCTTCTGGCCTTTTAAATTGTTCTATAATGTTGCAGTTTTATTACCACTCTAATACCAATAGTAGTTTTTGACGTAATATTTTTTAAACTTCTGATTTGCTGAAAAGAACAACAAACATTTTAAGTTTTACATCATCAAAACTAACTGCTGATAAATGGTGGAATCCGTTAACAGTTCGCAGAATACAATCCACTCTGACATTCGTTTTATTGGTTTATGTAATTGGTTTAATTTCATTTAGAGCGAATTGGGTGTTTGCTGACGATATAAACTTTTAGGAACCGGGTTCTCTTTAATTGGTTTTATATATAGAATCATGTGACATACATTTAATATTATTTTTTCTTGAATAGACGATACGATTGACTATCGGTTATTATGTTTATGGATGACGCAAAAAAAAAAAAAATTTAATGAATTAATTTAACGAGGCTTATGATATTTAGAATTTAATTATTTCCAAAATTATTCTGGAAACTTGGCTAGTACCATAGAGAGCCAGCCTTAATAAACTTCAGCATCTGGTGTCGGCTTTCCGAACCCCAACCCCTGGCAGAAGCTTTTATTGCAAGCTCTCCGAAACTCCTTTTACTCCTTCAAGTTAATCAATATTCATAAGTCATCGAGCTCATTTATTTTCCAAAGCAATAAATACACGCACGAGTATATATATATATATATATATATATATATATATATATATATATATATATATATATATATATATATATATATATATATATATATACATAATATCCATATTATTGTTATAAATTTTAATAATTTGCTATAAATGGTCTCCGGTTCTACCTAGTTCCAGTTAGGTGTGGAGGTAAAGAAAATCATTAAAAAAAAGTTAGAATCAAAGTTTTTACTCCATCTTATTTTTTGGAGCTATTATCCTTACTGCTTGTCATCAAGTTTTATGGCTGTTAAAATCAATTTAAGAACTATTAAATAAACTTAAAGTTGAAAAAAGTTTAAAGGATTATTAGATTCGTTAGAAACAAATGGCGGAGAACAGCTGATGCGCTCGATGATAACAGTCATACGTTACTTCGTCTCTCAGATTTTTGCTCTTTTCAGTAGGAATTCGCTTGAGTTCAGTCTGGAAAACATCATTAGACTTCAAGAAAACCACAGCAGTGAATATTAGAGAAATATCGGTAAGCAAAGTTATAATTTACTTTGTAGAATCGCGAAAAGTGAAAGGAGGGTCACTGATCAGCTGATTGCCGCTAGCTCGGCAAGCTCGGGCTTGCTTTTCCTTAACTTATCTTTCTTTTATTATCTTTCCTTCTCATTCTCATCTCATTATTTATTTATTATTTTTCCTTTTTTTTTTTTTTTTTTTTTTTTTTTTTTTTTTTTTTTTTTTTTTTTTTTTTTTTTTAATCAATGAGATATTTTCATCAAGTTATGTCCTCAAAAGCTACAAGTAAAAGATCTAGATCTGCAGGTTCAATTTCGTCTCCTACAAAACAGAGACCTCCCCGTGAAAATAATAAAAAAATGATTCCACCAGCGACCGCTTCAGCTACCTCTTTAGGATCTGAACCACAGCCTAGCACATCATCACAAGGATTAACTGACGAATCGCCGTTTTTTACACCGAATCCATTTCAGATCCTCCAAAATGAAAAAGAAACCATGGAATCTTCTCCTATACCTAGGGAACCACTACCTCCACCAATATTTGTTAAAAATATTAAAAATTTTCAACTGATGTGTGCGCATTTAAACAAAGTAACTGATCCTAATAGTTATTCTTGTATAAGTAGAACCAGTGTTACTAAAATATCCCCGACTACCGCCGAAAGCTACAGAAAAATAGTGAAATATCTGACTGAGACCAAAGCTGATTTTCTTACCTATCAGTTGCGCCAGGAGAGAGCTTTAAGGGTTGTAATTAGAAACCTACACCCTTCGACACCAGTTACAGCTATCAAAGAAGAACTGACGGAGATAGGCTATAAAGTGCGGCAAGTGACCAATGTCCTAAAAGATAAAATTCCACTGCCTCTATTCTTCGTGGACCTGGAACCATCAGCAGGAGTTGAAAAAATTTACGACCTCAATAGGTTGTACTATACTAGTGTAAGAGTTGAGAAACCTTACACTAAGAAAGAAATAGTTCAGTGCCATAATTGTCAGGCATATGGTCATACGAGAACTTACTGCCACCACACACCACGCTGTGTGAAATGCGGTGAGCAACATAAATCAGAAGAATGTACACGATTAAGATCAACACCCGCTGTATGTGCTCTGTGCCTCGAGGACCACCCGGCTAACTACAAGGGATGTCAAATCTACAAGAACCTCAAAAGCAGATACCAAAAACCTCAGAATCTGGATGAAACAGCTGAACCGATCAGAAGCAGAAGACAACCTTCAAAAACAATTGATTCCAATGTAACATTTGCCCATCTACTTGGAGGTGGGAACCAGAACAAAGAGGCCCCGCCGGAACAACGCATACTTCAAAATCCTGAACCCCTTCCACAACCACCTATTCCTCAAAATTTACCCAACCCTCAAAAACCTCATCCGCATCAAATTTCTCATATTCCTCCTCCATCAAATGTCACAGACCTTACAAGTTTGATGACATCCTTCATCACTGAAATCAAATCCCTTGTTATGCCGCTAATATCACTACTTACTAATCTCGTATCAAATTTAATCCCTTCCTTAAAAAAATCCTTAAATGACTACACCTAACTCCTTGTCCATTCTTCTTTGGAATGCGAATGGTGTTAGAAATCACACTGACGAACTTACAGCTTTATTGCAAGACAAAAACGTTGATGTAGCACTTATTACTGAAACTAGACTAACCACTAAACAGTTCTTTAAAATACCTCACTACGTAACATACCGTACAGACCACCCAGACGGAAAAGCCCATGCCGGTACTGCTGTCATTGTGCACCAGTCCCTCTCCCACCATATACTCCCAGTTCCCTCCTATGATTTCCTACAATGCACCGCCATAGTAATCAAGACTTTTTCTTTTCCGATCACCCTCGCATCAGCGTACTGCCCTCCTAAACATTCCATCTCCAACATTCTATTCGAATCCTTCCTCAATTCCTTAGGAAACCACTTCATTCTGGGTGCAGACATGAATGCTAAAAACCAACAATGGGGCTGCAGATCCACGAATTGTCGTGGGCGGAATTTACAGTCTGCACTCAGCTCTAGACGTTTCAACCTCCTGCCTCCTGACTCCCCTACCTACTGGCCAACTGATCCTAACCGTAATCCTGACATCCTTGACTTCTTCATTCACAGCGGATTAGGCTCCCTAAACATGTCGGTGACTCGCCTTGATGAACTGTCCTCTGACCATAGTCCATTGCTCCTTAAAGTATCCCTAATTCCTATTCCTAAACCCACCCCACCGTCATTTATCAGAGGACCGGTAAACTGGGACCTTTTTCGCCAAATCCTGACCAGTGATATTGACCTCAGAGTGAAACTCAAAACTCCAGATGACCTTGACGATGCCGTAAACTCCTTCACCATCGCTATTCAACAAGCTGTTTGGACTGCCTCCTCTCCCAAGCACTCCCAGATAAGTCATAACCAAAATCATTTACCACAACACCTCATAGACCTCATCCGCACCAAACGCCAATCCAGATCCTTATGGCAACGCACCCGTCACCCCACAGATCGCCGCTCCTATAACTTTTATTGTAGACAATTAAAGAGGGAGCTGGCGACCTTCCGTTCCCAATCCTTTAGTTGCTTCCTTTCTTCTCTTTCGGCTTGTGACAATTCCCTGTGGAATGTCACCAAGAAAATTCTAAAATCCCACCATATTTCCCATCCCCTCCGTCGTAGTAATGGTTCCTGGGCTGCATCTGATGAAGACAAAGCCGAGGAACTTGCCAAATACGTTTCCCAAGTCTTCACACCTCATTCAGAATCCAATCCAAACCACACTGCAGTAGTGGAACAGTTCCTTCAGTCTCCAATCCCGCTTTCATTACCTCCTAAAGCAGTTAATCCCTTTGAGGTCAAATATCTTCTCCGAAAACTTGCACTCCGTAAATCTCCTGGATACGATCTCCTCACTCCTCAGATTCTCAGACAGCTTCCATCTAAAGCCGTTATATTTCTTACATATATTTACAACTCCATTCTACGCACTACTCATTTTCCTCTCTTATGGAAACATTCCACAATAATTCTCTTCCTAAAACCAGGTAAACCTCCTAACACTACGACATCATATAGACCTATCAGCCTACTCCCAATCCTTTCAAAAATCTTTGAAAAAATCCTCCTCAAACGAATATTACCGTTATTAGGATCCCACACTATTCCTTCCCATCAGTTTGGATTCCGTTCCCAACATTCAACCGTTCAGCAAGGGCTCCGAGTCGTTGACCATATTTCCTCTGCCCTTGAGAACAAGGAGTACTGCTCGGGTGCATTTCTGGACATAACGCAAGCATTTGACCGGGTGTGGCACCCGGGATTGCTCTTTAAGCTCAAAAACCATTTACCCTTATCCTTATACCTAGTCCTCCGATCCTATCTATCAAATCGCTCCTTCCGAGTTCGTTGTGGTGCAGAATATTCCAATTATTATCCAGTCGAATCCGGTGTTCCTCTGGGCAGTGTCCTTGGTCCTATCCTCTACAATATATACACGGCTGATATTCCTCTTTGCCCTAATACCTTCCTAGCAACGTACGCTGATGACACAGCTATCCTATCCTCTCACTTAGATCCCGAAATTGCATCTACAGGCCTCCAAACATACCTTTCTCAAATTGAAGACTGGTGTAACAACTGGAGGATCAAAGTCAATCAATCCAAATGCAGACATGTCACCTTTACCCTTCGAAGACAATCCTGCCCTCCAGTTCTCTTTAACTCCGTTCCGCTTCCTTTCTCCGACACAGTTCCTTCTGGACAAAAGACTAACTTGGAACCCGCATACTAGACTTAAACGACAAGAACTTAATCGACGATTTGGACAATTATACAGACTACTGAACAGAAATTCTAAATTATCTATCGAGAACAAACTGCTAATATACAAGACAGTACTGAAACCTATCTGGACCTACGGACTTGAACTGTGGGGGACAGCCAAATTTTCTAACATCAAACGCATTCAATCCTTCCAATCAAAAGTCCTCCGAACAATAGTTAATGCTCCTTATTATGTATCCAACCATACCTTACACCGCGACCTAAATATTCCATTTATTTTAGACCTTATACCATTAAAATTCTCTAAATTCCATCAGAACCTTATCCATCACCCTAATCCCCTAGCTCAATCCTTATCCAGCTCCACACATCCTTACCATCCTCCTAGAAGGTTGAAACGGCAGTGGCCTCGAGACCTCTTGTAAAATATATATTGGAGTTCTAGCATTGGCTAGATTCTCCACTCACGTGCTGTATGCTTGTGAATTGTATATAGGTATGAGTGACTTTTGTATATATTTTTATTGATTTTGTTTTGTATTTATTTATATTGTATTATTATTATATAAATTTGTTGTTTTGTATATATCGTGTGAATGCAGTATGAATGTTGTACTTTATCCCTATTAAAAATGTCCTAAATTGGACAGATTGTAATATTGTTCAATAAAAAAAAAAAAAAAAAAAAAAAAAAAAGAAACAAATGATTTATGTTTAATAATACAGCAACATAAAATTTTATGTAAAATAATTAGTTCTAAGTGTATACCCTATTCGTCACTATTATGTACATATATATTTTAACAGACAATATACAACACATCTCACCGCAGCAGTATAATAGTTTGTTTTTTTCAAAATCCCAGATAAGTATACTTATGAAATCTGGGAAAAACATAGGTTTGTTCTACTTTTACTGCATGGGTCATACATTTTAAGGCGTTTTTCATTTTGTAATTGATTTTTGTTTGTTGTTGACTTATTTTTTAATGTTTTGCAAAACTGCCGGGGCACAGTTTATTGCTGAATTGAGTTGACTTAAAGGTAATATAATAATTTTTTTTTTCTTTTTTGTTTCTACTTATTAGCTGATACGAAGTCTTGCCAGCGTATTGGGGAAGTTGATGGGGTCATTGTTTTAAACAATGGGTTGTTTAAAGCTGTTAATGAGTCGAAGAATTTTATATGTCTTCGTCTTATAAATTCCAGAACTGTTGGGATTTGTAAGATGTTGTGGAGATCTTCTGGGTTCATTTTCTTCATAGTAGTTGTCCTTACCATTTTCTTCAGAACCGTTTTCTAGAACTTCTGTAGGTGTCGCTTTGTTCCTTCTCGTAGGTGAGTGAAGAGGGGAGCGCCATACATAAGAGCTGGTCTTATGATGGTTTTGTATATCTGTATTTTTAGTCGTAAGGAAAGTGCTGGGGATAACAAGAGGTGGTGGAGTCTGTATGTTTTCCTTCGTACGATTTTTACTTTGCTATAGATGTGTGTCGACAGGGTAATGTGGCGGTCTAGTCTGATACCTAAGTAAAGTATGGAGTTTGATGGTGTTAGTGTGGTGTTGGCTACGTTTAATTCTCGTGGTAGTCTGGACTTTCTCCGTTTTTGTAAAGCAAATATGACGCATTCGGTTTTAGTCGGGTTTACTTGTGTATTGAGCTGTCATAAGTTAGTAACTATTTGTTTGCATACCGCTTCAGCCTTTTCTAGTGCTTTTTAGGCTCTGGAGGTACTGGTGTATATAGCGATATCGTCCGCGTAATCTGCTATGGTTGCTGTCCTGTAATTATGTCCTACTATGTCTGCCGTATAAATGGAAAATAGTACCGAAGATAAAACAGCTCCCTGCGTTACACCGCACGTGAGGTTTATGTAGTCTGAGTTTTTATTACGAACCCGTACAGCTAGTCATCGTTCTTTTAGGAATGACACTATGATAAGAGCTGTTCTGGGCAATCGAGGTCCGCAAGTTTGCGACATAGGATGCCGTGGGATACGGAGTTTATTGCTTTCGTGCAGTCTATAGATATCATAGCTGTCGCTGTATAACAGTACAACATTCCAGGACTTATGCTAAGGTGTTTGACATATACCTCGAGGCTACTACGAATTATAACATGAAGATAGTTGCCATGGAATCATCTTAAAAAAAATAATTATTATAAAATTATAACTTTTCCTTTGATATTTATGAAATATATATTAAGGGACAGTAATACGATCGTAAATAAAACTTCGAGTCTAAGTAACCAAGTTGCGCTAAACGGTATGGTTGTATTTGTCGGTTTGTGTGGTAATTATATATTTTTAGGCAACTATACTCCTGAGATATTACACCAACTTTGTATTTCGCACCTTCTTACTATTTTCTCAAAAAACGGCTCTTACGATTTTTATAACATTCTCAGTATCTATGTGAAATTTAATGGACTATAATATCACATAGGTTTATTTTTGATTGAAGTAGTGTGACAGGGCTTAAATTCGGATGTTTTAAATAGTTTTTCTCTAAATTATCTCGAATTTTGTAGATTTGAAAAAAATACCAATATCATCTTGTTAGCATTTATAATAACAAAACAGATAAATGTATAGGTAGAATGAATTCGAGATCTAACTAAAGGAGGAAAGATCAGAATTTTTCTTTTGTTTTTGAACCATATGAACACTAATATAGATGTATAATTTACCTTTAGAAAGCTAAAGATTTTAGAAAAATATATTTTACATGAAATTGTAAAAGTTTATGAATAGTGACAAAAACAGATAAAACTAACTTATTTTGTTTATGTAATAATATAATAGATTATTTTTCTCAATTCATTTATAAAATCGCTTCTGTCAACAGTAATGTGAAAATTAACAAATGGGCTTTACTAATAAAATAAATAATGACATGTCAGTCATGGAAGGGCAGTACCCAGCAGCACGTTTCTCTGTAGGCTTTTTTATTTTCATCTATGTTTGTCCAGCATGTTTTTACCTATTTGAAGTCCAGTTTTTTCTTATGTTTAAGACATATTTGTCTTATGTTTAAGACGTTTGTTATATTTTGTTTGTTTATTTATTTTAACGTAACTTTATGCTACTATGGCTAATCGGACGATGCTACAGTGGGAGTCCTAAATTTTTTCCATCCAGGTTTTATTAGGAAGATAAGGATCCTTAACGAGTACCTGACATCGCACATGCTCAGGACCACCTTTTAACGTCCCCTACAAGTGATCCTAACATTTGTAATAACAACGGAGGTAAGGGAAAGTCGTGTGTGGCGCAAACCAGATTTTTTATTGTAAATTATTGTTGATAAAATTAAAGTTAACTAGAATAATTGCAATTTATTTTTGCTGTCAATAAATCAAATAATAGCATTCTATTTTGTGGTTATTGATATAGATTTTTTTTTTTTTTTTTTATTTATTCATTGATCAATATTACAATCTGTCCAATTCAGGACATTTTTAATAGTGATAACGTACAACATTCATACTACATTCACACGATATATACAAAACTATAAATTTATATAATAATAATAATAAAATATACATATATACAAAATAAAATCAATAAAAATATATACAATAGTCACTCATACCTATATACAATTCACAAGCATACAGCACGTGAGTGGAGAATCTAGCCAATGCTAGAACTCCAATATACATGTTATAAGAGGTCACGAGGCCACTGCCGTTTCAACCTTCTAGGTGGGTTGTATGGATGGGTGGGGCTGGATAGGGATTGAGCTAGAGGATTAGGATGATGAATGAGATTCTGGTGGAATTTGGAAAATTTGGATGGAATCAGGTCTGAAATAAAAGGAACATTAAGGTCGTGGTGCAAGGTATAGTTGGAAACATAATAAGGAGCATTTACTATTGTACGGAGGACTTTGGATTGAAAGGATTGAATGCGTTTGATGTTAGTACGTTTAGCTGTCCCCCACAGTTCAAGTCCGTAGGTCCAGATGGGCTTCAGTATTGTCCTGTAGATTAATAATTTGTTGTCAACTGTAAGTTCAGATTTTCTGTTGAGTAGTCGGTATAACTGTCCGAATCGTCGGTTGAGTTCTTGTCTTTTAAGTCTTGTATGTGGGTTCCAAGTCAATCTTTTGTCTAATAGTAAGCCTAGATACCGGACTGTATCTGAAGGAGGAATAGGAATGGAATTGAAGTAAACTGGCGGACAGGAGTTTCGTCGAAGAGTGAAGGTTACGTGTTTGCATTTGGCTTCGTTCACCTTAATGCGCCAAGCATTACACCAGTCTTCGATAAGAGAAAGGTGTCTTTGCAGGTTTAAGGATGCTGTTTCAGGATTGGAACTGGATGAAAGGATGGCGGTGTCGTCTGCAAAAGTTGCCAGAAAGGTATCAGGATGTGTAGGATTATCAGCAGTGTAAAGGATGTAGAGGACGGGTCCCAAGACGCTGCCTTGAGGAACACCGGCCTCAACGGGATAAAGGTTAGAAAATTCTACACCACAGAGAACGCGGAAGGAACGGTTTGAGAGATAGGATCAGAGAATGAGGTATAGAGACTGGGGTAAATGGGTTTTCAGCTTGAAGAGTAATCCAGTGTGCCATACTCGGTCAAAAGCTTGCGCAATGTCCAGAAACGCACCAGAACAATACTCTTTGCATTCAAGAGCTGAGGAAATATGGTCTACAACTCGGAGCCCCTGTTGAACTGTGGAATGCTGAGGACGGAATCCAAACTGATGGGAAGGAAGATTTTGAGATTCTAATATGGGTAGGATACGTTTAAGAAGAAGCCTTTCGAAGATTTTTGAGAGGATGGGGAGTAGACTAATAGGCCTGTAGGATGAAGTGTTGTTGGAAGGTTTGCCTGGTTTTAGAAAAAGAATGATAGTGGAATGTTTCCATAACAGAGGAAAATAGGTGGTGCGTAGGATGCAGTTGTAAATATAAGTAAGGAATATAATAGCTTTCTGCGGAAGTTGTCGGAGGATCTGGGGAGTAAGGAGATCGTGTCCAGGAGATTTATGGAGGGTAAGTTTTTGGAGAAGATATTTGACCTCAGAGGGATTAATAGCTTTAGGAGGTAGGGAAAGTGGAATTGGTGACATAAGAAAGTCTTGCACTGTTGCGGTGTGATTGGCGTGGGATTCCGGGTGAGGAGTGAAAACTTTGGAGAGGTGTGTGGCGAATTCCTCGGCTTTATCTTCATCAGACGCAGCCCAGGAGTCATCACCACGTCGGAGAGGATGGGAAACTTGATGGTATTTTAGGATCTTTTTCGTGACATTCAACAGGGAATTATCACGAGCTGATAGAGAGGAGAGGTAGGAATTAAAGGACTGGGAACGGAAGGTCGCCAACTCCCTCTTCAATTGTCTACAATAGAAGTTATAGGAGCGGCGATCTGTTGGGTGTCGGGTGCGCTGCCATAATGATCTTGCACGGCGTTTGGTATGGATGAGGTCTATAATATGTTGTGGAAAATGATTTTGGTGAGGATTTATATTGGGGTGTTTAGGAGAGGAGGCAGTCCAGACAGCTTGTTGGATGGCGGTGGTAAAGGAATAGACGGAATTATCTAGGTCATCTGGGGTTTTGAGGGTTACTCTGAGGTCAATATTATCGGTCAGGATTTGGCGGAAAAGGTTCCAGTTGACAGGGCCTCGGATGAATGATGGTGGAATGGGTTTTGGAATTGGAGTGAGAGATACTTTTAGGATCAGTGGACTATGGTCTGAGGATAGTTCATCAAGGCGAGTTACAGAAAAGTTGAGGGAGCCTAATCCACTGTGGATAAAGAAGTCGAGGATGTCAGGATTGCGGTTAGGATCGGTTGGCCAGTAGGTAGGGGAGTCAGGAGGCAGGATATTAAAATTTCGGGAGTTGAGTGCAGACAGCAAATTTCGTCCCCGAGAATTCGTGGTTCTGGAACCCCACTGCTGATGCTTGGCGTTTAAGTCTGCACCCAGAATGAAACGATCTCCTAAGGAATCCAGGAAGGATACAAATTCGGAAATGGAATGTTTAGGAGGGCAGTATGCAGATGTGAGGGTTACCGGAAAGGAAAAAGTCTTGATTACTATGGCTGTGGCTTGTAGGAAATCATAGGTGGAAAGTGGGAGTAAATGATGAGAGAGGGATTGGTGGACAATGATAGCAGAACCGGCATGGGCTTTGCCGTCTGGGTGGTCAGTACGGTATGTGATGTATTGCGGTATTTTGAAGTACTGTTTAGTCGTTAGTCTTGTTTCAGTTATAAGTGCAACATCGATTGTTTTGTCTTGCAACAACGCTGTCAGTTCGTCAGTATGATTTCTAACACCATTCGCATTCCAAAGGAGAATGGATAAGGAGTTAGGTGAATTCATTTAAGGATTTTTCAAGGCAGGGATTAGATTTGATACTAGATTTGTAAGGAGTGATATAAGCGGCATAACAAGAGATTTGATTTCGGAGATGAACGATGTCATTAGACTGGTAAGATCTGTGACGTTTGATGGTGGAGGGATATGAGAAATTTGATGTTGAGGAGTTTTTTGAAGATTAGGTAAACTTTGAGGGATAGATTGTTGTACAATAGATTGAGAAAGTTGAGGAAAAAGTTGTTCCGGCAGTGCCTCGACTTCATGATTCTGGTTTCCACCTCCAAGCAAGTGGGCAAATGATACGTTAGAATTTACAAGTTTAGATGGTTCTCTTCTGCTTCTGGTTGGTACAGCTGTTTCATTCGGATCCTGAGGTTTTTGGTATCTGGTTCTGAGTTTCTTGTAGATTTCACATCCCTTGTAGTTAGCCGGATGGTCCTTGAGGCACAGAGCACATACAGCGGGTGTAGATCTTGATCTTGTACATTCTTCTGTTTTATGCTGTTCACCGCATTTCACACAGCGTGGTATGTGATGGCAATAACTTTTGGTATGACCATATGCCTGACAGTTATGACACTGAACTATTTCCCTCTTTGTGTAAGGTTTTTCAACTTTTACACGGGTATAGTACAGTCTACTGAGGTCATAGATTTTTTCGACTCCTGCTGATGGTTCCAAGTCCACGAAGAATAGAGGCAGTGGACTTTTATCTTTTAGAACGTTGGTGACTTGCCTCACTTGGAATCCTAATTCTGTCAGTTCTTCTTTGATAGCTTCAACGGGTGTTGAGGAATGTAGGTTTCTGATTACGACCCTTAATGCTCTCTCCTGGCGCAGCTGATAAGTATGAAAGTCAGCTTTGGTCTCAGTCAGATATTTTACAATCTTTCTGTAGGCTTCAGCAGTAGTCGGAGATATTTTAGTGTCATTGGTTCTACTTATACAATAATAACTATTAGGATCAGTTACTTTGTTTAAATGCGCACACATCAGTTTAAAATTTTTAATATTTTTAACAAATATTGGTGGAGGTAGTGGTTCCCTGGGTATAGCAGAAGATTCCATGGTTTCTTTTTCATTTTGGAGGATCTCGAATGGATTCGGTGTAAAAAACGGGGATTCATCACTTATTCCTTGTGATGATGTGCTGGGCTGTGGTTCAGATCCTAATGAGGTAGCTGACGCGGTCACTGGTGGAATTATTTTTTTATTTTGTTCACGGCGGGGTCTCTGTTTTGTAGGAGACGAGTTAGAACCTGCAGATCTAGATCTTTTACTTGCAGACTTTGAGGACATGACTTGATGAAAATATCTCATTGATTAAGAAAATAATAATAATAAATAAATAATGAGATAAGAATTAAAGATAAAAGAAAGATAAGTTAACGAAAAGCAAGCCCGAGCTTGCCGAGCTAGCGGCAATCAGCTGATCAGTGACCCTCCTTTCACTTTTTCGTGATTGTACAAAGTAAATTATAACTTTGCTTACCGAAATTTCTCCAATATTCACTGCCGTAGTATTCCTGAGGTCTAGTGATGTTCTCCAGACTGAATTCAAGCGAATTCCTACTGAAAAAAGCAAAAATCTGAGAAACGATGTAACGTATGACTGTTATCATCGAGCGCATCAGCTGATCGATATAGATTAATTTATAATTTGCTCCAAACAAAAATAAAAAAAATAAAAAACGGTTTATTGATAGCTTGTCCTATTGTCTGCAGGTATCTTTAATTAATAAGCCTGATAAATATGTAAAGTACTTTAAAGCCATTAAATTTTAAATTGAAAATTAATTACTTGAAGTTCACTAATGTTTTGTATATAATTGTTTTATCTACCAACACATAGCCACACAACACAGACTGAAAAAGTTTAATGATTTCTTCTTTGTCTCTATTTCAACTATCCTCTACCTATTGTCTGCAGAACTAGTCCATTAAGCTCAACAAAGAAAAAAATCCATTACGAATTTCGCTTAGGATAGTTCTGATACAACTTTTTTACTCTGAGCGAGAGAAAAGAACAGAACTTTAAGCTTAAATGTTAGTGTTGCTGGTAAATTATCCGGCTCTCAGATTCCTTACAAAGCATCGCTTGTGTTATAAATAAAATGAAATAACATTACAAAGCCTGCTTACAATCTGTAAGTGAAAAATTAAAAATACCCGCAGATAAATAGCTGGTTCCTTGGTTGGAAAATTTTATATGTGCATACTTACGGGTACGAGATATGCACTATATGGTCTATATCGTATCTAATCATTTTAAAATACGTAGTATGCAAAAAGGAATAAGTTGTCCGATTCATAAAAATATATTCGAAGTCAGATTAGACACTGAGAGAGGTATCAATAATAACTTGTTGACATTAAGATGTTTCTTGGCTTGGAATCTGTAACACTCATTATGTAACTTTTTTCACCCTCAGTTTGACACGCTCGCCAAAATTTCACGACAGTTCCCTTGTCAGACATTTGTTGTATAACATTTGTCACTAGGATCTACTGTTTAGGAGC
Organism: Piezodorus guildinii; assembly: GCA_023052935.1. Taxonomy (NCBI): domain Eukaryota; kingdom Metazoa; phylum Arthropoda; class Insecta; order Hemiptera; family Pentatomidae; genus Piezodorus; species Piezodorus guildinii. Next base: position 100,989,959 of record CM041292.1, on the reverse strand, counting down.
TATATTGTTTGAAATCAAAAAGACACCGTTTTTCTAGTGTTGCTGGGATCACTTGTAGCTCGGTGGTTAGCGAAACAGCCTCCTATGAAAAAGTTTCACTTTTTCACGTCGGAAGAATAATAGTATTAAAAATTCTAACCTTTAAGTTTTCAAACCTTTTAGTTTGAATCAATCTGGTGTCGAATAAAAATAATTAACCTACATTTTTAGATTTTTAATTCAAACGGACCAAATATTTTACGCAGTACCTTATTTTCGAAAACCTTAAGCCGTTGTTCATCCTTCAAATTAAGCGGCCACGTTTTACATCCCTAAAGAACCGTTGAAAGAATAATAGTTTTATAAATTCTAACCTTTAAGTTTTTAGATAGAAGCCGCGAGCTAAGTAATTTAACAACGGAATAATAACACGCATTTCCCACCTTTAACCGGGACTTTATTTCTTCCTGGATTTCATTTTTTCTCGTGATCATTGAGCCTAAATACTTGAATTTCTCTACGTATTCAAAAGTATGCCCTGATACATCAATATCACCAAGATCGAGACCGTTTCTGCTACTAATCATCTATTTCTTCTTATCGGTATTTAATTCGAGCCCTATTTCTTTACCGGTTTTTATTAACACACTTGTATTTAGTTGTATGGTTTCCGTCTCTTCACCTAGCAGTACCAAATCATCGGCATACCCCAAAACCGGAATCTTGTCACCCATATCTAAGCCTTTCTCAGTATACATCACCTTTTCTATGACATATTCTAAAGCTATATTAAACAAAACAGGTGAAAGGGAGTCACCCTGTTTCAAATCGGATCGCACCTCAAATCTCTCGGAGTAATTATGACCGATTATAACTTTATGAAAAGTTTCCGACAAACACATCTCTACTAGGTTTACTAACTTTCTAGGTATTCCCTGTTCAATCATGATGTTATATAGCTTCTGACGGTCTATAGAATCATAAGCCTTTTTTAAATCGATATAGAGTTGATGGACTACACCGTGGTATTCCAGCTTCTTCTCTAATATTTGACGTAAGGAAAATATTTGACCAATATTCGAGCGATTCCGCCTAAAACCACATTGGTAGTCTCCGATTATTTCCTCAGCGTATTCCGTGATTCGGCAAGTTAGTATTGACGAGAATATTTTATAGCATACTGGGAGAAGAGAGATCGCACGATAGTTGTTACAATCCGTCCTCGGTCCTTTTTTGTGAATCGGAATAAGTATTGATTCTTTCCATTCTTCGGGCATTTATTCAGTTTTTTTCAGTACTTTTTAACTAAAACATGTAATTTGGAAACGCCCACTTCTCCACTCGCCTTGATTAATTCACTCGTGATATCATCATTTCCGACAGCTTTATAATGTTTTAATGGTTCTATCGCCATTTTGACTTCCTCTTTACGCGGTGCGTCTATCCATGGTTCAGCACTCTGGTATTCAGAGGGAGGAGATTGATTATATTTTCCGTATTTAGAATCCCATCAAAGTATTGTTTAAATTTGTTTAATATCTCAGTCGGATCCGCAATTTATAGTTAACCCCATTCAATAGAGGTTCAAATCTTTTACGCGATTTGTTTATACCTTTGTACATCTCTCTTACGTCTGTTTTATTAAACAGAATATTATATTATTATCTACGACAACCAGTTTGTTTTATCGACTTCTCATTATTCTCCGTTAAATTTTGCAATGATAAGTATACGACAATAATTTTTCTAAAATTTTTAGCATTCCAACAGTATATTATGCATGTATATTACTGTTCTTAAGTTAAAAAACAAAAAATTGCATTAAAAAAATATTTTTGCTGTTATCTCCTTGTTGGTTATATTCATGTTTTTTAGATTTATAACAGTGATATTGTTTATAAAACTGATAATTAAGTACTTTAGAAGTGGAATTTGAAATATCCCATTTAAGCCCTGTCATACTATTTCAATCAGAATAAAACCACTGTAGCGTCCGGCGATGACAGCGCCATCCAGTGGCCAAACGATGAAACATTTGCATTAAAATAATTTAATTAGTTTTCTCATTTATTTATATCGAATTCGTTCAAATTACATATTTACCTGTTTTTTTATCAATAGTAATAAGATGATATAATTATTTTTATAAATCTACAAAATTAAAGGTACTTTAGAGGATTAAAATATCGGCATTTAAGTCCTGTCGTACTATTTCAATCGGAAGGAAATTTGCATGATATTAATGCCCATTAAATTTTACATCGATATAAGGAGTTTAACCAAAATTGTTTGAGCCGTTTTTGAGAAAATCGTAAAAAGGTAGCTAAACGCATAAGGTAAATTAGGACTTCCGGTCAGCCGATTTTAATGAAAAAGTTGCTGTATCTCGGGCGTATAGTAGTCATAAATATGAAATTTCAGTTCAGTGACGATTTTTCGTTTTTGCGCTAGAATTACCACACACGGACACACATAAACACAGACCATTTTGCGGGACTTGGTTATTTGTAGTCAGGGGACCTTAAACGTGTATTTCGTTGAAAACTAGAATTGAAAATTTTCACGATCGCAATACTTTCCCTTTATATATATTTCATATATTGGCAAGTAAAAGTAAAACACTAGCTCGGATTAAAAATTGCCGACAGTTTTTTTATAAGAGATTTAATGGTAATTTCAGTATCATTTTTTGCCGCTGGGGCCTACAACTTAGCAGCTGTATTATTTAAATAAAAAAAAGGTATGTTCGGATTTTTATTTTATGACAACTTTGTTTCTTTCAAATTATCTTCAATCCGCCGGTCTGTAGGCAAATTCGATTTCTTCCTGTCTGAAAAATCAGTAGATTACAGATTGACATATATGATCCGTTGTTTTTTTATTATATATATATAGATATAAACCAAGTCCCAAAAGAGGTCTGTGTGTGTGTGGTAACGAAAAGTCCTATGAAAATATGAGACAAATATACACCCGAACATTACAAAACATTTTTCATCTAAATCAGCTGACCGGAAATCTACTTTTTACAGTGCATTTTGCATATTTTTCGATTTTCTCAAAAACGGCTTAAACGATATTGATTAAACTCGCTATGTAATGGGATTTAACACCCTGTAGGTTTAATTTTGATTGAAATAGTCTGACAAGGCTTAAATGCCCATATTTTAATTTTTCTTCCTCTAAAGTACCTTTAATTTTTGTTGAATATATAAAAATAACCATATTATGTGGTAAGCATTGATAAATAACAGCTTATTATGCAAGTTGGGCGAATTTGAAAAACAACCAAAGGAGAAAAAAAATATATTTTTAATGCAATTTTTTGTTTTCGAATATAGGAACAGTAATATACGTGTATGATTTAACGTTGGAAAGCTAATGATTTTAGAAAAATACTATCTTATAAACGAGATTTTAAAAGTTAATAGAGAGTGATGAAAAGCCGATTAAAACTGATTATTTTAGATAATAATATAATAGGTTTTTTTTAATGAAACACATGTTTCCATAGAAATTCAATTTAATTAATTTTTAATATTTTCACTAATTTTTATTTTATACTGTATTTGAAAATTCTTTAATTGATTTGAAAAAACGTGAAAGTCCTTGTGTTGCCTCTCTCATTTTTTTTTTATTCCCTTTAATTGCGTATATTCTCTGTAAACCAGTTAACCGATATATATATATATATATATATATATATATATAATATATATATATATATACATAATTAAAATATACATAAAAAAACTATAATATCCCTTGAAACGGATCATATAATTATTTGGATCATCATTAAACTGTCTAAAATTTAATAATAAGAAAATTCGTGTATAAACTCAAGAAATTTAACTATTTCTCCATGGATAAACTATTGTGTGGGAATATTTTGCAGAGTTCGTGGAAGGAGGAAATGAGCCTGGATGTTGGTAACCTAAATAAACACAGACCTTCTTTGTTTAAATTCCGTTCTTAGTATATTCATTAACTTATGTATAATTACTCCTCCCCAAATACATTTAGTATCTCTACTCTTTCTGTTTCTATTGAAGAAAAAAGGAAGAAAGGGAAATGTTTTAAAGATTATTTGTTGCAGTTTTATTCAGCCAAGTCATTCAGTGGCAAACATTAATTTACTATTTACATCCTAACAATTTAGTACCTTAATTTAGTCCATCTGGTATGGTAAGGATGTGTGGATTTGGGTAAGGATTGAGATAGGGGATTAATGTGATGGATAAGGTTCTGATGGAATTTTGAGAATTTTGATGGTATTAAGTCTAAAATAAATGGAATATTTAGGTCGCGATGTAAGGTATGATTGGATAAATAATAAGGAGCATTAACTATTGTTCCTCTAATACTCATTGCTCCAGAAGGTGGCAGATTGTATTATCTCTTAATAAAACAAATTAAAATAAATAACTATTGTTCAGAGGACTTTGGATTGGAAGGATTGAATGCGTTTGATGTTAGAGAATTTGGCTGTCCCCCACATTTCAAGTCCGTAGGTCCAGATAGGTTTCAGTACTGTCTTGTATATTAGCAGTTTGTTTTCGATAGATAGTTAAGAATTTCTGTTCAGTAGTCTGTATAATTGGCCAAATCGTCGATTAAGTTCTTGTCGCTTAAGTTCCAAGTTACTCTTTTGTCCAGAAAGAAGCCAAGTTACCGGACTGTGTCAGGGAAAGGGAGCAGAATGGAGTTAAAGAGAAATGGAGGGCAGGAATGTCTAATAATGGATAATAATTGGAATATTCTTCACCACAACGAACTCGGAAGGAGCGGCTTGATAGATAGGATGTGAGGACTAAGTACAAGAATTGGGGTAAATGGTTTTTGAGCTTAAAGAGTAATCCCAGGTGCCACACCTGGTCAAATGCTTGCGTTATGTCCAGAAATGCACCCGAGCAGTACTCCTTGTTCTCTAGGGCAGAGGAAATATGGTCAACGTCTCGGAGCCCTTGCTGAACCGTTGAATGTTAGGAACGGAATCCAAACTAATGGGAAGAAATAGTGTGGGATTTTAATAAAAGTAATATTCGTTTGAGGAGGATTTTTTCAAAGATTTATGAAAGATTTGGGTGTAGGCTGATAGGTCAATATGATGTCGCAGTATTAGGAGGTTTACCTTGTTTTTGGAAAAGGATTATAGTGGAATGTTTCTATAAGAGAGGAAAATGTGCGTAGGATGGAGTTGTAAATATATGTAAGGAATAATACGGCTTTAGATGGAAGCTGTCTGAGAAGCTGAGGAGTGAGGAGATTTCATCTAGAGTGTAAGTTTTCGGAGTAGATATTTTACCTCAGAGGAATTAATTGCTTGAGGAGACAATGAACGCGGGATCGGAGACTGAAGGAACCCTTCCACTATTGCAGTGTTCTTTGGATGGGATTCTGGATGAGGTGTGAAGACTTCGTAAACGTATTTGGCAAGTTCCTCGCCTTTGTCTTCATCAGATGCAGTTCAGGAACCATTACTACGACGAAGGGGATGGTAATGGAAAAAAAGGAAGGTGGTATTTAAGAAGAAGCAGTTAAGAAAAAAGAAATTTCTGTGCCTCTCGGCGTGTTGAAATTGAAATTTTTAATTGTAGAAGAAAAATCTTTCAAAGACGATGTTTGACTATACAAGCCCACTACAGTGTGAGATTCCTTCTCACTAAAACTCCCTATTCGCCTTTACCACTCCACGGAACTGCCGTCAAGCATTACCTTATTATTAGTGAACATCTTTATGTGTATTATGCTATTTCTAACTTACGATTCTTACCTGGGAACTCCTTTCACGCTGTTGAAATCTGAGTTCTTTTCCGACTTGCACACCATATTCTACCTCACCATTTCTCCCTTATCATTGGGGTGACCAAATTTTCAGGAACATTCTTCTCTAAAGGGATGCTGACTAGTTAGCACTTTTCTTTGGTGAAAATTATTCAAAGTGCATACTCCGATGTTTGATACGATGTCTAATACGATTTACAATAGTATGTATAGATAATATTTTGTCTAAAATTTTTAGCTTTCCAACGGTACATTATACATGTATATTACTGTTCTTAAGTTGAAAAACAAAAGATTTCATAAAAAAATATTTTTGCAGTTACCTCCTTTAGGAATAAATATCCAATTCGTTCAATATGCATTTTTAGCCGTTATTTATCTATGATAATAAGATTATGGGCCTTTTTTTTCAAATCTACAAATTTAAAGGTACTTTAGAGGAGGAAAATTCAAAGTATCGGCATTTAAGCCCTGTCATATCAATCAGAATAAAACCTACATCATAACAAATGTAATTGAATTTCAAATACATATAGCGAGTTAAATGAAAAAAAGAGCTGTTTTTAAAAAATTCTAAAAAGGTGATATATGCATGGTATAAAGTAACTCGTCTGGTTAGCCGATTTTAGTGAAATTATTTTTGTAACATCTCGGGCTTGTAGTTTTCTTAAATATTAATCTTCAGTTACAAACACACACACAAACCGACATATTCGGGACTTGGTTTTATGAACTCAGGGGACCATAAAACGTGTATTTCCGTTAAAATCTGAAATTTGAAAGTTTTCACAATCGCAATACTTTACCTTACTATATATTTCATATATGGGTGATTATTTGAAAATTAGTCAACATGGTGTTAGCATCAATTTTCACAATATTATAAAAAAAGTTATCAAATATTTGAAACTACTAAGTGATGTTATAAAGTCTCTTTAGTTCGGTCACGCATTTTGATATATATCACAATTATCTTTATTTCTAAAAATTGACATTTCGTACTCCAAATATCAGTCCTTAGCCATGTAAGGTCTCCCGAATTTAGTTTTCATTTCACTATAATTATAATTTCACAACAATAATTTGATCAAACTCTATTTAAATTAGTTTACTATTATATTTCTAACATTTTCATAACGATTTAATTTACTATAACAATATGTTTCATCAGATTATTTGAAGGCAAAAAGTGTCAGCTATAAAAAATATCAGGCCCGAGTCATTTACGAATTTTAAAAAATTCGAGCATATGGATTTTCCATAAGTCACTCGATACAATAGGCATTGGTGTGAAGTTAGTTGCAAACACGACCCAAGCCACGACAGCCTTTCACTATCAGTGCGGTCGCCGACATTGCTGTGGAAACACGTACTGTACCAGTCAAACTCTTAGTCCCTAGCTAAGTCGTTTTAAAGATAAATAATTACTAATTGATCTCATTACTTATCATAAATATGGGTTTAGTCAGTCTAGTTATTTTTACCGCTTATTGGTTTTGATGTTGATTCTAACAACTAGGTTCCATTTGATTTTGTTTCTTTTCGTCAGTCCCTAGTCGTAATAGTGACTAAGGACTGATGGTCAAACTGTGCGATGCATGGTTTTGAACATAATACCAATGTAATTGCTGTAGGATATGTTGTTTAGAAAGAAAACGACATTGTGTAAAGAGGAAATTGCAAAAAAAAAAAAAAAAAAAAAATTAAAAATGACCCTGTTTTGCTAGCAGAGTACAATGAGAAGTAACGACAAAATATTAAAATGAAAAGGACAACGGAAATGTGTAAAAAACATGACTTCGCGTGAGCACAGAAAGGCAAGAAAAAACTGGGTATAGAAAAAAATAGTAATCATCTGATTATAGAAAAAAACAAAACATTCGAGAAAATTATTATACTGAATTTGAATTAATTAGTATACTGAAGAGGAAGGACTTACTCATTGACAATTTAAGGAAAAAACTTGCTAGTGAACAACAAAGAAACAGAATACTAAAACGTTGAATGATAAAAAAAGAAAGAAGCAAGAACTGATACCGACAAGTAAAATTGTAGAGATGGCCAACGACCCTAATCAAAATGTAGAGTTGATAAAAAATGCTTTATTTGGCGATATTATTCAGAGGCATATTTTAGATGGTAAGATTGAGACACACCAAAAAAAAAAAAAAAACCTGCTTAAAAACGATTTTGTCCAATCCACTGACAAGAAAATGCTGTGATGATGAAGTTCATTGATTTCTTTTTTTTCCTTTTTGTTTTTTCATAGAATTTGGAAAATTAAGAGATAATTGTTGTTACCGTTAATTTTGCAATAAAAATGTGATTTGATATAATAACCGACGTCTCGTCAGTCCCTAGTACACTGATTTTAAAAAATCATACATTTCTCTAAAGATATCATGTAAAGTGACTGGCCCTTTTAGGTGCAGCAACATAGATATTATACCTACAGTAAAGAATATAAATTGTTCTAATTTTTAACTAAAAACAGCACTTTCAAAATTACGCCAGAAGTTAACCAAAATTCAGATAACCACCCATATAGGTAAGAAAAAGTAAAATATTATTGATTATAGAATACTTTTTATAGTTTCTACTAAAAATAAAGAGTCTTTTAGCATTGGAGGAAATGGATTAGGGAATTAATTGAAAACTAAGTTGAAAATTTGCATTAATTTCTTTTCCATGAACCGGTAACTCCTAACTTTTTCCTCCAAGTTCATTTGTTTTTTTAATTGCTTTATTGATTAAAATTTAAAATGAATTATAAACATATTGCTCTCTTGTATTTAAAATGCAGCGTTTTTTTTTTTTTTCATATTGGTTTTTCTTCATATTTGTCATCGTTTATTTGATGATCATTTTTTTCCCCTCCGCGAAGGGAGAAAAAATTCCTAATCAAGACTTTCATTTCCTTTGCTTATTTTTTTTCTTTCTTCTTCGCGTAATTGAAAGGGGTGTTGTTTTTTTATTGTTGCATTTCTTCTCGCACCTGAAGGTCGAGATTTATACCATTATTTAAAAAACATTTTTTTCATAATTAGTAAATACGTTGTATCAATGGTTCTGCACATGGCTTTCTTGTCTTTTATATTTAAGTAATTCAATCTCTAAAACAAATATACACAGTAAAATAAATATCTTCTACTCTCTTTTTTGATGGGATTTACTAGAATTTATTTTTATTCTCCAGTTCTGACCCCATACTTCTAGGTCTTTAATGTGGGCTTGAAGGGTATGTAAGGCAATAAATAGATCTTTATATGAACTGTTAAACGCAGGTGTTATCAGATAATGTAGAAAGGAAAGTGTTAGTATGAGTTGGGATATCAGCTGTATATTAGACTATGTAAAAAATGGGCTCCAGGATATTTCCTTGAGGAACACCAGCAGTCTGTGTAAAAAGGAATGAATAAGGAACTATTGTGATTAATTTTAAAGGATCTTTCAGAGAGGTAGGATTGAACAATCAGGATGTATGTGGAGAGGAAGAAATTTAAAGAATGTGTACATCAGTCCTGAGGCAGCTTGTCAAAGGCCTCACCTACCAATGTAATTATTTCTAGTTTTCGATTTTTTCATGGAACGTGATTCACTGTACACTTAATGGGATTCTCATTAAAACTTAATTTAACTTTTAAAATGTATTTTTAATAGTTCATCTCTATATTTATTAATGATACCGTGATTCTTGGTTTTCGGTAAATCTTAAACAACAGTACAGGATTTTCTCTATTATTTAGGAATTGTTTCTGTAAAACATATTGAAAATAATTTTTTTCTTTAGATGGAAAATTTAAATTTTCTCTAATTCAAGGCATCAAAAAATGTTTTCACGATTATGAATAGTAGTTTAGACGTATAATATACCTTTAGAAAAGTTAATATGCTACAAAAGTATATAAAATCCTACAAAAACTTATAAAATCTCATCTCTCTAATGAACTGATGATCCCAATTCCTGCTAAACGTCTAATTTATTTGTTGCATATAAGTCTTTAACTTTTCCAACAATGCTAAAATAATCATCTCATTCTTCCTTTTCCATTCTGTTATATAATATAATATCTTAAAAATTTTTATATTATCTCTTCTGACTATCTTTTTTAATGAAATCATAATAAAAATTCTGATATGTTCTTTTCCATATTCACATAGGCATTCACCAACTTCTATAATATAATTTAATCTTATTTATTTAGAATAAATTATATTATGTGAAGTTAGTGAATGTTTATGTGAATATGGACAAATAAAATGGATCTTCCTGAAATAGTATAAATAAAAATATATGTTATTGTTTCTTTTATTTTAAATCTTCATGTAATACATCATCTGTAGTACCAACGTATCTCCCCTATAGCTTCTATTTCATCAAAATATTGGTTTCTAATGTTAGGTCCTGCTTTTCGTTATCCGCCGATTGGTCTAATTACCTAAAATTACGTTTCTTTTCGATGGTTGCATAGAAAAATAATACTCCATGTTTCTTAAATTTCGATATTCTTCTCTTACAAATGCCATAACAATTTATCTTTGGTACGTCCAGCCAACTGATATTAATCGGAATCCCTTTTAATTATATGTACATATGATTATGGCTATATACTTACGTTATTATTGTAATTTGAATTGTAAGTTGGTTAAAAAGATTTATTGATTAAAAAAAATAATTACACGTTTATTTTACAATTTATTCATTGACATCAATGGCCCTTCAACCTATGGTATTTAGCCTAAATTCAAAATAGAAATAAAAAAAAAAAAGAAAAGGGACTAACTATGTTTTTTTTTATTTTATTTAGTAAGTTTTTGATTTATTTTATTTTTTCTTACTTTTAGGCAATAAGTACTGGGATTATTGCAGCATGAATAGGAAGCATGATCTAAACATACCTGTCTATTAAGCTGTAACAATGTTATCCTGATCAATTAACGGGTCGAATCAGTTCTTAGATACAGCCGTATCCTACACTACTTCTCCTTTTCGCTCATCGAAACTGCCTCTCTCTCACTCTCTCATTGTGGGTTGCAGTTCCCTACTATTATATCCTGTCCAGAGGTCATTCGTAGGCGTCTTCGACAATTTATTGAAGTTGGTTTCGATTATTTATAACGTTTAAAACCAAATTTTTCAGTGAGGGCGATAGACCTGTATTTCTCAAAATTTAGCCTTATGTAATTGAAGGCGGCAGCCATGGCGTCTTTCAGCTGATTTACTGGAACCTTGCAAACTAGGCTAGTCGGTCAATGATTTTTCCATGGTGATTTTTGAACGAACCCTATCTTAAAAAGGATTGCTGGCAGTTAGTCTCGGATGATCCAACGTGCTCCAAGTCGTGACCGGATAGTTGGCAGATTCCTTAGAGTTCGACCTTGACTTTTCACCCACTTCCGGTTCCACTCTTCTAATTTTTATCTTCGAATATTTTTTCCTTTGGATTGTTTCTCGCTATCTTCAACTTGTAGATATTCTGGCAGACTCTGCTGAGCTCTTTTTATTTTATGTATAATAATGGTCATTCACGCAAGGATAGGTTTGAGAGGTTAACCCTCCGCTAAAGCATATTCACCCTCTTATGGTACAGTTCGATAAGCACCGGTCAAAGCCGTTCCTGAATGTTGCCATTCAAGTTTCCTGAAAGGTACGAACGCTCATAATTGCAATCAGGAGACGCATGAACCTTGGATATCCAACACTACACTCCAGTTTGGTCATGTAGCTGGTACCTAAGCCAGAAAGCGCGTCTACCATCGGCAAGCCGTTCAAGTAGGCCATCTAATCCTTAAATACTCCAGGAGAGAGGTATAAACCATCTTTCCAAAACATTCAAAGCTTAAGTACTCCTCACCTTGGTCGTAATCTTGAGTCCTAATTAAACTAATTAAAATGGAGGCAATCCGTTTGTTATCAAAGAATGGCCTGAGTCATTTGATAGCAGCCATCTTAACTATTTTCCTTCGTCACCATAACTACCAAATTGAGGCACTGTTCGCTTTTGTTTCAAGCCTGACCTGCTGGATAGACAAAACCAACAACAGCACGTCGTCGCAACGAGCTTGGATGCAACCTGGCTTATGTCAGAATCCATCAAAGAACTCCTACCTTAAAACCTTCTGAGATATAGACCAAGTAAGAATCCTTAGAGGACCTTCTATAATAAAATAAAATAAAATAGAAATATTTGAGGAAAGTTCATATCAGTTGTTACTTTACCTGATGTCGAGATAATTTTAATAGGCAATAAATATAGTATAGAAGCGAATAATCAAATTTAAAAACTCAAATGTTCTAAACTATTTAGTTCTGGAATTCAATGAAAAAAATTGAGAGAATAGGATCATATAAATAACAGAAGGCGCTTTCTTTATACTAATTATTTACACTTTAAATTATACTATTTTCTGTTACTAACCCATAAGGTTTATATTAGATATTTTTGTAATTAACGTTTTGTACAAACCTAGATAAATAAATGTACACTTGACAATGACTTCTATGTGGAAGATCTTTTTATTTATTTACCAGTTTGGTTTGTTTATTTTACGAAATAAGATTAAACTCGATCGAAGTATTGTTGCATAACGATGTTACCTTAATATTTTTAAAATTAATTATGGTATGTATGATAGCTAATTCTTTTTTTTTTTAGCTAACTTGAGATAACTAAATTGAACAAAAAATCCCTCTGAAAAATTAGAAGCTGAAATTTCTATTCATTAAAAAATAATAAGGAAAAAAATGTTTTTCTGGCATTGTTTCGTCATATTATTGGAAGGTCTTCATATGTATATTCAATATGTTTGCCATGCCAATGGTTTCCCGGTACCAGCAACACATTTAATCTTACTTAATTTTTTGTATCTTAAGATAACCAAATTTTCCCTGGAAAATCTTTCTGGTTCAGACATTCTCTTTGTCTGTTTTGTTGGTTTTTGTATATAAGGCTAAATTGAGGAGACATCAAATTTGATTCTAAAATATAGTTTAAATGAAAAAGCATACACAAGTATTTATTACAATTATACTTCGTCAGATATTAAAGGCTAAATAATCTCTTGCGAGATCCTATTACAAGTTCTGCCATTGACAAAGTTGACCCTAATCGGAACCAGATAGATTACTCAGGAATTCCGACAATGAAAATTCCATCATGCGGAAAATCCGATGCTATCAAAGGTGTTGGGAATGTGGAAATCAGGTGGAATGTTGGGGGTAATATCCATCGGTACTGGTATGTATGTGCAATCTTAAATCTCAGACCGTAACTACCAGAAAATGGATAGATATATTTCATTATTTTGGAATACAATTCTAATTATGGCTTTAAGATCACATTCTCACTAGGTTCGCGAATTATTAAGAAAAAATTAAAACAAATAAACAATGAAGAGAAATGTTATTATAAAAAAAAGGAAAATTAAGATACCATCAGGTAAGCATATTTTAAGAGGTTAGAGTAAAATAAAATAGCTCAAATAAGGTCATACATATATATCTTAAGCTCATACTGAACCGCGCCACTGAGATCGAAAACCAATGGGTACAACACCGCAGACACACGCAGCTTGGTTAGCGGATCTGGCTATGGTCAGAATTCCATTATGCAAATTTAAAGAAGATGTCGTGGCCCTTACCGGTTTAACCTTCGTGGAGATTACTAAGATCCACAAGTGAAAATGGAGCTAAAAGATTAAATGGTGCGTAAGATTCTGGCGAAGGTTTGAGAATTTGGAGGAAATAAGGCCTAAAACAAGGAGGATATTAAGGTAATGGTCCAGAGAAATGATGTTGAAATAATATGTAGCATTAGAAACCGTCCGAAGAACTTTGAAAAAACGGTTGGATGTGTTTAATTTTAGAGGTTTGGGCTATTCCCCGTTGTTTGAGCTTACTTGTTCCATTCCACTGAATTCAATGTTTCAGTTACCCGCCTTCCTCTTGTAATTTTTTCTATGATGCCCTTAGAAGAGGTACCATCCCCAGTTATCCATCTGCCTAGATATGAAAAATAATTTACCCTTTCTAATTCCCATTTTTCTACCGATAAGGCTCCTACATTCTCATTAAATGACATATGCTTGTTATTTTCTTTATTTACTTTCAGGCCCCATTAATAAAAAATGTACTTAATTAACATTTAACTTATCAAATACTCTTAATTAAAATTAACAATGACATTTTTATTAATAAAATTACCATACTAAATAGTATGCTTGTTTAACAATTTTACATTTTCATGATTTTTTTTGTACATAACTTATGTCCTTATCAGCTTATTTCTACAGTATTCGACCACGGCCTTCTATATTACTCTAGGTTTCCAGATTTACTAAATAACAGGTTTTATAGCAATTAAAATTGTCCATTCTGATCAGCGCAGCTGGGTGCATATAGCAGTAGATTCAGGTGAACTATGAACAACCTGCCTCACGAATTTTGTCTCATGTTTCTAAGTAAGCTTTGTTTTCGTAGTCGTTGACATCTTCTTCGGGCCTTTGGAGAGTAGCTCGCTAAATAAAAAAATTCTACTTCGGAGGTGTCTGGACTTTAATTTCATGGAGTTGTTTATCAAAGATTATGGCATTCTTTTATTCGTTGAAGAGCACACTTAGCCATCTCTTCAAGGTATTAAATTCAGCCATTATATTAAGCTTAATTTTATTTTTAACTTAGTTTTGACCGATATAATTATCGAAAGAATTGATGAAAAATAAGTTCAAATTTGAGACTTTCTGGGGCAATATGCCCCACAACAAGTTAAATGTTTATTTTAATCCAACAATTAAACATTAAATAAGGAAAAAAATCAGATTTTCTCTTCTAATTTTTTAAACAAACTTATAATCATAAATCGTTATAAACATGATCTTTACTTACTTATACTTATACAGGCGTTCCAACTAGGGTTGCCTTTTCAAGTCAGTGCTGAGCTCCAGAGGTCACGGTCAAGCCAATCATCCTCCTGAAGACCCCGGCCCGCCATCTCCTCTTCCACTCCGTATATCCACCTACTTCTAGGTCGACCTCGTCTCCGCCTTCCCGGTGGCTGCCAATCCAAAACTCGGTTTGGCCATCGTTCGGTAGACATTCGTCTTACATGGCCGTACCATTTTAGCCTTCGCAGTCCTATCCGCTGGTTTACGGACCCAGGAGCCTCCATCCTGTCCCTAACAACCTCATTTCTCATTCGGTCCATCCTTGTGAAACGTAGACATCTTCTCCAAAAGTCCATCTCCACAGCTTGGACTTTCGAGTAGAGCTTTCTAGACATTGTCCACGTTTCCGAAGCGTAAGTAAGGATGGGTTCTACGATGGCATAATAGATCTTCCTCTTGTTTTCTTTTAAAAGAAGGTCATTCCATAGAACAGGATGGAGCATCCGCGTGGCTTTACGGGCTTGTTCTACCTTTCTCCTTACGTCGATTTCGGAGGATCCAGTGGAGTCGAGGTACGAACCCAGATATTTAAATACACCCACCTTTGTACATATCTCATTATCAACTCGCAGATCACTGTCATCCATAGCGCTGATGGCCATGTATTTCGTCTTACTGAAATTAATTTTAAGACCCATAGACGCATAGCAGTCCCCTAATGAGCACGTTAACATCTCAAGGTAGACCTTTCTCCGAGCGAATATAACTTGATCGTCAGCGAAAAAGAGCGACACTAGCTGTTCATCGTCTATGAAAGGACCCACATCACCACACTGACGAAGCCATTCCTTGACCGACATATGTAGATAAATCTTGAAAAGGGTTGGCGCCATGCTACAGCCCTGTTTCAGACCCTTAGTACCTGTGAATGGCTCTGATACTCGGTTTGCAAGCCTCACCCGATAAATGTCATCTTGGTATAGGTGTCTTACTGCATTGACTAAGGCATCATTGATACCTGCTTCTCTCAGTGCTGCCCACATTCTATTTCTAGGGACGCTGTCGTAGGCCTGCTCCAGATCAACGAAAGCTATGTGGAGTTCCTGATTCATCTCCCGTGACTTCTCGATGAGCTGCCGAAGGATAAAGATGTTATCATTGCAAGAGCGCCCCGCTGTGAATCCAGCCTGTTCCTCAGGGGTAAGAAATTCGTCTTCCAATTTGTCTCGGAGCAGCCTACCAATCACTCTGCACACCGCGCTCTGCACACAGATACCTCTGTAGTTCTGGCAGACCTTCCTGTTGTCTTTCTTGAAAATGGGCGATATAAATCCAGTTCGGAGGTCCTCAGGTACTCTGTCTCCTTCTAGTACCAGGTTAATAATTTCCAGGAGAATGCTCATGATCTTTTTTCCTCCAGCCTTTAGCAGCTCTACCGGGACTCCGCCTGGACCTGGGGCCTTTCCGTTTTTAGAGCTTCTTTACTTCCCTATTTAATGTGATTGGTTAAACATATCCTTGGAGCACATCATTTCCAAAATATGAGGTTCCAAAGTTGACATTTTAAGTCTAAAATCAGACCTTATGTCAAGACGGTTTCTGTGTTTGGATTTTAGAAAGCACGTGGTTGCTCATGCTTTTTGACGTCTATAAGTCTTAGCAAAACGAAAGCTGTTTTACATTGCCTCATTGTCTATCTCTCTGAAGTCTTTACGTGGCGTTAACCCAAATTGGGCAAGTTTGTCGTTGAAGTTATTTTTTATTGTACCATTGGTCGACTGATTGGTCATCCGAAGGGCTTTATACTTTCTATTGCGAGGGAACTGAATGGATTTCGAATCCAGCTGTCTTCAGGATCGGGTTTGGAAAAGTATTTTCCAAACGTAATGACTAATTTACGAATATGCTCGGTTGCGACTTCCTTCACCAAACTCTGTGGCAAACTATCATTAGATGACTCCAAAAACCGTTTTTAAGTAGAGAAGTTTGTATAAGATCCATTTCCGATTCATTCGGCCCAGATCTGACACTTTTTAACCGTGCCACTAACCTTTTCTTCAACCAAGAACATGTCAACGTTGTTCTCCTGTAAACTTAAATTTAGAATATTCAAATGTCCTAATATGCATGCTATGTAAGCAGTGAGCATAGCCAAGAGAAATCAGACAGAAAATTAGCGTATTTAGGGTCAAGGAGAAAAATTCATACCTCGTCTTTCAGCTTAAAAAATCTTGTCAACAACTTACTTCGTAAGAGCCATCGCACTTGAGTGTGTATGAGGATCTGATCATGTTCGCTGCCAATCTCTTTGCACAATAAAGAAAATAATCTGGATTGTAGAGAGCGAGTTTTAAAAAAAATCAATTAGTTTATGAATTGTAGAAGGCGAGTTTTAAAAAAATCAATTAGTTTATGGATTGTAGAAGGCGGATTTTAATATAATTAATTAATTTAACTACATCATTAAATGTATTTTGTAACATTTCAGCCACTGTTCGGCCACTAGAGCTTCTCAATGAATACAGCACCGTGTCTACCTTACATTAGGTGTTAATTTTTGAACTCGCACCGAAGGTATTCTATGGAGTATTTTTATGTTCGCTCCATGCACTATTAACACTTCAAGGGCTTCTATGCCTTTTTGTAATTGATGCATAAATCCATAGAAGCCCTTGGAGTGTTAATAGTGCATGCAGCGCACCTAGAAATATCGCTTAGAATACCTTTAAGTAATAGAAGGACAAATATCTGTGATATATATACATATCGTATTTATGTAATAAAATTGGAGATGAAAAAAAAAAAAAAAAAGAGCATCTAAAGTCCTGTTTCACTTCTAGACGCAGCTTTTTCCCCATCTGTAGGCAAACCCACACATTTTCTCCAGCAAATGTCATATTTATTAAAATAATATTTTTTTTTTTATTTTTATGGAAATTTACAACTGTACAAAAAATACATCAAGTAAATATGCTGTAATGTTATAACACATGGAATGAACATGAAGAGAAACTGCCCATTGACAGCACTCTTTGGTAGTGAGTCTAAACAAGAAGGTCTCGAGGCCATCTACTTTTCAGACGCCTCGGAGGATTATCAGGAATGGAAGAGGAAGCAAGGATTGAAACTAATGGATTAGAGTGGGAGTGGAGTTTTTCATGGAAGGTGTGATACCTGGTACGGGCCAAAAAATAATCATTTAATGCTGAAATAATATTATCTGCTATTGTATGAAGTAAATCACAATAAAAAAGGAAATCTTCATATAATTTAACCTCAACAAAATAAAAATAAAACAATAAAATTTCTTTAATTGATATGTCGGCACTGTCATCCAATTGCAAAGAAAACATTTCACACATGCCGAGTTAATAAGGTATTTTCTATATCATTTGCAATACCCGAAATTCGCCTTTGAACTGTCTTGTTAGAAAGCGGGAAAGTACCTATTTTTTTTTTTTGCATAGGATTGCAGCTGATGGTAGTATTAGTTCTTCAGCGATAGTATGATCTTCCCCCCATTTTGTGGTGAGCTGAGATACATCATATGATGCAAATGTTGCTTAATGGTTCATATTTACCTTGGAATGTTTCGTAATAATGTGCTGCGACTTTACAGCTCTCCTAACTTATTTTTAAAATTATCCAGCGACTTATTATTTTGTCTCGGATGCTTCGTTTCAAGATGCAGGAGGTTTGCAGGCTTCATACATTCATTCGAGAGACTTTCGTAGCCAAGCAAACATTGTGATTTACACTCGTGTTCAGAACCAGGATATGAGCAACCAATCTTCAAGTAATCAGTGTTGTAATGCCTCACTTTAACAGTAGGCCTAACAAAGCTTCAAGAAGAACAAAGTTCACGTCGTCATATCAATATTTAACTCCTTTTTCTCTTCATCTGGAGACCTTTCACCTGGAGAAGTAAATCTCAATAAACCAAAGATCTATTTTTAATAAATAAATCTCTGAAAATACTAACTATTTTCTATAATAAATTTAAAATCACACAGTGACACTTATTTTAGGACATGCTGAGGCACAGAGCTGGGTATGAAAACGGACAAAGTTTCAAAAGAACAGTTCTTGATTCAAAAACAATGAGTTATTGTTTTGAAATTATAACAATAGTTGTTATTGTTACATCTACCTGTTCCACTTTGGTACGCATTTTATACAATTCATTAAATAGTGACAATAATATCAAAATATTTTCAAAAATAATAATTAAAGTAAAATATAATTCCCATCTGTTTCTTCCATTATCTTATAGATCTATCTACTAAACGATGTATATGAGCAAGCTCGCGGAACCCCTGGACAACGTCCTTGGACCACCAATTGGGAACTCCACACTCCTACTCGACCAGTAATACTCTAAGGTCTTGCGGTACTCTAAGGTCTCTCTCTCACACTCTCTCTCTCTCTCTCTCTCTCTCTCTCTCTCTCTCTCTCTGTTTCTCGCCTCTCTCTCTCTCTCTCTCTCTCTCTCTCTCTCTCTCTCTCTCTCTCTATATATATATATATATATATATATATATATATATATATATATATATAAAATTATAAAAAAGAGAAAAAATAAAAATTAAAAAAAAAGAGAAAAAATAAAAATTATAAAATTGAAATTTTATCCATAAATACGCCAATACCTCAGTTGTTTTTGAAGATAGATTGAATAATATGTATGGGGTTTTAAAATAAGAAAAGCGCCCCTTCAAAGAAAAAAGAGAAAAGTTGATCCATATATTCAAGTCACAAATTATAAAATATGTCCTACCAAAACTTTATTATTATTGAGAATAGAGAAATATTGAAAATAGTTTTAGATAAAGCCACCGCTTAAAGCCGCTGAACAAAGAGAGAAAAAAAAACCAACAACACATGTTCTGAATTTTAGTTTTCGTGGTAACGAGAAAAGGTGGAGTATCTACAATTTAAAATATTATATATTCCTCAATACGTATTGAGGAAAAACTATACTGGAATCTACGTATATGAACAAGGAAAGAGCAGTTATCCGAGAGTGCGTTAATTTTTTTTTTTTTTACCTAATCCCGTTTTATTTAATTCTTTGAATTCATAAACCCATTAATTTTATCCTTTTACTCTATACTGGATATATTTAAATCTGTTTAGAATAGAATAGAATAGAAAATAATTTTTATTCTCTGACAGGGTTTCATAAAAACACAAATATGTACAATACAATTAAGATAAACAATGTGTTTGGCTTAAAAAACAATTAATCATGATTAATTCTTAAGTAAAATGGTGTAAGAAGTAAAAAAATACATTTGCGTTTATGTGTTTAGTTATTTCCTAAATTCTAAACCTGTTTTGTTTTTTTAAAGGTTTTAAAAATAAATTGTTTTTCTAACGACTTAGGGAACCAATTTTCCAACACCCTGTCTTTTTGCATATTTAGAACGTATATGAAAAATTGCAGCTTAGAAATGATGTCATATTGGAGAGACTACGATGCCTGAAAAATAGAGCGAAATGGTACTTTCTTTTGTAAATATTAATGATTCTTGACTTTTTGTAATGATTCAAAACGCCCTTTTAAATTAGCCGAATCATCGTAATTGCCCTGCTAAATTCTTATATCTAACTGTCGAGATTCTTAAATCATAATGTAAATATCAATTATTCATTAATTTATTATCTGACGAATACAGGACTCTAAAATACTATTATCTGAGCGATGGATTTTGACAGGCCCATGATGAATTGGTCTCCGTTTGATAATGAACTTGATTAGAAAAGAAGAAAAAAAAAAATGATTGAAATATTCTCAACGTAAACGGAGGCCTTGTTTGGAAAGAAAACAAAATTTTGTTTAAATATAATGTTACATTTTAGTTAAGATAGTAGAAAGTTAGATATTGTATTTTCATGTATTTTGTCAGCATTGACAAGTGGCATGTTTCTGAATTAAATATATACATATACACCATTCTTACTTCAGAAGGTCATAATATTATTTTATTGTGTCTAGTTTTGTCAAGCATAACTAAAATAAAAATGATAATAATAAATATAGAGAGAAAGTAATAAAAAAAAAAAAGTTGAAGTGACACAGAATCAAAACTAACGTTTAAAAATTTCATATCTGTTTCGTGTGTAGGTTCCTATGAAAATACATTCAATTGTTTTTTTTTTTTAATTTCAATCGGCTAAAACAATATTAGTTACAAGAACATAATAGAAAATTATTTCTGAATTTTAAAAAAGCGCAAGTGATTCAGAGGTAAGGTTTCGCCGACAAATATCAATAATTCACATTTAGGTTGCCAACGGTTTGTAACGATTATTTTTACATATTAAATGATTATGGGTATAACTACTTCTACTGGTTCGCTATTGTTAATTTAACTGAAAGAAGTATAGATCGGGCTTTAAATAATAACAAAGAGTAGCTGATAGTTCATATTTATTATATCCACTCTTACCAAAAACGCCCATAAATTTATACGAAATGCAATACTCACGAGCAAAGCTGTGGGTCACAGCTAGTCTATACTAATATTATAAAGCTGAAGAGTTTGTTTGTCTGTTTGAACGAGCTAATCTCAGAAACTACTGGTTCGAATTGGAAAATTCTTTTTGTGTTGGATACTCCATTTATCGAGGAAAGCTATAGGCTATATAACATCACGCTGCGGCCAAAAGGAGTGAAGAACCAGTAGAAAATCTGGAGAAAAACGGAGAAAATTAGGGGAAAAGAAACCTCGCATCCCAATGAATCCAAATGATTTACCTTTTAAGTTTAAAATAAGTCAATTTCCAGTTAATTTATCTTTTTTCATAACAATTAATAAATCACAGGGGTAAACATTTAAACACGTAGGGATCAATTTACGTCAAGATCGGATTGCGGAGAAAATCAGTATGTTCTTTTGCCACAAGAATATAAAACTAAAAATGTCATTTACGCGGAAGTACTTTAACATATATTCTTTTAAACACTTCTTAATAGCGATCATAATAAGAGAAATTGACGCAGACGAAGTCACTTTAGAATATGGGGTTCGTCTTACCATCTAGATGTGCAATAAGGCTGGATTTGAAAATAATTAGTTATCTATGCGTTTAAAGTCACTTTTATGCTACTATGGCTAATCGTATGATGAAAAATTTTTGCCTATCCAAGTTTGGTTAGGGTAGAGATGTTTAAAGAGTTCATGACATAGCAAAGGCTTGGGACCAACATTTTACGTCCCCTTCAAAAGAGGGCATAACCAAGGTTTTTTTTACTCCCATTAAAATACAGAGGACCAACACTTTTAAGCATACTGCGTTTCATGTCTGTTTCGTGTTTAGATTCCTATGGAAATATATTCAATTGTTATTTTTTTTTTTTTTTTAAGTATTTCAATTGTCTTAAAAAATATTAATTTCAAGAACATAATAGAACATTATATCTGAATTATAAAAAAACGCGAGTGATTCAGGTGTAAGGTTTCACCGACGAATATCATTAATTCACATTTAGGTTGTAAGGTTTACTTTTACATATTAAGTGATTTTGGGTATAAAAACTTCTACTGGTAAATTTGACAGGAATAAGTCTAGACCGGACTTTAAATAATAACAAAGAGTAGCTGATAGTTAATATTTATTCTAGCCACTCTTACCGTGAACGTACATAAATTAATACGAAATGCAATATTCGCAAGCAAAGCTGCGGTCACAGCTAGTAATATAATAGATTATTTAGTAAAACACATGTTTCTCTTAAAATCCAATGTAAATAATTCTTTAACAATTTATTTCGTTTCTAAATTGGTTTAAAAAATCTTAATTTAAAATAAATCACGGAGGTCAGTGAAAGTCGCGCACCACATTTTTAAGAAGCTTTTTGATATATTTTTTTAGTGATATCCTCATATGTTAATTTGTTTTTGATTTTTTAAAAATATAATTGTACCAGTCTTATATAATAGAATGGACAATCGCTTGGAAATTAAATCTAAGCGTATTTCAGTTTTATTCCACACCATAAAGATATTGAGGTGTGTTTTTGAAAGAGAGAAAGAGCAAGAGAGATTTAGTTGAATATATAGCCCCCAAAGCTAATGAGGGCAGTCAGCATTAGCTTCCTGCCGATCCGCTCCACCTTGTTAAATACGACAGTTCTATGCTTGGATTTGAATTCCCATTTTAGATTCCCATTCCGTGCTCGTTATTTTATGGATTATTAATCTGACAGCTTATGAATTTAAAACGAAGTGGGTATTAGAACTATAAATAAATAAAAATAAGGATTGATTTTAGTTTATACTTGCTATGATATTACGATTATACAATGTCTTAGGCTAAAAAATATTATTAAGATATATAAAATATATTAAATATTAAGATTATGATCTGACTTTTTGGATCACGACAGTATTGTTATTCGTCCCCCCTAGACACTATAAACAACCCTTTAATACAGATCCGACGGATGAGGATTAATATCGGTCCAGAGGATCTAGAGATTCTGGAGCAGCGGAGACTGAAGTAAGACGACCACCGGCATGTAATCACTCGATTTTTAAGGTAATCGATGCGTGACGAGCCAATAACGAATAGAAAAGTTAAGCGAGACTTCTCGACGCGGAATATTGGGGGACAAGAAAATGATTCTCACTGGAATTATATTAGCGAAGAGATGTCTCCGATGATATTGGCTCGTCAGACAGAAGAGTTCGAAAAAAAAGTATGTTTGGTTCGCCCGCGATAGGGTGCGCTGCCTGAAGGACGATGGCCATCCTGTCATCAATATTGATATATCTCAGGATCTAGACGTATTTTGATGACACCCGTCTATCTACTATAAATGGTCTCAGCTTCTAATAATCTTCTTATTTATAGATTTTTTTTTTCTTTTGAATCACATCTCGTAAAAGACGTTTTGTATAATTTTGTTTTCATTAATCAGTTTATATCCAGTTTTAATTTATTAATCTTGCGAAGGAGAAGTGAGTTGAGAGTTGCAGTCAGATAAACACACAGTTATGTAGAAACTTAATTGATTAAAGTGCCGACTTTTTGGCCTAAATTTTAGGCCTTCTTCAGGGCTATAAAACGAAAGATAACAACTGGTTGTAAAATATATATATATATATATATATATATATATATATATATATATATATATATATATATATAAAGATGACAAGTAAAAGAAATTAAAAACAAAATCAAACAGTATTTTGTAAATAACTCTGTTAGTTGTAAATAACTCTTCCATTCCTTGACCTCCTCATTATAAGAAACCCTGATCAAACTATATCCACAAACTGGTACACTAAACCTACTTAACTACCATTCCCAACACTCTTATCATCAACAATTCAATACAGCCAAAAACCTAATTTACAGAAGTCTTTCCATCTCTGATTCCATTATAAATCAAATTAAACAAATCCTAATATCAAATAACCCCTCCCCCCTTTGTTAATATCAACTGACTTATCGACAACTACATAAATCATCCACCATCACTTTCCAACCCACTTCCATATATTCTTTTCTCTCGGGAAAAATCTAAAAATCATTACGTTCCCTTAGTCCAAACCTAAAACTTGCCTTCAAATTTCAAAATAGACTTTCCCAACAATACAACTTCCTAAAAGATCCTTTGCCCCCTTCCCATCTCTCACGAGTTTTATACAGAATTTCATGCTCCAGTTCAAACTGAAATTTCTCTTAGATTGGTGAGACAAAAAACCTCTTCAAGGACCGTATCTCCCAGCACAAATATTCCGTTTCCTCAACTCTAAACTAGTGTCTAACTATCAGGACATTCCTTATTGTTAAACTACTCCTTCAACTTTGAAAAAACCTCCATCCTTGCCACCGTTCCTAACCAAGACAAACGACTCATATCTGAATGCATATATATCCATTTAGAACCCCTTTCTGTAAATCAGAAAACAGATATACGCAACATATCCTTGGCATATTCCCAAATACTGAACTTATTAAAACATTCCTAAGCGTTTAAACACTTCAAATCTTCCTTTTCTTCTCCTCCCTATCCCATCTCATTAAAGGATAAAGAAAAAAAATGTATTATATCTGCTGTTTCTTATTTTACTTTACTTATTTTCTTTCGTTTCTTGTCGTTCCGATTCATATTGTCTCAATTTTTCTGCATCATAGGTTCCATATTTGGTAGTCCCAACACGTTTATCATTATATACTCCCATCTTTATCATTTAAAATTTCTAAGATAAAACAGACAACTCTACAATTTTTTTTTCTTTCTACCTGTCGTTTAATAGGTGTATTACTCCTTTTAAGATTATAGTTTCCGTTATTTTTATTCCAACATTTACATCATTGACGATTTCCGATAATTCGAACAAACAACAATTTTCACAATTAAATATTTAATCTAGTTCCTTAATAACCCACCACCTATCTTAGCACCCTCTTATTTTATATAAGTCTATTTTTTACTCATATAATAATACTACACCTATTTAACATTTTATAATCAGTATTTATTTATGTAAGCTCATTTAAAATGGAATCAGTGTTTACCTTTTCTAAAAGTTTGATAAGTATTCCAATTTTTAAATATTAATTTATTTACGTTGGAAATAGTAAATCAAGTTTATACTTAATTGTGTGTTCTACTGACTGCACACTGAACCAACTTCTCCCATTAATTTATTTACTTTGATACCATTGTTGCCGCCAAGTTTAGTTCATCATTTCTCCACCCTGGGCGCCATAATTACTTAATTTGGTCATTGTTGGGCTTTCCCTCCTACAATCGGTACGTATTTTATGTTTGATATAATTGTCTCTCACTTCTTTACCGATCCCCTCCCTTTCCACCATATCGTATTTTTTTTTCTCTCCTTTTTTTATTTATTTAATTTTTTTCACAGAGAGATATGTATATATATTTATTCACTATATTTAATATTATAATGTTTCTCATTTCATGAAAGTATTGGCGTTTTGTACGTCAAAGATATGTAACTCTTTTTCTCTTTTTTTCATATTGTATTTTTTTTAAATTTTATAATTACACATTTTTTCATACTGTAAAAAACAATTTAATTTATTATTTATTTATGAACCAGTATTTAATTTGGTTGTTATCTTTTGTTTCACAGCCCTTAAGATGGCCTAAAATTTAGGCTGGAACGTCGGCACTATGAAATTAATTTTCTACTTAATTGTGTGTTAATCTGACTGCACCGTTAACTAACTTCTGCTCTATATACACACAGCCAACCATTCTCACTTCACTATTAATTTTGTGGTTTTTAATTAAATAATTATCTTAAGGCTCTAGTGTCTTCCCTTCATACTATTCCCACTTCGGCAAATTCTTCCAATATTTTACCCATAACTTCGACCACATCATCGCTGTCTCTGAAGCCTAATTAAAATGTTACATCCCTTCCTACTCTCTTTCTGTTCCCGATTATTCCCTCATTCGCCATGACCGGATAGGCTGGACTGGTCGATGTGTAGAACTTAATGTCCACAATAACCTAAAATCCCATGTCTTGGAAGTCTCTCCCTCTTTTGATATCATCATATTGAATTCCTTTTCATTGAAATTTCCTACAATGCAAGTCCTCTCCTTTATGCTGTGGTGTATTGTGCTCTTCTTGTAATTTTTGATCCATCCTTTAATTCCGTCCATTATAACTACATTCTCTTGTACAATAGTATCATATAATATGTGGTGATTTTAATACCAAACTCTTTCTGATTCTAATGATAGACATTACCTGGTTCACCACTTCTCTCTTCGCCTGTTCATCGTTCCATATGATCCAACTCATTACACTCACCATTCCGACACCTGGCTTGACCTACGCCATCATTGATTTAGCGTAAAAAACCTTCTTTCCCCTTCTTGATTGCCTGTTCCGTTCCTATCATCTAACGATCTTATCCAAATTTCATACAATTTTCAAACTCCAACGTTCCTTCCCAAAATATTAACTTTCTGAAACCTTAATGACCGCACCCGAGAAAATATTTTACCCGATATTGAATCTTTGGATTGGAATAAAATGTATGCCTGTTCGTCAATTGACTCAATGGTTTACATTGTTAAGTCCAATCTCATCAGTATCCTAGACAAACACGCTCCACTCAAAACCTGTGAATTTTTTATTTTTTTATTTTTTTTTACCCCTACCTCGCCTTTGTAGGCTATACGGGCGTTTCCCGAGCCAGGTGCTGAGGGTGGGGGGTTATGTCCGAGATAAAATCCCTCCGGCACCAAACCCGAACTCATAATTATTTCAATAAGAAACTAGAATATTCACTGATTTGCCTAAAATGTTTGCCTGATTAGTTTCGAAGTGCACTAATTTTTTTATACTTTATCTATACTATACCTATCACTCAGAAAAATGATAGAGGTACGATCTATTGTGAGCTGAATTCTGGACTATAGAATGAAGTATCAAACAGTAAAGACAGATAAACCAAATGAGATATCGGGGTATTTATCTTGAAAGTAAAATAAATATTACAAAAGTCTTAAACTTAAAATATAGGTGGGTTTTATTACAGTCACATTTTTTTTCTCGCTGGTTGAAGACATGAATCCGGCTCTTCTTTCTCTATGTATAGAAAGTAAGAGAATCAGATGTACAACTATTGTACAATCATCAGTCTTCTGGCAATTGACAGCTCTGAACCTTCTTTTACTAATTCTTGATAAGCTCTAATTCCTGCTTTAGCTCGATTCCTTGAAAACTATGATGTACGAGTATTAGGACTGCGATATAATTGGAATCCGTTGTGTGTATAAGCACCTATGGAGATGGCAGAACCTAATTAATTTTTCAGGTAATATATTTACAAATTTGGTAAATTTGTTTAATTGTGTTATACATTTTTATACTTCTAGGTATGTTTAATTTACTTTTTTTCAAGAACAAAATTAATATGAAATTTAAAAAAAAAAAAAATACTATTTTACTACTATTAACATTACCACTGCTAATACTATTAAATTAAGTAATCTTTTATTCATGAGCATGTTTCAAAAAAGTGGCCAAACATTATAATCAGATATCTATATGTGTTCCTTGTTTCGAATTTCTCAAAGTTAACAATTTTTATTAGCTAGCTATTTGAATGTAACATTAAATGTGGTTTATTATTTTTTTTCCTTAATTACATAGTCTGAAAAAACTTTTTTTTTGTCTTAAGATTTTTTTATACACACATGTTTTTTATACACTGTTGACAATCAGTGAACTAGAGAGAGAAAATGTTTGATGTGACGTGGTGGGCTCATTTGAAATTAATGTGTTGATATGTTCGCTTACGTTGTAGTGAAAACGTCTGTAGAGGGTTCGGATGTAATCCTTTTTAACTTACCAAGGAGATTTAGTTATATTATTGAACGTTTTTGATTGGAAAATTTGAATTTTACGTATGTGTTTACCCTTCTTAAACTATTAATCTGTAGACGACATGTTTCTGGGTTTTCGAAGATTTTATTTGTTATTAAGTTGAGTTTTTTTCATATACTATACGGATGCAAGTGTGTGATATGAATGATGTAGTTAGCGGAATATTTGTTGTGGAGAGAGAATCTACTTGAGAGGAAGATTGCTGGATGACAAGGAGGGACTGGAAGATGGCTGTTACTTCGGCCGTACAGCTTCTATATTATACTGGATATAGAAGGGAGGGCGAAGATGTAATGTTGGGCTTCACTTACAACTGCGGTCATCGGTCTCATGAACGATAGCGTTGTGGTAGCTTTGGATAAATTCTAAAAATTCTTGATGCTACACTTTAGGTGGGGTCCTGTAATTAAGAATTCGTGGGAGAGCCAATTGATAATGGATAGAAGAAACAGTCCAAGACGGTATATGGGACTGCGCGATAAGAGTGGGCATTGGTAATTGTTCTCTAAAAGAAAGAAGAAATTGAAGTTTTAGCGGGTTATGAGGAAGTATTTAACCAACATTTGTTGTTGGCAATAATTTGGAGGTAACTCCCAGGCTTCGGCAAAGAGACTAGAATAAAATAAGAACGAAACGCTCCTATCATTAATCCGATCTTCACGAACAACCCAAACTTTATTAAATTTAAAAAAATTGATTTTAACTGAGTAATTGAAAGTCGTGTGTTGCGTGCACTAAATTTTAAATAATTGGCGCATCAAAGTCAATCAATCCAAAAGTAAGCACGTCACCTTCACCTTCCGACGTAAATCCTGTCCACAAGTTCATTTCAACTCTATACCACTTCCCTGTTCCGACACATTCCGGTATTTGGGTTTCCTACTTGACAAAAGACTGACCTGGAACTTACACACTCGACTTAAAAGACAAGAGCTCAACAGAAGATACGGACAGTTATATAGACTACTGAACAGATCATCACAACTTTCCGTTGGAAACAAACTATTAATTTACAAGACAATTCTCAAACCTATGTGGTCCTACGGAATTGAACTATGGGGTACTACTAAATTTTCGAACATCAAACGTATCCAATCCTTTCAGTCCAAAGTCCTTAGAACAATAGTCAATGCTCTCTATTATGTTACAAACAAGACCTTACATCATGACCTCAAGATCCCTTATGTCCTTGATCTCATCCCATCCAAATTCTTAGCTTTCCACCAGAAACTTACTCTTCTTCCTAATCCCCTGGCACAATCCCTATCTAGTACCAACCATCCTTACAACCCTCCTCGTAGGTTTAGGCGGCAGTGGACGAGAGATCTCTTATAAATACGCAACTGGAGTGCTGGCAATGGCCAACTTCTCCACTCATGCCTGAGAGTGTGTGGCTCTAGACTCCTCACTCAGTCTCCACTGACTAGATTGATGACGCGACTGACTGAGATGCGCTGGGATCTCCTGACATTGTGCCTCTGCATCCATTTCTGGATGCAGAGGTTCGATTCGGAGTTCCCAGGGGCAGTATGTAAATATTGTATATAGGTATGAATGTGGCCAAGATTATAATTATTTTCTTTTATTTCATTTATTTTATTTTATTTTTTTTTTTTTTTCATTTGTTATTGTGGTATTTTATTTTTTGTTTGTTTTAATTTGTACATATGGAATGAATGACTTCTTTTATCTCTAATACTTATCGCCCAAGATAGTGGCAGATTGTATTACTTCTCAATAAAGCAATAATATTAAAAGAAAAAAAAATTAAATATTTTTCTTACAAGTTGATTTAAATAAACAATATCTGTTTCTGACATTTTACTCAAATTAACTTTTTTTAATCCAATCTCTATCTCTAGACTCAAAATGGATTGGATAAAGAGAACTAGAGAAGGTCAGGACTTCTTTTGATTAGCGCTTTATGAACACAATACCTAACTTCAAAGAGTTTAAGAAGCTCAGACGATTAATTTATGTTTCACTTAGGTTTTCTGATTTTACGAACTTTTTTTATTAAAGATGGATTTCATTATTAAGATCAACTAGAAAATACATTTTATTAATTCCGTTAGATTCAGTAGGAGTATCTAATAACTAGAGGAACTTAATTATGTAAGTGCCTTGTGTAGTCCGAAAATAAAAGCATGACCAAGCATGCACCAAGACCAATGCATTTCTAGCACAAGTTTCGACTTTGAGAAACAAGTTTGCCGTTAATGTTTGTTTGGGAACGAAAATTTTGTAAATTCAAATATATACATAAATACTTCATTACTATTGAGAAGTATTTCTTTTTTGTAGGTAGTGATATAATTATTAATTATAATTTAAAAACTATTCATAAAAACTTAATTTAAAAACTATAAGGAGTTGCCCCCCAGATGTCAGCATTGTAGGAGAACCCTGACAATTACTTACATTTTCGAATAATGTCCCTTCACAAGCAAATTAAATCAAAGGGGATTACCACTCAATGTCGCGGTTGCTTTGGGGAACGATGTAAATAGAATTGACGAATTGATGTGCTTTCTAACTAAAATGGACTTTTACAAGCCCATCTTCAATAATAACCAATTCTCAGTGGAATTACATATATTATAATTTGTGACTTAAGTATAAACATAAATAAATATACAGATCATTTCTTTTTTTTTTTTTTAATTTATGGCGTATTTATGGATACAATTTTAATTTTTTTATTTCTTTTTTTATAATTATTCGCCGTGTTTTTGTTTAATTAACACTAATAATTTTTTTCTCTATCTTCAAAAATAACTGAGGCATTGAATTAAATCACCTTTAATCGGTCCCCATTTTATACATAACCAGCTGATATCAACGTCTAAGTGGTAGGATCATCGTTGAATGCCCTAATATTTTTTTGGCGAATTAAAATTTAAAAAATTCTACAGTTGTTTAGGAGAAATGCCGCGGCCGGCGGGCAAACGGATTTATTTTAATCGTTATCTAGGTTCTACGCATCTTGAAATTTTGAAGATTTAATTTTTTTTTTTTTTTTTTTTGCACATTACAAAGGTTCATTATTTAAAAAAACAAACCAAAATAATGGTAAATTTTATAATATATATTTGTTAATGTTTCATTTTTCAGAAATTGGGTTATTTTTTTTGTTACCGTTAATACTTGTCTCTCTTAAGTAGCCAATTATGTTTCATAAAAGACTTAAATGACTTGAAGAAAGGTTGCAAAACATTGAATCAAAGCAGAAAGGGGCCCGCGAATATGAGCTTTTGGGTTTACATATATCTATTAACAATTTGTTATAAGGTTCTTTTGTTGTCTTGTGGCAAGCATAACATCATTCTATGCCCAATCAAACGTGGCAGATGGCCCTGGGTTTTTTTCTTAATGGGAGTCAAAAATGCATAGAAAATGCTTACTTTCGAAGGGGGCATAAAAAGGAGGACCCAAGCGTGCGCGGTGTGAAGTAGTTATTAAAGATTCCTATCCTAATTAAACCTGGATGTGCAAAAATGCAATGCGGACTCCCACTGTGCCATCGTCCTATTAGCCATTTTAGCATAAAGTGCCTTATAATGCTTCACTAGTAAACAACAATATGCTATGTCATAGCTATTTTCTATTTGTTTGACCTAGCAGCAATCCCCTTATGTGGAATTGCATATACATAACGAAGAAACTTATAGGTTACCTTTTATTTAAAAAAATACAATACGATTTTTATCTAATTATCTAATACGAGTGGATGTGACAAAAGTATTATGTTTAAATTATGATGAATTTTTTTTTTGTAAATTATATCTTTTTATATTTCGTAGATGTAACATTTTGGTTAAAAAATAATATTTACCAATCCAAAAAAATATAATACGATATTATTTTGATGCAATATTACGTGCAACAAAATGAATTATGAATGACCTAACAATCCGAACTCTATTTCGGACTTCAATCACATCTATTGCAGCTTTTCTTGGCATTTTCATCTAGTTCCTTTCTTGTCTGATACATCGCCTTGTAGGACAGTTTGATTTTCTCAGGAAGTTTACTATTGTGATTCTAACTAAACAAAATTAACGAATGTTTCAAAATAATAAACTAAACCTGTACCACTACAACCCATGAAGGGTCTTGGGCTCAGTACATATAGAGATTCGTACTGTTTCTAGGCCAACGGCCGTGCAATGAGGTGATTAGGCCGAAATCACACTCAGTCGCCAGGTTTTTCCCCAATTTGGGTACCCACTTTATAGAGGCTGGGTCTGCCCCAGGAGGGTCTCCATACCCTAGAGTCGCCCCCCGACTGAAATAACAGAATAAATAATATTCCGCCACAGCCGGGATTCGAACCCAGGACCCGGAGCACAGTAGACTGGTGCTCTATCCACTAGACCACACCGTTTCCATAATAAACTAAACTAAATATAAATACGTGATGAAAGCATATAACGTTATAGACATTTAACAAATTATTTTATTGAAGGCTGAATTATTATTCTGAATGGGTTTTTAAAATATTTGTCTAGAAAAGCGTTTGAGTATGTATTGAGTGAATGTTTTATGAATTAATGATTTTAACGTTCTGACTAGGTAAATAAATATAATTTATTTTATAAGTACTGTAATATTTAGTAAGTAATTTTATAGAATTTCACAAAAGTCTTTACTAAGTAATTAAAGCCCAAAGATTAGCAATCATTCAATAATCTTTCAAAATATACTAATTTCGCCGTTGACTCATTGGGTAGAGGTAGTATATAAATAAATTAATATCTATTAAGCAGATTGCGTTTTAGTTTATTTGTAAAGTTGTAACAGTTTATTAAAAAAATTTGCGGGCAACACATCACATTCACATACCTTCAATGATAAATCAATTTAAAACCTATTAAACGTGTATTCATTTTCGTTAGGAACATATGATTCAGATTAAATAATATAACTATATAAAATTGTCAATCAGTAATACGTTTATTCCCTATTGGTCAATTTATATCACCTTTTACAACTTTGTTTATCAGATAATATTTTTGTTGAAATCTTTCTCTTCCCAACGGTATATTATACTTCTATATTACTGATCTTACTATCAATAAACCAAAAATTACATTAAAAAATAATTTTTCTCTATTATACTTTAGTTGGTCATCGAATTCGTCCAACTTATATTTAGCCATCCTTAATCAATGTCATTAAGATGATATGGTTAATCTTTTGGAAAGTAAAAAAAAAAATAAAGGTAATTAAGAAAAAGAAGTTTTAAAATATTGTGATTAAAGAACTATCAGACTATTTCAATCGGGATGAAACTTATATGATATCAAAGGCCATTAAATTTTACATCAATGTCACGAGTTTAATTAAAATCATTAAGGCTGTTTCTGAGAAAGTCGAAAAAAGGTCCAAAATGCATGGTGTTAAGTAGCTATCCTGGTCAGCCGATTTTGATGAAAAAGCTGTTATACCATCTCGGGTGTATTGTTGTCTAAAATATGAAATTTCAGTTTCGTACGACTTTTCGTTTTAGCTGTAGACTTACTACACACACGGACAAATAGACACACACACAGTACTTTTTGCAGGACTTGGTTATTGGTACCCAGAAGTGGAATTAAAAAAAATTTCACGATCGCAATACTTTCCCATACTATATATTTCATATATAGATAGGTAAGTGAAAGTAAAACGAGTGTAATAATTAGTCATATTTTAAGTAACTAGTATACTATGCCAAAATATCTGGATGTTAATTCACTTGCTTATTTGAACTCCAGAATTAAGAAATTTTGTGAGAACTGGTACGTTTAAAATTATAATATTTAGCTGTAAATATTTAATTATTTGGTTACCAAAGCATAAACTACTCACCCTGTCAAAGCATATTTATAAAATCGTATCTCATTTTTAATGCTGGTGTTGGAATGAACCTTGTACTAACTTTTAAAGTTAAAGAGCTCTTGACTGTAACGTAAATAAGATATTATTTTATTCTGAAGTCGCGAAATGTGAAATTACTTCTTTTTTTTATGTTAAAGGCGTTAAACTCTGAGGTCATCAACTCCTATAAATTCACTTAAATTAAAGCAATTTAAGGAGAGGAATTCTATTTAACTTCAATAAAAGAATAATAAGAAAAGTACTAATTATAATAATGACTATGATGACGATGACTATAATCGAATAACTTTATAAAACATTCCATATTCAAATGACATAGATATTAAAAAAATAATTAATGAAGTAGATAAGTAAATAAAAAATAAATAAAAAATTCAGACATAGAACCTATAGTTGATACAGGAGCTGTTGTGCTTTTAAAATATTGATAACCATTGCCATTGACGCCTCGTTTTTTTTTTAATAATATTTCTAAAGTTTGGAGTCAGACCTATTCTGTTAACACTGTCTATATATGAGTGTACTCCTCAAAGATGTGCTTTATCGAAAGAATGGAGCTGCAGTAGGTGCATTTTGGTGGTGTCTGTTTTATTATTAGGTAAGAATGAGTGAGAATTTTTAATTTTTATTTTTAATATAAGTTCTTTCCTGTAAGGATAGGCTCTTTACTTAAACCTATAAAATCATGAATACCTCAGGGATGCACCTCAGGCCCTACACTGTTAAATATATATTTCTCTGACATCCTATAGCACCTAAAAACACTTACGGCTACATTTACTAAAGATTCAACTATTCAGACAACTAACAAACATGCCTCTATGGATTCTTAAGTACTCTCAAAAAACCTGGATGACATAGCCTTCTTGGTCTAATAAATTAGAATACAGATAAATGAGTTTAAGAGCCTTTCTATTACATTCACTCTTAAACATGAATCTTACCCTCAGGTCTTGTAAAATAATATTCTTGTACCAGTGTTAATACAAGCGACTGATATGATCATTTTCTTTTTTCGTTTTTTACTTTCAATAACCTATATATGAAATATATAGTAAGGGAAATTATTGCGGTCGTGAAAATTTTAGAATTCCAGTTTTCACCGGAAATACACATTTTAGGGTCCCTAGAGTCTAAATGACCAAGTCCTGCAAAAAGGTCTGAGTGTGTGTGTGCGGAAACGAAAAAAAAGTCGTATGAAACTGAAATTTCATGTTTAAGGCAACTATACGCACTAGATGTACCAGAAACCTTTTTATCCAAATCAGTATACCAGAAGAGCCACCTATAAGCAAGTGAATTAAAATCCAGATATTTTTGCATGATATACTTGTTACGTAAAAGGTGACTAATTATTACACTCGTTTTACTTTCAATTACCTATATATATATATATATATATGAAATATATAGTAAGGGAAAGTATTGCGATCGTGAAATTTTTCAAAATCCACTTTTTAATGGAAACATACGTTTTATGGTCCCCTGGGTCCAAATAATCTAGTCCTGCAAAACGTTCTGGGTGTGTGTCTGCTTGTCCGTATGTGTGGTAACTCTAGAGCCAAAACGAAAAGTCTTACGAAACTGAAATTTTATATTTGAGACAATGCACCCAAGATGGTATAACAGCTTTTTCAGTGACCAGGAGAGCCACTTAAAACCTTGCATTTTGGACCTTTTTTCGATTTTAATTAAACTCGTGACATTGATGTAAAATTTGATGGCCTTTGATATCATATAAGTGTCATTCTGATAAAAATAGTCTTTAAAGCGCTTAACTACCGATATTTCAAATTTTCTTTTTCTGAATTACCTTCTTTTCTGTATTCTTCTTTTTTGTATATACCAAAAAATAACAATATAATCCTCTTATCAATAATATAAAACAGGTAAATATATAATTAGAATGAATTCGATATCCAACTAACAGAGAAAAGTGCAAAAATATTTGTTTAATGCAATTTTTCGTTTCGAACCTAAGAACAGTAATATAGATGTATAATGTATAAAGTACCGTTGGGAAGCTAAAGATTTAAGAAAAAAATATAATCTTATACACACGCTTGTAAAAGTTAATAAAGAGTTATAAAAAGTCTATAAAACTGACTGATTATTTTGGTTAATAATATAATAGAATTTTGCATAAAACACACGTTTTTATAGGAATTAAATTAAATTAATTAATTCTTTATGATATATTTTTACCTCTAACTGTATTTTAAAATTCTGTAATCGATTTTATTAACGGCGGTGATAAAAAGTCGTGTGTTGCCAGCACGAAATTTTTAAAAAAACAATTATTGGGTTTTTATTTTTTATTTTTGGTTACAATACAAATATCGTATCAATCTATATCCTACAAAGGGAAAGGACTGCATTACAAAACTTGGAGAGGCAAAGTTGATGGACTAGAGATGCGAAGGGGGCCCCTAACAAACAGAGATGCGGTGGCCCCCCGGACGGATCACTGCCGGAAGTGTCCTCCCACTCAGAGATCTCATCTGAGAAGCTCTCGGCTTTATCTCCTCCCTCGATTACTGGACCAGCTTCTGCCTTTCTCTTTTCTCAGCTCAAACCCCCGGGTAATCAGATCTGACAGTAATTCTAAGGCCGGTTTTTACTATATGGTTTAAATCATTTACATTCAAACTGCTAATTTTGTTTATTTTTTTATTTATAAATTATCTTTCATCGCACTGTTAGTAATTCTAAGGTGAACGACTATTTTTTTTTTTTCTTTCACTTATATATATATATATATATATATATATATATATATATATATATATATATATATATATATATATAAATTCTTCAATTCATATATAATTTTAGAAAGAATAGTCCAATCAGAATTATATAATTACCTTGAAAAGTCTAAATTTTTTGATCCTCTCCAATCCGGTTTCCGACCTGGCTTATCCATACAATCCGCTCTCCTTAAAATCACCAGCGATATACATACTGCTATGAATGAAAAGAAGCTGACCGTACTAATACTTCTAGACTTTTCAAAAGCTTTTTACTCCATGGAGCAATCCATCCTTTTCTCCAAACCTTAATCCCTATCTTTTTCCAACATCACTATTCTTTGGTTTCACTCATTTCTTTCTGATAGAACCCAAACCGTCAATATTCCTAATCAACCTTTATCTTCCTTTCTTACCCTTTCGGCAGGTGTGGTCATTCCTACATCAATGACCTTCCCAACTCTATTCATCATTGCTCCCACCATTTGTACGCTGATGATTTCCAGATCTACCTATCCTTCTCCCCCTCCGAGACATTAGCAGCATTTCTGAAGATTCAGGAGGACCTGGATAGAATCAGCGCCTGGGGAAATCTGAATAAACTTAAGCTAAATACTATGAAGACGCAAGCAATAATAATAGGTTCCAATTCCCTTATCAAATCTAATACCAACTTTCCAAGTCTAATCCTCAATAATTACCCAATTACCTTCAGTTCCACTGTAAAAAACCTAGGTATCACAATCGACCAATCCCTCTCCTGGAAACCCCATATTGCCCAAATCTCCCGAAGAACAATAAGTATCCTTAAATATTTCCATTGCTCCCGTCATCTTCTCCCACTATCCACTCGTAAGCTCCTCGTTTCCTCACTCATTTTTCCCCATTTTGACTATTGTTGTGTGGCATATGACGGCCTCCCGACTGTGCTTGAAGACAGACTAAAGCGCATTATGAACATTTTTTTAAGATTTGTCTTCGGCACTTCAAGGAGATCTCATGTTATCCACTTATACGGTGAATTAAAGTGGCTCCTTTCCTCCACCCGCAGACAATATTTCCTTGGATCATACCTTTATCAAACTATTAACTCCCAGCATCCTTCCAACATCCACAGTCTCCTTCAATTTTAATCCTCAGTCCACTTACTCGAAACTAGATCCCGACATTCTGACCTTTATGCCCCTACCCACAGAACCAAAACTTTTGATTGTTCCTTTATTTTTCGCTCTACTGCACTCTGGAATTCTCTATCGAACCATATCCGCCATGCCACTTCTTTATCCTCATTCAAATCCCAACTTTTCCTTTACCTACTGCCATCCCAAATAGACGATCCGCAAATATCAATTTCATCTAGAAATCAACATTGAATGAAAGAAGATTTTTGTTTACCGCCCAAATTTTAATTTTTTTTTTTTTAAATTAGATTTTATTTTCTCAGAAGACAATATTTAGAAGATATTATATATGTATATTATTATATGTATGTTGTAGCTTTTCTTTTCATTGTTAATAATTGTAATTGTAAGTAATCATTGTAATTAATAAATACTCATGTTTATTTTGTCTGTTGGCCAGACATATATATATATATATTTTCTATCGTACATAACTATTATTCTTAGGGGGCCTAGTCCCAGAATAATTTTTTTTTCTATTATATTCTATTCTATTCTATATATAGTATATATCTATATAGTATATACATAGATCGTGAAAATTTTCGAATTCCAGTTTTCGACGGAAATACACGTTTTAGGGTCCCCTGAGTCCAAATAACCAATTTCCGAAAAAAGATCTGTGTGTGGTAACTCCAGAGCCACTTTATACCATCCATTTTGTACCTTTTTACGATTTCCTCAAAAGCGATTAAATTTTGATTAAACTCTATATATCGATAGGAAATTTAATGGGCTTTAACATCATTTAAGTTTCATTCTGATTGGAATATTCTGACAGTGCTTAAATCTAGGTATTTCAAATTTTCTACCTCTAAAGTACCATTAATTTT
The DNA here is from genome assembly GCA_023052935.1 of Piezodorus guildinii. Lineage (NCBI taxonomy): Eukaryota > Metazoa > Arthropoda > Insecta > Hemiptera > Pentatomidae > Piezodorus > Piezodorus guildinii. The sequence continues at coordinate 100,951,266 of CM041292.1, read as the reverse complement.
GTAGATACCAAAAAAATAACAATATAATTCTTTTATCAATAATAAAAAACAAGTAAATATATAATTTGAATGAATTCGATATCTAACTAAAGGAAAAAAGTGCTAAAATATTTGTTTAATGCATTTTTTCGTTTTTGAACATAAGAACAGTAATATAGATGTATAATATATCGTTGGATAGCTAAAGTTTAAAGAAAAAGATTATCTGATACATGGAATTGTAGGTAATGGAGAGTGATGAAACACCGATAAAACTAACTGATTTTTGTAGAGAAAAATATAATAGATTATTTAATAAAACACATGTTTTTATTGAAATTCAATTTAATTGATTTTTTAACAATTTATTTTTATCTTTACATGTATTTAAAAATTCTACAATTGATTTTACCAACGAAGGTAAGTTAAAAAAGTCGTGTGTTGGTCGCACCATATATTTTTTTTTTTTTTTTATTGATATGTACAACTGTATTAAAAAAAAATACATCAAGTAAATGTATGTAAATGTAAGTAAATGATAATTGTAAACTACAATGACATGAAATACATATAGAGAAGCTTTCTATTGGAAACACTAAAGATATTCTAAACTAGAATCTCCTTTAACAAATCTTAAGTACACAAATATTTCTCTATAAATTAGAATCCTAGATTTATTTATTAATTTTTATAAACAGCATTTGGTAAAATTGAGACTTACAGTTCCAAAAGGTGCTATATCCACTTTAGGAAATTTTACTGGAATTGCAAAAGTCTGTCATTTATTTATTGACCCTTAAGCGCCCGACTCACTTCCTAATAGGTTTGGTCACCGGAGAAGTTGGACCATCGCCTCCGTAAGGAGAGGCCTGTAGGGATAATATTTTGTAAATATCGTTATCAATTAAGGAACATTAATTATATAGTTGTTTTTTTTTCATTTATCAAGTATATAAATTATTATTATTTTTAGCATTATATATATATATATATATATATATATATATATATATATATATATATATATATATATATATATATATTTTTTTTTTTTTTTTTTTCAATTATATTAGATCTAGAAAGTAAATATTATAATTTAAATGTTATCCTTGCAATAAAGGCTTCATTCATTCATTCATTCGCTACGACTACTGCGAAAGTAGAGCGGGATTGCTGGACCGGCTGGTAGTGAAGGCAACTGTGCCCGCTGGACCGACTACGTTTCGACCCCGCTAATTTTCGAATTTAAATTAGTTCTTCTTCTTTAGTTTTTTAAAATTTTATTTTTTCTTTTAAAACTTATTAGTTAAATCATATTACGCGAAATATTCGATACGTGTTTGTAAGTATTCTTTAATTATGTACGTTTTTGCAAAATTCTTTAAATATGCAATATAAAATTAAACCAGTAGTATCCTGGATACATGATTCAGATAGGATATTAATTTCCGAGGTGATCAGAGACTGATTCGAAACAATATACACAATTGCATAGAAATCTGCTTTCAGTATTATAATGTATTTATCTCAATAATATAGCCAAAAGTGGATCCGTACGACATCTATTGTCAAGGAAACGTGCTTCACATTGTCAACCAGATCACTAGATGGCTCTAGAAACAGAGCTACTAAAGTAGCTAACGGACTTGAAACGTTAGAGAAGCAAAGCTACTAAGTAGTCCACGGACACTAAAAGTTTAATGGTCCTATTTCCTTGATTCTTTTTTTATTGAAATCTAAAGTCAATTTTTTACGGCATTTACAACTTATTTTTACAAATCCTTGCACTTTTCCCATGACTTTTTAACAATATAATATGGATATAGTACTTGATGGAATAAAAAGTGGAAATAGGTACTTTTTGGAAAGAATTAAAAGGGATATAGTACTTTTTGAATTAATATAACGAGAGATGTCAGTCACTATAAATTTTTCCTCGTAAGGCATTACTCATAACTAACGTCTATATTATGTTAATTACTAAGTTATATATATTTCTCTATTCTAACTCTGAGAAATATCTTTCCTTGTTGGTTAACTACATTTTATTGTCTATTTTTCATTTAAAAAAAGCTGAATATTCAAAGGACTTTTATTTATTTTTGGCACTATAATTAGAAAGTATGTAATTATGAAATTTGTTTTGAACTTTTACTTATTATTTCTGTGAATTTAACTAATGTATTTATATTATTTACTAAGTTTAAATAATATTTAACTATAAACACGGATATGAAAATAAAACTACTGTGAACTGGGCTCAGGGAACTCTGAAACTTGTATTTCCGTTGAAACTGGAATTCGAAAATTTTCACGATTGCAATACTTTCCCTTACTATATATTTCATATATAGGTAAGTAAAAGTAAAAAATGAAACTATTTTCTATTACTATATACTTGATATAATACTTAATACTTAACTGCTAGTAAATACCTAAAATGGAACTGTATATATTGGCTTCATCCTTAATTCAAAGCATATTAACTAATTAGATTTTTTAAATCTTATTTTTTAAATTGTTCACTGAATACAAATATTCCTTCGAACTTGATTGCATGTGTATGAGTGAATTCTTGACTTTATTGTATTGAATCATTATTGTGTATATACTTTATTGTAATTTTATGCTGTGTAAATATTGTATGAATGCAGTATGTATGATATCTTTCAGCACTACTATTGATGTCCAAATTGGGACAGATTGTAATTTTACTCAATAAAAATTGTTGTTGAAAAAAAAAAAGAAAAAAAAAAAGAACTTGATCCTATTGACCTTTAAATCAGCAACCTGATGAGGAGCTTTCATTAGTCTTAATAAATACGGATAATTAAAAGACCTGAATAATTCGGAAGACAAAGAAATTCTAATAATGAAAATGGGGAAGAACGGAGCTATCATAAGCGGCTATATTCCACTGAAAAATGAAAAAAAAAACCGGCCCTTAATTATTGTAGTAGTAGTGGTAGATAGGAATTCCTGGAACCCTGTTGCTTTAATCAGATTATATTTGTAGTATGTTGATGTAGCAAGAGTTTATAGTAGATGTAGCATGTAATTGCTTCATAGCTTTTTTACAAAATTATTTTGAGTTAGGATGTTTCTTACTTAAGGAAAAGCTTTTGAAAGTTTATTGTGTACATTTTTTTTGGTGCGATTTTATTATTTATAATGATTAATCGCATATAAATGTCTTCTTATTAACAATCGGAGAATTGAATAGAAGAATAACATAATAGAAGAATTCTTTAGTCACGAAAACTTGTTTTATAAAAAAGAAAAGAAAATTAATATGAAGCTTATCATATATAATATTCTCAACTAAATAAATAAATTGCTAAATGGTCGATTTTACCACTCTATATCTCAATCATGAATAAGCTTATAAGCTTCTGCTTTATAAATTTTAAGAGATATCTGTTTCCCGAAGATATGGTTTATTATAGCCATTCAGGATCAGATGTTTTTGTTCAAATGACGAGTCTAGAAAATACTTATGTGGAGAAGATATAAGTGTACGATTTCGTTTTTGTAGAATGCTTATTGAATCAATCCAGCATATGTCATCATTGATGCTTTGTAATAGGGCAAACGCGTTCACTAATCGTTGGCATCATTATACAACATGACAAGTAATAAAGGAACAATGTACTAGAATCGTTCCATCATTATTAACAATCTGAAATATTACAATAAATTAGAAGTTGTTAAAGTAGATGTGAGTTTAAAATGTGGCTTTTTATAAAAAAAATACCGAGTTATAAGCCCCAATCACCAAGACGCGAACTCGTAATTATTTAATTTAAAGTTTCTGTTCCACTGGTTGCTGAGCCACGCACGCTAACCCACTTGGCCACTCAGCCAAAATATGAAGCTGCCTTCATTAGTTATTTATTTGAGTTAGTTTCTGGCAGAAAGACTGAGATAATTTCTTTTCGGTGCCAATATTGTAAGAAAGGTGTTATCTATTTTCTTTACTATTTGAGGTAGTTTCAATTTTCTTTTTGGTTTATTTTTTTAATAATGAACGCTTGTAATCCACGAAAAAAAAAAGTGTTTACTAAGTTTTTAAATATAATGTGACATTTCCACTTTTCTCCCTTGTAGATCTGCCACTGTTGCCACATCCACTAAACCGACTTATATATTATTAATGTATATTTGAAAAAAAAAATAGATTAACTATTTGTCTGTATCTGAACCCAAAAAATTGCTAGAGGAATCATTTTCTCTAAAGTTGCTTAACTGGTGTGCGAATTTACTACCCGTGTGCAATTAACTTGATATAGTGAGGAAGTAATACATCCTGAAAAGGAACAAGTGGAATGGGAATGTGTTTATACCCCTTACACCTTCAGTGTCCCAGCTGTGCTCCTTTTTAGCACTCTATACGATGACTTTAACAGTTTCACTTTTCAAAAGACCTGATTTATTTATCGATTTTGATTTGCCTATTTTAAAAGCTATAGTTTAATATCGGTAATTACTCTACACATTTTAATTATTTATCTACTATCTTTACTAATTAGGGCTAATGAAAATGAATAAAGAAATTATCTGATACTATAAACCTCTATACCTAAGAAACCTTCAATGTGATGTTATAACGGATATATATAACTTATGCGTTGTCCGAAATATAAAATTTTAAAAAATAAAGAAAGGGTCATAAATAACACGCTTGATGGCTATTCAAGCACTCACTTTATTGGTCTTCTAATCCTCTATATATACATTTCTATTGTTTACAAGAGGTGGTTTAGAATTAAGGCTGATATACTACCTTATCAGTCCTTAACTCCCCCCACCAGTTTAAGAACAATCCTAGTAAACTACGTTAACAAATAAAACAAAACAACGTAATACAAAAGGCATAAGATGATACAAAAGCAAAATAAAATATGGTTGCATGATAGAGATATATAAATACAAAAAGCAACACCGACTGAAAAAAAAAAAAAAGAAACTCCTAAAACACTACACAAAAGAAAAAAATAAACACTGTGAATAAACTGAACAGGGACACTTTGAAAGAAGAAAAAAAACTTTGCCAAAGCTGAGGACACTCCAAGGGCTTAGGATGCTTCCATTGGCGGGAGTTTTATTTGTTCCAAATGAACCGTGCGCCGCTTCCGCTCTTGGGCGCATCAGCGGTAGGGGTTTCCACCTGGACCGCGCCTGGCGGATGGCGATCATATTTAGCGTGAAGACACACGTAACAGTTACCGATGGTTTTCAGGGTAGTGTGCTTCATCCCCCGCCAATAATAACGTCGCCGCAATGCATGCAACGTTTCGGTCAGACCCCGGTGGTTCGTTTTCCCTGATGATACGCGAGCGTCACCTCCCGCTGCCGTTCCACGTCACGGATAGTCTCAACTAACAGGGAACAACGGACAAACGACCGGTCAATTCCGATTCGCTCCACCCGCCACAACCGTTAAAATACGCTCCTATACCACGGCGTTACTGACATACAAGTGGTGGATCCTACCAGGTTTTGACGCGTTCGCTAGTGCCATACAGATCTGGTCCTTCCCGACGGTGGGCTGAGACCAGACAGTCACAACTGAACAACCATCAAAACACTGTAACCAATCTTAAGGAGCCCAGACGTCCTAGTCTTCCTTATAATTTGGTGACGCTTGTTGTTCACAATCTCATCAAGCTCTTCCATATCCACAGGGCGTCCCTCAGAAGAGTGTTCGTCTCCCGATGTCACTTCCCCATCCGAACCATCAGCCGCGGCAGGCTGGGGTTCCTTCCCAGGAGTCCACTCCCTTAGAAATTGGCGTACATCCCGAGAAGACTCGCCACGCGCCTCCTCCACTGCATTCAACATGACCGCCCGCGAAAGCTAATCCGCGACATCATTGTCCTTGCCCGGTTTGTATACAATGTCCATGTTGTACTGCCCAAGGAGCTCTTTCCAGCGTGTAACCCTCGCGGACGACTCTTTCAGCTTCCCTACCCATTGTAGAGGACGATGGTCGGTATGGACTCGGAACCGCCTCCCGAAGATGTACGGCCGGAAATGGTCGCAGCCCAGACAATCTCCAGGAGTTCCCGCTCCAGGGCGCTATAAAGGGACTCCGTATCCGTAAGACGCCTACTGGCGTATGCAAAAGGTCGCTCTCCCCGGTCACTGCCCTGAGACAACACGGCTCCGAGGGCATATTCACTGGCATCCGTCGTTGTAGTAAACGGCCGGTCGAAGTCAGAAAACGCTATCACCGGATCCCGCTGTAAATGTTCGATGCACCTTGTCCGCGATATGCATGGTCATCACGATCTTACACCCTTTTCGCAGCAAATTACAAGATATTCAGCCATATACCTCCTCTAGAACCAGCCTGGTCGGACTCTCTGAGCATTTACTTCCATGGGTTGCGGCTGGTTCACATCACGCCTCCGGTACATATAAGGGCAATTTCTTGCCATATGTCCCTCTACTCCGCACTCATAGCACCTATTGCGTGGACATTGAGCTACCAGATGCCCTAGCTTGCCACAACCATGGCACTTGCGGTCTTCCCGCCGCCCGCTACTTCTTGGTTTTGCTGGCCGTCGATCACCTTGCGGAGGTCTCTCTCTCCTATTCTCCCGTAATCCTCTTCTTTTCCAAACAGGAGCTTGCCTTGGGCTGATTGTACGAGACCCGTGTCCAACCGTGTTCCTCTGTCTCCATCCGAAATTCTTCCTCTCGGGTACTGGCTGGCGTCCATAATTTCTCTGAAACCCTTCTCTTTTACCGGTTTCCTTCGCCAGCTTCATTTTTAGAATTATTGCTAAGAAACCAATTCTAAAGTGGACCTCCTCAACACTCGCGGTCTCTCTCATTTTCTCTTCGAGAGTAGTTCTCCCGCATACTGGCCATTAGACTGCCGCGGCTTCTTAGTTTCCCTTATCATGTGGAACACATCTTCTTCTGGGGCCCATCTTCCCCCTTCGTAGGCCTTCTTTATTCGCTCCTTCACGACGCTCCAGGGTGTCTCCTCATGTACTTGGATATGGTTCAGGATGCTCCTCCTCAACCTGCAAACCACTGCGGCCCAAAAGGCTTCAGCATCCTTCTTGTCTAACAGGTTTTCAGACAACTTTGAATGAATCCTCACCATCAAGCGATCGCCCCCTTTTAGAAAGTCATTAAGCTCACCAATGTCTCCAGTGAATCTATCAAGGTCGGATGTAGCCTTCCTCAACTCCTGAGCTGTCGCTGTTTGGATCTTCACCCACTCCAGCGTCGTTCTATGCGCCTGCGCCAGTGAAACTTCCGATAGCGGCCGTAACTCAACTGCAGGCGCTGCCCCCTGCTGTGGCACAGCCGGAGGGACATTCAGAACGGCTGGGCTCAAAGCCCCGTTTTCTACCATGTTATCGGTTTTCACTGACAAGAGATTAAATAATAAAAAATAAATGAACTCACGTACGCTGAGAACCAGGCAAGTACCAAAAAAAAATTACGTATTTTAAACTTATCTAAAGGTCCCGGGTTTCGGCACCACTTATGCGTTGTCCAAAATATAAGCTAAAAAAAAAAAAAAAAGAAAGGGGCATAAATAACACGCTTGATGGCTATTCAAACTGACTTTATTAGTCTTCTAATCTTATATATCTTATATATCGGGCTGATGCGAAATTAATGCAGGTTACCTCTAATGCAATATCTTAATTCCAATTGTGTAAACAAAGCTAATCCTAACATTGATCATTATTATACTAAAACAAACCTTATCTAATACCCTCTCTTTCACCATGAATTTGTTTAGTAAAATCGTTTTTTTCAGTGTGTTCAAAGGTCTTGAATCGAAAATGTCAAAGTGCGATTTTCGTCAAATTTATTTTTACGAATTTAAATTAGGGCGCAGCGCTGCGCAAACGGCTCGTAATATTAATGAAGTGTGGGGTCAGGGGGCTATTAATGAGTGCACGGTGCAGCGTTGGTTCCAGAAGTTTCGCAGAGGAGATTTCGACCTCGAAGGCAAGGAAGGTCGGGGCCGTCATCTTGCTCTGGACACCGACCAGCTGAGGTCAAAAGTGGAAGAAGACCCAACCAAAACCACACGAGAAATGGCGGCGGAACTCGGTGTGAACCAATCCACAGTTGTACGCCACTTGGAAGCAATTGGTAAGGTAAAAAAGTTGGCCAAGTGGGTGCCACAATTAAACGACCACCAAAAAAATCGCCGCTTTGAAATCTGCTCCATGCTTGTGACACGCAATAAAAATGATCCATTTCTCGATCGCATTGTGACGTGCGATGAAAAATGGATCTTATACGACAACAGAAGGTGTTCTAGCCAATGGCTGGGCAAAGATGAACAACTAAAACCTTTCCCGAAGCCCAACCTGCACCCAAAAAAGGTTATGGTCACAGTTTGGTGGTATAATGCTGGTGTTATTCACTACAGCTTTCTCAATCGAGGTGAGACTATAACTGCTGACAAGTACTGTCAAGAAATTGACAGCATGAATCAAAAATTGCAACGTCTTTGCCCAGCATTGATGAATCGGAAGGGGCCGATCCTGCTCCACGATAACGCCAGACCACACGTTGCACAACCAACGCTTCGACGACTGCACGAGTTGGGCTGCGAAGTTCTCCAACATCCGCCTTATTCACCTGACCTCTCTCCTACAGACTTCCACTTTTTCAGGCATCTGGACAACTTTTTGAGGAGAAAAATTTTCAAAACCAGGACGACATTGAAAATTCTTTTCGTGATTTCATTGAGTCCAGGGATTCGGATTTTTTTTCTGGTGGAATAAGAAAGCTTGTTGAACGTTGGCAAAAGTGCATTGATTCAGATGGAAATTATTTTGATTAAATATATATGGTTAAAGTAAAGATATGGCGTATTTACAATACCTACTAAAAACCTGCATTAATTTTGCATCAACCCAATTTATTTATATATACATTTCTAATGTTTATAAGAGGTGGTTTAGAATTAAGGCTGATACTATCTTATCAGTCCTTAACTTTTATATATATATATACGTTAGTTACGTACGTGTACTATTTAGTATGATTTAAAGAAGGGAGATCAAGAAACACGGTATAGACTGAAAACTAAACTGAATTTATTTCCTCTTAATATGTACATAAAGCATCTTGTTTATAAATAGAAATGGTATTGGGTCTTATACAATCGTACTCGCGATCCTTACTCCCTTCAGCCAGGTTATGAACATCCCTTTATAAACTCACAAGTGAGACCATTAAATGTACGATCGCATATACTAAGACACAAAAAGGAAAATTAACTCAAGTAATATGGAATGAATAATGATAACAATCAAAACTACAAACAAACCAAATTCCACTTTAAAAAAAAAAAAAAAAAATAGAACTTTTCCTTGAATGAAAAAAAAAATCAAACAAACTGCTAAAAATGAAGGGTCCTCCACTTTCTCGGCTCCCTAAGACTTTCGACGGTGACAAGGTTTTGCTCACGAATACAAATCACCCTCTATGACCCTACTTACCTCTCCAGTTCCTTACCTTAATAGGCTCCTTATCTTCGGTAGACGTTCGTTCCAATCTTTAAGCCACCCATGAGGCCCCTGACGTTCCGGTTAAGTTTGGCTACCCGCTTACGCTTTTCCGTGTCGATCCTTTCTTGAACTATTGATAATTGAGTATTGAAAACCCCCATCCGACGCTATTCGATCCAGAACGCCGTAAAATTGAAACCATGTGCGAAGAGCCCCTAAAACCGCCTCCGAAGAACGCTTTTTTACCAGGTATGCAATTGCCGCTTTACTAAAAAGGTCCAACACCGTGACCCACGTATATCCACGCTACGTAAAAGTGTCCACTTGAAGGTCCGCAAGCGACGACGCTGTTGTAGTTGTCTCTTCCTTTAACGCTCTGGGTGGATGCCGGTCATACTTAGTAGTGGAACATGTAGCACGATTCCCGAAGGCAACTGCGATGGTCCGTCGCATACCACACCAGAAATACTTTCGTTTTAGCCCCTGAAATGTTTCCTGTATTCCCCGGTGATTAGTTTTTCTCTGGTGATACGCCAGCGTTATCTCTCGTTGCCTTTCTTCATCTTTTTGCGTCTCCACCTGCAGAGTACAGCGGACGAATAACCGATCCATACCAATTTGTTCCTTCTTCCAAAGCTTAATCTTTTCTCACAGAACCGCATTTTCCACGTAAATATAATGGGTCCTATCTTGCTCCGACGCGTCATATAGTACTTGGCAAATAATATCGTCCCCAACCCCCAGTATCGACCAGATCGAAACAATCTTTTTCAACCTTTAGATTTACCGTGGTCCTGGTTTTCCATATAATCTGCCGCCGCTTGTCGTTGACCATTTGTTACAGTTCCTCTATGTCGAATGGTCGGTCTTCCGCTGAACTTTCATCTGTCCGGGATGCCGCCTTATCGTTCTAGTCTTCTTCTCTCTCTGGTATCATTTCTTGCAACCACCTTATGCTCTTGGATGGTTCCCCTTGGTCCCCCTCTATTGCATTGATTTACCATTATAGCCCTAGAGAGCCAATCTGCAACGACATTCTCTTTCCCCAGTTTATATAGGGTCTCAATAATATATTGGGCTAAGAAACTCTTTCCATTTTGTGATCCTCGCAGACGATTCATTCAGTTTTGCTATTCATTGAAGAGGTTTATGGTCCGTCTGTATTCGAAATCTTTTTCCGTACAAATATGGTCTAAAGCGATCTATGACCCACACGATGCCGAGGAGTTCCCGCTCCAAAGCGCGATATCTCGTTTCAGAATCAGTTAGGCGCTTACTAGAATACGCAACAGGTCCATCTCCATCTTCCCCTCCCTGCGACAGTGATTGTGAATACTCATGAGAAATCAGAGAATGCCAGAACCGGTTCCTCCTGCAGACGTGACATGCACCTTCGAACATTAAATTCTGTTTAGGGCGTCACAGTTATTCTTCTTCCTTTCTTGAGTAAATTGTTGAGGAGTACGAGGTATTCCGCCATTCCAGGAAGAAAGCACCGGTTTGAAGATCTAAGCAACCGCCGGATACCTTTTACGTCACGAGGGATAGCCATTCTTTGAACCGCATCCACTTTATTTTTGCCAGGCTTCACCCCCCTCTCTGGAGATAGTACGTCCCAGAAAATTAAGTTCTTGCATAAAGAGTTTGACTTCTCTTCTGACAACTTCAATCCGAACTCACGCACCCGTTCGAAGACCCTCCGAAGATGTTTTAGGTGTAACATCTCGGATTTGCTGAAGACAAGGAGGTCGTCCATGTACACCTGGCAAAAGGTCTCATCTAATCCATGCACAAACTCATCCATGAACCGTTGAAATGTGATGCCCTCTTTCAAAAGTGAATGCAGTTTTGTGCTGGTCTTTGGGACGCATCCTAATCTGGTGGTATCCCGAGTTAAGGTCCAGTGTATTGAAGACCGTTGCCCCACTAAGTCGATCCAGAATATCTTCTAACCTGGGATCGGACGGTGCTCGTCTACAGTGTTTTCGTTAAGTTTTCTGTAATAAATGACAACCTTATATTTCTCATCACCCGGCACACTTTTCTTTTAAACAGCCCACTGGGGGATATTAAATGTGGATGTACTATTTACAATAATTCCTTGCCTCCTCAACTGCTCTATCTGCTCTCTGAAGTGTTATCTTAACGCCTGAGGATACCTCCTCTCATTCACATAGCAAACACTCTCTCGTTTCAATGGAATCTCATGCACCGTTAGTCCTGTAACCCCTAGAATTTCGTCATCGCAAAAGAAAATATCGCCGTATTCCCTTCGTGCCGTTTCCCTCCAATCTCTATACGATTAATAGCGCCGACCCTAGATCCTTTCTCATCGATCAGCTTGAAACAGTTGTAACTTCTTTCACCAATCCGGATTCTCCACCGTCTACTCACGGTCCTCATACGCGACCCTCGTTTCTCTAGAACCTCACAACCTATTATACACTCGTAATCGCGAGACATGGTCCCCACTATATGTATAGTTAACCTGCCTCCCTTATCGACTCACCTATCTATGCCCATTCCCGCATCTCCCACTACACCACTAAGGCCACCTAGAGCGATCAGTTTTCTAGCAAATACCTGTAACTGATGCACTTCCTCGCCGCCAGGCAGCTTCTCCGCAGCCTCTCGACTCAGGATGGTGCTAGAGCTCCCCGAGTCCACGACGAACCTCACTCCAGCGACTGGCATAATGGGCAGACCGCCGCATCCGCTCCTCACACTGTAGTTTACTAACGTGCGGTCGCCCCAGTCCTGCCACTCTGCTCAGGCCAAACTTGTCTCCGCCTATCTGCTGCCATTCGCCGTTGTCCGCTCCCGCGGTCGTAACTGGCTCTCATACCTCCTCTGGCCCCTTTCCTCTCCTCTTGACTCTGAGAGCGCTCTACTTCTCAGCCTTATCGTCTGGGCATGGACTTCCATGGGTTCAGTCTGTTGTGCATCCCGCCGTCTAAATATATACGGGCACTTCTGCGCAATATTTCCCTCTGCTTTACATTCAAAACATTTCGTGCGGGGGCATTGCGTAACGAGGTGTCTGATTTTTCCACACCCATAGGACTGCCGCACTTCTCTTTTTCCGGTTGCTCTTGGTTTTCGAAGACCTAGCCTCCTCCCCTCGGTCGATGCTCGTCCTTTTCTCTTGTAGTTAGCTTCTCTTCTCCCCCAAGCCGTATGCACAACTCTGGGTTTCCGAGATGTTACCCTGCTCCATACCTGATCTTCTACCTCCATTCGTGATTCCGTTTGTGATTGTTGCCAGTATTAACCATTTCTTGAGCCCACTCGACAAACGTACTGGAAACAAATCAAGAAAACAAGTCAACCTTAAGAAAACAATGAGAGAAATACTTAAAAATGAGGAAGAAAGTATAACTAAATTCATAGAGCTCACAAAAATAATAGGATTCTACCATCGAATATAATTATTTTAACCACGCCAATGACCCACAAGGGTAATGACGGATAAACAAATTTTTAGAAAAGTAACTACCTGATGGATAACTTTTCTATGAGAAAATTTTCATAAAAATGTTACTTAAATATTATTATTTGTTTTCAATTAAATATAGAACAGATTAAATGGACCTGGAGGTCGACTAATCTCAAGTAGATGTTAGTTATAAAAATTAAAAATAAGTGCTTACTAAATAGACGTGTTTAATTATTATTATTTATTTACTAATAATTCGTTAAAAAATAGCAGATATCGTAACATGGATGAAGTAAGAATAAGCAAATGCTTTAGTTATAAGACAGACATTGTCGAAAGCCTTTCAAAGCCTAGCATAGCAAAGTGTTTTATTTTGTTAAAGGCTTTGTTAATGAAGTCTGTTAGGAGTGCTAATTGGTAAACAGCGGGGTGATGTTCACCAAAAGTGCGCTGTTTAACTACTATGACTTTTAATTGTCTTATGTTCTCATACCTTCCAAACCTACATGTACTGTTTCCCTTCTCTCACAATCGTGTCTTTATAATTATAAGTTTCTTCTAAGCACTATTATGAAAGTTTTCAATATCTCGTCTATTTCAATGAAATATTTTTAAAATAGAAAGGTCGGAGGAAAAACAGAAAGAAATCGTAGTATAAAAAGCAGAAGTTTTTCTTGCCTCTTACGTTGTTCCGAAGTTTTTATGTAATATATTTGTTTCTAGCAGTAACGTGGCAAAAATTAATAAGATGTTCACATTCTGAACTTTCGGCTAACAGGACTGCTTGTGTCCTCTAATTATATCTCGACTATATGTTTTTTTATGTGCCGCAATAACAACCTCAAAAACGAAAAACATAGGTTAATTCTCACAAAATTATTTACACAGCTGAGCATGTTCATTACAGTTTTTCCAATACTTTACAAATATGAAAAAAAAACATTCGTCTTTTCACCTTTTAATTAGCTTCGTCACTGGTTTTGAGAACATGATGAGAACTGGTTTTCATGACATCCAAACTTGAAGTAAACATTTAGTTATTAACTTTCATTTGCTATATTTTTGACCGGCTGTTGTGCTGAAGCTGCGGTAGCTTCAAAATCAATTTTAATTAATGTGTGTATTGACTATATTTACTGGAACCGTTCGAGTTCTTTTCCAAAGGTGTCGTGTTTATCAATATTAATAGATGACATGCAGATGAAGATTAAATTAAACAGGTTTCAATTACTGACATTATTAATAAAATTAGCTTATACATATCTACTATATTTACACTAAAAATGAGAATACTGAGGGACTTATTGATGTTACCAAAAGAGTTAACAATATTACAAAAATAGAGGTACCTTAAAAACGCTTAGTTAGATGGCGAAAGTGGAATCCGTCTTCTCGGTTCCATCCCTCTGCTTTCCATTATCTGCTCACCGACCTCCGACGGACTTCTCCCGGATATCTGACTCTTCTGTGTCTCGAACACGACTGACCTCTCTGATTCTCACCCTCATCACTTCTACCCCCTCTTCTTTTCAAAAAGACTTTTTTTGGGGGGAATTTCCGATCTCCTATAGGTGCTCATGACAAAGGGGAGCGGGGATCATATACTTCTCAAAGTGCCCGAAATCGGCGGTAGAGCCTTTGTTCACCCTTAAAACTTTTATCGGCTAAAATAGCTGGGATCTAGGAAGTTCCCTGTACTGTGGGGAGTTAGGCCGTTCGGGATCATTAGGAGTTAGGTAATATTAATATTACCATATTAATATTAAGTATCCTCATTATATAACACATTACTAGATCATTTGTAAAGAAAGAGAGAAGGAATATTTTAGAATTATAGCATCGACAATTTACAAAACAAACAAACTAAAAATGTTTTTTAATATCCTAAATTTTCAACGCATAAGTATGAAATTTATTAATTCAAAATCATTTTACGGTAAATATGTTACATTTTAAAGTATGATTCATGATAAGATGAAACTCTCACCCCATCACATTCTCTGATTGTCTATATCATGACAATTGTGAATAAAAAACATTAAGCTAAAAAAAAAAAAAAAAAAAAAAATATATATATATATATATATATACACATACATATATATATATATAAATATTACGATGTGGGAGTTGTTTACATATACGATAGTTTTGTGAGTTTAAC
This sequence comes from Piezodorus guildinii, assembly GCA_023052935.1. Classification (NCBI taxonomy): domain Eukaryota; kingdom Metazoa; phylum Arthropoda; class Insecta; order Hemiptera; family Pentatomidae; genus Piezodorus; species Piezodorus guildinii. The sequence goes on along the minus strand of CM041292.1, from coordinate 100,936,190 downwards.
ATTGGTGATGGTGCTCTCCCTTTTTGAGTGTTTATAGCATGCTTATAGCAAACATATTAACTTAATATTGACATCGAAAATAATGTCCATGCTTTTATCAACTCGCCTATTATAGTGTTTTGAATAGCATGTTCGATAAGGATTTTAACGATACTAGAAACGTAATATTATTTTAAGAAATGTATTTTTAGATTAATGGTTGTTCAAACGATTCCTAAATCTGTTTTCTGGCTTTTTCAGTGAAGACGACCTTGTCATCCTTCTGAACAAGCTGTTTTGTAATCTCTAAAGCTGTTTTAGTTTACCATCACAAAGGTGAGTAATTTGTGGCGCGTCGTACATCAATGCAGGGCGTAGCATGCTTTTATAAATTATGAGTTGCAGTCATGGTGAGAGAGCTAGAAGAATTGGGAGTGCGGATAGAGCGTTAAAAAATATTTGTTTCTTATCTCCTTGTTTCATTATGCTCATGGGCTGAGAGCTTTATATGTCAATCGATCCTAATGTCGAGATAGACAATAGAGTGGGGAGGTTACTATAACTGTGTCGTTAACTCGGAAAACTTTAGTAAGTAGAAACGTTTGAATTGCGAGTTCAATTTTAACGCAATATTGAACTATGTACAATCGGATTTAGGATCGCTAGGAACTAGAAATAATTGTTTATTTTTAGAAGTATCCATTGAAGGGCATTATAGAGATGACATGTAAATACATAACAAATCCACCTACTATAAACTTTCGACGCTATTGCATTTTAAAACTAATAGTTTTTCAAACAATTCATTTGAAATGGCATTCCTCCATGGTACATTTATAAAAGTTTATCAAATTCAGAACCTAAATCCGATACAAAAATTGAAATCAGAACCCCCGAAAACCTAATAATCGATGCCTATATCAATTAAAACATTAACGCGATATTCGAACAAACATCGAACAAACATCGAAGATTCTTTGCGCGATCCTAAATGCGATACAAGAAATGAAATCAGAACCCCTAAAAACCTAATAATCAATTCCTATATCAATTAAAACATTAACCCGAACAAGAATCTAAAGTCTGTGCGCGATCCAAAATCCAATACAAAAATTGGTATCAGAGCTTTAGAAAACCTGACAATCGAATGGCGGAAGAATGGAATTTTCATTTGACATTTTAAAAACAATTAAAAAAAAAAAAATTATTTCTTAAGTGGTTACAATAAAATGAGGTATAATTAGAATCAAGATTGGTCCTAAATGTAAGATAAAAAATATATTTACAGGTTGAACATAATGCCCCTAAATAATTTTTAATTTTAAATATACAACAATTTTTTTACTTTAAAACTGCAATGAGAAATTGAAATAAATGTTAATTGTAATTTTAAATTAAAATTAATTGTTAATTGAACAACTACAATTAACAATTAATTTTAGTTAATTACTTTTAATTGTGAGCTTCAATTAAATTTAATTGTTAATTAATAACTTTGAATTGTAATTGGCACAGCTCTGATGTTCAATATTCATCAATATAGAGGTATTCCAAAATAATTGCGGATAACGAAATATTTCTCTTTTCTAAAATTATTATAGCTGCTATAATGGAAACCCCTCATCCTATAAGGATAATTGCTATAACAATTACTATAGAAAATTAAATCACCTTTAATTTGAGTTGTGAAACACGTCTGTATGACTAATAGTTATAGACATATGGTTCTTACAAAAAAACGAAAACCGAGAAACGTCTTACTTTTGTCATTAATATGGTTAATATCATGGAAATGGCTGTTCCTTACAAAATAATGGCAATTAACTACATTACGAGGCATAAAATTATCTTTAATTTGAGTGTTAATAGAAATCCGTAGCTCTAATATTTACTAACATAATGTCGGTGCAATAGTTACATGAGTCAGAAGTTGTCCCTAAAGATCCAATTTTGAAACACGTATGCCTGCTTCCCACCCAATTTTTTGTCTTTTGATTAGTATTATCGCCTAGTAGTATCAGGTAAAATGGATAATCGTGGTAAAATGAGTCAGAATTACAATAATAATAATAATTATGTTAGAAAATAATGATATCTCGTTTGTTGCAAAAAAAAAAAAAAAAATGTCATTGCAATACCTATAAATATGTATATAAATACCAAAAAACGTTGATTATGAACACATACAAATGTGTTATAACACTCAAGTGAAAACTTATTTAATACTTAATGATTTACATTATAACGATTATCTTCATATATTATCATAGGATGAGCCATTTATATGAAAGTAACCATAATTATGTTAGAAAAGAGTGTTATTCCCTTTTTAATGCACCCTTTCAAATTGGCAGATGTGTATTTTTACTTTCACTAACAACATATAGTAAGGGAAAGTATTGCGATAATGAAAATTTTCGAATTCCAGTTTTCAACGAAATACACTTTTTAGGGTCCCCTGACTCCAAATAACTAGGTCCCGCAAAAAGGTTTGTGTGTGTGTGTGTGTGTGGTAACTCCCGGGCGGAAACAAAAGTCCTATGAAACTTAATTTCATATTTATGACAACTATATGCCAGAGATATTACAAAAACTTTTTCATCGAAATCGGCTAACCAGAAGAGCTAATTTGTACGTTGCACCTTTGTATATTGCACCTTTTTATGATATTCTCAAAAACTGTTCCGACGATTTTGATTAAACTCGCCATATCGATGTAAAATTTAATAGGCTTTAATGTCATGTAGGTTTCATTCTGATCAAAATAGTATGACAGGGATTAAATGCCGATATTTTAAATTGTATTTCTCTAAAGTACCTTTGATTTTGTTGATTCTATTAAAATAACTATATAATTTTGTCACCACGGATGAAAAACGGGTAAATATATCAATTTAATGAATTCGATACCCATCTAAAGAAAAAAACTGAAATAATAACTTTTTAATGCATTTTTTTGTTTTTGAACATAAGAACAGTAATATACATGTGTAATATACCGTTGGAAAGCTAAAGATTTAAAAAAAAAATATATTATCTAATACATAATATTGTAAAAGTTAATATAGAGTGATAAAAAGTCGGAGAATTAGGAGGAACGGGGAACTTCATGACCTTTTTGGAGAAATAGATATTTTGAAATTTATAAAGCTGGGAAGGCTCAGCTGGGCAGGCCATGTCACAAGGATGTAAGGGGAAGAACTGCAGAAAAGAGCTTTAGAAACCCCCATTCACAGTACCCGACGCGGACGCACGGAGCCTGTTGCGAGTCAGGAACTGGAGAGCGGCAGCACAGAATCTATAATATCGTACACTTTTGTGGATTGTTGATATCACGTGATATAGTTAAGGCACATACTGTCCATCTCTCTTAACTTATAAGGAGCCTAATATGCTTAATAAACTTACCATCGTTGCTAATATTGGTCAGATTAAGGTGATTTTACTTTATGTGGTTAGAAATTTTATTTTATTTTAAACGATCAGATTTTTTTTTCCTTAAGAGATATAATTTTTGAGTTATTTAAAAACCAATTTTTAATAAGGTTTTAGAAATATATTGTTGTCCGAACCCAGACAAGGGCTTATCTTGTTGATAACCAAATCATTTCCTGTAAGAAATTAGTCCACTGTTGGATGGTCAAATTAAGAATAGTGAGAGAGTACTTAACACAGCGGTTTACTTTTCCACTCACGATAACTGCAAATTTTAAGAGTGCTGCAAACAAAAATAGTGCATTTTTTTCCTTTTAAAACTAATTAACAAATCCCTTTTACGAATGTGTAAATTGCAACAATTAAACAAATAGAAAAGGTCGAGGAACCCCTAAATATCCTTCATTCCGTTTAGACAAGAAAGCTGAGCTGGAACGAACGTGTTATGAGGATTTCGGACGACCGAAGGCCGAAAACAGATCTCTGCCACGTACCATATGGAAGGAGGAAGACTGTTAGGCCGGAAAAGAGGTGGATGGAAGGACTGCGTGAAGCTATGGCGGCTAGGCGCCTCACTGAGGAACATTATAAGAACAGAGAGAAATATTAGGAAACGACATATAACGTTCAAGTTGTAATAAAGTCGTTTATACATTGAAACAAAATATAATGTTTCAAAAACAGATGTGAATTTTTTTTTAAATGCAATTAGTGTAAATGGGGCTTGAACTTTACAATTATAGTCATTTTTTAGATACTGCGATGACCTGAAAAATGAGTGAAATTGTCTTCTTTTTTAAAAATAAATATAGATTAGTTTATAAAAAATCATTACCTATAAAATAAATATAGATAAGGATTATCTATTTGAACAATCCTTGAATGATGATTGTATGTAACCATCTTTTAGAAAATAGAATTACAAGATGTCCTTTTTCCTATTTTCTTAGGCCGAAAAAGCAAATAAACTTCTGCTGATCTTAGCAGAAGCATCGTTTCCCCTTTACGTGGGATCCTAAATCTACTAGGCCCAAGTATTTTAGTCCTCAAGAATTGTTTTATAACCTAATATTTTCTTGCACAAATATTGTTGATGTATATTTAATTAATCAAACTGATTGGTCCTCATATCTATCTATATAATATTGATTTGTAAATATAAGAATAACCATTTTAGTTTGAATTACACAGAAATATTATAAACCGTTAGTTAGAAATTTTAATCAATCGCACTTATAGATTAAAAAAAGCTCAAGCCTAAATTTATTTCATCAGGAATTCAAATAATCAGATCATCCCAAAAGGTTTCCGGCGCAATATGAGGCGCACATGCATATCTATGGACCCCGACATGATTACAGCAGTACGGAAAAAATCCGGTGCGGGAAATACACCACTTTCACTTATCTCAGTTGTTAAAATAAATTTAAGAACTGATTATAATTAAAAACTCTGGTTTGCAGACTGTAAAATAAAAAATTTAACATTAAAACAATAAGGATATCCAACAAAATACAGTTTCAAAAATAAAATAAAACATTAAATTTTATATATTAACTTTAAAAGGATCTCCAAATTGTTTTTAAAATAAAAGCAAACTAACCTAGAGTTGCCTGCATACTGGGCCCGCTCTGTCGTCTCCTTGGGCTAGGTCTGCCAGCCTTTCAGTGCTTCTATATTTTGTAATCCAAAAACTTAAGATATCCGAAATTCTTAAACTTTAGAGATAGGGAAAAAGTCTCATAATCGTGACTGGGTTCTATCGTCACGGAACACTAGACTCGCCCAAATAGTCCCTCTATCGAGACCAAAGATCGCTGTCTATCATATACAACTGGGCCAAAGTTCTAATTAGACGAAATCGCTTTTAAATTATATTTAAAATATTTATATTATATTATAAACGAAATTGAATTTAAAATATTTCTCTTTTTACTTTCACTTACCTATATATGAAATATATATTAAGGGAAAGTATTGTGATCGAGGAAATGACCAAGTCCCGCACTAATGTCTGTGTGTGTTAACTACCGCGCGTAAACGAAAAGTTCTATGAAACTGAAATTTTATATTTAAGACAAATATGCGCTTAAGATGTTACAAAAACATTATCATCAAATCAGATAACAAGGAGAGCCACTTTATACCATGCATTTTGCACCTTTTTACGATTTTTTTATAAACAGCTCTAATGATTTTGATTAAACTCTACATATCGATGTAAAATTAATTAAGCTCTAACACCATGTAGGTTTCATTCTGATTGAAGTAGTCTGACAGGGCTTAAATGCAGATATTTTAAATTTTCTTCCCCTAAAGTACTTTTAATTTTGTAGATTCAATAAAAGTAACTATATTATCTTGTTAACGCTGATGAATACAGATAAATATATAAATTGAATAAATTCGATACCCAACTAAAGGAGATAACAGAAAAAATATTTTTTACCGTTCATATGATATACCGTTGGAAAGCTAAAGATTTTAGAAAAAATATTATCTCATACACATGCTTTTAAAAGTTAATAGAGAGTGATGAAATAAAACTAACTGATTATTTTAGATAATAATATAATAGATTTGTTTAATAAAACACATGTTCTATATAAATTCAATTTAATTAATTCCTTAACAGTTTCACGTATTTTTATCTCTGTTTTTAAAAATTATTTCATTGATTTTAAAAATGTAGGTAAGTGAAAGTCGTGTTTTGCCCGCGCCAGATTTTTTTTATTTATGACTGTATTAAAAATTTCTTTAATCAATTTTTAAAACGGAGGTAAGTGAAAATCGTGTATTGCCCGCACCAGATTTTTTTTTATAACTCGCGTCTATGCGAACAATAACTAAAATGAGACAAGTTTCAAGAATTCTATTGTTTCGTTGGAAACTGAATATAAAATTGTAATGTACAATAATAACTTACGTTTATATCCTATTCGTCACTGTATATTACTTTCCGCAACTTTGTATGAAAACAATCTTTTTTTCACAACGATATCTTCTAATTATATATTAATAATCGAAACGTTTACTTAAAGAAAAAAAAATTCTCTTCTCTCCTTTAATTGGTTATCAAATTCATTATTGAATATTTAGCTGTTTTTAATCTATCCTAATAAAATAATACTACTATTGTTTTTGGAATCTACAACATTAAAGGTACTTTAGAGATAGACAATTTTAAATATCGCCATTTAAGGCCGGTTAGACTATTTCAATCAAAATGATACCTACATGATATTAAAGCCCATTAAATTTTATATCAATGGAACGAGTTTTTTGAGTTGAGCCGTATAAACTCCTCCTCTCTTTGGCTGATTTTTATGAAAAAGGCATTTACGCTTTTTAAATATTAAGGTTCAGTTTTATACATACATACATACATCCTCGGCGCTACAGCCCAGTTCGGGCCCTGGCCTCCAGAAGAAACCTTCCCCACTCTTCTCTATTTCTGGCCATCGTCCACCAGCCTAACGCTCCCAGCTGCACTGCATCCTTTCCAACCTGGTCCAACCATCTCATTCGGGTCTCCCTCTCTTCCTTTTGCCTACCGGCGCATAGCTCATTATTCTCTTGGGGATACAATAATCTGCCATCCTTTGAACGTGGCCAGCCCAACGAAGCCTGCTTATCTTTATAAATCTCACCACTGGGACATCCTTATACTTTTCATAAAGCTCTCGATTGTGTCTTATTCTCCAAAGACCATTTTCGCATATAGGCCCATAAATCCTTCTCAGTATTCTTCGTTCGAAAACAGCAATCTTTTGTTCATCTGTTTTCCTTAACACCCAGGATTCACAGCCATAAGTCAGTATGGGCCTAATCAGGGTTTTGTAGAGCGTGGCCTTCGTTTCCTTATTAATTTCTTTAGATTTAAATATTCTTAATAGACCATAATAACCCCTCGTAGCAGCTAAAATTCTCTTCTCTATTTCTTTGGAGGAATTATTTTCGGCATCTACAAACGACCCGAGGTATACAAATCCCTGAACTGTTTCAAATTTGTATCCTTGTATCTCAATACATGGTTCTCGTACCTCAGCCCCTGCAACCATATACTTAGTCTTGGATTCATTTATGACAAGTCCCATTGTCTTAGCAGATTGCTCTAAAGCTTTAAAAGCCTCTCTTATGCCCGATTCTGATCTACTAACTATATCTATGTCATCTGCATAAGCTAGTAGCTAAACACTTTTATTAAAGATATGTCCGCCTGTTTGTATTTGAGAATCCCTTATCACTTTCTCCAGAGCTATGTTGAATAGTAGGCATGCCAGGGCGTCTCCTTGCTTCAGTCCATTCCATGTTTGTATGGGGTCTGACAGGTTGGATTGGATCCTAATTAGACATTTAGTGTTGGAGATGGCTACTCTCACCATACGGACCAATTTGGGCGGTATATTTATCTCTCCCATAGCTTTATAAAGCATCTCTCTATTTATGGAGTCATACGCAGCTTCAAAGTCCACAAATAAATGGTGCGTTGTAATTCCGAATTCTAATGTCTTTTCCAGGATTAGTCTTAGCGTGAAGATCTGATCAGTGGTTGATTTACCTCGCATGAAGCCACATTGGTAGTCCTTTATAATCATTTCTGCATACGGAAGTAATCGAGTGAATATTATATTGGATAATATTTTGTATGCTGTATTGAGCAGAGAAATGCCTCTGTAGTTTTTACAGATAAACGGATCGCCTTTTTTGTGTATTAGGCAGATCATTCCATTATTCCAGTCTTCAGGCATTACCTCCTCTGTCCAAATCCGCTCCATGAGATGTGTTAATTCCTTCACAAAGTCCTGTCCTGCACTCTTAATAAGTTCTCCTGAAAGACCATCTGTTCCTGCGGACTTATTATTGTTCAGCTTCTCTATTGCCTCGCATACTTCGTCATAGGAAGGGAGCAGCTCATCCCTGTCATCCGCTAGCTCTTCTGCCACCTGATCCGCTCTTCTTTCTCCCGCACTATATTCTTCATTCCTACCTATGAGTTCACTAAAGTGTTCAGTCCATCTTCTAATAACATCTTCTGTGTTATTGAGGAGCTTTCCACTTTTATCTCTACAGGCAATAGATCGAGGCTGGAATTCTCGCCTCATGTTGTTGACTTTTCTATACATGTCTCGGCTTAATTTCTTTAGTTTTATACAACTTGTCGTTTTCGAACTAGATTTACCAATCACACTCATAATAACCTTTTTGTGGGACTTGGTCATATAGACTTAAGGGATCTTAAAAAGTGTGTTTCCGGAGAACACTCAAAATCGATAATTTTCTCAATCACAATACTTTACCTTACTATATATTCCATAGAAAGGTAAATAATAGAAAAATAGATTACTAACAGATTGGAACCAACACAATATTGAACAAAATATTTTATCTTCGTTTAGAATATAAAAAATATCATTTTTATATAAGGGGCATTTCATATTAAAATAATATTATTATTTTAGGACTAAAATAACTTTTGTATTCATTTCTTGCAGTGGACTGTGTAAATTTAAATCGTATGTTCATAATTTATTTAATGTTTTAGTCTTGGCGTAAATCTATAAATTTCCATTTGTTTTACCTTTTTTGATTATGGAACTGTCAATCGTGTGTCAAATGTGTGGAATCGGGGAACGATAAGTAGGATAGGCTCTACTTGTAATCGAGACTTACATTTCTGAATGTTACCCTCCATTAACGGCGTAATCTCTATTTGCCGAACTCTCTTTAGGGGATTGTTCAGGGGCACCAGGAATTGCAATTCTCCGGATGGCCTCTACCTTTTCTACATAGATGTCTAATTTAATCCCTTCCTAGAATATTGTGTGTCCCAAAAAATAATTTTATTCCGTCCCAATGAAGATTTTTTTCCTTACATCTTCAATCCAAATTGTCTCAGAAGGTCAAAAACATTTTTTTCGATGTTTAACGTGTTACGCCTCATTGATGATAAAAACCTGATGATCATTGATATAAATTTAGTGGAATGATTTATCTAATTCGCGCAGAGACTAATCCATGAGTCTTTGGAAAGTAATGGGGACGGTTTTCAACTCAATGGAAACCTCTAAAACTTGAAGTTACCCATTTAAAAAATATATGCTGTTTGGGCTAAACCCTCGGACATATTCTAATTTAGTGGTGCCTTGAAAAAAAACAAAAAAAAAAACGTGATAAACACCGCCTCATCACTTAACCGATCTAGAATATCCTCAAACCTACCTTTAAAATGTTTCCCGTTCACTGTGTTACCTGCCTTTCCTACAGTGCAATAAGATCCTGCATTTTTCCTAATTATATCCTCTCTTTTCTTTTTCCTAACCGCTCAAAGGTGACAATTTGCTATCCTATACTTTGCTAACTAAAGCAGACCTGGATCGCACACACTGGCTCAAATTCACTGTTATATGCTACCCCCATTTAAAATGTGTGGTATTATTGTAAATAACTACTCAAGCTGTTATTTATCTTTTATATTGTCACTGCATATTCATTAGTGCAATTTTTCACACTCCCTTTTTTATATCAGTAAAATTGAAAAGAAAATAATGATAAGAGGAAGGCCATTGAATATAACAAAATAAAATTAACACTGAGGATGTAAGTTGATTATTTTTTAATTGTATATGTATTGTTCTTTTGTTTCGATATATGTTGTTGAGTTAAGTTAAAGGAAGTATAGATGTTATTATATTTTCTGTACATGCAGTTATTGCGCCAAGAGTTTTGGTTTAAATCTGAAGTTTTCTGAACTTCACAAACTGATTTTTTACCTTTCTTTCTTCTATTTTATACGATACTATTTACTGCCAGTGTCTACTAGAGTATTGTTCGTGATTAAATTATTGTTTTTCCGCCCTGTCTTAAATCTAGCTGAGACTCACTGAGATGAATAGAGCAGACAGAATGAGGCGTCATGATGAATTACAAGAACTAAGGGCCCTTTGTCAAAAGTTGGGCAACTCATTTTGAGCTCAAAACAGTAATTAGTTCTGTTTACTTTTAGTTTGTCCGTGAAGGTATTTTTTGTTTTTCCTGTAAAATTTTAAGCACTTCATTCAGCCTCGTATACCAATTATAAGTATCAAGTTGGCCTGTAGGCAATTGGCTCGTTCAATGGTAGTAACAAAATAATTAAAGAAATTGGAATAAAAGAACAAATTTTCTTGCATAGCTATGTATATCCAAATATACTGTAAACTGATTATACAACAACAATAAGCAAATAATTCCAATGTGTAAAATTTAATACAATAAATGGTATGTGTTTTTTCTAAACATATAAGAATAAGCGAAAGTCAAAAGTGAGGAATGGTTTGCTATTAATTAAACAACGCTTTGAGAAATTAGTTCATTTACAAAGACAGGGATCCCTTCTTTCCTTTACTTAAAAAATTAGTCCTTGTCTTTTACAAGCATTTTAAGCAGAATTCCAGGAGATACTTAAGAAAACATGAAAAATATTTGAATTCTTTTTCATACCTATACAAAATATTCTTTGTAAGGAATTTTATCAATGAAGTCTTGTAAAAATGATTTTATTACGATGTTAAAATACCCTATGTTAAATATATTTGTTTTCGATGTATTCAAATTTCCTTCCTACTTGTTAATTATTGTTATTATCTATTATATATAATATATATATATATATATATATATATATATATATATATATATATATATATATATATAAGGGAGTGTATTTTATATTTAATTAAGGAACTATACATTGCTACTTCTCCCCAAGTGAGATTAATTATTTAACCAGAAGCATACGCTAACATAAACATAGTCTCAAAGAAAAGGAAAAACGCCTGAATATATACATAATAAGCTAAATACGTAATCTCTGATAAGAGTATTCCATAGTTAAGTGTACAAGAAGTTGCTTGTACTTAAGACTGAAGAAGCTGCTGAGGGGCTGGACGGGACTATCCATCATTCATTATCATGAAGGATCATTTTTTACCCCTTGGAAAGAAAAATGTAACAAAAAGGAAATTACAGTTGAAAAAAAACAAAAAAAAAAACTGCTAAAATACATCGATGTATCATTCTCAAGATACTAGTTTGGTACATATCCTACTAATGTTTTATGCATAATTTGCTCATTAAAGATGCAGATGTGTTTTAACATGATGAATATTTAGATAATAATTTAACCACTACCATTACACCTTACAGTATTATCAAGGTGTTAAGCAGTATTCTTAATTAAAGTAATACAGTATTATTATTATTATTATTATTAGTGCGATATCTCCCTTAAAGGAAGGCGCTAAGCAATTATGACTCAATTTTCTTATTTCTTGTTCATTTTGTCTTGCCAGTATTGTCTTATTCTTTGGCTGAACTTTTCTTTCGGCAGACCATTTGGGTCTGTATGGTTTCTGTTTGTTTTGCTCTAGAGTTACTTCCCATTTGTTTACTTTGTCTCTAAATATGTTTCTGTCTTGGATTTCCCCTTGTCTTATGTCTGCACTTCGTAAGTCTTCTCGTGTCTATTTGTCCCAGTTCGTAGTGCTTTTGAGTGTTGGTGTTGCTTCGTGTATTTGTCGTGTCAGTCTTGTTTCAGGTAATCTTTGTATGTGCCAATTGAACTTCAGTCTTCTTTTCCTCATGTCTGTCTCGATGTTGGCCTGTTTTTCCGTTGATTTCTTGCTTTGCAGTCTGTATCCATGTTCTGTTTTTCTTGGTCCTAGTATCTTTCTGATGATCTTCCTTTCCTCTTTCTTTAGTTCTTCGATTTGTCCTTTGCTGTTTAGTGCCAGTATTTCACTTGCGTACAGTGCCATCGGTTCTATTACAGTTCTGTAGTGTCTTATCTTTGTGCTGGTTGAGATAGATTTTTTGTTGTATGACCCGTATGACGGTTAGGAATAAAGTAAGGTATAGTGGTAGTGGTTAAATTATTATTTTAATATTCGTTATGTTAAAACACATGAAATGACAGTTTTTAGAATTGGGAAGCCTCTGCGTCTTTAATGAGCAAATTATGCATAAAACGTTATTAGGGTAGGCACTAAATATGTATTTTGAGAAAGATACATCGATGTATTTAGCATTGTTTTTTTTTTTTTTTCCAACTGTAATTTCCTTTTTGTTAATTTTTTCTTTCCAAGGGGTAATAAATGATCCTTCGTGATAATGAATGATGGATAGTCCCGTCCAGCCCCTCAGCAGCTTCTTCAGTCCAAGTAAAAGCAACTTCTTGTACTCTTAACTATGGAATACTCATATCAGAGATTACGTATTTAGCTTACTATGTATATATTCAGGCGTTTCTCCTTTTCTTTGAGACTATGTTTATGTTAGCTTATACTTCTGGTAAAATAATTAATCTCATTTGGTTAGAAGTTAATCCCAGGTGCAGCCATCAAAACACTTATGTAGAAACTTGATTTATTTGTACCAAGTTTCTAGTTTCTACCAAGTTCTAGTTTTTAGCCAAATTTTCAAGTATCTAATTAATTAAGTGTTTTGAGGATCAACTTCTTCCTAATATATATGGTATACACAGTCAACCATTCTCATATTATGATAAATCTTATTTATATACAAAAGTGCATGTTTTCAAACACTTCTGTAATTCAATGGTGTTTGATGATTTTTAAAACTTACGTTTGGTTGTTTATTCATTAAAATTCACTTAATGCTACTTTGGCTGACCAGATGATGCTTTAGTAGTAGTATTAAATTTCGCCTACCAAGGTTAATTTAGGATAGGGATTTTTTAACGAGTACCTGACATCGCTTCGTCTGGGGGCCACCATTTTATTCCTCAATATTAGACCCTCTCCCTCACCTTTTTTTATAAATGTATTAATTATTATTTTTCATAAACCATCATAAATGAGAAACATAAATTGGTCAATAAATCAAAATTGGTTCTGTTTATTTGTTTTTATTTTAAAGTGAAGAATAGATTGGGGATCCCGTGGGTGGGTGGCTAGCGCGCTAGTCTCTCATGCTTGTGAGTTCGAATCCCGGTCCCTACGGGGCTTTTATAAGAATGCGATTAAATGAGGATTCACGCACAGCCTCTCCCTCGGGTATATGAGACTTATCAAAAAAATCGTGGCCACCTACAAAATCAGGCGTAGAGAGTGATGACCCTGGGTACCACATTGGAGTTGGCAAAGTCAAATCAGGACAGGGCGAGCCAATGATTTTTCAGACATTTATTCAAAATTTTCATACTGGAATAATTCGTTCATTTGAACTTATGAATGTGCACCAATTAGAGCAGAAAAATGTCTACCAGAAATGATAACAAAGTTGGAAAGTAACCAGTTTCAGTACGTGGGAAATCATTTGGACAGCGTTCGTACTTAATGGCCCATATATATATATATAGCGTACGAACGCTGTCCAAATGATTTCCCTCGTACTGAAACTGATTACTTTCCAACTTTGTTATCTTTTACCGTTTAATATGATATTCAATTAAAAAATTAGTGGACTGTATAGATTTAAAAAAAAAATAAAAAATAATGGAAACAAACGACGAATCACAATACATTTATTAAACTAAAATAAATATAAACAAGATAAGAAAGAAAATTAACCTAATAAAATTGGTATAAGAATCATAATTAACCTAATTATATACTTAAACAGCAGAAAAAATACAGGAAACAAAATTAGCCTAATTAAAATATTTAAAGATATAAAAATAGAGGAATCAAAATTAACCTAATTAAACAGTTTTAAGAGATTATAATTAAGAAATTAAATGTTCCAATATTGGTTAAAGATATTCTATATTCACCTGAACGAAGTCCTGGGGAACGATGTCAAGATGAAAAAAACGTTTGTAAACCTTTAAAACTTCTTGAGAGGGTCTATAAACGGCACAGCTTCACCGTTTAGACGCTACCTTAATACTCGACTCGCCACGAGTCCGTCATAAAACAATTGAAGTATGATCGTCTTCTGTCTTTCTCTTCTACTGTTTTTCACTTTCGTTTAAAAAACTTTTAATTATATTTAAAACAATTATTTTTAAAAACAAGTATAACATAAAAATATTTAGTATTTGTTTATTTAGGACTCTTAAGAAATTGACGTGAAAACACCAAGTCGGTCTGCCAAGTAATAGAGTAATATTAAATAATAAGTCGGAGGAAGAAAATTTTTGAGCTTGGAAAGCAATCCATCATGCCACACCTTATCGAATGCTTGACTAATATCGAGAAAAACACCTGGGCAATATTTTTTAGACTCTAAAGCATTCGAAATGTAATCTACTAATCGATGGCATTGTTGAATGGTCGAATGATGTTTTCTGAAACCGAATTGATGATTTGGAATAGCTCTAAATATTTCGAGCGAATTCAGACAATGAAGAATAATGTTTTTCAAATAATTTTGAAAAAGAAGGGAGAAGGCTTATAGGACGATATGAAGTCAGGCAATATGAAGGTTTTTTGGCTTTTAATATCATTACAACTTCAGAATACTTCCACACGGCAGGGTAATATGTTATCCTAAAGATAGCGCTGTAGGTATTAGTTAAAAAAATAATTGCTATTTTAAATACATTTTATAGGTTTAATTCAGTTTCTATGGGAATCCCATTTTTTACAGTATAAAATCCATTTATTTGTGTTTATGTTTATGTTATACTTGTTTTTTAAAATAATTATTTTAAATATAATTAAAAGTTTTTTAAACGAAAGTGAAAAACAGTAGAAGAGAAAGACAGAAGACGATCGTACTTCAATTGTTTTATGACGGACTCGTGGCGAATCGAGTATTAATGTAGCGTCTAAACGGTGAAGCTGTGCCGTTTATAGACCCTCTCAAGAAGTTTTAAAGGTTTACAAACGTTTTTTTCATCTTGACATCGTTCCCCTTGGAACTCGGAAGAGCCGCCCTGCGGTAGTTTTCTTCAACACTCAACAGGACTTCGTTCAGGTGAATATAGAATATCTTTAACCAATATTGGAACATTTAATTTCTTAATTATAATCTCTTAAAACTGTTTAATTAGGTTAATTTTGATTCCTCTATTTTTACATCTTTAAATATTTTAATTCGGCTAATTTTGTTTCCTGTATTTTTTCTGCTGTTTAAGTATATAATTAGGTTAATTATGTTTCTTATCTTTTCTTATACCAATTTTATTAGGTTAATTTTTTTTCTTATCTTGTTTATATTTATTTTAGTTTAATAAATGTATTGTGATTCGTCGTTTGTTTCCATTATTTTTATTTTTTTTAATCTATACAGTCCACTAATTTTTTTAATCGAACCACCCATAAAATTTGAGTTATCACTTGAAAGTACTGTTCTTCCCCGGATAGCTCAGCGTATACGTATATTCTAAAATAAAAGTTTTATTTCTGGTTTATTTTGTAATTTTAATATAAACGGAATAAAAAACCACGATAATAATTGCATTATTCATAAACTTATTTTAGATATTCAATAATATTAATTTAATATATATACACAAGTATTACAGTCAGTCCCGTAGGATAGAGATTAAGCATTTCAACAAGGGTTTGCAGGATCGGCCGATAAGACCAAAGACGATAGAACTGTCTTCATGACAAATGTTCCTTGTTGGAGCGTAGAGAGGGGAGGGAGCAGACATATAATCAAAATAAAAGGCTATTTCCCAATGTTATGTTGCACATCTCTAAAGACTTGTATTGAATATAATCGTATGAAAAATAACATTATTCACTTACTAAAACTATATAAAAGAGTGAACCTATAAAATTAATTGATAAAACCTTTCATAAAATGCTACTTATCTACATTCTATGACCATTTTTATTATTTATAAAATGAATACTTATAAATTGTAAATTAAATGTTAATGGATTAATAAAAATTAACTGGCATGTTATTGGAGAGTCTATACTATTTCAGAAATCAGAAAGTGAGCTAATGATGATCTAGTGGTGAGCCAATGATGAGTCGGTGAGCCAATGATTTTTGGAATGATCTGCCGAAGGTTTTTGAACGTTTAAAAGGGTTATGATAGTCCTCGCCTCTTTCATCTTTTAAATATTTAAAAAAATTCGCTTCTATGAACGATCGATAAAGTGTTAACCAGAATATTTCTTCATACCAGAGCAGTAGGTTCAAAGGAAAAAAAGCAAACAACCGTTTCATCATTGGCGCACCTTCTGTGAGGTGCACTAATAACGGGTGCGTCAATGACGAATCGAAGGTTTTCCAAAATGTTTTCTCTCCAAAACAGAGTATTAAAACAAAGAAGCACATCGATCTACTCAGTAGGCTGAACCCTATCACAGAAAAATAGAAAATTAATAAATTTGAAGATTTAGAACTGATTTTAACAACAGAGGTAAGCGAAAATCTTGTGGTGCACAACAGATTTTGTTACTTAAAATTTGAGTTTGACTGTAGGTTCATGTTTCTTACCTTACCAGATTTATCATTCTTTATGGTGGTGGGGGTCATCTATAACATACGTATATCATTAACTTAGTCTGCACTCTTATTCTTATCTTATTCTCTATTTCTCTGCCGCTGACAGGCCCTGAAGTTTACTAAACAGAGGTTTGAAACAACTTCCAAACAAATCATAAAAATTGTTCTTCGCAGTACGACTTCAGAAGAACCGCGAAACTATTGACCAAATAATGAAATTTATATATGAAATACAGCCCTGTTCAGGCCTATAATTAACTATAGATTTGTCAGTTATGGTTCAGCTAGCGCTTCGACTTTGAGGTTATTGGATCCAATACACAACCAAGCACTTCGCGTTCAGCACTTCAGAACAACACCCCTCGAAACGCTGTACATGGAGTCGCCTTTATTAAGAACAAGAAGGAAATACCTGCTACTGGCAGACGTGGGCACGCTGATGTCAAGGGAAAAACTTATTGCTTCTGAATATCCAGCTGCAAGCGTAGAGCCCCAATAATCATACAAATGTTTGTACAGCAGATTAAAAAAAAACGCAAAAACTGACAAATGATTTACAAATAATAATTCCGGAAATCTTTACAATACCAAATAGTTCAGTACCAAACTGGATTGAAATGGAGAACCAGATCGATAATAGTTTAACGGCATTTTCAAAGTTTATAACGACTCAGCATATATACGACCAGCTATAGAAAGAGCGGGAAGAACTATATCCCGATTACCGCTTATAGTTCACTGATGCTTTTAAGTCAAATTACGAAGTTGGTTGTGCTGTTCTCATGGGCTCTATTGAACCAAATAGTGTATACACTGAAGAGCTCTACTCAGTCTGGAAAGCACTGAAAATCATATTAAAATATGACCACCAATATCATCTGATTGTGACAGATTCTCTAATGTCAATAGAGAATAGTAACTCAAAAAAAGCTTTGGTTCAAATAATCCAAATTCTCGAGTAAGAATGCAAAAGTGTAGGAAAAGCAATAAGATTTTTGTTGGGCCAATCTCACTTAGGCATAGGAAAAAACGAGGACGCTGATCAAGAGGCTAATAACGCTAGGATGGACTCTGGAACGGAAGTGAACGTGATTCGAAAATTACTAAAGTTTCAAAAGAAAGTAATGTGCTTAATCTGATATAGAATATTATGTCATTCAACCAATGACATTTACCACAATTGTCTTATAAATTATATTTTGTCAAACATTTTGTAATGAAGAAGTATAAAACAAACTACTATGTAGCTAATATATAATAGCTAGTATTTAGCTAATGACCCTTAATGGGTAGATTCTTAATATAAATGAATAATAGTTGTTGCTTCCTTTTTTTCATCATCTCATTAACCCCAACAATGAATTTCCTACTTTTTTTTTTCTTTTTTTTAATAGGTTGTTTCAGCAATTTTTTTTCATAATGACATGTTGGAAAAATGATGTTTTGTTCCTATATTTTCTGACGTGAAGTAGTATAGTAACGAGGCACCATATAGCCGAGAAGTCCTAATACTATTTTTAAATATTAATAGTTTTAGATTTAAAGTTTTTAACAAAGTAGCTAAATTTGTATGATTTTTTCTAATCTCTGATAATTTAGAACGCATCGAGCAAGTAAATACTTATGAAGTTTCATACTGAAATGCACCAGGTTGACGGTTATTAACCTGTATCAATTTTCCACTTGAAGTTTAGTAGTTATAATATGCCTTGAGAATCAAGGGAGATGTTATAGGTTACCAGGAATTTTATTCTGTTAGGAGACCATGGACAGAAGGAGATAATTTTCCAGTTAAGACTGTGGGTTTATCTATTGTTGTTCTAAGAACTTAACCTCCCTCAGACGAAGAGCGAAACAGTTGGATCTCTTCGTTAAAACTTCATAAGGGATTTTTCACGCCCCAAGAATAGTCAAATTAATATTTTTTGTCATGTTTAATTCCATTCTGTAATTTTATTATGTTTTATTTGTAAGCAATCGTATTAAAAAAAATCTGGTGCGGGCAACACACGACTTTCACTTACCTCAATTTTTAAAATCAATGAAAGGATTTTCAAATACAGTTAGAGATAAAAATACGTGAAATTATTAAGGAATTAATCAAATTAAATTTCTATAGAAAAATGTGTTTTATTAAAAAATCTATTATATTATTATCTAAAATAATCAGTTAGTTTTATCTTCTTTTCATCACTCTCTATTAACTTTTAAAAGCTTGTGTATCAGATGATATTTTTTCTAAAATCTTTAGCTTACCAACGGTATATCATACATGTATATTACTGCTCTTATGTTCAAAAACGAAAAATTGCATTAAAAAAATATTTTTCTGTTTTCTCCTTTAGTTGGGTATCGAATTTATTCAATTTATATATTTACCAGTTTTTCATCAGCGTTAACAAGATAATCTAGTTATTATTATTGAATCTACAAAATTAAAGGTACTTTAGGGGAAGACAATTTAAAATATCGGCATTAAGCCCTGTCAGACCATTTTTATCTAAATAAAACCTACATGATATTGAAGCCCATTAAATTTTACATCGATATAGCGAGTTTAATCAAAATCGTCGGAACAGTTTTTGAGAAAATCGAAAAAAGGTGCAAAATGCATGGTATAAAGTGCCTCTTCTGGTAGGCTCATTTAGATGAAAAAAGTTTTGTCACGTCTCGGGCGTATAGTTGTCTTAAATATGAAATTTCAGTTTCATAGGACTTACCGTTTCCGCCCGGGAGTTACCACACACACACACACAGACACACACACACACACACACACACACACACACACACACACACACACACCTTTTTGCGGACTTGGTTATTTGGACTCAGGGGACCCTAAAACGTGTATTTCCGTTGAAAACTGGAATTCGAAAATTTTCACGATCGCAATACTTCCCCTTACTATATATAGTAAGTGAAAGTAAAAAAACAAAAAAACACACGACTTTCAGTTCCATATGTTGTTAAAATCCATTGAAGAATTTTTAAATGGAAATAGAAGTCAATTAAATATTGTTTTATTTCGATAGAAACATGTTTTTTTAAATACTCTATTATGTTTTATCGGTTTTAAATTTCTACAGTTGTAAATTTCTTTGAATAAATAAATAAATAAAAAATCATCGCATTGTTAGTATCCCCTCTGCAGGCGACATTTCCACTAACTTATTTATCTGTAATTACATTTGTATATCTTTAGCCACAATTTTTTTATATTACTTTCTTTTTCAGCTCTTTTCATTCAAATGACCTCTGAACTATTTTATATAAGTTTCTAATAATGCTTTGTTTTAGAAGGACAGTGGTCGTCAAACTCATTACTCTAATGGCCTAATATGCAAAGTACGATGGAAATTCGTTTTTAATAGCAAATGTATTCTAATTATAGAACTCAGTACTCGTTTAGCTAAATTAAGGTGGTCATTTTGCCTGATTGATTATGCTAGCTAAGGTCAATATTTTCCAGCATTCCCTTCTACACCGTTCCTTAGATGTTTCACCTATCCCTCTTCATATGCCATCCTAGCCTATGGGCCTATAACCATTCTATGCCCCATGACGTAAAAAATCTCTCAATAAATGTTTATTACCTAATAAAGAACTTTTAAAATGACATTAAATAGTAGGGGTATTCACAATCATTGCTATTGAGATTTTTCGTGCTCTTTGATAGCTACCAGAATTGAGCATAACTATCTTATTTTGCTAAACTTTGAGTTGAGCGCTTCCTGTAATGGCTATAACCTCCCTCCTCATAGCGCGCCAAAGATATCAGTTGATGTCATTATTCGTGATTTTTTTAAGCCATTTTCTTGCTAAGCCATTACTTAGGTAATGTGTTGTAGGAAACAAAATTATATAAAATACTCTCATCATCAATCTTGTTTTTTTTTGGTTCTTAAATATGCAAAATCACCGGAGTTAATATTTTTTAAAGAAAACGTTATTTTATCAGTTATGAGAATTGTATAACTCCGGAACCAGCTTAGTCTTAAAGACCAAATTCATATCACTTAAACTCATCTTATAGATGAGTAATCTGTGTAAGTTTCATATTTTTTCACTCAGTCCCTATTGGGATATTCCCGTGTAAACATCGCGAAAAATGAATTATCGCTAATTTTGAAAATTCATGTACAAATCAATACAAAAAAAAAGAATATATTCTAAAGATGGAAATTTTTACAACATGTAGGACTGTTAATAAGCTATAAAGGAAAAAATAATAGTGAGTCTCTTTTCCTTAATATACTTTTACCTCGCTAAAAGTCTCGTTTCTTAGTCATTTTCGAGAATTTTTAAAATAACTTTTTTAACTATTTAGGAAATGAGTGATAAGGACAAAAAATACAAAGCTTGTGTATTAACCTAATGGTTAATTTTTGTTCTGACTTGATACTTAAAAAATTACAGGAATTAGAAAGATTTTTCCATCACATGTTTTTGCCCGTGAAGCTGACTTAAAACGGCTGCAACACTAAAAGTATTGGCTAGAAAAAAAAAAAAAATTATGGTTTTATATTCACGAAAGAATAGAGAATAACCGGTCATAAAAATCAAGAAAAACAAAAATGTTGAGTGGCAAGGTCATGACGATTTCGAATTGATTGACCCATAACCGATTCATTTTGTCCTACACAAATTAAAATCAAATGAGTGATAGATAGGGAATTTGAATATCAGGAAAAAAGGAAAAATATACTAATAGGAATAATTAGCTTATAGAAATAAAGAATTATTTATTTTTTTGATGTATTCTAAAATGGATCGTTTGGAGAACAAAAGTACATAATAAAAATAAATTTAAGGATTTGTTTCTGTTCAAAACTTTAATTACTTCTAGTTACTTTCTTAGTAATTTTATTCTGGACATGAGACAGTATTTCATTTATATTTGTCACTTAAAAGCTGTATGAACTTTTAATTGCATAACTTGTTAGTATAGTTTACATAACTGAAGTAACTAGGGAATTTGTGTTTGTAAGTGGCAAACTTATGTCACGAGCAAGGTGTTGAATTAGTTGCGAAAGTTCTTAGTAATTATTAGGCACGCCTGTTTACTTTGTAAGAGTTATTATCTTATATTGTATGAGATTGACATATATATATTATACATATAAGGGAAAAATATTGCGATCGTGAAAATTTTCAAATTTGAGTTTTCACCGGAAATAGAGGGTTCTCTGAGTCCAAATGACCACGTCCCGCAAAAAGGTCTGAGAGTGTGTGTGTTCGTTCGAGTGTGGTAAGTCTAACCAAAAAACGAACGAAACTGATATTTCATATTTAAGACAACTATACATCCGAAATGTTATAGCGACATTTTCATCAATATCAGCTGATCAGAAGAACACTTATTTTCATGTATTTTGGGCACATTTATGATTTTCTCAAAAACGGCTGTAACGATTTTGATTAAACTCGTTATATCTATGTAAGATTTGATGGACTTTAATATGATGTAGGATTCATGCTAATTAAAATAGTCTGACAGGACTTAAATGCCGATATTTTAAATTTATTTCCTTTATAGTACCTTTAATTTTGTAGATTTAAAAATTAAGCATTTCATCTGGTTAAAATTTATAAATAACAGCTAAATATGCAAGTTGAGCGAATTTGATAAACAACAAAAGGAGGAAATTGCTACAATATTGTTATGTTTTTAACACAATAATAGTAATATATATATATATATATATATATATATATATATATATATGTATGTATAATACATTGGATAGCTAATGGTTTTATAAAAATTTTATCTAATACTTGGAAATAAAACTAACTGATTGTTTTAGATATAAATATAATAGATTATTTTATAAAAACACATGCTTCTATTAAAATTAAATTTAATTAATTCTTTAACAATTTATTTTTATCTCTTAATCATTTAAAAGTTTTTAAGTTGATTTTAACAACGAAGGCAAGTGAAAATCGTGTGTTTTTAAGGTGTTTTGTATTCACATCCAACGCTCATTACAATTGAGAATTTGATTTACAGGTAGCACTAAAGTACATATTTGTATTCCAAATGTTTAAAATGTTTTAATTTATCATCCGATTTCATTTAAAACGCCAATTCAGAATTGCTTTAATTATAAAATCATACTAAAAAATTTCCTCACATAACGTAAAAATTAAATAACAGAATTTAATTTTGATTGTAAAAGTCTTTATTTTAATGCGAAAAGATTCGAATAAATTGGTTAACGATCCATCAGTGAGAGATTTTTGCGCTTTCTATAATATTTTCTCGGAAGGATGTAGTACTTATTGTAAATCTAACATCTCAATTGTAACTGGTGATTTGCTATTCTGTTATTTACTTCATATCTGTATCAAGAGTGCCCGTCCAGTTTCAACTGGTCCTTTAGGTACATAACCTTGTTTGAAAAGTTTAACTTGATCGCCTGAGGGTGGGCTGGTAAGCCATCAGTGCACTAACCGTGTGCTTAACTTGGGCCCTTGGTCTCACTTCTCCTCCCTGTAGAAACTAACTTCATTCAAGAGTTGACAATAAGTCCTACCATGAGGCAACAGCGGATCCACAAGGTGAGGAGGGGATAAATTTTCCTTCCCGATAATCCCTAAGAAACAATATGTGAATGATGGCTTAATTGAAGTACTACAATATATACTGAACATCTATTGGTACCAATATTCGTGAGTTACTGTAATATAACAAGCCTTTTTAGCCTACTTAAAATTAAATTAAATTAGTATGTTAGTGGCGCTAGTTCAATGTCTAATTAATGGATTTTTGCGGTATTTCTATGAAGTAGTGCCATTAATTCAGATCCACAACTTTACTGTTTAAATTTCTTATTGATTGAAAGAAAAAACTTTTTTTCTCACCACTCATACGTATGAAGATGTCTCGAATCTCGGGAACTGGGTTATGTTCATCTTGGAGTAGGAGGTGCAAAGTGGACTTTTAATCAGCGCAAAATCTGATTGATTTAAAATATGCTTAAATGCCGATATTTTATTTTTTACTTTCACTTACCTATATATGAAATATATAGTAAGCGAAAGTATTGCGATCGTGAAAATTTTCGAACTCCAGTTTTCAACGGAAATACATGTTTTAGGGCCCCCTGAGTCCAAATAACCAAGTCACACGAAAAGGTATGTGTGTGTGTGTGTGTGTGTGTGTGTAGGTCTGTGTGTGTGGTAACTCCCACGCGTAAACGAAAAGTCCTATGAGGCTGAAATTTCATGTTTAAGACAACTATACGCCCGAGATGTTACAAAAACATTTTCATAAAAATCAGCTAACCAGAACCACTTTATACCTTGCATTTTGCACCTCTTTACGATTTTCTCAAAAAAGGCTCTAGGGATTTTGATTAAACTCGCTATATCAATGTAAAATTTTATGGGCTTTAATATCATGTAGGTTTCATTCTGATTTAAATAGTCTGACAGGGCTTAAATACCGATATTTTAAATTTTCTTATTCTAAAGTACCTTCAATTTTGTAGATTCTATAAAAATAACCATATAACCTTGTAACCGGTGATGAAAAACAGATAAATAAATAAGTTAAATTTTGCCGAACTTAAGAAGAAAACTGCAAAACTATTTTTTTAATGCAATTTTTTGTTTTTGAACTTGAGAACAGTAATATAAATGTGTTATATAGTACCATTGGAATGCTAAAGATTTTAAAAAATATATTATCTTATATATACCATTGTAAAAGTTGACGGAGATGAAAAACCGATAAAACAAACTGATTATCGTAGATAATAATATAATAGACAATTTAATAAAACACATGTTTCTATTAAAATCCAATTTAAATAATTCTTTAACAATTTATTTATGTTTATTAATTTGCTTAAAAATTCTTGAATTGATAGAAATAATGGGGTTAGTGAAAGTCGTGTATTGCGCACAAGAGATTTTATTTTGTTCTTCTAAAGTACCTTTAATTTTTTAGAAGAGTGCAAGGGACAGGCTTTTATTTTTTTACGTGGCATCAGGGTTATTAGATTATTTTAATCATATGATATAGCACCATTTAAGGTAAAAGAATCATCTGTTTAGATTTGCTTAACAGAAACATAGCTTTCCTTTTTAGTAAAGATTGTTGTTGTGCTTATATATTAATCATACTCCTACTGTTTATGGATCATTACAAGTGGCTAATTTTTTTTTTTTTTTTTTTTTTTTTTGTATTTTGTTATTTCTTGAGGATATTTTTTATTATTTTCTTGGTGTATTATACTTGTCGTGCTAGCGTTTAAACCCACATGAAGATGTTTCGAATATTTTAGTAGAAGGGGTTATGTCTTACGCACACGATTGTTAATTATGGCGTCAAGAGTAGATATGCTACCAGAGCTTAAGCGACTAGAAGAAGAAACTGGTCTAGTTTATGCTAAAATAGTCTCACTTTTAGATATAATTGAGTCACAGGTCCTGAAAAAAAAACACAGGAAGAGTTGAATGGAATGCCAAACGAGGAACAGCGCCTAATATCAAAAATGCTCCAACAAATTCGAAACCAGATTAAAGAATACAAAGATTTGCAAAGGAAATCAGGTAAAATGAATAAAGAGTTCGAATTGTTTATAGAAACTGCCAAGACAATGATAGATGAGTTACGCTCAATTGCAGCCACAGCCTGCCCTAAAAATTTGAACCCCCGAATTCAGAAGACAACCTCTACGGAAGATAAAGAAGAAATTAATGTTAACACAGAATCTAGTGAAGTGGTCAAGACAGAAAATGAACCTCCTTTTAGGATAAATGAAAAACCTATTTTAATGACTGCAACCAGAAGCGATCTGATTGAAGAGGTCCAGGACAAGCCTTTGATATCTATTCCTCTTGATGTAAATAAAGGTGTCAACAACATAATAGTTCCTGAGGAGAAACCCAACGACAGAAAATACTTAACGTTCCGAACGCTAATAAGCTCTTTAATAAGTTCCCAAAATAGACACCAATTTGTAATTTGTAGGTTCGGGACTTCAAATAATTTAAAAATAGCTTTACCGTTCGGCTATAGTTGTTTATTAACAAAAATAGGAAGGTTAGTTATGACAGGGATGTACCAACCAAATCAATTATCGTTAAAATTTTAAAATATGTCTTTTATAGCGGTTATATATGGTCTTAGACCATGTTAGGAGAGAACGCATACCATATTATGGTTGTGCACGGCAGTCTTAACTCTTTTCCAGGGGGTAAAAAAATGGTATTAAGCGTTCCCTCCGTCAGACGAGCTATAACCGGGAAGCCTGAACTATGTTCAGGTTGAACGGACTGGAAGTTGTATATATTTTGTATAAAGTTAATTATATTTCTGTATAGGTAGGATTAGGGTTCAATGTAATTATTAAGTTTAGGATTTAGGGGTTAGGATAATTTGGATTAACGGCAAATATTAGAATTAGTTTGAATAATTAGAATTAGGTTTAGTGTAAATATTAGGATTAGGTTTTTGTTGAAGTTATAAATAGGAACTTTTATTAGAATAATTAGAATTTGGCATACATGTTATAGATAAAGATAGGTGGATCTCACGGTTAATTATTGGTATATACTTCTTTTGTTATTATGAAAATAATTTAACATATGTCGACATTTCAATAGCTTATTTTTAATTAAACGTACTTTAATTTGTATCCTAACTTTAATTGGTAGTAACTTAAAATATTCTAGTTTCATTGCTGTGAAAAAACTTTTTACTAGCCATAATGTTCAGTTAGCACTAATGAGCACCCATTAAATAACAATTGGATACGTTGGATCTAATGTTTCTTTTCTTTTACAATCCAAAGGTAGATTTGTTTTTATATTATTTGGAAATAATTACCCTCTAATTTGGAGTAGACACAGGTCCACCATTTACCCCGATTGATATTTTTAATTTGATTGAGAAATCTTTTGTGGTACATCAGGAGTGCTGAGGTTGTATTCTTTAATTATCCACAGTTAATATTTAAAATCAAATTAACTTAATGGGGCTCAATTATTAGTTATGTGTAAAATGGTTCTTAGTAGTCGATCATATCGCTTGCATGCGTTAGGTTATTGTTGTATTAATGAAACTTTTGTATTCTAGTAAGTCATTGAGTAATAAATTTTTAGATGTATACAATTAATAATTACCTGAGATTCATTCCATTCCTGTACCCAACTCGTAACTTTACAATCAAGATAAATTGTCGAATTTACGTTTGTAAACTGAGATAGGTACTTGCTTAAGCAAAATAAAAAGTTGCCTGAAAGAGAATACTGAGATGATATAATATGTTGTATATTTTCGTAAAGGGTATTACAACCTTACAGTAGAGCCAGTTTTGTTGATGTTCATAGCTTCCCACATAATAGAAAAGGATTGCATGGTCTTTATATATTGTATTTTAGCGTTTTATGTATCCGGTAAGATCACCATAAAATATGTAGAGTAAAGTGAACTTATATATGACCTCAAAAGACATTTCAAGCATAATGTAAATGTAAATAATTTATTGTGAAGGAGTACAATATTTTTATAAACAATTAATTATACAACTATTATGTGGTTGTCTATTTAATTGATTGATTAAGTCATGTATACATTTTTCAAACATGAGTTTTGTAAATATGTATTTTGTAGCTAATAGCAAATAGGAATAAATAAGAAAAAATAACTTTTATTTTGTAAGAAATCTTATAGAGAACTAAATATGTTAATTTATAAAGCCAGATACCATCTTGAAGGTTAAAAATATATATTAAAATATATAGTCTACTTCTCCGGATTGATTTTAAAATGACAATTTTAATTGTTATGCAACACCTATTAATGTATCAGTAAAAGTAACTATTAGATTATTGTGTAAATTCTCGTTTTAGCTATGTTCATTTGCTATAACTTATATAAGGAAAATTCATTATTGTACAGTACTGATTAGTTTTAGGTGTTTCCTATATTTTTATAGTTTTGAAGATATAATAATAAAAGAAAAATCAAAAACCTTACGGTTTTTTTTTTTTTTTTTTTTCCTCGCGGAATGGGGGAAATGTAATGTTTTGAGGATACTGAGCGATGGAAATAGTTCATTAGATAACATTTATATTAATTAAATAAATGTTAATAAGCCTTTTTTGGCAAAAGATCAAAAGGCGTTTACCTGTATCCATGGAGGCCCCCAGTGATACCCCGGGAAAGTTTCTAGACCTTAGGACAAAGGACCACGGCTTTGGGCACTTCCCATTTCAGCCCCGCCCGAGGTGACGACGATGAGAAGATTCGAAAAAGTCATTCAAGTTCTATCCTCAAGATGAGGTGAGACTGACTCCAAGCCACAAGAGTGGAAGTCCAACAAGAGGAGAGTCGGGGTCTATCTACAAGAAGAGGAGATGGCCATCGGGGTTCTGAGAGCAGCTGGAGGATGATGCCGAGAAAGGGGACCTAAGACTGATTTCACCTTCGCCAGCCGACTAAATGTTTAAAGGTATCTCGTTATTTGTAATATTGTATGGCAAGCTTAATTGTAATATGAACCTCAGTATTTTCAATCAAATTTCTGGAAATGATGTAAATAGAGTTTAAGTGTTAGAATCTATGTAATAGTTATATTTAATAATTATTGCTCTAATTTAAATCTGTTGGTAATTTAATGTTCCCATGCATGCCACCTACTGTGATTGGTAAACACGAAACCTTTGGAAATGAAATCCAATTGTTTCATTAAATATAGTTTATGTATTGATTAAATACATCAATTGGTCTAGTTTTTGAAGCTACCGCTGCATTAGAAAAGCAGCCGATGAAAAAGATAGCATAGTTTGGACATTATATGAACTTTAAATATATTTGCTTGTGTTTATATACTACTATTGTGACATGGATTACCAATAAATTTAGATAAGTTTGATGATGACATAAAACAAATAAATTAATTATTATTAATAATTAAGATAATAATAATAATAAGCGCGTATGGGTGGCATTACTTTGAGAACTTTTTAATCTTTACTAAGTTCCTCCGTTTCAAATTAAAGATGTGATATGACACGTGGAGGACCGGGGGACCAAAAGGGCCTATTACTCGACCTCTCATCTCCTCAAGGACAGGCTTAAGTTGAGCTTAAGCCAAAGCGGGGTGATATTCAATCCTTAGTAATCTCGACATAGTTAGCTCTCCAACGGATATTTACTAAGAGACTATAACATTTTTAGATTTGTTTTCACAACAAAGCACACACTCGAATATATCACTTAGATCTCCTTGGCTGGGCTTTGCGTAAATCGATAATATTATTGTTGTCCTAATAAATCTGTGATTTTATTGTTTTTAAGCCTCCTTTGCTGTTACATTTGCTTTGCAATTAAACATTTCATATTCCGATACTAGACTAAAGTGGCAGTAAACTTCTCGTAGATTCCGATTACTCCAACAGTTACTTAAAAAAAAAAACTCAAAATTTTCAGTCTATTAACAAGAATAACAAGACTACGGGACTGGATGATATCCCATATGTGCTGTTGAAGATGCTACCTAGGAGGGCTAAAGCCTTCCTATTAAACATCTTTAACTGTTGCATGCGGATCTCATACTTCCCCGATGACTGGAAGCAAGCGATCATAGTGCCGCTACTTAAGCCTGGGAAGAATGGAGACTCACCAGAGCATTACCGGCCTATCTTTTTTTTTTCTTTTTTTGTCCCTCTGTCTCGCCATTTCTGGTATACGTGGTATTATCGGCCTATCAGTCTCCTTTCGCATATGAGCAAGGTTTTCGAGAGGCTGATCCATCACCATTTGCTAGATTACAGCAGTTAGGAGTCCATCATCCCACCGGAGCAGACTGGGCTCTTAAAAGGCCTGTGACCATGATTTAGCGAAACTTCAAGGGCACACCATAGAGCGTATAACGAAGAACAACGAATCCATCGTGTTCATCTCTCTGGATTGCACACAGGCCTTTGACTGTGTATCCCACAAGCTGCTGCTCCGCCAGCTGGAAGATTATCATTTCCTAGCTCCCTTATGCCGATTGATCAGAAGCTACCTTAGCGGAAGAAGCAAGGGTAGGCGATAAATTATCAATTTCGAAGGACACCATTTGTGAGCTACAGGCTCTATCAGCTACTTACATCCCTACAACTATCACTGGGGTTGAAACTTCATACATACAAGGGAGTAATACGTTCCACTATGCTCTATCGTGCGCCCTTGCTGTGGGGCGTTTCAAGTCCATCCTCAAACAATTACAGACGTACCAGAACCCCATCCTTCGGCGGATTGTCAGAGGTACCAACCTACAGAGGGCCAAAAACCACACAGGAGTTAACATTGCCAACCACTCTTTACATAATTTTTGGGATCACTTGTAGCTGGGTGGCTAGCGTAACAGCCTCCCATGCTAAAGGTCACGAGTTCAAACCCGCAGGTGGTCCTAGGATTTTTTAATGGGAGTAAAAAATCCTTAGTTACGCCGTCCTTCGGAGGGGACGTTAAAAGGTGGTCCCGAGCCTGTGCGATGTCAGGTACTCGTTAAAGATCCCTATCCTAATAAAACCTGGATAGGCAAAATTTAGGACTCCCACTGTAGCATCGTCCGATTAGCCTTAGTAGCATAATGTGACGTTAAATAAATAAACAAACAAACATAATTACTGATAAAACTTTACATGATGACAACATGTTTTAATTGAAGCTATTATTATTAATGTTAACTTATTCGTACCCATAACAATTTTTATTTTATTTACATAATGCATAGAAATATGATTGAGAATACTAAGGGAACGTACCAACTGTTTATATTGACAAACAATATCATGTAACTAGGTTTGTTTGATTGTCGTGGCATTGAGCCGTAAAACTTCAATGTCATCAACGCCTATACGGACAATTGTATATTTGGGTACACATAACTAGGTAGCTAAGGTGGATATTAGGAATTTCAGCTGGCTGATTCATATCTGCTTAGGCAACAATTGCACTCGAGGTTTTTTCTTCGTTGCTAGACTTAGTCTCTCTTGTCTTCAAGTTCTCTACCCTTTTTCTTATTATTCCCTCTTCTTACAGAAAATACGAATTTTTTTTTTTTTTTTGTTAATTTGCAGTTCGCCGTTTTAGGCTACTTCAACACTTACTAGACAAACGGTCAATCCTTCCTCTTAACTACAAAAGGCTTATCTACTTGGTTATTATAAGACCAATCTAGACTTACCGAGTAGAGCTTTGGGACTCTACTAAACCATCAAATTCTTTCCGCATCCAATCCTTACAATCCGAAATTCCGTTGTAAAATCTTAAACGCTCCTTACTTTGTCACGAATAAACTTATCCACAAAGATCTTAATGTTCCCTATGTTACTGATTTGGCCTGGACCAGGTATCCATCCTTTCATGACAACTCCATTCTCACTCTAATACTTTCTTCCTCTTTAATTCATGATAATCCTCCGAGGCGCCTGAAAAGGAGATGGCCCCGGGACCTTCTAGTTTAGAATATTTTTAGAGTGCTTCCAAAGGGAAGCTTCTCTACATGTATATCATGTCATTGTATTATATAACTATCACATTTACTTGATTAATTTTTTTGTTAATGAAGTCGTAAATATCAATAAAAAAAAAAAATAAATAAACTTATCCTAATATCCTATTTGTGATTATGGAAACAGTCAGCGGGTTTGATTGGAAAAGTGCCCTAGTGGAATGAAGGCGGCCATCCAACAGCAGGTAAATATATTATGTTTTTTTTTTTTTTTTTTTTTTTTTCTTATCCTCCAACTTTATTTACAAAATAAATACAAAAAACATTGTGTGTATATACAGCAGCAATGGTATATACAGTCCATGGCTCAGGCCTCGTATTGCCCGTTGGCATTCTAAGGTTCCTTTCGCACTAGGCGCGGTATGCGCTTGAGGAGTGGGGTGGCTTTGTGCCTTTGTTGAAGTAAAATGGGGAGGAACCATTTTGCTGGTGGTTAAATGTATGCGGGTCAGACTGCAGAGTCCAGACCCCTTCCCAGGGCGACCACGTCGACCAGGGGGAGAGAGCCTTGCCACCTTCCAGGCGCAGGTGGTGGAACTACGTCCCTGAAGAGAGGGTTCGCACAAGCCTTTAACCCGTCAAAGAACTTGACGTGTCTCCTGCTGATGAACTCTGGCACCGAGAGAAGATGGAGTTCCTCGTGGATAGTGGCATTTCTCGCCCGCTGGAGTGTGGTTCCTCTGACTATCATCCTTAGGACGGAGTTCTGATAACTCTGCAGCCTTTTGAGCGTGGTCTGATAGAGGTGGCGGAGCAGGGGCGCACCATGGAGTAGAGTCGGTCTGATAACGGCCTTGTAGATTTGCAACTTGAGTCGCAGTGAGAGCTGCGGCGAGATGAGTAGGTGGTAGAGTCTATGGGACTTCCTGCGGGCCAGCTTGATTCTTTCCCGTACATGGCTGGAGAATGTCAGGTGTCGGTCCAAGGTCACACCTAGGTAAAGAATTGAGTTGGAGAGAGGAAGTTTTACGCTGTCTATCTCAAACTCGGTGGGTAACTTCTTCTTCCCCTTCTGGAAGGACAAGATGATGGCGTCCGTTTTGGCTGGGTTGACCTTGATTCCGATATTCTTCAATTCCCCAACTATGACGTTGGCTGCTTTCTGAGCCTGGTCACGTGCCTTGGTGGCGCTCATGCTGGTGGAGTAAATGGCGATGTCGTCCGCATAGGCTGCTACTGTGGCTCCCGGATGCTTTAATGAGACCACCGGTGCCGTGAAAACGACAAATAGTAGTGGCCCCAGCACAGACCCTTGAGGTACCCCGCAGATGGTATCGTGTGGATTCGACAGGCTCCCGCCGACCCTTACAACGAAAGATCTTCGACTAAGATAGTTTCGGATCAATCGGCATAGGGAGGCAGGGAACTTGAACTCCTCCAGACGGCGGAGTAATAGAGTGTGAGACACACAGTCGAAGGCCTGTGTGCAGTCCAAGGAGATTAGTGCTGTGGCATCGTTGTTCTTCCTCATCCGCTCCATGGTATGGGCCTGCAACTTCGCCAGATGGTGTTCACAGGCTACCCCTCGTTGGAATCCTGTCTGTTCAGGTGGGATGATGTTCTCCTCCGTACAGTGGTTCATCAGATGGTGGTGAACTAGCCTTTCTAAGATCTTACTCATGTGCGAGAGAAGACTGATCGGGCGATAGTGTTCCGTTGAATCTCCACTCTTCCCCGGTTTGAGTAGCGGCACTACGATCGCTTCTTTCCAAGCCTTAGGAAAATACGATAACCGGATGCACGTGTTAAAAATGTTCAATAAGAAGGCTTTACCCCTCCTAGGGAGCATCTTCAACAGGACATAAGGAATATCGTCCTTCCCAGAGGACTTATTGCCCTTAGTACGTCGTAGCACCGACTCAAGCTGCTTGAAGGTGAAGTGGATGGGCTTCTCATTGGGGGACGGAGGTCTCCCTTCTGGAAGTCCAGGAGCAGCACTCACACGAGCCTCTTCCCTCGCTTCATAGTCTGTAGCCAGGAGTTCAGCCTGTTCAACCGGGGTCAACAGATCGCTCTCAGACGTCAGGTGCACAGTCCTCTTCTTGGCGACATGAGTCCTGATGAGTTTCCAGAATTGCTTCTGGTCGTCATGAGTCCTCCGGAGCTGTTCGTGCCAGAGGGCGGTCTTCCAGGCACGCATGAGGCTGGCTATCTGCCTGGTCATCGCATTGATGGCCGGTTTCAAGCCGTAATCACCCGTGCGGTAAAAGACGTTCCTCAGGTTGTTCCTTTGGGCTACCAAGGCGAGTATGTGCCTCGGAGGCTTTCTGAGAGCGATCGGCTGGGGGCTGAACCTAGGGATATTATAATTCGCTGACTTCTGTATGGTAGTGGTGATGACGGCCACAGCGCCATCCACCTCGGCTTCAGATCTCAGAGGCTGTATCTTGGGTAGTGTATTATCGACACTAGCCTTATAGCCCTTCCAGTCGGCCTTGTGAAAGTGGTACTTGCTCGCCGGGGGTGTGGGGGGCGTTCCCTCAAAGGTGTAAAGCACAGGCCGATGGTCAGACGGTCCGTACGGGAGTGCAAGGCACCCCGTGACGGTGTGCTGATCCCTGGTGAGGAGAAGGTCTAGTGTGGATGTCCAGCAAGGTCGGGCCGCATGCCTGAAGGTGTGCACCCCCGGGTGAAAGACCGCCATCCTGGTCTTGGAGATGTAAGTACCCATCATGTTATTACTGTTACACAGCCAGGCAGTATGTCGAGCGTTGAAGTCCCCAAGAACAACAAATCGACTTCTACCCTGGGCGTGTTGCAGCAGTAGCTTCATAGATGTTGCTATAGCCTTGGGTCTCCTATAGACACAGCAGAAAGTGTACCGATGTTTCAGGTGAACATCGACTGTGACTATGTGAGTACCCTTGGTAGAAGCAACCGGGTTGGGTATTAACCGTGAAGGAACATCTCTTCTGACCAAGATGACGACACTCTCATCAGTCCCTGGATTGCACATCTCCCGGTACGCGATGTAACCCTGGATATACAGCCACTCAGATGCTGGAAGAATGGTGTCCGTCAGCGCCACTACCGATGGCCGATGCTGCTGTAGGAGGAGTTCAACTTCAGCCTGCTTCTGACGTAGACCTCGGATATTGTAGTTGATGACGAGATGTTCAGTCATAATGTTTACTTATCACCTTCATCATCATCTCCATTATCCTGTTTATCGACGTCATCAGCTGGGTGATCTGGGAGCTGAGTTTTGCATTAGCCGCTAATACATCGGCTAATGTACCACTCTGGCCCGGTGATGGGGATAGAGGGGTACCTGTCATTGGTCCGTCTCCAGTAGGTTGTGGTGGTAGG
The DNA here is from genome assembly GCA_023052935.1 of Piezodorus guildinii. Taxonomy (NCBI): domain Eukaryota; kingdom Metazoa; phylum Arthropoda; class Insecta; order Hemiptera; family Pentatomidae; genus Piezodorus; species Piezodorus guildinii. The sequence continues at coordinate 100,901,529 of CM041292.1, read as the reverse complement.
GGTAGGTCCTGGTGCTGGTACTGCTGCTGCTGTGCCGGCGCTGTGGTTCCTCCCAGATGTCCAGAGTGAGGTAGGTCCGGCTGGGCTAGTCTGCTAGGCTGTCTTGAAGAAGCAGCAGCTCTTGTAGTGGCTTCGTTTCTTCTTTTCTTCATTAGCTCCAGTCTACGTGGGCAGTCCTTTGAAGAGGCAGGGTGGCTTCCTCCACAGTTTGCGCATTTCGCCGCGGTCGGGCGAGGGCAGTTTTGGTTGGCGTGAGTTCCCCCACACCACGGGCAGGCGGCTATGCGGCCACAATACTTCATAATGTGCCCAAACTGCTGACAGTTCCTGCACTGGGCAGAGGCCCCATCTTCTTTAAAGGGGTAAACCCTTATTATTACCCTCCCGATGCTGCGGAGGGCTCTTATGTCTTCAATCTTGACTGAAGGGTCGGTAATGACTTGTACTCCTTCAATCTCATAAGCCACTCCAGCTTCGTTTCTCCGGGTTAGCCTCCTGGCTAACCTGAAACCAATCAATCTGTTCTTCAGCTCCTCTGTTATTTCTTCTATGGGATGGTCGAGGTCAAACCCTTGAATGACAAATTTTTTTGATCTTTTGGTTCCACGAGGGGCGTAGGAGTGGAACAGCACTTTTTCATTGTGCCGTAGCAACTTCACAGCTATGTCGTGATCGAGATCATTTGTCAGATATAATCTCGTCTCCTTGGGGGAAGAGTTCGTCTTAAATTCTTGTATGCCTATCTGGAATAATTCTTCCTTCAAGGACGTAAAAGATATGGGTGGCGAAATGATGATGGGGGGAGGGAGCTTTTTCTTTGGTGTGATTACCTCAAACCTATTTGATGTTGACACCGGTGGCGGCACAGGGACCGGGCGGGGTTTTAGAGCATTCCTTTTCGTCACTTGTATAAAACCTTCGCTATCGGTGAGGGTTCTTTTTTCACCCCTGGCTTCGGTCGGGGCAACGTCCATATCGCTAGGGCCAGCTGGTCCTGCAGCCATATCTTCTGTTGCCAGTTACCTCGTAAAGCCTTGTCAGCGCGACGCTACCTTGGCTGATGGGGTTGGGTCCACGGGATAAGTGTGGACCCCAACAGCGTACAGGTGCTAAGCTAAACAAGGAGAGAAGTATTCGGAGCAAAGGAGGAGTCTTCGGCTTCAGACAGAGATCTTCAAGCTGCTGTTCGACCGTGCTACTTACTGCTAAGCGATGAGGTTCCGTGGTTGAAACCACGCCAAAAACTATAATTAGCAGTTAAGCCTTTTTACTTCACGAGTAGAAAGATCAATGAAAATATGAAATATCATATATTAATTCCACGTTACGTCAATATATTATGACTTGGTCAAGGATATATTGTAATATACTGGTATGTTGAAATAATCGGGAGTCAGTATTTTCTTAAATATTTTAATTTTGCCAACGTTTCGGCTCAAGCCTGTGAGCCATCATCAGGCAATTACTTAGCTATGCTTGGACGTGGCTTAGTAATGTCCTGATGATGGCTTACAAGCTTGAGCCGAAACGTCGACAAAATCAAAATATTATAAAAAAGACTGTCTCCCGATTATTTCCACCTATAACAGTCTACTATACATCCTCAATTTATGATTGTATGTTTATCTCTTTACCAGGCCTTTTCAGCTGCCGCACATACCTTGGAAACCCAGAGAGGGATAACCGGAGGGGTAGGTAAATGGCTTTGGTAAACATTAACAATTTTTTACATTTTTCCCATCAAAATTATCAATGCATAACAGAATTTTTTTTTTAATTATTCAGTTTTTACACCATTCATGAATGGCTGCAAAATATACAAACCTTAAATTTTATAATATATTTTATATACCAGCTCTGATTGACCAGCTTAGGCTAACCATCGTAATATTTACGAGTAATTTATGGGCGATAGAACACAGCCACCAGGGGTTTATTGATGAGGCGGTAAGGGACGGGGAAGGGCTATTTTGGAGGCTGGATATTCGCTTCTCCGGATTCCTAAGAACGGCCCTATGGGAGCTTACCACCTTTACAACCTCTAACCTTCCCAAATTGCCTATTCATCCTCCAAGTTTACTCCATACATAACAGAAGATTTATTAATTCCGCAATCATAATAAATCATTTACTTAGAATACGATGAGCAGAAAAAGAATGAAGATTAGGCAGTATTTGTTCATAGTTGATTTCATTTAAATTAGGTAAAAAAAAAAAAAAAAAAAAAAAAATAGTGAAATCGCTTATTTTATAAATTGGTAAAAAAAAAAATTATTTAAGAAGTTTTTTGGCTCCTGTAAGTTTTTTGGAGGGTTAATTCTTCTTCTCACACGTGTGACAAGTCCATCCCGGAGATGTATTTAAGTTGGAAACAGCAACCCCACAAGGGATGCCCAATGTTTTGTTATTGGAGAGAAGGAATGATTAAATAATCGAAATCGAAAGAAATACAAAATGGTATATTTTACAGATACTCATTTTTTCGTGCAATTCAACTCAACTGTAACTATATAATTAGAATACATGTTCTATTGTTCACAATGTCATTAAAATAATTAAATAATAATAATAATAATAGGCTTAGCGAACCCGAAGGTTCGATGCCGATACCACCAAATTCCGCCAACACAGACTCGTCCAATGTTCACCATTCAAGCCCAAGCTCCCGAGATCAGCCTTAACGCAATCCTCCCATCTCCGCTTCGGCCTACCTTTCGGACGCCTACCAGTCGGATCAGCAAATACCAACTTTCTCGGAATCCGCTCGTCATCGAACCCAACAACTTTACTCGCTCATTTGAGTCTCCGCGATGCAATCAGCTCAATTATACTCACAGGATACAAGTTCCGCGATTCCGCGTTGTGCAATCTTCTAAACTCCCCAGTGGCCTCATCACTCTTCGGACCAAATATTTCACGCAATACCTTATTTTCGAAAACCTCAAGCCGTTGTTCATCCTTCAAAGTAAGCGGCCACGTTTCACATCCGTAAAGAACCGTTAGAAGAATCATAGTTTTATAAATTCTAATCTTTAAGTTTTTAGATAGAAGCCGCGAACTAAGTAACTTAGCAACTGAATAATAACACGCATTTCCCACCTTTAACCGGGACTTTATTTCTTCCTGGATTTCATTTTTTCTAGTTATAATTGAACCTAAATACTTGAATTTCTCTACGTGTTCAATAGTATTACCTGATTCATCAATATCACCATGATCGACACCGTTTCTGCTACTAATCGTATATTTTGTCTTATCGGTATTTAAATCGAGTCCTATTTCTTTACCGGTTTTTATTAACACACTTGTATTTAGTTGTATGGTTTCCGTGTCTTCACCTAGCAGTACCAGATCATCGGCATATCCCAAAACCGGAATCTTGTCACCCATATTTAAAATTTTCTCGGTACACATCACCTTTTCTATGACATATTCTAAAGCTATATTAAATAACACAGGTGAAAGGGAGTCACCCTGTTTCAAACCCGATCGCACCTCAAATCTCTCGGAGTAATTATGACCGATTCTAACTTTATGAAATGTTTCCGACAAACACATCTCTACTAGGTTTACTAACTTTCTAGGTATTCCCTGTTCAATCATGATGTTATTTAGCTTCTGACGGTCTATTGAATCATAAGCCTTTTTAAAATCGATATAAAGTTGATGGACTACACCGTTGTATTCCAATTTTTTCTCTAATATTTGACGTAAGGAAAATATTGGTCAATAGTCGAGCGATTTTGCCTAAAACCACATTGGTAATCTCCGATAATTTCCTTAGCGTATTCCGTGATTCGACTAGTTAGAATTGACGAGAATATTTTATAGCATACTGGGAGAAGAGAGACCCCACGATAGTTGTTACAACAATCCGACCTCGGTCCTTTTTTGTGAATCGGAATAAGTATTGATTCTTTCCATTCTTCGGGCATTTTTTCAGTCTCCCAGATCTTTTTAACTAAAAACTGTATTTGGGAAACGCCCGCTTCTCCACACGCCTTGATTAATTCACTCGTGATATTATCATTTCTTGCAGCCTTATAATGTTTTAATTTTCCTATCGCCATTTCGACTTCCTCTTTACTCGGTGCGTCTATCCATGGTTTAGCGCTCTGATATTCAGAGAGAGGAGATTGATTATTATTTCCGTATTTAATATGCCGTCAATGTGTTGTTTAAATTTATTTAATATCTCAGAAGGATCCGCAATTATATTGTTATTTGTATCTTTAACCGCATTCAATACCTTTGTACATCTCTCTTACGTTATTTTCGTTTCTGTGTTTTTCTATTTCTATTATTTTGCCTTTAAGATACTCTCTTTTCTTATTTTTTAAGAGTTTTGAAGTTTCATTCTTTACTAACCGAAAATAAGCCACATTATTATCGCTTGGATTATTTAAGGAATTCAGTTTAGCGGCTTTTCTTTTTCGCATATATTTTGACAATCCCTGTCTAACCAAGGTTTGTTCTTTTTATTTTCGATTTTTCCAAGACATAAATTACCGACCTCTTTAATATTATCCCTGATCCCTTCCCATAATTTGTTGACATCTTTATGTTCCTCGTCTGAAGATTCCAAAGCTTCGAACCTATTTTTTACTTCAATCATGAATTGTTTTCTAATTTCGAGGTTGTTCAATTTAACTAAATCAAAATTCTCGGGACAAATATAGTTCGGTGTTCTCTTTTTTGTATTTAGTTTTTGTCGAAGTTTCGCGATTACTAATTCATGATCAGAACCGCATTCTGCACCACGATACGATCTCACGTTAATTATGCTACTTTGCCATCTGTTTTGTATTAAAACATGATCGATTTGATTCCGTGTTTGTCCATCCGGCGATGTCCACGTATACTTATGAATATCCTTATGTTTAAACGTAGTACTTTTGATTACTAGGTTTTTCGAAATGGCAAAGTTTATTAGTTGGGTCCCATTATCATTACTATATTCGTGCAAACTTTCTTTACCGATTGTAGGACGATATACTTCTTCCCTTCCAACCTTTGCGTTCGCGTCGCCTAGTATTATCATAATGTAATTTCGCGGTAACTTATCGTAAACCGACTCTAGTTTATCATAAAATTCGCACTTTACTTCATCATCACTGTCTTCGGTGGGAGAATGGATGTTTATAGATTTTAAACCAACGCCCTTGAAATATAGCTATCGGTTGCTTATTCTTCTTTCACTAAAGAACTGTACGTGCCGTAATGCGGAAAGAAATCTATTCCTAATCAGAAACCCGGTACCTAGACAATAATTAACGCTCCCCCCGTACCGAATAGTATACTTTCCTTCTGTTAACGAACCCTCCCCTGGCCAGCGAACCTCTTGTAATGCAACGATATCTAAATGGTAATCCTTAACTTCATTCGCGACCGACTTTAACCCACCTGCCGTATTTAAACTTCTAACGTTCCACGTCCCTATTGTTAGATCTCTCATTTTTATCTTGCGCCATGATTCCCCTGAAGCAGTCCCCACCCGGAGACCCGAACGGGGGACTAGTTTACCTCCGGATAATGAGCGTTTTACCTCAGAGGAATCTATGACTTTTGGTGGTATTTTGTGAACTAAAATATGTGTAAAAGGGCGTTCGAACCTACGTCAAGCCTGGGGGGCCGCTCTCATTGTTGGTCAGCGAGTCCATCGGACTTCGCCGAGAGGAGCTTCCGAGGAAATTCCACCGACCATCCCCACATCCGCCACCCGTGGGACACCTCCCCATACGCGGTGATGAGATCCGAGCGAGGAAAATAATTAAAACACCTTTAAAATACATAACGCACTAGGAAAAATTGAAATCTCACTTATATATACGCTTGCAACTACGTTATTTTCGAAGATAGAAAAAAATTCATTATTATTTTTTAACCAAAAAAAAAAAAAAAAAACGCGAAGAATATATAAAAAATCAACTTAAAATCAACTTAAAATATTTTTCAATTTATAGTATATTTAATGGTTTTAAAATTGATTTTGACAGTCGAGGTAAGTGAAAGTAGTGTTGCCTGCACTAGATTTTTTAATAAAGGGCTCTCAAATGAGTTAAGAAAATAAATAAAATAAATAATATATATATAATATAATATATATATATATATATATATATATATATATATATATATATATATATATATATATATATATATATATATATATTATTAAAATAAAAGAATATAAAAATGAATATATTCAACTCTAGAGATGGTTTTTTTTCATCCATTCTGCGATTTATTCAGTTACAAAGGCCGTGTTTGATCATCAGACATAAATAAGTATGAAGGTAAATCGATACTGAAGTAAGGTATTTATTTTATAATCCATTTGAAAATATAAAACAAAATAAAAGTATTTTACTAAAATTTTGTACAGCACAACAAACGTTAATACTTAGAGAATTAGCAAGGACATAAAGTTTGCTTTAATCATTTTAAAAATACTTTATTGTATGAATTAAGTTTTTATAATTCAGATGATAATGTTTTTTTAAATTAAATACAATTCAGCGTGGAAACATAGTTGTGTCTCAGTTGGTTTCCTCGTGTTTAGTTGTGTGTTGAAAATCCTACCCAGAATTGATTGGTAATTACAATTTTTTTCTGTACAAATATGTTGGTTCGAAGGGAGAGAGTGTAGGAACGGACAATATTTCTCCTTCTTTATTCGTTGGGGATTTAAATTTAAAATATAAGTCTGTTTGGTAGCTTGTTATCTGTATTCCTGCCGTTTTCTTTGATCTAGCTATTTCAGATATAATCTACTTATTTATTTTTATTACTGTTATTTTTTGTTTTGCAACGTAATAGTTACTGAGGTAACTTCACCTTGCTGCGTATTGGCTTTTAAATAATAATGTCAATATTAGAAAAAAAAAAAAAGTATTCGAATACCAAACGAAATTGGCTGTACAATTGAGACGTTGATTTCCAAAAGGTACTATATCCATTATAGGAAATTTTACAGAAAGCGCGAAAATCTCTCATTACTATATTATTAAACTAACTAATTCGGGTCTTTTTGCCTTAAAATTTAGAATTATTTGTTTACTATAATAATAACATCATATTAAAGTTATGAAATGAATTTTTTTAGAATGATTTGGAACGAAAATAAATGCGTAATTAGTACTTTTAGAAAATGACCTCATTTCTAAATCGCGTTTTTTAAGGACTTGAGAATTCATTAGATAACATCAAATAGAATATTTAGATAAAAATAAATGATGAGAATACAATTATGTAAAAAAATCTATTTCGTAAAAAATGTCCTTTAGTACCTTTTGGAGATCAACGTCTCAATTGAAAAAACACTAAATAAAATATGAAATATTCCATCTATATCTTTTTTAATAGAGTTCTAGAGACACTCTGGATGTTCCATTATTTGAAATATCTGATATCCGTATCAAACAATTAAATAAGTTGCGTTTAGTAGTGTTCGTTTTCGCAGCTTCAGGACAAAGTTAATTAAAAATCCAGTTGTCACTTTGCAAAACTGGCGGTATTTGCAATACTAAACTTTTTGCTCTAATTTTCATTGTTACGGCTGAGAAATAAGTATTCTAGTATATGTACGACATAAAAGAAGAAAGGGGAAGGTTAGTGGAACAACTATTTCTCCTGATCCCAAGGGACCAGTCAACATCAACTACATTGATATATCTTGTGTATATATATATCTTCTACCTCAAGGGGAGAAATTAAGAAGAAAATCTTTTGTCTAAATTATGTAATAGGTATGACTGTGGCCAAGATTGTAATTATTTTATTTTCTTTCATATACTTTATTTTTTTTTTATAATTTATTTATTTTTATTTTTTTTTATTTATTTATTTTTTTTTTGTTATTTAGGTTAACTTATTTTATTTTATTTTTTGTTTGTTTTACTTTGTATATATGTTATGAATGACTCCTTTTATCTCTAATACTTATTGTCCGAGATAGTGGCAGATTGTATTATTTCTGAATAAAGCACTGTTATCAATTCAAAAAAAAAAAAAAAATTATAAAATTCTCAGTCATATAGGGTTATCTGTAGAATTTTTTTTAAAGTATTAAATTGTGTCAGTCATCCGTGTTTATTTGATCAGGTAATATAAAGTAATAAAAAGCGGATGAAACTAAGTAATTGTTGTAAACAATAATTTCAATTTTTTTTTTTTTTTTTAATATTGGTACAGGCAATCCACAACAATGGTGGTGTTTGCCTAAATAAAATGTAGCTATTCCAAAGATACTACTACAACAGTTCATAGATGAAGGAAAAAAAATGATGTGACAAACATAATTTAATTTTGATAAATATAATACCGGAGAAATAAAAAATAAAAATAATAAGAATAAACTAATTGAAGCAATATAACTACAAGTATAATTGGGTAGCTTTAGATCGATTCATGTAATTTAACATGTATTAAATGATTAAATAAATTTGGGATATATGTACTATTGCCAATTGCTTTTTATAATATTTAATCTGAAATATATATTTGAATTGAATCTTAATGTAATTCCTTAACTTTTTTTTCAGATCTATCTAAAAGGATTTTAGTTAATTTTTAAGGTAAATGAAATCTCTTGTTTCGCGCACCAGATTAAAGAAAACAAAATAATTGAAGATAGTTTAGCTTCGTCCATTAAAAAGTATAAATTTAAATAAGCAAACATATTTTGATTTGGGGCGATCTTTGTGCCTTCCAAAGAGAATTACGATTTTTATTATATACAAGTAGAAGTGTACGTTTACTTCTATTTTAGTGTTACAGTTGTCAGTTTATGTAAATAACTTAAGTTAACTAGAAACACAGTTCTGTGATAGCTTGTCTTTCCTGAATCTGAAAACGTATACAAAACTGAGTTGGGCTACGTTTCCACTTCCAATTCACTTTTGTCCATCTTATTATTATTTTTCGTGATTAAGGTGATTATTCTGAGTGAGAATAATGCGACAAAAACTAAAGTTTTATTTTAAACTTTAAAAAAGAGTAAGTAACATTGGTTGATAAAGCATTTAATCTCATTTTTAGATAGTGCAGGAGTGGTCTAAGCTATTATGTTCACCGCTGTGAATAATAAGTTTAGAGGCTTTATAAAGTAAATTTGCAATCCTGTTTTTCCATCGCTACATTTTAAGCCAATGGTCTTACGTTCGGTGCATTTTAAAATAGAGTATAAATAAAGTCTTGTTCGAAGTTTTAAATAAGACATTAATTAAGGATCTAATGTGCAGAATAAAGGGCTTTATTTTAGTACATTTTGTTTATTCCCATTTAGGTGATTTCGTGTCCTATTTAATAAGGGCATTTAATATAATTATGCAGAAAAGAAGAAAATTCTATAGAATATTTATGGCGTTGTAGGGACATCGTAATCATGAAGTTAAGCTTATTGTACTTATTTGACAGTACATGTCGTTTGTATACATAAAAAAACAATCTGATTAAACGAATTTAAGATACGAGATATGTATTTTGTTAAATTCGTCTATGTGCATTGCTTTAAGTGACATTTTAAACAAAGAGTCAATTATTACCAAGCTCATCTGAAATTTATTTTCGATATTTTTTCATGAAAAAAAGAGGCCAGAGTAGTTTAGTTAATAGGGAGTCATTTGGACGTCTGACATAAAATGAGCAGCAATTTAACGCAATAAACAATAATGACAAGAGAATGTGAAGCCTAGTAGACGTAGATATGAGAGGCCTACTTAGGCGAAAGGTACCCGCTCAAGGCAGGGTTTAAGTATTCCTTTAGAATGTTTAAGTTGGCATTATACGAGAAAGCTCATCGTTAAGAAGGCAGGACAAAAAGAGCACGTTATATGAAAACCTGTCTAGCGCAATAAATTATAATAATAGGCCCTAATAATATCATCACGTATTTCCGAATGTTAATACCTGATGAAAATTCAAAAGTACTGAACAGCTTTAAGTATTGAATAAAGATAATACCACTGCCGGTTATTAAGACTTTTGTAAACAGGAATAATTCACTTATTTACTATTTAATTGTAAACACGGTATGGTGGGAAATATTAGTGTTAAATGTCTTACCAACAAAAAATAAAAAGTTTAAGCACTCCACAATTCCATACTTTTGACTTTTTTTTTTCCTTTTTTAACATCTTTATTTAAATCTAAATACAAACATTTTACAGTGCAAGCAAAAGTCCTTATCCCACCAAGGAGAGCCCGTGTGTGGGAAAGAAGTTCAAACACTTTTGTCCACCTAAATTGGTTATTTTGCCGTGTGTGCGTCGTTACTATTTCAAAAGGAAGAACATTTTTTATGTTTTTGGATGATATATGGAGCTACGTCCGCTCCATAGAAATTTCGTCTACAGATACGTAAATAATCTATGAGAAGCGTCGAGCCATTTTATATTGTTGATGTGTTGCTCATCAGAAACACCACCAGAACCATTGAACGGCTTGCTGGGTCCCAGAGGCTGAAATACTAATAAATAATTGTTCTGCCACAGCCAGTTTCGTGCTTAGAACCCGTTAGTTCTATGAATTACAATTCTATTCTAAAAACTTCAATATTTGAAACTGAAATAGTTTAACCTATTTGTATCATTTGACCAAAACAAACTTACAGAAAATACAATAGATGTAAGTTTTATATTAAATCAGCATCACGTTTCAAATAAGGGTTTTCATTTTGTTTTTTTTAGATTTTCCAATTCGGCATGGTTATGAATTTCGTGAAGCCACAGTATTTTCAAAATATGATTCTGAGTAAAGGCAAAGCGATATATATTTCGTGATCTTCTATGTTCCGTAGCATGGATGTTATTTTAGAACAGTGAGGGTAGACATTAATAATTCATAAGATTTGAATTATATTACTAGACGGATAATGCATAAATAATATGTGCTCTGATGACTTATTTGTGTAATGGAGCTTAATTCTAGGAAAATTTATGATTAGATTTATTTGTTGAAACAGCGAGGTATTATGAAAATTATCTTCTTGTATGTAGCATTATATAAGAAATGTCCTGGTCACAAGGATTTTAGACGAAGAGATGTTTTTTTTGTTTTTTACAAAAAGTAACTGGTGGACAAATTAAATGGCAGAATAAAGCATTGTGGAACGCCAATATAAGAAAAACTAAGATTAATTTAAATTAAAAATTGAAATTAGAGTTAGCTTATGCATCGTATTTAGGACAACGTACAATGTCCAAAGCCTGTTCATGGCCTGACCTGAACAGATTAACGTGTTTTCTTTCATTAAAGGCTTTGTTGATGAATCCTCTTGGAACGAGGGATAATTGGTTAACGCTGAAGTTGTGTTCCCCAAAACTACACGTTTTAATTGTTATGAGCTTAAATAGCCTATGTGCCTATATTTTTCAAATTTATACATTTTTGATCATCTCACATTCATTATGACTTCAATCTTTTCATCTTCCCAGCAAATCAGAAAAATAAAAATAACTAGGCTAAGGTGATGAGGTTAAACCGATTCCATTCAAAATTTTCGGTTCACGCTGGCAAAAATCTACTTAATAAATAAGTCTAAATTTCGAAATGGGAGTTCAGATTTGGAAGAGAGTTGTATATTATTGAGTAGATAGTAGTAAAACAAATTTATATATATTTTCTTTCTCGCTAATATTAGTAAAATAATCAGCAAACGACTTTAACTTACTTACCTTGTTAAAATCAATTTAAGAATTTTTGAATACTGTTAGAGATGAAATTAGTTTAAAGAATTAATTAAATTGATTTTTGATAGAAGCATGTGTTTTATTAAATAAACCATTATATTATGATCTAAAACAATCAGCTATTTTTATCCGCTTTTTACAACTCACCATTACATTTTACTACTTTGTGTATAAAATAATATTTTTCTAAAATGTTCACCTTTTCAAAGGTATATAATAAATAAATAATAATAATAAATCTCTTTATTTGTTTTCGGGCTAGCCCATACAAATGGAGTTGAGTTGTACAAAACAGGTAAACATAAATCAAAGAAATCTATTACAACTGTACTAAACAAAATACGCTTCAAAAACAAATACATAATAAAAGTCAAAATAAATTGTAACTGTATAAATATTAAACAAATACATAATGAAAGGCAAAATAAATTGTAACTGTATAAAAATAAACAAATAAATCAATCATAAATAGTTTAACAAATTCAATTATTGTTATTTTAGTAATGTGCTTAAATTATTCTTGAATAGACAGATACAAATTTCTTAGCTTTAAACACTCTGTTACATAATAAAATAAATTTTCAAATTGCTTTTTATTTTCTATTTGCAACAAAAGTTGTACTATGAGGTCATTGTCAGAAATATTTCCAATATACGTCCTCAAGTACTTATTTCTGGGCGGGGAGTAAACAGGGCATTGCAACAAAAAATGATTTAAATCTTCTGGTTCGCCTGAATTACAAATAGTGCATTCAACGCTATTATCTGAATAACCATTTTGGAATCCGTAAGACTATGTCAACCCAATAAACTGAAAGTTACCAGTTACGGATTCAAAGGTATATATATATTTATATATATATAATACGGTACTTATCTTTAAATAATCAAAAATTACATTAAAAAATACTTTTGTAATTTTCTCTTTCAGTTTATTATCAAATCCATCCAACTTATGTATTTAGCAGTTTTTAACCAATGTAAACAACATAAAATGGTAAGTTTTTCGAATGTACAAAACTGAAGATACACTAGGGGAAGAAAATTTAAACTATCAGCATTTGACCCCTGTCAGACTATTTCAATGAGAATAAAAGCTACATCATATTAAAGCTCATTAAATTTTACATCTACATAGTGAGTTTAATCAAAATCGTTAGAGCCGTTTTTGAGAAAATCGTAAAAACGTGCAAAATGCATGGTATAAACTAGCTTTTCTATTTAGCTGATTTTGATGAAAAACTTGTTGTAACATCTCGGGCGTATAGTTGAAATATAAAATTTTAGTTTTATAGGACATTTAATTTTCGCCCGGGAGTTACCACTCACACACACACGCGCGCGCACACACACACACCCAGACCTTTTTGCGAGACTTTGTCATTTGGAATCAAGGGACCCTAAAACGTGTATTTTCATTGAAAACTGGAATTCGAAAATTTTAATGATCGCAATACTTTCCCTTACTATATATTCCATATATAGGTAAGTAGAAGTAAAAAGCAAGAGGAAGCCTTGTAACTGAGCAGGATTTGGAAAAATGATCCCTTTAAATCAGAAATTTCACTAGCCATTTTCGTGTAAGGGAAAAATTTTGTTCTGCCGGTGTGTCTATCTTTATTCAAATCGGTGTGTAGGTAAGTAAATTATTCCTAATCATCCGATCTTGATGAAATTTTCAAGTATTGTAGCAACTAGTAACCTAAATGGTCACACACCAATGTTATCTAATATCATTATTACTTCATATTTTGAAAACCGTTGGTCAACTTCGACCCAAACTAGTTACATTTAGTGAACAAGTTGGCCTTGGGACCAACTGCCTATAAATATTAGGTTGTTTCACATGAAATGTCCGTTTTTATAGTTTCTGAAATACATAAAGGATTTTGCAGGTCTCTGTTGTTTTCTTCCGAATGTTTACATATTTAAAGTAAACAGTTACTAATCCTCTACCTTTGTATTATAAACATTAGCTTCCCAATCAATTACCCACTTTTTAGTATACCACCAAATATGAACATGGAAACACGCGATTTTCGAGTAATATTTTTGTACGAGTTTAAACTCGGCCATTCAGCAGCTGAGGCCGCTAGAAATATTTTCAAGACGTTGGGGGAAGGGAGCGTTAATGAACGGACCATTCGCCATTAGTTTGCTAAGTTTTCAGCTGGTGATACCGACTAGGAAAACTTGCTCCGAGGAAGACCTCCGTCCGTAATAGACAACGATGTCCTCAAACATACAGTAGAAGGAAACCCCTACCAAACAGTTAAAGGACTCTCAGCACAACTAAATGCAAGTGCATCTACCGTTTCCAGACATTTAAAGTGTATTGGGAAAGTACAAAAGCTCGAGACATGGGTACCTCATGATTTCACTGAGCGGCAGCAAGACCCCATGTTTCAAAACATACCGTGCAAAAATTGAAAGAACTGGGCTACGAAGCTCTTCCGCACCCACCATATTCTCCTGACTTGTCTCTAACAGATTACCACTTGTTCAGGAATTTAGACAACTTCGTCAAAGGAAAACTTTTTGAAAATGATGATCAAGTGAAAAGTGCCTTTTCAGATTTTGTTTCACTTCAAAGCTCAAAGTTTTTCAGTTCGGGGATAAAAAAGTTGGTGTCACGTTGGCAAAATGTGTAGAAGAAGAAGGTAAATACTTGGAATAAAATTATCTTGTTTCATATCGTATTTTTAATAAAAATCCTTTACCTTGAAAACGGACATTTCATGTGACACAACCCAATAGTTAGTGGAGAGCTACCACTGGGTAGTTATTTCTTAAGAGATTTTAACGTCTTTTCTTCTCCATACACATTTACTTATTTTGTTATAAAATATGCTTGTAAATAGTAATTTGTTAAATAAATGACAAAAAAATTTAAGTAGAAAACATATGATGAGGTAAATTAGGACGAAACTTAAATTTCAAACCATTACCGATGTACTGATTGAGACTGGATGAAAACGACTCTTGTTGAACCAATTAATTTGTTTTAGCAGGGTTTTTTTTTTCAATATCTGTATTTTATAGATTTTAATGCGTGATTATTATATTTATTAGAGCGTAGATATATTTTTAACACTCTTGCTTAACAAAAAAAGATTATTATTTTAATGACTCTTTTCTTACCATATTATTATTTAACATATATATGTATATCTGAGTGTGTTTGTTAAAGAGGTTCAATAAAATGCAAATAGCTTATCTAGCCAATGAATGTCTTCTTTATTAAAATACAATGCTTTATGAGATATTTACTGTTGTACATTGAGTCTTTAGGTCCTAAATCATTTGTGTTTAATTAGTTATTGTTTGGCAAAGATAGGTTGAGTGGGGGGATATCTAAACTATGTTTAAGATTCAGAGTCGATACCATAAAAATCTGGTGCGCGCAACACACGACTTTCACTAACCTCCGTTATTTATATCAATTTACAAATTTTTAAACAAATTTATTAACGAAAAAATTGTTAAAGAATTATTTACATTGGATTTTAATTGAAACATGTGTTTTATTAAATAATCTATTATTATCTACGAAAATCAGTTTGTTTTATCGGATTTTCATCACTCTCTGTTAAAGTTTACAATAGCATGTACAAGATAATATTTTTTATAAAATCTTTAGCATTCCAACGGTATATTATACATGTATATTACTGTTCTTAAGTTCAAACAATAAAAATTGCATTAAGAAAATATTTGTTGCAGTTTTCTTCCTCAGTTGGATATCGAATTCGTTCAAGTTATATATGTACCTGTTTTTTAGCAATGCTGATTAGCTAATATGGTCAATTTTATAAAATCTACATAATTAAAGGTACTTTAGAGGAAGAAGTTTTAGAATATTGGCACTTAAGCACTGTTTCAATCAGAATGAAACCTACATGATATTAAAGCCTGTACAATTTTACATTTTTAGCGAGTTTAATCAAAATCAAAAGTTTTGGAGAAAATCGTAAAAATGTGCAAAATGCATGGTTTAGAGTGGCTCTTCAGGTTAGTTGATTTTGATGAAAAAGTTTCTGTAATATCTCGTTCGTATAGTTGTCTTAAATATAAAATTTGAGCTTCATAGGATTTTTCGTTTTGCCCGGGAGTTACTACACCCACACACACACAGACCTTTTTGCGGGACATGGTCATTTAGACTCAGGAGACCCTAAAGCGTGTATTTCCGTTGAAAACTAGAATTCGAAAATGTTCACGATCGCAATACTTTCTCTTACCTATATATTTCATATATAGGTAAGTGAAAGTAAAAATGAGTTTATAGCGCGATCGTGAAATCAAAAGTCAAAGTAGTATGAGAAAATGTGACTCAGCCCAATGATTTGTTTCATAATATTACATCTGGAAGATAGATTTTTCCTCTTTACTAAAGTAAAGTACGTAATTCTATTTATTTTTCAAATGAAGTTTCAGATCATAGTGGCTATCGAGGTTGTATTGTCAAATAGTTTTCTTAGAAGAAGTGCACACCAATTTATATGAGATGTGTTCTTGTAATATTATTAATTAATCCTAAAAAAAATGTTCAAAGACCATGAGGTAAACTCGTTGACAACAAATTAGTGAATGAATAGGTTCGCTTAATGAATAGATATAATCAATAAAGCTGCCCTTAGGGTCCCCATACAAAGGTGTGCTATAATGAGCACTCCCTTACTAAGCCTTAGTACTATCTGATCCCGTTACCCTTTGACATCACTATCCTTAGGGATAGTAGTATCAAGATCTTAGGTTTTTATTAGCAATTAGTGAATTTAACAGTACCGGCTGTAACAAAGAATACTAAATGCTAGACCATGTCGTTTTCATGTGTCCCTTTATTATGAAAAAAACATTGAGAAATGGAATCTGGATTTATAAGTGAATGTATGGTATTCCTTAACTTAGAGTATTATTTAGCAGAAATAATTTTTCATGACTTTCAAAAGGTATAAAGTTGATTTAATTGATTTCAATAGTTTCCAATAGCTTGATAAATTTTAACTTTCACTTTTGTGTTTATGAAATTCATTGTAAGGGAAAGTATATCAAGAATACCTCGTATATACATTATATTGTCGACCGATTAGCCACAGTATCATAAAGATACGTGAAATAAATTAAAAAAAAAAAACATTATGAATGAAGTAGAAATATTTGTAAAATTATGATCAATAGTGTAACGTTTGTTTGTATGTTTCAGAATGTTTGTGTAAAGAAATCTCTCTACGATGAGTATAAGTGATTTTGAAATTCAGAGTCTTAAACTTGAATATAGAAGAAATTAATTAATAAAAAGGATTTAAAAAGGCTGATAGGCTGCAAACCTTCAGTTTGATAACCAATTAAAAGGAGATTAAGCCTATCGAATTAGAAAAGTGATAAGAAATAATCTTTTTTTTTTCATTATTATTCATTGTTGAATTACTAAATTTAATTATCTTTCGTAATAGAAACCAAATCCAGTTGAGTCAAAAGGCGTAATCCTTAGCTCAAAATCAATAAAAAAAACATTCTGATTTCTAAAAATTAATCATATTTCTGGCACTCTTGGCAATAAAAAATCACCTATAGATGGTATCTTGAGAAACAGCCACTTCCCATAAGTTATAACTATACAGAACCTGTTCTATAAATGACAACCAAACTTGTATTTTATGCCAGGCCTTGAGACGGAAAAGTAAGCCTATGGAAATTACGGAGGGAAGGCTACACGAAATTATTCAGGTCAGCTTCGTATTGATCTAAATAAAATTAGAAATTGAACCATGATTCATTTGATTATACAACGCCATATGAGTTTTCAAATAAGGCTAAAGTAATTAAATAGAATAATAATTTCATAGTAAATTAATAGTTAAATATTGTTTACTCAGAAAAAATGGAAAATAATGAGAAATGGTTATGTTTTATTGTTCTTTAAGTCCGCAAAACTTATTTAAATTTAAGTTTAATTTTTTTAATCGTCTACCATGGGTACATACCAGTGTTGTGCAAAATTTATTTTAAATAACGAATGATTTACCTGTTTATTCGAATAACGAATAAATCGTTTTATCTATTATTTAAATAACGAATTAATTGAAATTATCTAATATCTTTTCACTCGTTATTCGAATGAGAATTTGAATAATTTATATGTCACGCTAAGTAGTTTCGTCTGTTTAGGGGTAAATTAATTTAGGAAAATTTCTCACTTTTCCCGCTTCTTAGGCGGTCTAATACCAAAAAAATTAAATTTTCTATTGGCTTTTCCAGGGGTATCTCATGACTATAGCAATGTACTTCCACCATTTCGACGATTTTCTGACTATTTTGAAAAAGACAAATACTAAATGTAGCATACAGTATTCCCTCGAATTTTCATTCGCTTTTCCGGGCCTATCTCGTGAACAAATCAATAGATTTCCACCATTCCGGCGATTCTGGGACAGTTTCACAAGAAAATTAGGATCGTAAAAGAAGTGTGTGTGTTTGTGGTAAGTCCAGGAAGAAAACGAAAATTCCCATAGAACTGAAACTACATATTTCAGATGACTATATGCCTGAGATGTCATAGCAACTTTTTCATCGAAATTGGCTAACCAGAAGAGCCACTTTATACAATGCATTTAGCATATTTTGTGATTCTATCAAATGCGGCTCTAACGATTTTCATTGAAATCCCTATACCGAATTAAAATTTAATGGGCTTTAATATCATATAGCTTTCAATCTGATTTTACTTTCACTTACTATATATAGTAAGGGGAAGTATTGCAATCGTGAAAATTTTCGAATTCCAGTTTTCAACGGAAATACACGTTTTAGGGTCTCCTGAGTCCAAATAACCAAGTCCCGCAAAAAGGTCTGTGTGGTAACTCCCGGGCGGAAACGGTAAGTCCTATGAAACTGAAATTTCATATTTAAGACATTTATACGCCCGAGACGTGACAAAACTTTTTTCATCAAAATGAGCTTACTAGAAGAGGCACTTTATACCATGCATTTTGCACCTTTTTTCGATTTTCTCAAAAACGGTTCCGACGATTTTGATTAAACTCGCTATATCGATGTAAAATTTAATGGGCTTTAATATCATATAGGTTTTATTTAGATAAAAATGGTCTGACAGAACTTAAATGCCGATATTTTAAATTTTCTTCCACTAAAGTACCTTTAATTTTGTAGATTCAATAATAATTACTAGATTATCTTGTTAACGCTGATGAAAAACTGGTAAATATATAAATTGAATAAATTCGATACCAAACTAAAGGAGAAAACAGAAAAAATATTTTTTTAATGCAATTTTTCGTTTTTGAACATAAGAGCAGTAATATACATTTATGATATACCGTTGGAAAGCTAAAGATTTTACAAATATTATCATCTCATACACAAGCTTTTAAAAGTTAATAGAGAGTGATGAAATGAACATAACACTTTTTTTTTTTTTTTTTATTATTCGTATTTATTACAATTTGTCATAATAGACAATAATAATAGTGCTACAGGATCTCATTCATACAATATTTACAAAATAAACAAAAAGAAAGTCAAATTACATAAAATAAAATCAAAATAAATAAACGTATACAATAACAAAATTTATAGACAAAATAAATACAAATAATTGAAGTTAACAAATAAATAAACACAAACATGTCACATTCATACCTATGTACAATATTTACAATCAGCTCGGGAACCCCGGACGGGGCTTGTCCCCCCACTTGTGGAAGGACAAGCAGAGTCCAAAGGATCCCAGCGCCTCCCTCTCAGCCGCATCACTGGTGAGAGCCAGCGGAAGCTAAGTGAGGGCGCCAGAGCCACAATCACACCGCACATGAGAGGAGAATCTGACCAGTGTCAGAACTCCAGAATAGATTACAATATGTCTCGGGGCCACTGCCGTTTCAACCTTCTGGGAGGGTTGTATGGATGAGTGGAGCTGGATAGGGATTGTGCTAGAGGATTAGGATGATGAATGAGGTTCTGGTGGAATTTGGAAAATTTAGATGGAATCAGGTCTGAAATAAATGGAACATTAAGGTCGTGGTGTAAGGTATAGTTGGAGACATAATAAGGAGCATTTACTATTGTTCGGAGAACTTTGGATTGAAAGGATTGAATGCGTTTGATGTTAGAACGTTTAGCTGTCCCCCACAGTTCAAGTCCGTAGGTCCAGATTGGCTTCAGTATTGTCTTGTAAAGTAATAATTTGTTGTCAACAGTAAGCTTAGATTTTTTGTTTAGTAGTCTGTATAACTGTCCGAATCGTCTGTTGAGTTCTTTTCGTTTAAGTCTTGTATGTGGGTTCCACGTCAATCTTTTGTCTAGTAGTAAGCCAAGATACCGGACTGTGTCTGAGGAAGGAAGTGGTATGGAATTGAAATGAACCATTGGACAGGATTTGCGTCGAAGGGTGAAGGTGACGTGGGTGCATTTGCTTTCATTAACCTTAATACGCCAAGCATCACACCAGTCCTCGATAAGACAAAGGTGTCTTTGCAGGATTAAGGATGCTATTTCGGGATCGGAATTGGATGATAGGATGGCGGTGTCATCTGCAAATGTTGCCAGAAAGGTGTCAGGATGATTAGGAATATCAGCAGTGTAAAGGATGTAGAGGACGGGTCCAAGACGCTGCCTTGAGGAACACCGGCCTCAATGGGATAAAAGTTTTTTTTTTTTTTTTTTTATTTATAATATTGCTTTATTGAGAAATAATACAATCTGCCACTATCTTGGGCAATAAGTATTAGGGCTAAAAGAAGTCATTCATACCATATGTACAGAGTAAAAACAAAACAAAACAGACATAACAATAAAAAAAAAAAAAAAAAAAAAAGTAATAATAAAATAATGCATAAATAAATAATAATAATAAACAAAAAAAAATATATATATAATAACATAAGATGAAATAAGATAAGTAAACTAAATATAAAACATAAAGTAAATAAAATATTGGCCACATTCATTCCTATATACATTATTTACATACTGCCCCTGGGAACTCCGAATCGAACCCCTACACCCAGAAGTGGATGGAGTGGCACAACACCATGAGTTCCCAGCGCCTCTCATTCAGCCAGTGGAGACTGAGTGAGGGCACTAGAGCCACACACTCTCAGGCATGAGTGGAGAAGTTGGCCATTGCCAGCACTCCAGTTGCATTTTTATAGGAGATCTCTCGGCCACTGCCGCCTCAGCCTACGAGGAGGGTTGTAAGGATGGTTGATATTAGATAGGGATTGTGCCAGAGGATTAGGAAGAAGAGTAAGTTTCTGGTGGAAGGTTGAGAATTTAGATGGGATGAGATCAAGGACGTAAGGGATCTTAAGGTCATGATGTAAGGTCTTGTTTGTAACATAATAGGGAGCATCGACTATTGTTCTAAGGACTTTGGACTGAAAGGATTGGATACGTTTGATGTTCGAACATTTAGTAGTTCCCCATAGTTCAATTCCGTAGGTCCACATTGGTTTGAGAATTGTCTTGTAAATCAATAGTTTGTTTCCAATGGAAAGTTGTGATGTTCTGTTCAGTAGTCTATATATATTGTCCGTATCTTCTGTTGAGCTCTTGTCTTTTAAGTCGAGTATGTGGGTTCCAGGTGGGATAAAAGTTAGAAAATTCTACACCACAGCGAACTCGGAAGGAGCGGTTTGAGAGATAGGATCGTAGAATGAGGTATAGAGACTGGGGTAAATGCGTTTTAAGCTTGAAGAGTAATCCGGTGTGCCATACCCGGTCAAAAGCTTGCGCTATGTCCAGAAACGCACCAGAACAATACCTTTGCATTCAAGGGCTGAGGAAATATGGTCTACAACTCGGAGTCCTTGTTGAACAGTGGAATGATGAGCACGGAAACCAAACTGATGGGAAGGAAGATTTTGTGATTCTAATATAGGCAGGATTCGTTTTAGAAGGAGTTTTTCAAAGACTTTTGAGAGGATAGGGAGTAGACTAATAGGTCTGTAGGATGAAGTGTTGCTGGAAGGTTTACCTGGTTTTAGGAAGAGAATGATTGTGGAATGTTTCCATAAGAGAGGAAAATAGGTGGTGCGAAGGATGCAGTTGTAGATATAGGTAAGGAATATAATAGCTTTCTGTGGAAGTTGACGGAGGAATCTGGGGGGTAAGGAGATCATGTCCAGGAGATTTAGGAGGGTCAGTTTCTGGAGGAGATATTTAACCTCAGAGGGATTAATAGCTTTAGGAGGTAGGGAAAGAGGTATTGGTGACAAAAGGAAGTCTTGTACTGCTGCGGTATGATTGCTTTGGGATTCCGGGTGAGGAGTGAATACTTTGGAGAGGTGTGTGGCGAATTCCTCGGCTTTATCTTCATCAGACGCAGCCCAGGAGTCATCACCACGCCGGAGAGGATGGGAAACTTGATGGGATTTTAAAATCTTCTTCGTGACATTCCACAGGGAATTATCACTAGCTGACAGAGAGGAGAGGTAGGAATTAAAGGACTGGGAACGGAAGTCACCAACTCCTGCTTCAATTGTCTACAATAGAAGTTATAGGAGCGGCGATCTGTTGGGTGTCGGGTGCGCTGCCATAATGATCTGGCACGGCGTTTTGCATGGATTAGGTCTGTAAGGTGTTGAGGCAAATGGTTTTGGCGAGGAGTTATATTGGAGTGCTTAGGAGAGGAGGCAGTCCAGACAGCTTGCTGAATGGCGGTGGTGAAGGAGTAGACGGAATCGTCAAGGTCTTCCGGGGTTTTGAGGGTCGCTCTGAGGTTAATATTATCGGTCAGGATTTGGCGAAATAGGTTCCAGTTGACAGGTCCTCGGATAAATGACGGTGAGATAGGTTTTGGAATTGGAGTGAGAGATACTTTTAGGATCAGTGGACTATGGTCTGAGGATAGTTCATCAAGTCGAGCTACAGATAAGTTGAGGGAGCCTAATCCACTGTGAATGAAGAAGTCAAGGATGTCAGGATTACGGTTGGGATCGGTTGGCCAGTAGGTAGGGGAATCAGGAGGTAGGAGATTGAAATGACGGGAGTTGAGTGCAGACAGCAAATTTCGTCCACGAGAATTCGTGGTTCTCGAACCCCACTGTTGATGCTTGGCATTTAAGTCTGCACCCAGAATGAAATGATTTCCTAAGGAATTTAGAAAGGATACAAATTCGGTGTTGGAAATGGAATGTTTGGGAGGGCAATATGCTGATGTAAGGGTTACCGGAAAGGAAAAAGTTTTGATCACTTTGGCTGTGGTTTGTAGGAAATCATAGGTAGGAAGTGGGAGTAAGTGATGAGAGAGGGACTGATGCACAATGACAGCAGTACCGGCATGGGCTTTGCCGTCTGGGTGGTCCGTACGGTATGTTACGTATTGAGGTATTTTGAAGAACTGTTTAGTGGTTAGTCTAGTTTCAGTAATAAGTGCTACATCAACGTTTTTGTCTTGCAATAAAGCTGTAAGTTCGTCAGTATGATTTCTAACACCTTTCGCATTCCATAGGAGAATGGATAAGGAGTTAGGTGAAGTCATTTAAGGTTTTTTTAAGGAAGGGATTAAGTTTGATACAAGATTAGTAAGTAGTGATATTAGCGGCATAACGAGGGATTTGATTTCAGTGATGAAGGATGTCATCAAACTTGTAAGGTCTGAGACATTTGATGGAGGAGGAATGTGAGAAATTTGATGCGGATGGGGTTTTTGAGGGTTGGGTAAATTTTGAGGAATAGCTGGTTGTGGAACGGGTTGAGGATTTTGAAGTGTGCGTTGCTCCGGCAGGGCCTCGGCCTCTTTGTTCTGGTTCCCACCTCCAAGTAGATGGGCAAATGTTACATTGGAATCAATGGTTTTCGAAGGTTGTCTTCTGCTTCTGATCGGTTCAGCTGTTTCATCCAGATTCTGAGGTTTTTGGTATCTGCTTTTGAGGTTCTTGTAGATTTGAAATCCCTTGTAGCTAGCCGGGTGGTCCTTGAGGCACAGAGCACAAACAGCGGGTGTTGATCTTGGTCTTGTACATTCTTCTGACTTATGTTGTTCACCACATTTCACACAGCGTGGTATGTGGTGACAATAACTTCTGGTATGACCATATGCCTGACAATTGTGGCACTGAACTATTTCTTTCTTAGTGTAAGGTTTTTCAACTCTTACACTAGTATAGTATAATCTATTGAGGTCATAAATTTTTTCAACTCCTGCTGATGGTTCCAAGTCCACAAAGAATAGAGGAAGTGGAATTTTATCTTTTAGGACGTTGGTGACTTGTCGCACTTTATACCCCATCTCCGTCAGTTCTTCTTGGATAGCTGCTGCTGGTGTCGAAGGGTGTAGGTTTCTAATTACAACCCTTAAAGCTCTCTCCTGGCGTAACTGATATGTATGAAAATCAGCTTTGGTCTCAGTCAGATATTTTACTATTTTTCTGTAGGTTTCGGCGGTAGTCGGGGATATTTTAGTATCACTGGTTCTACTTATACAATAATAACTGTTAGGATCGGTTAATTTGTTTAAATGCGCACACAGTAGTTGAAAGTTTTTAATATTTTTAACAAATATTGGTGGAGGTTGTGGTTCTTTTGGTATAGGAGAAGATTCCATTGTTTCTTTTTCAATTTGAAGGATCTGAAATGGGTTCGGTGTAAAAGACGGTGATTCTTCAGTTAATCCTTGTGATGTGCTAGGCTGTGGTTCAGATCCTAAAGAGGTAGCTGAAGCAGTCGCTGGTGGAATCATTTTTTTATTATTATCACGGCGAGGTCTCTGTTTTGTGGGAGACGAGTTTGAACCTGCAGATCTAGATCTTTTATTTGTAACTTTCGAAGACATCACTTGATGAAAATATCGCATTGATTAAAAAAAAAATAAAAAGGAATAAATATATAATGGAATAAGAAAAAGAAGGAAAAAAAAATAAATAAAAGAAAGATAAGGAAAAGAAAAGCAAGCCCGAGCTTGCCGAGCTAGCGGCAATCAGCTGATCAGTTACCCTCCTTTCACTTTTTCGTGATTGTACAAAGTAAATTATAACTTTGCTTACCGAAATTTCTCCAATATTCACTGCTGTAGTATTCCTGAGGTCTAGTGATGTTTTCCAGACTGAACACAAGCAAATTCCTACTGAAAAAGGCAAAAATCTGAGAGACGAAGTAACGTATGACTGTTATCATCGAGCGCATCAGCTGATCATCTCGAACATAACACTAACTGATTATTTTAGATAATAATATAATAGATTTTTGAATCAAACACATGTTTCTATAGAAATTTAATTTAATTAATTCCTTAATAATTTCACGTATTTTTATCTCTAACTGTATATGAAAATTCTTTCATTGATTTTAAAAATGGAGGTAAGTGAAAGTCGTGTGTTGAATTTTTATAGTCTGACAGGGCTTCAATGCCGATATTTTAAATTTCCATTCTCTAAGGTATCTTTTATTTTGTAGATTCTATAAAAATAACTATATCATAATTTTAGCATTTATAAAAAACAGGTAATTATATACAGTAATTTGAACTATTTCGATATCCAACTTGACGAGAAAACTGCAAAAATACAAAAAAAATGTAATATACACGTATACTATACTGTTGGAAAGCTGCATATTTTAGAAAACGTATCTATAGATTTCAGCCTTAAAATGTATGTACTACATACATGTATGTAAAAATGTAAAGAATCCCGTATTAAAATTTTGTTGGAAACACAGTTCGCGAGGAATGACAATCGCTTATAATTTCAGTTAGAGGAATGCATTCATCGGGGCTTTGTGCCACGGGCTGAGAGAATTAGAGGCTGGAATGGGCTCTATGTTGATACGTCATTGCTAAGGTAACTATGACGATTATCACCACAGTATAGCACAAGAGGCGCATAACTTACATATGCATTCTTACGGTTAAATTTATTTAAAAATTCGTCATTCCTCATCTAAACCTGTTCCGCGTTCAGTGGCAAGGCTTACTTCATTCTATAAATATTTTTTGCTTAAAATGTTTTCGATTTATTTCATTAATCAACTTATTGGTTCAGTCTTAATAAAGTCTTGTTGAGTGTGTTAAATTTAAATTTAAAATAATCCAAATCCATTTAAAAACCTTCACATCTTATTATTATTTTCAGGAGAATACGTCTGGAATGTTCAAATTTACTAAATAACGTTAAAAAATAATTCAAAATATAAATACCAATTATTTTTTTAACACGTCAATCAATATTATATTAATTTGCCAAATAAATTTTTGTATATATATAATAACATAGAAATTAGAACAATTATTTTCGATTTAGCAGTGCTGGGAATATTTACTATGATTATGTTATAATTCGTACGTTTTGAATTTAGATTGCTCGCCGTTTTAGGCTACTTCAACACTTACTGGACAAACGGTAAACCTTCCTCTGAACTACAGAAGGCTTATTTACATGACTATTATAAGACCAATCTGGACTTAAGGAGTAGAGCTTTGGGGCTCTACTAAACCATCAAATTCTTCCCGCATCCAGTCGTTACAATCCAAAATCCTTCGTAAAAACCACAACACTCTTTACTTTGTCACGAATAAACTTATCCATAAAGACCTCAATGTTCCCTATGTTACTGATTTGGCCCGGACCAAGTATCAATCCTTTCATGAAAAACTCTATTCTAACTCTAAACCAATCATTGCAATCCTTTCTTCCCTTTCAATTCCGGATTATCCTCCGAGGCGCATAAAAAAAAAATTTGGGCCCCGGGACCTTCTAGTTTACAATATTTTTAGTTTTTCAATGGGAAGCTTCTCTACGTGTATATCATGTCATTGTATTATATAACACATCACATTTACTTGATTTTTTTTGTTTTATTTTTTGTTAATACAGTTGTAAATACAAATAAAATGTTTAAAAAAAGAAAAAAAAAAACAGAGTTTAGATAAAATTTCGAATATAAATTATATTAAACAATTAAACAGAATGTATTGTGATAATGATTGAAAAACGAACGTATTTATTGTTTTGAATTAAATTTCTAATTCTTGTGTTATTTTTAATGTAAAAGTGACCTTAGTAGTACGGGTCAATCCATTCGAAATCTTCCAGACCTTGCCGCTCAAAATTTTTAATTTTACTGATTTTTTTAATAGTTATTCTCCATCTTTTTCTGAATATAAAACCGTTGATAAAATATTTTTCTGGTAGAAAATACTTTTACTTTGGAGCCATTTCAAGTCAGCTAAGCAGCTGAAACATGTTGGGAAAATCTCTAATTATGATAATTTTGTAGATATCAAATCAAAATAAAAACTAAAAATAAGACAAGCATGTGCTTTATAATTTTTTATGATCGCGTGAGCATTTTCCTTTAACTTCTATTTATTTTCAAAGAAGGGTTATTGCCAAGCTCAGGAATTTTAAAAGCGGAATATCACAAAAGAGACTGAGAGAAAATTTATAGAACTTACATAGATTATTTCCTCTGTATACTTTTCACTCGCTGCAAGTCTCGTTTTTAATTAATTTTCGAGAATTTTTTAACCTACTTTCTTTACTATTAAGTAATGAGTTGTTGGGACAAAATAATACAAAGTATGTCCTTGCCATATTTTTAGTTTTTATTTTGATTTAATATTTACAAGAATTAGAAACGTTTTCCCAACACATGTTTTCAGCCGCGAATCTGACTACAAATGGCTACAACACAAAATGTATTAGCCAGAAAAATATTTTATAAACGGTTTTATATTTAGGAAAAGAGATAGAATAACAAATAAAAAAATCGTTAACATCAAAATTGTTGAACGGCAAAATTATTCAAAATTAGACTATTTCAAATGGATTGACCCGTACTGATTTAAATTTTCTAAAAAATTAAGTCAATTTTACATTGAAAATAACACCGGAATTACAATTTTAATTCAAATCAATAAATACCTTTCTTTTTTTTTCAATTAATATCACAATACAGTCTGTTTAATTTTTTATTACTATTTATATTGACTCTACGAGTCAGAAATGTATGGTTTTAAGTTGTTGTTTTTTTCCTGCTCTTCGAATTTGATATACTGGATGAGAAAATGGTTGAAGGGATTCGTGGGATGAATCTCCAGGCTTGCTGTACTAAAATCGCTTTTTTTTTTTTTTTTTTTTTTTTTTCATCTGTAACACTAAGTAACTTATAATAGGCGCTTCATTGCTTCTGCATTCAATTGTGAGATGACAAGTTTTATAATGCATGTCAGAGAAATCCTTACTACGTAACTTGCTTATAGGAAATATAAACTTCAACTGCTCAATGTTTATGTTTAATTTTAATTTCAATTGGTATCACTGTAGTGGGCTATATTAAAACCCACGAAACACTAAGTTCAGATGAGTTTCACAACTCTAGTCGGATTAATTAACTATTGTTTCTCATCCTTTGATCAAGCATGCCCCCATAGTCTTTTTCAAGCTGGGTAACATTCTTTTTAACATTCATTTATATTTAAGATGAGATTTATTTACTGAAGTGGTTTGATTAGGTAGAACGTTTATAGACACTTAATTGCTAAGGTCTTCAGTGTCCTTAAACACTTTTTATTTGTGGTAGTATTTATTTTTTCCTCCCCTTTCATATTAATTAATTCAAACATCTTGATTTCTTTAAGGATATCGATTGTTATGTTACTGATATTATCACTTAGTACGTGTTGCAATCATCTTTCTACTCTGGGTCGTGAAAACGTTTCTGATATAACGTACAGTGTACAATCGTCAAATGCTCGTCACATACTTAATATTTTGGTGGTGTAGTTCTATTTGTAACTAATTCGCGACTTACACGCGCATGTCCAATTCTCATTCTGGTAATAAAAATTGTTCCTTCCCTGCTGCTTCGATCTGCGTCCTTCCATGTTTTGGTTACTTTTTATAACTTAGTTGATTCTTCCAAATCCAAAAGAAGTTCCAGGTCATTGCAGTTTGGATCGTAAGATAGATGCATATGTCTGTCTAGTCATTAATCACTTTCAATGTCGATAATGTCGCTGCTTCTTTAGCTGCTTGATCCGCTATTTTGTTGCCCCGTGGGATGGCATTCAGAAAATAATTACATTGTTGTTCAAGTTTTCAATCATTGATCATTTTGGGTCCATTTAGTACATATCGCAAAGTTTAAAATAACAATGGTCTGGGCGATTAAAGTGGCGAGTAACCGATTTATTGCTCATGATTATCACATTATTTTATTGACTAATAAAACAGACGTATAAATTGTTCAAATATCACACAATAATGTTTAAAAAACTTTAAAATTATGAAAACTGTAAGACTGACCTGATGCGTTACTTCTCTGTATGGCTAACAAAACAGCTGTTCTGATATATTTTTTTTTATATTTATTTACGTAGATATATATGAATGTGTGTCTACATATACGCGGGGTTTTATCTCCAAGAAGAATACGCTACCGATTCTCGATGATATGGTGGGTCATCACTAACAATGCCCATTTTTGTTAGTGAGCACCAGCTAGCTGACGGGTGTTTGATGTTATTCGGCGTACTAGCCGAAAAGCCATGGGATTCCCTCATATATATTAAATAAGATAAATTTAATCTCTCTCTCTCTCTCTTTCTCTCTATGTATATATATATATATATATATATATATATATATATATATATATATATATATATATATATATATATATAAATATATTTGTTATTATTAACAACAATTATTTTCTATTGCTTTTTACTTTCACTTACTATATATAGTAAGGGGAAGTATTGCGATCGTGAAAATTTTCGAATTCCAGTTTTCAACGGAAATACACGTTTTAGGGTCCCCTGAGTCCAAATAACCAAGTCCCGCAAAAAGGTCTGTGTGTGTGTGTGTCTGTGGTAACTCCCGGGCGGAAACGGTAAGTCCTATGAAACTGAAATTTCATATTTAAGACAACTATACGCCCGAGACGTGACAAAACTTTTTTCATCAAAATTAGCTTACCAGAAGAGGCACTTTATACCATGCATTTTGCACTTTTTTTCGATTTTCTCAAAAACGGTTCCGACGATTTTGATTAAACTCGCTATATCGATGTAAAATTTAATGGGCTTTAATATCATGTAGGTTTTATTTGGATAAAAATGGTCTGACAGGGCTTAAATGCCGATATTTTAAATTTTCTTCCCCTAAAGTACCTTTAATTTTGTAGATTCAATAATAATAAATAGATTATCTTGTTAACGCTGATGAAAAACTGGTAATTATATAAATTGAATAAATTCGATACCAATCTAAAGGAGAAAACAGAAAAAATATTTTTTTAATGCAATTTTTTGTTTTTGAACATAAGAGCAGAAATATACATGTATGATATACCGTTGGAAAGCTAAAGATTTTAGAAAAATTATCATCTCATACACAAGCTTTTAAAAGTTAATAGAGAGTGATGAAATGAACATAAAACTAACTGATTGTTTTAGATAATAATATAATACATTTTTGAATCAAACACATGTTTCTATAGAAATTTAATTTAATTTATTACTTTCACTTACTATATATAGTAAGGGGAAGTATTGCGATCGTGAAAATTTTCGAATTCCAGTTTTCAACGGAAATACACGTTTTAGGGTCCCCTGAGTCCAAATAACCAAGTCCCGCAAAAAGGTCTGTGTGTGTGTGTGTCTGTGGTAACTCCCGGGCGGAAACGGTAAGTCCTATGAAACTGAAATTTCATATTTAAGACAACTATACGCCCGAGACGTGACAAAACTTTTTTCATCAAAATTAGCTTACCAGAAGAGGCACTTTATACCATGCATTTTGCACTTTTTTTCGATTTTCTCGAAAACGGTTCCGACGATTTTGATTAAACTCGCTATATCGATGTAAAATTTAATGGGCTTTAATATCATGTAGGTTTTATTTGGATAAAAATGGTCTGACAGGGCTTAAATGCCGATATTTTAAATTTTCTTCCCCTAAAGTACCTTTAATTTTGTAGATTCAATAATAATAAATAGATTATCTTGTTAACGCTGATGAAAAACTGGTAATTATATAAATTGAATAAATTCGATACCAATCTAAAGGAGAAAACAGAAAAAATATTTTTTTAATGCAATTTTTTGTTTTTGAACATAAGAGCAGAAATATACATGTATGATATACCGTTGGAAAGCTAAAGATTTTAGAAAAATTATCATCTCATACACAAGCTTTTAAAAGTTAATAGAGAGTGATGAAATGAACATAAAACTAACTGATTGTTTTAGATAATAATATAATACATTTTTGAATCAAACACATGTTTCTATAGAAATTTAATTTAATTTATTACTTTCACTTACTATATATAGTAAGGGGTATAATTTTTCCTACAATCGCAAAGTAACCTCAATTTTTCACCATATGTTTGCCATTAGGCTAATGTACTATAATCACAAAAAAACAAAAATATTTTCTGATTGTAAGGATGACTCATCCAAAATCATTGTTAACATTTTGTCCAAATGTAAATATGTGAATAAAGTTTATTTTTATTTTATTTATATAGTAAGGGGAAGTATTGCGATCGTGAAAATTTTCGAATTCCAGTTTTCAACGGAAATACACGTTTTAGAGTCCCCTGAGTCCAAATAACCAAGTCCCGCAAAAAGGTCTGTGTGTGTGTGTGTCTGTGGTAACTCCCGGGCGGAAACGGTAAGTCCTATGAAACTGAAATTTCAGATTTAAGACATTTATACGCCCGAGACGTGACAAAACTTTTTTCATCAAAATTAGCTTACCAGAAGAGGCACTTTATACCATGCATTTTGCACTTTTTTTCGATTTTCTCGAAAACGGTTCCGACGATTTTGATTAAACTCGCTATATCGATGTAAAATTTAATGGGCTTTAATATCATGTAGGTTTTATTTGGATAAAAATGGTCTGACAGGGCTTAAATGCCGATATTTTAAATTTTCTTCCCCTAAAGTACCTTTAATTTTGTAGATTCAATAATAATAAATAGATTATCTTGTTAACGCTGATGAAAAACTGGTAATTATATAAATTGAATAAATTCGATACCAATCTAAAGGAGAAAACAGAAAAAATATTTTTTTAATGCAATTTTTTGTTTTTGAACATAAGAGCAGAAATATACATGTATGATATACCGTTGGAAAGCTAAAGATTTTAGAAAAATTATCATCTCATACACAAGCTTTTAAAAGTTAATAGAGAGTGATGAAATGAACATAAAACTAACTGATTGTTTTAGATAATAATATAATACATTTTTGAATCAAACACATGTTTCTATAGAAATTTAATTTAATTTATTACTTTCACTTACTATATATAGTAAGGGGAAGTATTGCGATCGTGAAAATTTTCGAATTCCAGTTTTCAACGGAAATACACGTTTTAGGGTCCCCTGAGTCCAAATAACCAAGTCCCGCAAAAAGGTCTGTGTGTGTGTGTGTCTGTGGTAACTCCCGGGCGGAAACGGTAAGTCCTATGAAACTGAAATTTCATATTTAAGACAACTATACGCCCGAGACGTGACAAAACTTTTTCATCAAAATTAGCTTACCAGAAGAGGCACTTTATACCATGCATTTTGCACTTTTTTTCGATTTTCTCGAAAACGGTTCCGACGATTTTGATTAAACTCGCTATATCGATGTAAAATTTAATGGGCTTTAATATCATGTAGGTTTTATTTGGATAAAAATGGTCTGACAGGGCTTAAATGCCGA
Source organism: Piezodorus guildinii (assembly GCA_023052935.1). Classification (NCBI taxonomy): domain Eukaryota; kingdom Metazoa; phylum Arthropoda; class Insecta; order Hemiptera; family Pentatomidae; genus Piezodorus; species Piezodorus guildinii. Next base: position 100,869,150 of record CM041292.1, on the reverse strand, counting down.
TATTTTAAATTTTCTTCCCCTAAAGTACCTTTAATTTTGTAGATTCAATAATAAAAATAGATTATCTTGTTAACGCTGATGAAAAACTGGTAATTATATAAATTGAATAAATTCGATACCAATCTAAAGGAGAAAACAGAAAAAATATTTTTTTAATGCAATTTTTTGTTTTTGAACATAAGAGCAGAAATATACATGTATGATATACCGTTGGAAAGCTAAAGATTTTAGAAAAATTATCATCTCATACACAAGCTTTTAAAAGTTAATAGAGAGTGATGAAATGAACATAAAACTAACTGATTGTTTTAGATAATAATATAATACATTTTTGAATCAAACACATGTTTCTATAGAAATTTAATTTAATTTATTACTTTCACTTACTATATATAGTAAGGGGTATAATTTTTCCTACAATCGCAAAGTAACCTCAATTTTTCACCATATGTTTGCCATTAGGCTAATGTACTATAATCACAAAAAAACAAAAATATTTTCTGATTGTAAGGATGACTCATCCAAAATCATTGTTAACATTTTGTCCAAATGTAAATATGTGAATAAAGTTTATTTTTATTTTATTTATATAGTAAGGGGAAGTATTGCGATCGTGAAAATTTTCGAATTCCAGTTTTCAACGGAAATACACGTTTTAGAGTCCCCTGAGTCCAAATAACCAAGTCCCGCAAAAAGGTCTGTGTGTGTGTGTGTCTGTGGTAACTCCCGGGCGGAAACGGTAAGTCCTATGAAACTGAAATTTCAGATTTAAGACATTTATACGCCCGAGACGTGACAAAACTTTTTTCATCAAAATTAGCTTACCAGAAGAGGCACTTTATACCATGCATTTTGCACTTTTTTTCGATTTTCTCGAAAACGGTTCCGACGATTTTGATTAAACTCGCTATATCGATGTAAAATTTAATGGGCTTTAATATCATGTAGGTTTTATTTGGATAAAAATGGTCTGACAGGGCTTAAATGCCGATATTTTAAATTTTCTTCCCCTAAAGTACCTTTAATTTTGTAGATTCAATAATAATGAATAGATTATCTTGTTAACGCTGATGAAAAACTGATAATTATATAAATTGAATAAATTCGATACCAATCTAAAGGAGAAAACAGAAAAAATATTTTTTTAATGCAATTTTTTGTTGCTTTTTTAATAAAACAGATGTTTCTATATAAATTCAATTTGATTAATTCCTTAATAATTTCACGTGTTTTTATCTCTAACTGTATTTGAAATTTCTTCCATTGATTTTAAAAATGGAGGTAAGTGAAAGTCGTGTGTTGCTCGCACCAGATTTTTATTTTTTTTTCTCTCATCAAGATATACTGATAACATTCCTTAAACTCAAGGAAATACCTTTGGAAAACGGTCAGTCTTCTCTATTTTCTTATAATCAGCTTTTGTGCCAGGAAGTTCTGCCAACGGCCACCGGGAAATGAAGAAAATGAGGAGCATTCGACCTAATAAGAGCAGATTGAATTGAAGTTAGAGCAACCATTGAGGAATTTTTCGTGATTCTTTTCTAGTTGAAAAGCTGTAGAGGGAATTGTGTTTTCCAAATAATGAATTTAGTATCACTATCTGGGAATAAATGAGATTTGAAAACAACAAAAAGGTTCTTCAAAGCAATACTATCTGACAGTTCATTTCTAATGAAAATTCCAGCGGCTAACCTAAAGTCATTTATTCTGAGAACATATCTGTATCTGATTTTTTTTTATTTTTATATTCATAGGACATTGAACCATAGCACTACTACTTATTTAGGTTGAAATATAATACTAACAACAAATCTAAAAGATGGAATATAATAACTGTCTCGCTATAATCAGTGCAGTAACAGATTCAATTGAGTCGTGTTTTATTAAAATTCAAAAAGATTTTTGCTATGAAGAGATGGTGACAGGGAGATTCGTAAGTGCAGATTCTACCTCAAACATTAACAAATTTGGATTATTCAGTCATAATTGAATTGTCATAATTCAGAATCATGGTGTATTCAACGCTAAGTTTATCAAAACCGCTTTTTTATCATTGCACTTTTATATTTGAAGTATTCGTTTTTGTTTTGAAGAGTATCATTACTCCTGTGGGTTATGTAGGCAAATTTTCTCTGTTTTTTCTCCATTTTGAAATAGTTGTTACTACTCCTCTTTCTAAAACTTCATTCATGCCCGAACTGCATTCATCTAATCAGTTCTCGTACATAACTGAATATTTAAATATTACAAGTATTATACAAGGATCTAAGAATATTTAACTGAACCAATTTAATTTTATTCAACAATTTATGTTTATTATTTCTGCTAATGCTTAAATAAACATACCATTGTTTGTGCACTTTTCGTTTGATAAACTCATATTTCAATAGCGATAAAATCGATTTTTATTTCTACTTCATTTATTATTATATTATTTCAATTTTTTTTTAGACCCCACACTTAAATTACACATTTGCGAATCAGAGGTGGGTCACTAGCTTAAAATGTAACATTATACCCACATCTGCACATTTGATTTTTTAAAACTAACATAATATTGCAGTAGAATTCCAAAAGACATATCGGCATGATTCTCACCATATTTTGAATCCTTTCCACTTGGTAGTTTTGTATCGCTCCTAGCACATTTACTTTATTCAGCCCAAATTAGATGGTAAATCAGTGAGCCGCGGAACAGAATGGAACCATTTTTAATCTATTCTGAAAGTGACAGGAATGTAATATGCCGTTTTCTATAGCAGCCTTAGTGGCCTTTTTCCTATAACCATAGGATTGTAAAAGTGTGAACATTCAATAAGGAATATCGCTTCTGCGATATATGTACTGCATACATTCTTTTTTGAATGGGGAACATTCAATGATTTGTTTTATTCTGTTATACCTCAGAAATCAACTTTTTACTTTAATTATTACTGATATAAATGTTTATTTATTTACAATTTTTTTTTAGACCGAATTGTTATTCACAATCGGCAAAAAAACTATTTTCAATAAGCAAATATGTTAACTTCCTATTTAATATTCAATTTATAGCATCTCTAGGCTACCGCCTCAGAAGTCGTCGGGGTGAATTGTACGGATTGGTGGTGGTCTTAAGTGTTAGGGCCGATGGGTTCATGTTGTAAGTCAGTCTGTCATGGAAATTCTTATCATATTCTGTAGCAGTATCTGAAACTGTAAGTCCAAGTCCTTGTTAAATAATTCGTTTGTCACATAAAATGGTGCATCCACGATTTTTCGTTATAGTTTGGATTTTGGAGGTTTTAGTAGAACCCCGTAGATCTTTCCGTATCCCCATATTGGTTTGAGTAAATTTGTTAATAGTAATTTTTGTACAAGGATAATTTTGTCAGTTAACCTTGATAATTTTTATCAAACGACCATTTTGCCGTAACAATCAATAAATCACAGGGGCAAACATTTGAACACGCATAAATCGATTTACGTCAAGACTGCTTATCACACTGCTAATCATACGTCGCTTTGTCAAGATCTCAAAATCGGGTTGCGGAGAAAATCAGTATGTCCTTCTGCCACAAGAAAAAAAAACTAAAAACATCATCTAATCAGAAGTATTTTAAAAAATATTCTTTAATAATTTTGTCAGTTTTCTCTTAAGACTAATGTAGGTACTCCGTGTCAGTCTTTTGTCTAAGTACAGTCCCAAATATCATACTTCTTTTGATGTTGGAATAGGTAGATCGTCGAAATACACAGCTGAAATCATCGAAATGTAAATATTCAATTATAAAAAACGCTCCAAATTAATTTCATATATGAATCAAACACGACTCAGATAAAATCATACGGTATGAAATTTAAATTTATATCTAAATTGTAATTTATGTTTAAGCAGGCACTGAATTACGATTGTTTCCCTCATTAAAACATAAAATTAACATATGTTCATAAGTTTATAGGCTTATAACAACTTTATGTATGACATCCTTCATTGTATTTTTTTTTCTTTTTAATCTTGCTCTTTCCAAAGGTATATTATACGTCCATATTCTTTACACATTATACATAATCATTCTGCTATTAGTATGAAGACTTTAACATCGCAAATTCTGCAAAGTTAATTATCGGAGTAAAGATTTTCATAGGTTCAAGGTTTCTTCATAGGCACGGAATATATATTTCATTAATTTTATTTATTTATTTTTTTTAAATATTCTATTGATATTTACAACTGCATATACAATATATACAACAAGTAAATGGGCTAATTGACACTTATGGGCGTAATAATGTCTTGTGAAGAAACTACCCAGTGGTAGCACTTCAAATTAATTTTATTAAATTTCTATTGTATAATATTTTGAATTAATCGTTTATCGCCCATAAATCGTTTATCAAAATATGTTACACTTATTAACAAATAATCTTTGTTCATGCACGTTAATTTATATAATTATTAAGATCGGAACAATACGAGCATCAATATTTGCATTAAATTTGTATATGGGGAATAATTTGTTGAATTTATTACAGAAAATGTAATTCATCCCTCTAAAAAAACTTTATCGAAACGCATTTTACTTATAAACTTTCAGGATATAATGCTCAAATTAATGGTGAAAACTGTATAAAAATCCATCGTGTGGTTTAGAAGGTGTTTGCGGAAACCACGAATCGCGACGTCATTTTATATATAGAGAGATGAAGTTTACGACTTGTAGAAATAACTGCAATAGACAAACGCATTTTTAAATGTGTGTGTATTCTATTGATGAAATCGAATGACAGACTATTGTAAAAAATGTCGTAAAGTACCTTTTGGAAAACAGTTTATTTATATGTTTAAAATATACGAAATTGGACTATCTATACTAATATTATAAAGCTGAACAGTGTTATTGTTTGTTTGAACGCGCTTATGCCAGAAACTACTGATTCGAAAATTTCTTTTGCCGTAACAACCAATAAATCACAGGGACAAACATTTACACGTAGAAGTCAATTTACGTCAAGATTGCTTTTCACACTGCCAATCATACGCCGCTTTGTCAAGATCTCAAAATCGGGTTGCGGAGAAAATCAGTATGACCTTCTGCCACAAGAAAAGAAAAGTAAAAACATCATCTAATCAGAAGTATTTTAAAAAATATTCTTTTAAAAAGTTCACAATAACGATCTTAATAACTGAAATTGACGCAGAAGAAGTCGCGGGCAACAGCTAGTTTTGAAGAATTTTGTTTTACTTCAAGTGTTTGTATTGCAGAGTTCTAAAGTATTGTTGACTGCTTATCCATTTTGAGCCCTCTAAAGTGTTTTGTTTTCTCTACAAGTTCGAGATTCCTTTACCTTTACGTTTTAGGAATTGATTTTCCATCACCTGAGGACGGATTACAGGAAATGAATCTTAATGCCCGTTAAACAATCCCTTTGATTGCCCGAATCCTCAACAGACATCTCCATAAAGGAGAAGTGAAAAGAGGTTCGTGATTGGACTGAGTAATAGGTGCTACGAAATGGAAGAAGTGGTCTATCTTTAGCCGAGCAAAGCAAATAATTATGGAGCCCTCTCTCTCCAAAAACAAGTGGTCTCAAAATAGAAGCCTCATTTCTGCTGTTACTACAGCGTATTGATTAAATATGTTATTTGATGATTTGAAACGCTGTTTTTAGAAGAATTTTGAGATTTAGATCATCCTTCAATGGAGTTATTTGTCGAAAAATCTTTTATATTCTAGTCACATGGCCTTATGTAGGTTATTTCGTCCCGAATTTGAAGAGAGGATGGCTTTTTTCTTTTAATTATTTTATGACTTAATTGGAAGCCGTAAGAACGCCAAGTACTGAAAATAAAAAAAAATAAAGGAAAGCCCTTTGAGTACTCATTATGAATTTCTCTGAAAGAGTGGGCCACAGGAAAACACGCCACTCACCAGTATTTGAACCCAGTTATTCATATCAGCTAAATACCCTTGTATTATCGGTATAATTATTATTGAACGCTCATATCTTAATTAAGTTTCATAATAAATTGTTGGCAAGAGATCATTATGAAATAAATGCTAGAGAATATTATAAGGAAGAAAACTATACGCTGCATTCGAAAGGTGAAAAGAGAAACCCTTGCAGATATAATGGTTCATAAATACTTTCAAATTTGGCATAAATTATGAGATTTAAATATGGTGGGAATATAAAGACAATCAATCTGGGGTGGTCGTGAAAAACTAGATAACTCGGGTTATATCGAAAATGAGTTAACTCAACGTATCGCTCCCTCAGACCGTCCCCCAAGGTGTGTTAAATTGGTTATGTCTATTATGTCTATTTCCCTTCCACTATAGAGCTATCGCCTTGTGTAATTTTTGGCATAATGCTTTTCTTCGTTCAATTTCCATATCTCGAGTTGTCCAATTATTCGAGCTCATCCTTAGCTCTAGAAAACACACTAATCAACTTATATTTTCTTTTCATAAATGCTGTTCATATGTGGAATGTAGTAACTCCACTTATCTTATTTTTCCCACCTCACTACCAGACTGTCGCATAGTGGTTCCAAACGCACTTTTTTGGGACAAAAGTCTGCACTGATCGTATGATTGACTTATTTTTGGCTCATTTTAATTTTATGAAAATATGTAAGTTTTGTCAATAATTACAGAGAAGTGTCTCTGTAACTAATTATTCTAATATATATCTATATTTCCTATATTTAACATTGTTTAAGAAAACTTTAGGTTTCATATAATGACATAGTGTATTTAAGAAATTTAAAAAAAGTCATAAAAATTAAAACTATTTTAAATTATTCAGTATATGCACAATACAAAAAATAACGAGATATATTTATAAATATGTTTGTGTAGGGTATTTTTGTTATTTATTTTCCTTAAATTTATTGTATTACATATACATATTTTAATTTATACAATTTAATGATAAACTAGAATTTCAGATTAGATAGAATCTATTGTTTGTTTATTTATTTAACGTCACTTTATGCTAATCGGACGATGCTATAGAGGGAGTTCTAAATTTTGCCTATCCAGGTTTTATTAGCATAGGGATCATTAACGAGTACCTGACATCGCACAGACTCGGGACCACCTTTTAACGTCCCCTCCGAAGGATGGCATAACTAAGGATTTTTTACTCCCATTAAAAAATCCTAGGACCACTAGCGGGTTTCAACCCTTGACCTTTGGTATAGGAGGCTGTTATGCTAGCCACCCAGCTACCGGTGGTCCCAGATAAAATCTATATAAATAATAAATAACAGAAGTTCAGCACCGAAAAACAAAACAATTTCGCGTAGTAAAACTGGCATGGAATACCAGGGCTGCAGCGGTATATCCATCAGTTACAAACCCATCTTCAGAAACATTTTTCTCCGCTACCAAGTAATTTTGATACCTTGAAAAAGCTCTAAAAATACCTGTAATTATTTTACGCGTTATTTATTAAATAAACAATTATCAATTAAACCGTAAGTTAATCCCTAATAACTGAATTGATTTAAATATAAGAATATTAATTTAATAAATAAATATAATTGTGATGGTTGCTACGTCACCATAGTTTTCTTAAACTTATCTAATAGCGATTGGAAACAAAGTTAAATACAGGAAATATAGATATATAAGGATATATATAAGAATAATTAGTTACAGAGACATTTCAAAATCTACATATTTTCATAAAATTAAAATGAGCTAAAAATATGCCAATTGTACCATTGAAAGTAAATTCACTGAGGAACAAAATTGGCTAATATGTCTTAAGTAGAACGACCAGATCAGACTTTTGTCCTGAAAAAGTGCGTTTTGAGCCACTGCGAGTCGGTTTGGATGGACGAATGGAGTTAACGAATTTTGAACGTAATGTACGATAAACATAGATAAAATGACTTAGCTGTTTCATATCGTGTTTTTTTTTCGCTATTAATTTGACTTAAAGGCCGTTTAGACGTGCCAATCACCCCTAAGAAATCTTGACTAAAATTCAAAAATCTTATCTGAAATGGTTTAGTCTATTAATAATTTAAGTACTTAAAAAACATCCAATAAACACTTAAATTAGGTCAGTCAGATTTTTAAAGGTTCAAAAATACTTCTAGATGAACGAAATTTTAGGTGGGTAGAAAGCAGTATGTCAATAGCTCTATTTTGGGTATTACGTAGAAATTTACAACCGCTTATTCAAGACCGCAACAGATATACAAAAAAAAATGGTGATGGCAACACACGACTTTTACTTCCCTCCTTATGTTAAAATATTTTAAAGAATATTCAAATAGAGTTAGAGATAAAAATGAGTGAAAGTAATAAACAAATTGATTAAATTGACTTTCAATAAAAAACAAGTGTTTTATTAAAAAATATATTACATTATTATCTAAAATAATCAGTTAGTTTTATCGTCTATTCATCATTCTTTATTAACTTTTACAAGCTTGTGTATAAGATTATCTTCTTTCTATAATCTTTAGCTTTCCAACATGATATTGTACATCTATATTACTGTTATTTATGATCAATGGTAACAAGATTATATGGTTATTTTTGTAGAATCTACACTATATAAAATTTAAAAAATCGTCATTTCAGCCCTGTCGGACTATATCAATTAGAATGAAACCTACATGCTATTAAAGTCCATTAAATTTTACACTAATTTAGCGAGTTTGATCAAAACTGTTAGAGCCGGTTATGAGAAAGTAGTGAAAACATGCCAAAAGCATGGTATAAAGTGGCTCTTCTGTTTGCCGATTTTGATAAAAAAGTTGCTACAACATTTCGTGCGTATAGTTGTCTTAAATATATAATTTCAGTTCCGTACGACTTTTCGTTTTTGCGCTAGACTTACCACACAAATACACACAGACGGACTCTCACACACACAGGCCTTTTTGCGGGAGTAGGTCATTTGGACTCAGGGGACCCTAAACCGTGTATTTCCGTTTAAAACTGAAATTCGAAAATTTTCAAGATCGCAATACTTTTCTTTATTATATACTTCATATATAGGTATGTGAAAGTAATAAACTATGGAATAGAATGGAAAACCATAAAAAATATAACATTATGAACTTATAAACAAAAATCTAACTTTGGTGATAATAGAAACCTTATGGACAAAATAATAAAAAATAAACATAATTTGTACAGATTTTTCTTTTTTCATACGAATGAAAAATTATTCAAATAATGAGACTAATAAGAATGTAGTTATTATAGTTAAATTTTTCAAGATTGTTTACCTGCTAAGCTCAGTCGAAAATATTAATCGGAACCCTGTTTTATTTACTTTTTTCTTTTACTTTCACTTGAAATATATAGTAAGGGAAAGTATTGCTATCGTGAAAATTTTCTTATTCCAGTTTTCAACGAAAAGAAACGTTTAAGGGTCCTCTGAGTCCAAATAACCAAGTCCCGTAAAAAGGTCTATGTGTGTGTGTATGTGTCCGTGTATTCGTGGTAAGTCCAGAACGAAAAGAAAAGGTATACGAAAATGAAATTTCATATTTGAGACAACTACACGCCCGAGATGTTACAGCAACTTTTCCATCAAAAGAAGCTATCCAGCAGGGCCACTTTATATTATGCATTTTGCACGTTTTTACGATTTTCTCAAAAACGACTCTAACGATTTTCTTGCTCTAAACTACCTTTAATTTTGTAGGTACATTCCAAAAGATTAAATATTTTATCTTAATGACATTGATGAAGTACGGCTAAATATACAAGTTGGACGAATTTAATGACCTACGAAAGGATAAAAGAGCAAAACTTATTTAATTTTTGTTTTTTTGATAATAAGAACAGTAATATAGACGTATAATATACTGTTAAAAATAGAAAGATTTTAGAAAAAATATTATAGGACACTAAATGTTGTAAAAGGTAATATAAAGTGACGAATAGAGAATAAAATTATTACTGATTAACAATTTAATGTAGTTATATTATTTAATCTAAATCATATGCTTTCAACGGAAATGAAATCACGTTTTACCGGGATCATTCTTTCCTATATTTTATATTCATATAATTTGTTTATATATGTTATCTATAGTGTTTTCATTTTCAGATTATCATTGGGTATAATAAGGGTCGTTATGTAGAGATACCATGTAAGGAAAATATTAAGAAATAACAATATGTATATTCATACAAACACTCACACACAAACACACATACACACACACATACAAACACACACATATACTCGTGTATATATTATTTATTTATCATTTTTCATTTTTTTGTTATGTCCTGATACAATACCTCATAGCTTATTCACATTGGATTTTTCCAATTTTACTAGTTAATTACTAATATAAAATGATTTGGATAATATTAGCTAGTACTTTTTCGGAGAGGTTCTTGAATAACTATACTTATTTTTGGAGGTCTTTTTAAATATACTTAATCACAAATTACTGGTTTCACCGTACTTGTATCTAAAGCCAACATTTAGTTGAAATAAGATCAATTTCTACACTTCAATTTTACTATCATGGTTGCTTGACATAATTAGTGATTTCTTGACATTACTGGCAAACTAAAAACAAAAAATAAAAAGTAAAATAAATTTAAAATGTTTTAAAACCTAATGGATACTGTAAAACACACAAAATCTAATATTTGATTTTTATAATTTCTACTTATATGAATTAATAGAAACTAAATGCATTCAGGAAAATTAATTGTGTTATATTTGTTAATTTTTAACATGTTATTGTTCCGCTGGAGTAGGAACCAAGTACTTTTAATCAGAGTAAGTTACGAAACGGGTTCACTACATCAGATTTTCATTTCATTCTTAAACTGATTAGGGCTGGAATGAAAATTAAAATCAAGCTCGTCAAAATCGCCCTCACATTAGGCAGGTAAATCGATTTTGCATGATTTGATCAGCATTAGCATGATGAACTAGGTCTACTAAATAGAGCGGTACACCGAAGTGCATTAGGCCCTGAATTTCAACATGAGGAAGATTCAATTTTTAATTAATTCACAATTAGTCTTTGATGAGAAAAATGTTAATTATAATCCAAGCATCCTCAGCAGCCGTCTTCATCCCGAATTTTGCAAATAATACGAGGGTTGAATAATCTTATCCAGCCCCTTTTGAGCCTTCTCCAAGACTTTGCTAAGCTAACTAAAGCTGTGAACCCTCCAAACGGCCCCTAATCAAATAATGATAGACTGATGAACATCCCATAAAAGCCTTCAATTAAGTAAAATGTGCTGAACAACATAAATAATAAAAAAAAAAAAAAAAAATCTGACGTGAAGACGTGCTGCGGGTACAGTCCTTCCTCATGTTATTATTTTTTAAATTTTTTGTTATCCCACTTGCTGGTTGTCACAATAAAGCTGACATATGCGTATTAATAAATAAAGACAAAAAAATATAAATCGTGTAAATTCGACATTGTATTTCTGTCAGAATACCTTAAGGGAAAATCAGGTAATAAAGTTAATCTAATTAGGAAAACGTATTTTCCCCTACAGTGGACTACAGAAGTGAAATTCGGGTTTCAAATCTAGTAAAGTTGCAACTTTACATACACTCGACTGTTAAAATCAATTTCAAGACTATTAAATAAACTTAAAGTTTTAAGTTTATTCAAATAAAAAGTGTATCCAGTTTCGTTGGAAGCTTATGATTTAGATTAAATAATACAATATTAAATTGTTGGTAAAATAATCCGAAATAAGATTTTGTCCTTCGCATAACTTTACATTACCATTCACAACTGTGTATATAAAATTAATTTTTTTATATACTCAAAAATTTCATCTCAGCATAGGTGACTTTTCTCACTTGTTTTTCTGTTAATACCGGTGGGCCACACTTACCTTATACACTTATGTTGTAGGAATTAACAATCTTAACGGTTTATTTATTAAATATTTTATAACCTTCAAAACCTTCTGAAAGGACTCTTATCGGTTAATTTTATTTGATTACTCATCTTTCAGAATTTCGTTAGCTTTGAGTGATTTCTTGTCATATTTTTATTGCAAATTCTGACAGTATAAGAATCATTCTAAGTATTTCTATTATTTTTTCTTCAAGTCATATCTGTAAGTCAAAAATGTTACAATCTCGCATTTAACGCGTTCGCAGCCCAGAACTGTTGTGATCACGCATTGGAACTTGCAACAGTGTTCCGGGAAGCGTGAGCAGCTCAGACTGTCCCCCGCTTCATGCGATAAAACGTAGGTATTCGCCGTGGCGCTAAGTGGACAATATGACCGATTTAGGTGGATAACATTCTGAAACGTGTCTATATTTAACCTTTGGGGTCCCAGATTACGGAAAAAATGATAATATCTGATTAATTTTTTGACACGATTAGAGAACACACAATGGTCAAACATCAAATTTATTTGCTAAAATATAAAACTTCCCTACATTTTACGTTTGATGTCCCAGAATACGGGAAAAATAATTTTAAAAATCTAATTATGGTTCAGAGTTGCTAAAACCTGCTAATAAATAAATATTTATTTACTGAGAAATATTAAAATATGTTTCAGAATGAACAATAGTAATAGTGATATAGGACCACATTCATACAATATATACAAAAAATAATGATAAAGTCAAATTACATAAAATAGAAATAAAAAATTCATTTATATGTACAATAAAATTAAACTAAATAAAAAAGCAAACAAAAACCTATAATTGAGATAAATACAAAGTTGGCAAATAAATAAACATCATACAAACAATGGTTACTATATACAATATATAAAACTGCTAAGGGGACCCCAGACTGGACTTTTCCCTCCACTTGTGAAGGAAAAAAACGGAATCCAAGAGATCCCAGCGCCTCTCTCTCAGCCGCATCACTGGTCATAGTCAGTAGAGGCTGAGTTAGGGCGCAATAGCCACAAACATACAGTACATGAGTGGAGGATCCGACCAGTGTCAGAACTCCAGTATAAATGTTTACATAACGTAACAAGTAGGTAGCGCCACTGCCGTTTCAATCTCCGTGGAGGATAGTAGGGGTGGGTGGAGCAGGAGAGGGATTGAGCTAAAGGATTAGGATGATGAAGAAGGTTCTGATGGAAGTTAGAAAATTTAGATGGTACCAGGTCTAAAACAAATGGAATATTAAGATCGTGGTGTAAGGTACAGTGGGAAACATAATAGGGAGCATTAACTATTGTTCGTAGGACTTTGGATTGGAAGGATTGGATGCGTTTGATATTAAGAGTATTTAGCTGTACACACAGTTCAAGCCCGTAGGTCCAAATAGGTTTCAGTACTGTATTGTATATTAGTATTTTGTTGTCAACTGTAAGATGAGATTTTCTGTTTAATAGTCTGTTGACTGGCCGAATCTGCGGTTCAGTTCTTTTCTTTTAAGTCTTGTATGTGGGTTCCACGTTAGTCTTTTGTCTAGTAAAAAGCTCAGATACCGGACTGTGTCTGAGGAAGGAAGCGGTATGGAATTGAATTTAACTGTTGGGCAGGATTTGCGTCGAAGGGTGAAGGTGATGTGTGTGCATTTTCTTTCGTTCACCTTAATACACCAAGCATTACACCAAAAACCTGCTAATAGATGTTTGTATAATTTAGGAAATTCTTGAATTATAGATTGTAAAACTTTTGATTCGGAGTGTTGTATCTGAAAAAAATTATGTATCACCCAAAACCCAAAAATTCTTTGTAATATCTAAAGACTAGAAGGAATAATAAAACAAATCCTTGGTGTAACTTGGAGGTTATATAGTTTTTCGTTATTGAATAGGGGCATACGTTTACAAATTGCTTAATTAACTCTACAGCTGAGATTGTGCTATGGTTTTAACCTGCTGCTTTTCTAAGGCAGCGGTAGCTTCAAAAACTAGCTCACTTACTATATTTAGTCAATGTATAAACTATATTTAATGATACCATGGATCTCCTTTCCAAAGGTATCGTGTTTACCAATCCAATAGGTGGCATGCAGGGTAAGATTAAAGTAAACAAGATTCAATTAATACATTACTATAATTAATAATTTACACATATCATTATATTCACATATTGCCTAAAACTCTGATTGAGAATACTGACATTTTACTACATTTGCCATACAATATTACAAATAACAATATACCTTTGAAACACTTAACCGGCTGGCGAAGGTGAAATCAGTCTTAGGTCCCCTTTCTTGGCATCATCCTCCAGCTGCTCTCAGAACCCCGACGGCCACCTCCTCTTCTTGTAGATGGAACCCGACTCAATCTTCTTGAGGATAAAACTTGACTACCTCCTGGTTCGAATAAGATTGCCCTACGAATCTTCTCTCCCATCCTCGTCACCTCGGGTGGGCTGACATGGGAAGTATCCCGGTTGGCGGTACAGCCCTTGTGATCTTATTTTTATCTCTTGACCACCCTTAATATTCTTGTAGGCTGCCGCTGTAGGAAACTACCAGGGATCTCTGGTATCCCAGATCCATGGGAAACCGGGGGGACTATTAGAGAATCCAAGGGGGCAAGTACACGCCCTTTGTACTTTTGCCGACATAGGCTAATCAATATTTATTTACTTAATACCATAATTATACAATCCTAACTCCCCTCAGTATCCTCAATACATTACAAGTGCAATGTCCATCGTTAAATAAAAGCAAAAATACTTTATATTAAAAACACCATGAATACAATAAATGACCATCAAATAAAGATAATCCCACTGCCGGTTATTAGGAACATGTGTGAACAGGAATAATTCACTCATTTACTATTTTTTTGTAAACACGGTATGGCGGAAAATATTAGTATTAAGGGTCTTGCCAAATAATATTAAAAAGGTAAAGCACTGGATAATTCCAAACTTTTGACTTGACTTTTGTCCACCTAAAGTGGCGATTTTGCCCACTGTGTGGCGTGAACGTGTGAAATATATGGAGCTTGAATTTCTTACCTACCTCTGTGTTTTTTACAACAGTGTTATAAGTAGATTGCATTTCCTTTGTTTATTCTGTTTAGTATTAATAAATCAACTTTTCCAGATACATAGAAATACCGTTCCTTGGTAGGCAAACTCCATGACAACTTCTAATTTTTCTCCATTGCAGTGTATATGGACATCATTAATCTGCCTTCAGAAGCGGATCAACTGCAAAGAGACTCATCCACCCTAAGCGAAAATAAGACTATTCTGGAGGATAAGGCATAATTGATATTGAAGACGTTTAAAATTTGTTTTATATTTTATAACACTTACAATATATTTTCTATATCATCATCAGTCGGCTCTACAACCCATTACTGGGTCCTGGCCTCCTAAAGTAGCTTTCGCCATTTAATTCTGTTGAGTGCCGATGTCCTCCAGCTCCGAATACCAAGCAGGTTTCTTGCATCTTCCTTCACACCAACAGTCCATCGTAGTTTGGGGCGGCCTCTTGCTCGTGTTCCATGCAGTTCTTCATCGAAGAGCTTCCTTGGAATTTCCTGTGCGTCCATCCTGGCCACATGGCCTGCCCATCGAAGCCTTCTAATCTTTATTATTTTAACAACGTCCGGTTCCTTTAAAAAGAGGTACAGTACAGCCTCATATACTGTAGTTTTATTTGCTGACCATATCTCGTCAACATTGGTGTCTATTGAGTATGATCTATTCGCCGATTTTCATTAAATCGCTTTCTTGAGGATCTTCAAGTTTTGATATGTTAAGCTTCTTGATTCTATGTCCTCGTATTTTCTCAACATTCGAGATGCTGGCTCTCACTCGTGCTATGATTTAGGTAATGATCTGTGTCCATGTTAGCCCCTCGATATGCTCGAACATCCATAAGGTTGGATTTATGTCTTCCACTGATCAAGAAATTATCGATCTGGTTCACAGAATTCCCGTCTGGAGATTGCCAAGTACCTAGATGGATCCTCTTATGAGGGACAAGACTGCTGCCTATAACGAGACTCTGCGATGCGCAGAAATTTACTAGTCTTTGGCCATTTTCGTTACAGGTTGCGGCGTATGCTTCACACGCTCGCTCACAGATAGCGCTAACGGCGGCCATATGGATTACTGGCCAAATATATGAAGACGTACAAACCAATAATACTGTATATTGTTACTAATTAATGTCATTGTAAATATTTTTATCTATGTAACTGCTTCATAAGAATAAATAAAGCCGTCAAGGTAATTTGATCTAGAGACTAGACGCTAGTCTGGTAGCATAGCTCTTACCGTCAATTATCGATATGTATGACTAACATCCCCAAGAGCTTGCTCAGCACTTCATATCACCACTTTGGTATCTCCCTAGGTCAGAATATCTTTGCCTATGTAATATTACCTGGTCTATCTTCTTTTAACTTCTTTCTGGTACCTTCTCTCCTTCTATCCTACACTAATGTCGTGCTACTACCACGCAGGGTGAATTATCTTCGTCTATCCTACACTGCAGGGTGAATTCTCTCCTAACCATCACTACTGTCGTAATACTACCACGCAGGGTGTAATCCATCCTAGCCTAGTGAAGTCCTTGTGACGAGAGCTATTTCTATTCCTTTTTGACAATCCGGCTAACGTTTCTTGAGGTTTCGGAATAATTTAGATTTAAGAGGTAGGGGTTATCAGCCCAATTCATAGCCTCTGAGTCAGGTGGAGGGGCTACCGCCTCGAAGCAACCTGACTTGCACCCCCATCTGGGGCGGCTCTTAGGGAAGGTGACCCTAGGGTGTGTTGTGGATGAGCTGTATACTGTTCTATATGTGATATTTTTTATGTATTTATATTTTCTTTATATCAAAAGCTAATTGAAGCTTAAAGGGATTACATTTTATAAAATAACATTTATTATTAAGAATCCCTTAAGAATGATTGAAAGATTGGATGATATATATATATATATATATATATATATATATATTATATATATATATATAAATATATAAAATATTCAATAGAGAGATGGAGAAAATATAACTTTTTTTTAAAAAAAACGTTTGATAAAAAAGGACTTAAACGTAAATATTTGATTATTTTTAAAACTAAGTGATTGGAAGGGGTGAGCGTTAGAAAAGGCGAGCTAATTCAGTTGTAAGCTTTGTAGGTCAAAAGAAATGTTAACTAAGTTTTACCAACACCTTCCTTTTCCGTTTCGTTGAGCAAATCTCTCTAGCAGAATATATTTACTCAATAAATATGGGTTATCTCGATCTCCGATGAAGAAGAGATGATATATGCCCCTTGGATCGTTGATAGCTCCGCTAGAAAAGTATGTATCATATTTCATCA
The DNA here is from genome assembly GCA_023052935.1 of Piezodorus guildinii. NCBI lineage: Eukaryota > Metazoa > Arthropoda > Insecta > Hemiptera > Pentatomidae > Piezodorus > Piezodorus guildinii. The sequence goes on along the minus strand of CM041292.1, from coordinate 100,851,906 downwards.
AAATTGGCTGAATCGTTCTAAAGTGCTGATGCTGCCACCACCCCTTACCTAATACACGCAGGGTGGTTTGAAGATGGATGTTTCTAAATATCACTTCTAGCTGGTCGATGGAGCACCTCGAAACCTTAAAGCTTTACAAAGTGTTGGTTTACACGTACATGATGGTGCGGAAGAATCTTTTATAAAATAAAAATATTCAAAATTTATCGGTAACCTGTTTATATGTATTGCAGAAGTAGGTTCAGGACAAACCATGGTATGAGGCTCACTGTTGGTTGAGCTTTATAATTATTCATTCGTTTAGATTGTGCATCTCATTCATACCGCTCTTGCCGCTCCTTAATCGCTTCTTTCTTTAGAAATTTTACTAGGTACACATTAGGTACTTCAGCATTCTCTTTTATAGTATAGTTTTCACCTGCAACTCAACTGCAAGGTTCAAAACCCAGCACCAGGGAGACTCTACAGAGGGTAAAATAAAATGGGGATTTACTCGGCCAACTAGTCGCTACAACTCACAAGAATAGGTGTAGGGACTAATGATGAACTACACTTTAGCTTATCATCGAGAATAGCGGTAAGGTACACGGTCTATACCGCTATCGAAAAAAGAAAGTTTTATTTTTTTATTTTTACTTTCTCTTACTATATATAGTAAAAGAAAGTATTGCGATCGTGAAAATTTTCGAATTCCAATTTTCGACGTAAATACACGTTTTAGGGTCTTCTGAGTCTAAATGACCAAGTCCCCAAAAAAGGGCTGTGTGTGCCAAATCTATCGCAAAAACCGTTAGTCGTACGGAACTGAAATTTCATATTTAAGGCTACTATACGCCCGAAATGTTACGACAACTTTTTCACTAAAATCAGCTGAACTTAAGTCCTACTTTAGCCCACGCATTTAGCACCTTTTTACGATTTTCCCAAAAACGGCAATAACGATTTAATATCATGTAGGTTTTATTCTGATTGTACTAGGCTGATAGGGCTTAAATGCAGATATTTTAAATTTTGTTCCTTTAAAGTATCTTCAATTTTGTAGATTTAGAAAATGTAGGCACATCATCTTATTAGAATTGATAAATAACGCCTAAATATGCAAATTTGATTTACAACTAAAGGAGAAAAGACCCGAAATATTTTTTTATGTAATTCTTTCATCGCTTGGCCACTTGACGGCGCTGTCATCGCTGTGACCAGACGTCCTACAGGAACAGTCCCGATTGTTCAAAATTTGTCCCTTGTACCGCGACGTTTTTTAAAAGTTCCGACTTTTACAATTAAGTTAAATTCTATATTCATGAAAATCATTGTTTTGCGATCCAAGAATCCCACGGGCTATGACGACTAACATATTGCTCTTGCTTTCCAGTTCCATTGTATTTGTCTCTCAGATGAAACACTTCGTGTTCGTACTGCATGCTAGCAAGCTAATTAAACAAATAAATATTACAAATCTGCTACATACCATAGAAAATTAAGGTAAATAATTTATTCATAGATTTCATAACTACATAAATTGTCTTGAACTCAGCTTAAAATACTCGTAGTCTTCATATTTTATATTGATGACAAAATTTATATCACCGACCTTATCCTTAAAAAAAATTTTTAGAAAGAAGTATACCAATAAAATGTTGCCAATATTTAAAGTCAATTAAACTAAGTTCGTTATAAACAACGATAAAATATGTTAATGTAAATAATGTTTAAGGCAAATTAATTCGGCGAAATTTTGCGAACGTAAAACGCATATTTGTACTGTATGTGTTTATCATCGACATTTTAATAATTTTTTTGATTCTCACAGACATATAATATTGTAATTACTAAATAACAGTTAGATAATTACAAATTAATTTATATTTTGAATATATCTTTAAGTTTTTCTACAGTGAATTAAATGTGGCCATCAGGAAAATCAAAATTAAATGTTTAAACTTTGAAAGCCATTTTATGTGTCAAAAATGATATGACAAATATTTTTTACAATATTTTCAAAAATGACAACAATTTAATGAAACAAATTCAATCAAATCAAAAATATGTCAAGGAATAAAATATTATACATTTTTGATATTTATAAATTGTACTTATGTTAAAAATAAAAAAAAATATAAGATATTATTTTTATTCCGTATGAAAATTTGTTTTTGATACCTCCGCCTTCCCCCCCTCCTTCAGAGTTGTCCCGCTTTGCCCATCTAAAAATCTGATCACCTATTTTTAACACGGGGTGATGAAAAGCCGAAAAAAGGTACTGAATTTTGTAGATAATATTATAGCATAATATTTAATAACATATTTCTATAAAAGTCAAATGTAAATAATTCTTTAACAATTTATTTTCGTTTCTAAATTTGATTAAAAATTCATAAATTGTTATTAATAACAGAGGTAAGTGAAAGTCGTGTGTTTCGCGCACAAGATTTTTTTTTTTTTTTTGCACTGCTTTCAATAATTTTCGAGGGGATGCTGGGTCTGTGAATATAACTAACTATGTTAGAGTTGGAATATGCGCGCCGACAGTAACCTTGGCTTTGAGAATGGCATAAAGTTATAATGTTCAGCTCAGCGAATACTATATTAAGTGGATATAGTGACTAAAATTATTTTGCGTTATCCTTCACTGCTATTGCAGTTTGGCTAGCGGATTTTGAGGCATCTGTGTATATCAGAATGTGTTCGGGGTACTGAGCTTATAGGTAATTGAATAGAGTTGGGTTAAATAGCGATTCACACCCACGTGTGGTTGGTAATTTGTGATCGCTTTCGATTTGCAGCATTTTACTAGGAATTTGTTTGCTGATTTCTAAAGGGCCTCTAGTTGTATGTGTTTCCTGTAGCAGGTTGCATTACTGGAATAAACATTTTCATTGATTTTGGGAGTAATAATGTTAAAGCTTGTTAAACTAAACTCGAGTAGTATCAATTTGCTTTTACTAGGATTTATTTCTGACTGTATTTTTTAAAATATTTTTATTAAGCATTCATAAGCACTTTTATAGTATTTGAAATCCTCCATTCACTGTTTTTATTAAAAGATTAAACCAAATTTTAGATCCAGTTTATTTATTATGAAACTAAGCGTATTTCAATCCCATGATGTTTGGACCTTTTTTACTAAAATTGGGAAATCTTGAATTTTATTGTTTGAAAGAAATATCTTTCATTATTATAAAATTTGTAGAGCACATCGGCTTTGTTTAGGAGAAAAATTTCGATAAACATAATAATTTAGGAGATACTAATGATAAAACCAATTCCTTACTTCTCCCCTCCATTCTCGGGAAACTCCATTAAAGCAAACAGCAGGAGAGGGTTTTGATAGGTATTAAGTAAAGTATGTTGAACAATTTAGCTTCATTTTTTAATGTACAGATTATTATGCCAATAAAATGTGAAAATGTACGTATGATGCACAGTAGTAAACGTAATAGCCGTTAGCTGCGAGACGTGTCGAACTTAGTTAAATAATATCAAAACAACCAGCCATACTAATATTTTATAAACATTGGTGCCTTGAGATGCACCTTTGATGTCGCCCTGCTCTACACCTCTTTCTTATGTGATCTGTTCAAGATCTTACTTGAAAAAGAGTTTTTTTAACAGTTAACATTACTATAAATCATAATTGGAAGGCTCCACCATTTTGGACCCACCATTTTGTTGGCAAGTAAGGGCCAGTCAGATATATTGTAAAATGTGCCCCATGTGATGAAATGAGTGCAGTTAAGTTAAAAGTGAAGTTCTAAGGCAGTGACTGTCTACAACCAGAGCTGTGTCAATTACAATTAAAAGTAATTAATTAACAATTAATTTTAATTTTAATTTAAAATTACAATTAACAATTTATTTCAATTTCTCATTGCAGTTTTTAAGTAAAAAATTGTTGTTTATTTAATATTAGAAATTATTTAGGGGCATCATGTTCAACCTGTAAATATATTTTTTGTCTTATAGTTAGGACCAAACTTGATACTAATTATACCTCATTTTATTGTAATCGCTTAAGGAATGAGTTTTTTTTTTATTCTTTTTTAAATGTCAAATGAAAATTCCATTATTCCGCCATTTGATTATCGGGTTTTCTAAGGTTCTGATACCAATTTTTGTATTGCATTTAGGATCGCGCACAGACTTTTCCATTCTTGTTCACGTTAATGTTTTAATTGTTATAGGCATCGATTATTAGGTTTTCGGGGGTTCTGATTTCATTTTTTGTATCGGATTTAGGATTGCGCACAGACTTTTTGATTTCTTGTTCGCGTTAATGTTTTAATTGATATAGGCATCGATTATTAGATTTTCGAGGGTTCTGATTTCATTTTTTGAATTTGAAAACTTTAATAAATGTACCATGGAGGAATGCCATTTCAGATGAATTGTTTGAAAAACTAGTAGTTTTAAAATGCAACAGCGTCGAAAGTTTATAGTAGGTGGATTTGTTATGTATTTACATGTCATCTTTATAATGCCCTTCAATGACTACTTTTAAAAATAAACTATTATTTCTAGTTTTAAGCGATCCTAAATCCGATACAAAAATTGAAATCAGAACCCCTGAAAACCTAATAATCGATGCCTATATCAATTAAAACATTAACGCGAACAAGAATCGAAAAGTCTGTACGCGATCCTAAATACGATACAAAAAATGACATCAGAACCCCTAAAAACCTAATAATCGATGCCTATATCAATTAAAACAATAACGCGAACAAAAATTTTAAAAAAAACTACATCAAGAAAAAACGGATAATGTCGACTGAATGTATTTTTAATTTTTAAAAAAACATATTTTTGAAGATATTAAAAAAAAAGTTTATTATTAATTCTTATGAATAACCCTAACTGTAAAATTAACTTTATAATATGTAATTCTTTCTAATTAAAATTAACTATCAATTAACAATTAGAATTAATTAACTAGTTTAATTGAATAAAGTTAATTGGAGAACAGTTTAATTAATTAATTAAAATTAATTATTTGTAGGTGCAATTAAAGTGTTTTTTAATTAATTGCTCAGCTCTGTCTACAACATTTTAATGTATGAGTAGAAGCACAAGGAAGCTAAAGAGGGAGAATGATGGGCCAGGAGCCAGTCCGCACCAAAAAGATGAGTTGAAATTACCATGTAAAGACATTCCTAATTATAACAACATTCAATCTGCCTTATCTGTGTATCATCATAATGTCATATTCTTTTTTATTTTATGTGAACTAATTAAATACCAAAAATCAAATCAACCATTATATATTCATAACCCCACTCAGATCCCATACTACATTTCCGAGTCTAACCCTAAATAATCAGCCAATCATCTTCACTTCCTCTGTCAAAAACCTAGGTATTACCATCGACTGGTATTACGAAAACCTGGAAACCCCATATTGCCCAAATCTCCTGAAGAACAATAAGTACCCTCAAATATTTCCATCGCTCCCGCTATCTTCTTATCTAAGAATCTAACCGGGTAAGCTCCTTGTATCATCATTTATTTTCCCCCACTTTGACTATTGCTGTATGGTATATGGTGGCTTCTCGGCTGAGCTCGAGGACAGGCTAAAGCGAATTATGAACATATTTTTAAGATTTGTCCTAGGTACACCGAAGAGGCCTCATGTGAACCATTTATACAATGAGTTAAAGTGGCTCCTTCCCTCTGTCCGCAGACAATATTTCCTAGGATCATATCTTTACCAAATAATCAACTCCCAGCTACTCCCGTTCCTATATCCACAGACTTCTGCGATTTAAATCGTCAGTCGACTCACTCCAAACAAGATCGCGCCATTCCGACATTTATATTCCTGCCTATAGAACAACATCTTTTGATCATTCCTTTATTATCCGCTCCACTACTCTCTGGAATTCCTTACCTACTCATATCCGAAATGCTTCTTCCATATCATCATTCAAGTCCCAGCTACTCCAGTACCTCGTGTCATCCCAAACAGACGCTCAATAAGATATTTCAAATGAAATATCAATTTAAAAAGAAAATTTATTATTTATTGATCTCATTTTTATAAGGATCAATTATTATGAATCAGTTTTAATGTTTAGTTTTGTTTAACACATCAGAAGTTATTAATTATTTATTTTACTCTTTTGTTTTGTTGTATCCTTTCTTTTCTTTTTATATCATTGTGAATAAGAATTGATTATAATCCTTTGGTCTTGTAGCCAGACACATTATATATATCTTAATTATACATATCAATTGTTTTTATGGGCCTTGCCCCAGAGTAAAAATCTTTTTCTATTCTATTCTATTCTACAATAAATACAGACCACTCATTAGTCATAAACTATCAATGATCTATGGGCAATATTCATGGGAAACAAGTTAAAATGAATTGCTGGGATCCCGAAACATGATCTGTATCAATAGTAAAATATCTATTTATTGATATTATAAAATCTCGTTATATCACAGCTTCGCTTCTACATATTGTTATTATAAATATAACTGATCCTTTTTGTCTCTTGAATTTCTGGTTCGGAACCTTGCCTTAATTTAAGTTAATACTAATTTTATTGGATCTAATTTTATTCGTATTAACTACTTTTATGAGTATTGTTAATTTCCTCTAGTAATTAGATATTAAAAAAGTAGAGCAGTAGGAAACTGTTGGATTGGTAGTTAATAAAAAGTACATTTCTTGATTACTTCATACATTATTTAATATAATAAATTACATGACGGTTAATGTTTTCAAACAAAGAAATAGGAGTTGCTAAAAATATACCTCTCAGCTTGATACAAGGATTCGAGGATAAAAACAGATCCGTATTTTCCTTGTCATTCCCGAAAGAAAATACAATGGGATCTTATCGTTTTTTCTAGAAAGGCCCTCTTATTTCGTAAATTCCTTAGTAAGAACTAAATCGGATTTGTAAAACTTTATTTTTGAACCAAACTATGAAATCGTATAATTATATAATTGATATTGTTTATATATTTTCTTCTTCTTGAATTTTATTAACATTCAATGATATTTAAAAAAATAATAAATTTTATATGCGAAACTTTAGAGGATCAGTCGCTATTAGTAGAGAGTGGAGCTAGCTTCTATTCGTGAGCGATTTATTTATGAGCAGTGCTTCCTTCAATACTTAGATAAAAAGTAGAAGCTAAAAGCAGGAGGAGTGTCTGGTTTTACCAACTTAAATAGTGGTCTCGTGGTTTGTCGAGAGCTGCTATGCTTCATCGGCAAGTAGTCCAATCGCACATTAAATTTCAATTTCTCCTCAACCAATATTAAAAGTACTGAGGAATGTTTATATATATATATATATATATATATATATATATATATATATATATATATATATATATATATATATATATATATATTATATATTAGTCTCTTGAATACATGAGCATATGGGTTTGTATTTGGACAGTAATACTTTAAAAAGGTCTAAATGAGGATATACCCCGATACAGCACCATTGTAAAATCTTCGTTGTGGGATTTATTGATTATAATTGTGTTTTTTTTTTGTTTGTTTGTTAATTTTTTGTATCCTGTATCCTCATACAAGAATAAAACGACAAGAAAGTGCCCGTAGATACCGATTACTACAAAACTTACTCGAAAAATGTTCAAAACTTCCAACTCATTACAAAAAGCTCATTTATGTTACCGTCATCAGACCCATCTGGACATATGGAATCGAGCTTTGGGGCTCTACTAAGCCATCTAATTCCTCTCGCATCCGATCCTTATAATTCAAAATCTTTCGCAAGATCCTAAATGCTCCTTATTTCGTCACAAATAAAATCATCCATAAAGACCTTAACAATCCCATTTGTTGCAGATCTTTCTCGTACCAGATATACCACTTTTAATTTCAAATTCCCAACCCATATAAACCCTCTTGTCCGCAACCTATCAACCTCACATTTTCCTGACAACCCTCCGAGGCGATTGAAAAGAAGATGACCTCGGGATCTACTTACTTAAATAAACATTAAAGTACTACCGCTGGGTAGTTTCTTCACAAGCCTTCTACGCCCTTTATTATAATTCAACACTTTTACTTCTTGTATTTATGTTAAAATACAGTTGTAAACTTCAATAAATAAATAATTAAAAAAAAATGTTTGTATGTATGTTTTTTGCTCCAAGAAAGTCCCTAATTTTTATATTCGTCTAGTACTTTTTTCTTTCCAATCACCCTCGCTATACATTTCATCTCCAATATTCTATTCGAATCTTTCCTGAATTCCTTAGGAAACCACTTCATTCTGGGTGCAGTCTTGAACGCTAAGAACCAGCAATGGGATTCCAGATACACAAATTTTCGTGGGCGGAATTTACAATCTGCGCTCAACTCTAGACGTTTCAACCTCCTACCTCCTAATTCCCCTACCTACTGGCCAACTGATCCTAACCGTAATCCTGACATCTTTGACTTGATGAACTATCCTCTGACCATAGTCTATTGATCCTTAATGTATCCCTAACTCCTGTTCCTAAACCCATCCCACCGTCATTTATCAGAAGACCAGTCAACTGGGACCTTTTTCGCCAAATCCAATTATATTGACCTCAGAGTGAACCTCAAAACTCCAGATGACGTAGACGATGTCCGTATACTTCTTCACCACTGCTACTCAACAAGCTGTTTTGACTGCCTCCTCTCCCAAGCACTCCCAAATAAGTCACAACTAAAACCATTTACCACAACACCTCATTGACCTCATCCGCACCAAACGCCGATCCAGATCCTTATGGCAACGCACCCGCTTTTCCACAGATCGCCTCTCCTATACTTTTTATTGTAGACAATTAAAGAGGGAGTTGGCGACCTTCCGTTCCCAATCCTTTAGTTCCTTCCTTTCTTCTCTCTCGGCTCGTGACAGTTCCCTGTGGAATGTCACCAAGAAAATTCTAAAATCCCATCATATTTCCCATCCCCTCCGTCGTAGTAATGGTTCCTGGGCTGCGTCTGATGAAGACATAGCCGAGGAACTTGCCAAATACCTTTCCGAAATTTTCACTTCTCATCCAGCATCCCATCCAAACCACACTGCAGTAGTAAAACAGTTCCTTTGGTCTCCAATCCCACTTTCATTACCTCCTAAAGCAGTTAATTCTTCTGAGGTCAAATATCTTCTCCGAAAACGTACAAAAGGTAAATCCTGGATATAATCTCCTCACTCCTCAGATAGCTTCCATCTAAAGCCATTATATTCCTTACCTATATTTACAACCGATTTTCTTATCTTATGGAAACATTTCACTATAATCTTCTTCCTAAAACCAGGCTAACCTCCTAACGCTACTACATCATATAGACCAATTAGCCTACCCCTAATTATTTAAAAAATCTTTGAAAAAATCCTCTTCAGACGAATATTACCTTTATTAGAATTCCACACTTTTCCTTCCCATCAGTTTTGATTCCGTTCCCAACATTCAACTGTTCAGCAAGAGCTCTAAGTTGTTGACCATATTTCCTCTGCCCTTGAGAACAAGGAGTACTGCTTGGGTGCGTTTCTGGACATAACGCAAGCATTTGACCGGATGTGGCACCCGGGATTACTCTTCAAGCTCAAAAACCATTTACTTCAATACTTATACCTAGTCCTCCGGTCCTATCTATCAAACCGCTCCTTCCGAGTTCGCTCTAGTGCAGAATATTGTAATTATTATCCAGTCGAATTCGGTGTTCCTCAATGCAGCGTTCTTGGTCCTATCTTCTACAAATCACGGCTGATATTCCTGTTTGCCCTAATACCTTCCTAGCAACGTACGCTGATGAGACAGCCATCTTATCCTCTCACTTAGATCCCGATATTGCATCCATAGGCCTCCAAACACACCTTTCTCAAATTGAAGATTGGTGTAACAAGTGGAGAATTAAAATCAATCAATCCAAATGCAAACATCTCACCTTTAGCCTTCAAAGACAATCCTGCCCTCCAGTTCTCTTTAACTCCATTCCGCTCTCTTTCTCTGACACAGTCCGGTGTCTTGACTTCTAGACAAAAGACTACATGGAACCCACATACTAGAAGTCAACGACAAGAACTTAATCGACGATTTGGCAAATAATACAGACTACTGAACAGAAATTCTAAACTATCCATAGAAAACAAACTGCTGATATACATGACAGTACTGAAACCTATCTGGACCTACGGACTTGAACTGTGGGGGATCGCCAAATTTTCTAACATCAAACGCATTCAATCCTTCCAATCCAAAGTCCTCAGAACCATAGTCAATGCTCCTTATTATTTCACCATCCTTGCCATTTTTACATCCTTACCATCCCCCTTGAAGGTTAAAACGGCAGTGGCCTCGAGATCTCTTGTAACATACATATTGGAGTTCTAGCATTGGCTAGATTCTCCACTCACGTGCCGTATGCTTGAGGATTGTATATTGGTATGAGTGGCTTTTGTATAATATTTTTATTGATATTGTTTTGTATAATTTTTTTTTGTATAATGTTTTTATTGATTTTGTTTTGTATAATATGTTTATTGATTTTGTTTTGTGTATATATATATATATATATATATATATATATATATATATATATATATATATATATATATATATATATATATATATTGTTTTATTATTACATAAATTTATTGTTTTAATGTAAATTATATAAATAATTAAGTTTATTATGAATGTTGTACTTTATCACTATTAATAATGTCCTAATTGGACTGATTGTAATATTACTTAATAAAGAACTGTTTCTCTCTCAAAATAAATAACTATAAGAAAAACAGCTATCATTTCATATTAAGTATTCGTAAATATTTTAATCGTTATCTTCGATATGTAGAAGATCGGAGTGGGAGGTACCGCGTCCCTTCCCCCTTTATCCCTAAAACGAAAATCTGTAAAGGCAAATATAAATTATAAAAATCTGGTGCATGGTACAGCACACGACTTTCACTTACCTCCCATATTAAATCCAATTAAAAAACATTTAAATAAATTTATAAATGAAAAAAAGTAAAGTGTAAGTGTAAAGTTTTGATACAAACAAGAGTTTCATTAAATAATCTATTATATTATTATCAGCCACAATCACTTAGTTTTATCCGATTTTTTTTCACTCTATAACCTTTTACAACTTTTTGAATAAGATAATATTTTTTCTAAAATCTTTAGCTTTCCAAAGGTATATTATACGTCTTTATTACTGTTCCTATTATTTAAAAAATATTATATAAAAAATATTTTCGCTCTGTTCTCCTTTGGTTGGTTATTAAATCCGTTCAACTTGTATGCTTGGCCTTTCTTTATCAATGATAATGAGATGATATGATTAATGTTTTGTGATCCACGAAATCTAATGTTCTTCAGAGGAAGAATATGTAAAAATTAGGCATTTAATCCTTGTTAAGACTATTCAATCATAATCAAACCTGTATGATTTGTAAAGTCCATTAAACTTTACATCGATCTAATTATAGAAATTATATAAATGAAAAAAAGAAAAGAAAAAAAAGAAATTTCATCCAGAAGTAAGTGATTTTGGAAGATAGAGAAAAATGCGTGTAGAGTTTTAGAATAAGTAAAGCGCGACAAACAAGAAAAACATTAACAAAAATGAAAATGAAAAAAATTTAAATCTTGCCCTTACAAAAAAAAAACCTGTACCACTACAACCCATGAAGGGTCTTGGGCTCAGTACATATAGAGATTCGTACTGTTTCTAGGCCAACGGCAGTGCAATGAGGTGATTAGGCCTTAATCGCGCTCAGCCGCCAGGTTTTCCCCAATTAATTTGGGTACCCACTTTATAGAGGCTGGGTCTACCCCAGCAGGGTCATCATATCCTAGGGTCGTCCACCGACTGAATTATCAGAATAAATAATATTTTGCCATAGCCAGGATTCGAACCCAGGACCCGGAGCACAGCAGACTAGCGCTCTATCCACTAGACCACGCCGCTCAAATCTTGCCCTTATATACGCCTATAACTCAGATATTTTTGAAGATAGAGAAAAAAAATTATTAGTGTTTTTTAACAAAAAACAGTGAATAATTATAAAAAAAAAGAAAAGAGTGAAATTTCTCCATAATTATTCCCATAACACTCAGTTATTTTTCAATATAGAGGAAAATGTGTATAGAGTTTAAAAATTAGTTGATTTGTAATTCAAGTTACAAATGGAAAGATCGAGAAAGATTAAAAATACTTTTGGCAAAATGTTTTGCTTTTATTTCTATTTCATAAAAAATTAAATGTTCTAGTAAATGAAAAAAGTATCATTAAACTTGGTTCAGAACTAGCATAGACATAGCACTTTGAAATTAGCAGTAGTAATACGCCATTTTCTTTGGAATTATTTATTGCTTTTCCTATTACCTAATTTCCCACCTACATCTTTATAAATAGGTATACCCTAATATTGTTATTTGGAGATAATAAACAACTGTGTAATAATTTTCAGCGTTTTTAACTTTAAGTTTATTTTATAGTTCTTAAATTGAGTGATAGTCGTGTTATGCAGCACTTCACTTAATCTGGAACTTGATACCTCCGTTATGTCGGTTCTCATCAAATTACATATGAATACTGATCAATAAATCATACATACATTTATGTGTATGTGATTTTTTTTATTGTGAATTTTCGGTTCTAATAAGTACTTTTGATGGGCGGGGAAAGTTCCAAACCGGTTAAGGTGATTTATATCAAGGGTAACCTAATGTGTGAGCGGAGGAGAGACGTGACCAGAATCCTACAAGAGGAAAACTTTAAGGGAAGGAACATTGTCCAATATGGAGTCCGAGGACCTCAAATTTAGACCCTTCCTGTCCCCTCCACACACGCCCTTGAAATTGCGTTTCCCCTCTGGATAGGAATAAATGATAGAACGAGACAGAAAAATAAAGTTACCGAAAACAGAAATTTCACTTTATAGTCAGCTCTACCTTCGGAATTTCAGTATTCCCTCAACATTACATTAGCAGAAGCACATTTATTCTTAAAACAAGGGTACAAGTTTACAATTAAAGGAAACATTCTTAGATATTAATGTATTTTTAACTTTTTTATTATTTTTTTTATTTATTTATTTGTTTTGTTAAATAGAAAGTCTTACAAATGCACTACAAAATACAATTATTAAACAAACGTAACCTGAGTCTTGTGCTCTATTAAAAATATAATTAACAAAAGTTTAACAAGTACTCCTTACAGATACTTGATTATGATAATGGCTAATGATTATAATACTTACAAAATCATACTTATTACATATTTTTAAGATATAAATCTAAAGTATGTTTCATTTGCCTTCACTTTTAATGTTTAAAATATTTTCAATGTTTTTTATGTCGCAGAATACGGATTCGGATGGTTTTAAGATATATTGTCTATTTTCTTTGAAGGTTGGACAATGAAGGTGGTGTGGTACAAACTATTATTGAAATAACTTTTGCAGAATGGACAAAGTTCGTTTACCTTGAAAATAATGAGGATGTTTCCATGGTGTAGTTTGATACACACTGGATTTTCTACTCTTAGTTATTTATTTATTTTTTAATTTAGCCTATATGTTAGGTATACTTCAGGTTTAAGTAGGTCAAGTTTAAGTAATTGCCATAGAAAAATTATGAACGAACTACGTTGAAAACTTCACCACACCTTAATCATGCTTTAATTTATTAGTTCGGTGTTCATGGACAAAATAGATCTAGTGAGCACAACACACGACTTTTACTTACCTTGGTTGTTGAAATCTTTTTAATAAATTTAGAGACGAAAAAAATTAATTACATAAAATTTCGATAGAAACATGTGTTTTGTTAAATAATCTATAATATATTATAGAAGCCTTTTTGTTTTCGTGTTAGACTTACCACACACACACTCACGGACGGACTCACACTGACCTTTTTGCGGGACTTGGTTATTTGGACTCAGAAGACCCTAAAACGTGTAATTCCATTAAAAACTGGAATTTTTTTCACTTCTAAATAATTTAAATACATTTCCTTACTACGTATTATATATATATATATATAAGTGAAATTAAAAAGAATAAAACTGAAATGCATATTTCAAAATTACAAAATAATAAAACTTTTCTTTCTACCTATGCTGATTACAGTTTTTTGGTAGCAGTCAATCATGATACAACTATTGTCTTTCAATTTCTTCAATCTCACAAAGACCTCGAGTTTTGGGGACGGAATCAGAGAATAGATTCCAACAGATCCCACCAAATAACCTTTACCCTTCCTCGTAAACCTACGATATGCTGGTCCCGGTTAAACAAATGCGCTATCCATGACTTCTGCTTATCAAACGACTAACATGGAATCAAAGCTGAAACTGCTCGCCGCTTTCGGTTACTTCAACACTAACTATACAGACGCTTTAACCTTCCACTCCACTACAAAAGGCTCATCTACATGACTATCATAGGGCAATCTGAACTTACGGAGTTAAGCTTTAGAGCGCTACAATGCCATCGAATCCTTGCCATGTATCCAATCCTTTGTAAAATATTCGCTCCTTTGTCAGCGAATAATCTCATCCACAAAGACCTAAATTTTCCTTACGTTTCTGATTTGGCTTGTACCTCGTATTACTTCTCCCATTACATACTCCATTCTCACACTAACCCACAGATGATCCTATGCTATCACACTATCCTGATAATCCTCTGATGCGTCTGAAATAAATATAACCTAGAGACCTTCTGATTCAGATTACTCCTATAGTGCTAAAATAATTTACTAAAAGTTAATCTGTATGAATGTAGTTTGTGCTGAAAACCTTTAAAATAAAAACCTTTTATAAAAGGAACCCATCCTGGAATGGGACAAAGGGTAAATTTGGGGAATAAATTTTATCTATAATCAATAAATCTTTAAAATATGGCATTAATAATTGTAAACAGCATTTTTTTTTTGCATTATTGTATTTAAATTTGTTTCTTTTATTTTTAAATTAACTTCTATTATAGTGTGATTACCTTTTGTATTGTTTTAATAGGTAGATTTCATTATTGTCAGTAAAATTAACACATCCAGCTATTAGAAACTAGTTCCTTACTCTATGTTTATGTAATTCATAAACCAATAGAAATGAACATTATCAGATTTTTCCAAATAAAAAAAAAAAGAAAAAGAAGATGACATAGGTTAGAAATATGGCGGTCAATAACACTGTCTGTAGCAGACGCTGAGGTTTGCTATTCTCAACTTGTTATTGGGGTGGTTTCTTAAAGCCGATTTTCCTGGAATAAGCAGGAAGTTTAGTAGAATAGCACAAATAAGATTACATAAAAATCATAGGTCTTTCTGATAATATTTCTAAAACATACATCAATAAGACAATTATAATATTATAATTAATTTTTCATTTTTTCAAATTATAACATTAAAATTTTTAGTTATTTTTTTATATTTATTAAATATTTGCAGTTTATAATTATTAAATATTGATATATTACTATTTGTTTCAAAATGAACAGTAGCAGCAGTGATATGAGACCATATTCACACAATATATACAGAAAAGTCAAATTACATAAAATAGAAAATAAATTAATTGATATATTTGTATATATATATATATATATATATATATATATATATATATATATATATATATATATATATATACAAAAAAAAATAAATCAAAACAACAACCTATAGTTAAGATTAATACAAAGTTGGCAAATAAATAAACATCATACAAAAAATCATAACTATATACAATATGGTAAAGGGGCCCCAGACTGGGACCATCCATAAGAGGGAAAAGCGGAATCCAAGTGATCCCAGTGCCTCTCTCTCAGCCGCATCAATGGTGTGACCAGTGTCAGAACTCCAGTTTAAATATTTACAAAACGCCGCGGGGCCACTGCCGTTTCAATCTTTGAGGAGGTTGTAGGGGTGGGTGGAGCTAGAGAGGGATTGAGCTAGAGGATTAGGATGATGAAGAAGGCTCTGATGGAATTTAGAAAATTTGGATGGTACCAGGTCTAAAATAAATGGAATATTAAGGTCTTGGTGTAAGGTACAGTTCTTAACATAAAAAGGAGCATTAACTATTGCTCAAAATGTTTAGTAATGAGTTTATCAGATTAAATCCTGTAGGTCTCACAACTTGACCAATATTTCCCAATTACATTTAATACTTGGGACCCGTATGTCTGCAAAAGGATGTTAATCGCAGACTATCTGTACTTTCAACGAAAGTTTTCTTTTTGTAATAATATAAATTCCGATTACAAATTGACTTTTCTACATGTAGGATCTGCACTATTAACTTATTCAATACAGTGTAGAAGTTCATATAAAGTAGTGTTAGCAATGTTTTCACTGGGAATACGTTCACTTTCACTGGCAAAAAAAAAATACTTTTTCTCTTTAATATTTCTTCAAGACCCATCTAGTAACTTTTTTCATAGTCCCTTCACCCATCACACCAAAGAAGCCCCTCCTACAAAACTTCCTAATATTTACTAAATAATTTACAATGGACATTTACTTTCTTGAGTAAATGAGTTCCAATGAACAATGGGTCGTCATGAATATATTTTAAAACTGTTATCAATTGGAAGAAATTTACTTTGAGTGCTTTGAATCCATTCTCTTGTAGATTTGGTAAAACTGAATTGCACCAATCCTTAGATTAAAATGCAGGTCGTATTAAAAATACACCGAAAACCTGGAATACATAGCAAAAGAAATGTTTTTCAACACAGTCCTCTGTAATCTCAGTCTCTTTTTCTACACTTTCACTACTTTTAAGTTCTAGTAAGCTATCAGATACCTGAAGTTCACATTTCTGACTAGTTGTAGAGATGGCGAGTAAAATAAATAATTATAAAATAAATACATAGAACTCCTTACACTATATTATTAGTTTAATGAGTTATTTACCAAAAAGTTACAAAAACACGAGAATACTAAAAGGTCTGTTCCCACGTAGCTTATGCTAAGTACAGTATTTGTTTAACGCCGAAAAGCAGTGCTGGGCATGTGGATCTAGTGAAATAGGTGCTGTGGTGACAGATCTAAAATGATGTTGCGCAATAACTCCTACCTGTGTAATTAGAAATATACGATAGAACTAAAATTGTGTCGCACACTATTTATTATGTTATCGTTATCTCATTGCACATAAAATCTCAACTGCAATGCTAATAAATACCCCTATTGATATTTTATTCCGTGAACCATTTTGTGAATATTGATTTTTATTTATATTTTCTGTAAATATGACGGAAATCATTATTATTATAAGCGTGATACAATTTAATGCATAATATAATATTAAAAATAAAAACGTAATTTTTTACAGTTCTTGTATTTCAAAATAATCTATTTAAAGATAAATCGCAACAGTATTAGGGTATTTATTTTTAATAAAATATCCTCTTTTTTTGTCTCTTTTTCATATACTTAACATTTTTTTTTTTCAGAGCCTGCACAATTAGTAGGTAGGGTAGGGGTTTTAGGGTGATAAATATTTAGATTATTACGCCCGTTCTGGGTAAGGTTCAGTATATATATAAAAAAATAAGTAAATAATAAATAAATAAATAACTACATTTCGATTACGATTCAATTACACAAATATCCACGCCCCATCAACTTTTTTCTCTGAGCAATGCGCATTTCATGGGTATTGCAACACAATCCAACTATTTATGAAATTTCCTTATGAATGTTCTATTATTCTAGATATCTTAAACAATGTAATTAAATAGCATACGATTTGTTTAAGTGATATAAATTTGGTCTTTGAGACTAAGCTGGTTCTGGAGTTATAAAATTCTCTAAAATGTATTGCCTAAGTAGCCAAGAAAATGGTTTAAAAAAATCTCAAAAAGTTACATTAACTGAAACCGCTATAAACCATAGTACTTTCTTTCTTTCTTAATTATCTTAGTAATGCGTTGTAAGGACCAAAATTATATAAAATACTCTCATCATCATTCTGGCTTTTATTTGGTTCTTGAATATGGAAAATTACATGAGTTAATATTTAAAAAAAAAAAATAATTTCAACATTTAAGATAATTTTAACTCCTTAACCAGCTTAGTCTCAAAGACCAAATTTATATCACATAAACACATCGTATAGGCAGGTAATCTGTATAACTTTTCATAATGATTCACTCAGTCCTTATTAAGATATTTCCGTGTAAAGATCAAATTTTTTACAGCAAGTAGGACTATGACTAAGCTATATGAGAAAAATAATTTAAAGTGAGTCTCTTTTCCTTTATATACTTTTATCTCGTTAAAAATAAAGTTTTTTATTCCTTTTCGTGAATTTTTTTAAACAACTTTCTTCACTGTTTAGGTAATGCGTTCTAGGGACTAAAAATACAAAGTTTGTCCTTATCTTATTGTTTTTTTTTGTTTTGATATGATATCTAATAAATTACAGAAATAAAAAAGAATTTTTCCATCACACGTTTTCGCCCGTGAAGCTGACTTATAATGGCTGCAAAACTAAAAGTATTGGCCAGACATTTTTTTTTTTTCTTTTTTTTTAATTTATGGTTTTATTTTGTTATTGTATACGTTTTATTATTTTGATTTTATTTTATGTAATTTGACTTTCCTTTTGTTTATATTGTAAATATTGTATGAATGAGATCCTGTAGCACTATTATTATTGTCTATTATGACAAATTGTAATATATAAACGAATAAATAAAGAAAATTTATGGTTTTATATTTATCAAAGGATAGAGAATAACTGGTCAACAAATCACAAAACTTAAGGACTTCGAGCGGCATGGTCTGGATTATATCGAATATATTCTCACATATCTAATTGGTAATGTCGAACTAAGTAATGGAGAGTTGCGAAAAACCTACGAATTGAGGAGAATGTTGAAGATATTCATGTTAAATAAATGTTTTCTTCGGAACTCGCTGCCTTTTATTTCAACTTTTAAAATTTATTTTAAGTGGTAGAATTGTATTTTTTTGGGTTTATGTATATGTTTAATGGAATATTCACTTTAATAGTTTTATGTCATTTGATGCGCTAATTGGACGATGTTACAATGAGAGCCCTAAATTTAGTTTATCCAGATTTAATTAGGATGGCGATCAAGTATCTACGAGTCCCTGACATCACACAGACTCAGGACCACCACTATTTAACGTCCCCTCAGAAGGACGGTATAAGCAAGGATTTATTACTTTGGTATAGGCGGCTGTTATGGTAGCCTATACGCCATAAGTGACCACACGTTTATTTTTAATTATTATTATTTTTTTATTTTTTTTTTATTATTTTTTTTATCCGTTTTTTTTGTTGTTGTTGTTTGTTACTTTAAAACCTTCGGACCATGCTACTACTGTTTTCTGTTGGCCCAGTATTATCTCATCCTTTCTGCATGTTCTTGTTTCCGCTCTTCGGTCCACCTCTTGCCTGTTTCGCGCTTGGACATTTCCTGCAAACTTTATAGTCCTTGAAGTTTCATTTTAAGAGGATCACGGTGTTGAGCATCAGCCCATACGATCCCTTTCTCCCGCGAACCCTTTTCTCGGTTTCATTGTTAATTAAATTGCTTTCCATTCTCTCTTTATTTTATTTTTTTTTTTTTATCATCTTATTAGAGGTGATAACTCACTTCTCAGGCTTATATTCCTAGAATTATTAGTAGGTATAATTCGTCACTCGTGTCACAATGTTAGTTACCATACTACTCCGAAACGGCTTGACCGATTATTATGAAATTTTATATGCATATTCAATAGGTCATAGAATTGTCTACTATCTATTTTTCATAACCCTAAGTGATAAAGGTTGTCCACCCTTAACATTAATTTTTAATTTTTTGGAAATTTTTTTTTTTTTTTTATAATATTGTATTAAAAAATCTGGTGGGGGCAACACACGACTTTCACTTACCTCCATTTTTAAAATCAATGAAAGAATTTTCAAAAACAGTTAGAGATAAAAATACGTGAAACTATTAAGGAATTAATTAAATTGAATTGATATAGAAACATGTGTTTCATTAAAAAATCTATTATATTACTATCTAAAATAATCGGTGAGTTTTATGTTCATTTCATCACTCTCTATTAACTTTTAATAGCTTGTGTATGAGATGACATTTTTTCTAAAATCTTTAGCTTTCCAACGGTATATTATACATGTATATTACTGCTCTTATGTTCAAAAACAAAAAATTGCATTAAACAAATATTTTTTTCTGTTTTCTTTTTTAGTTGGGTATCGAATTTATTAAATTTCTATATTTACCTGTTTTTCATCAGCGTTAACAAGATAATATAGTCACTTTTATTGAATCTACAAAATTAAAGGTACTTTAGGGGAAGACAATTTAAAATATCGGTATTTAAGCCCTGCCAGACCATTTTAATCAGAATAAAACCTACATGATATTAAAGCCCATTAAATTTTACATCGATATAGTGAGTTTAATCAAAATCGTCTGAACCGTTTTTGAGAAAATCGAAAAAAGGTGCAAAATGCATAGTATAAAGTACCTCTTCTGGTAAGCTCATTTTGATGAAAAAGGTTTTGTAATGTCTCGGGCGTATAGTTGTCTTAAATATGAAATTCAGTTTCATAGGAGTTACCGTTTCCGCCCGGGAGTTACCACACACACAGACCTTTTTGCGGGACTTGGTTATTTGGACTCAGGGGACCCTAAAACGTGTATTTCCGTTGAAAACTGGAATTCGAAAAATTTCACGATCGCAATACTCCCCCTTACTATATATAGTAAGTGAAAGCAAAAAAGCAATGATAAATACAAAAAAAAAAAAAAAAAAAAACATAACTCAGTCGATCAAAACTTTGCCCCTTTAATAAACTGAAATTGATTTATTTTATTATTTCTTATATATATTTTTTATGAATTAATTTAGATTACGGTGAGTCATAAACACATATGTATGTATAAACATGTTGTTGATTGTTTTGTTTCCTGGCACAATACACTGAGGTCACAAGTGCCATGTTTATTTATAAATTCAAAAGAAAATTACAACTTACAAAATATAAATATAAAAAAAAAAATAATAAAAAATAATAATACTAATTGATGCAGCACACAGGCTGAATACAACTTAGTAAGGACAATTATGAACGGTTTAGAGGAAAGGCGCCACACTTAAAAAAAAAAAAAAAAAAAAAAAAAAAAAATAGTCGAAAATAATAAAACAAAATTGTATAAGTACAAGATACGTTTTTTTTTTTTAATTTATCAGGGGAAAAAAAAGAGATTATCGATGTGTCAATCTATTTTTGCATTAAATTTCGGACAAGAAAACTGTTATCAAATTGACGATCTAGACAACACCAATAATAAACAACAAAAAAAACAGGTGATTTGTTTAAATTTAAAACAATATGGCTCCTACACGACGGTAGGTCCTTGCGTCAAATATAAAACAAAAATATTCCATCAATAAAAAACTAAAAAATCTGGTGCGGGCAACACACGACTTTCACTTACCTCCATTTTTAAAATCAATGAAAGAATTTTCAAATAGAGTTAGAGATAAAAATACGTGAGATTATTAAGGAATTAATCGAATTGAATTTATATAGAAACATGTGTTTTATTAAAAAATCTATTATATTATTATCTTAAATAATCAGTTAGATTTATCTTCTTTTCATCACTCTCCATTAACTTCTAAAAGCTTGTGTATGAGATGATATTTTTTCTAAAATCTTTAGCTTTCCAACGGTATATCATTCATGTATATTACTGCTCTTATGTTTAAAAACGAAAAATTGCATTAAAATAATATTTTTTCTGTTTTCTCCTTTAGTTGGGTATTGAATTTATTCAATTTATATATTTACCTGTTTTTCATCAGCGCTAACAAGATAATCTAGTTATTATTATTGAATCTAAAAAATTAAAGGCACTTTAGAGGAAGAAAATTTAAAATATCGGCATTTAAGCCCTGTCAGACCATTTTTATCCAAATAAAACCTACATGATATTAAAGCCCATTTAATTTTACATCGATATAGCGAGTTTAATCAAAATCATCGGAACCGTTTTTGAGAAAATCGAAAAAAGGTGCAAAATGCATGGTATAAAGTGCCTCTTCTGGTAAGCTCATTTTGATGAAAAAAGTTTTGTCACGTCTCGGGCGTATAGTTGTCTTAAATATGAAATTTCAGTTTCATAGGACTTACCGTTTCCGCCCGGGAGTTACCACAGACACACACACACACAGACACACACACACACACAGACCTTTTTTGCGGGACTTGGTTATTTGGACTCAGGGGACCCTAAAACGTGTATTTCCGTTGAAAACTGGAATTCGAAAATTTTCACGATCGCAATACTTTCCTTACTATATATAGTAAGTGAAAGTAAAAATACATATAATCCTAAATGTTCACCCTTCTATCACCAACCCATATTTTTCAATATTTATTTTAGTAATTTTATAATGTTTCATCCCACTCGACATCCGAACAATTATAACTAGGTAAGTTATCCCCGCCAGACGTATACCGGTGTCACTTCTCAGCCAGCAAACAACACGGAATAGGGATGGGACCGGGTATTCTGTTTCCACAGTTTTGGCCATTATTATTGTTTATTTATTAAGCGTAGTAGTAACCTTTACATTTATCATTTTACTATCTCAGTGTAACTCATGTTTTTTACAATGACACTTCTACGTGACATGCTCTCAAGTGGGTAAAGCATCCAGTTTGTTTGTGTTAGCTAAAGTATTGTTCACGCTATAGCATTAAGAGATTGAAATTCGTTGTTAGTATTTCTGTCGTAATTAATTATATATATATATATATATATATATATATATATATATATATATATATATATATATATATATAATAATTTTAAGGGATAAATTAAAAAATAACGTTGCTTGGTTATTTTTATATTCCCTCATCCTTCACAGCGTTCCATGCCTCTTTTACTCATATAACACATCCTTAATAATAATAATAATAATAATAATAATAATAGGCTTAGCGAACCCGAAGGTTCGATGCCGATACCACCAAATTCCACCACCATTCAAGCCCAAGCTCCCGAGATCAGCCTTAACGCAATCCTCCCATCTCCGCTTCGGCCTACCTTTCGGACGCCTACCAGTCGGATCAGCAAATACCAACTTTCTCGGAATCCGCTCGTCATCGAGTCCAACAACTTTACTCGCCCATTTGAGTCTCCGTGATGCAATCAGCTCAATTATATTCACAGGATGCAAGTTCCGCAATTCCGCGTTATGCAACCTTCTAAACTCCCCAGTGGCCTCATCTCTCTTTGGACCAAATATTTTACGCAATACCTTATTTTCGAAAACCTTAAGCCGTTGTTCATCCTTTAAAGTAAGCGGCCACGTTTCACATCCGTAAAGAACCGTTGGAAGAATCATAGTTTTATAAATTCTAATCTTTAAGTTTTTAGATAGAAGCCGCGAACTAAGTAACTTAGAAACTGAATAATAACACGCATTTCCCACCTTTAACCGGGATTTTATTTCTTCCTGGATTTCATTTTTTCTAGTTATAATTGAACCTAAATACTTGAATTTCTCTACGTGTTCAAAAGCATGACCCGATACATCAATATCACCAAGATCGACACCGTTTCTGCTACTAATCATATACTTCGTTTTATCGGTATTTAATTGGAGTCCTATTTCTTTACCGGTTTTTATTAACACACTTGTATTAAGTTGTATGGTTTCCGTGTCTTCACCTAGCAGTACCAGATCATCGGCATACCCCAAAACCGGAATCTTGTCACCCATATTTATGCCTTTCTCTGTACACATCACCTTTTCTATGACATATTCTAAAGCTATATTAAATAACACAGGTGAAAGGGAGTCACCCTGTTTCAAACCCGATCGCACCTCAAATCTCTCGGAGTAATTATGACCGATTCTAACTTTATGGAATGTTTCCGACAAACACATTTCTACTAGGTTTACTAACTTTCTAGGTATTCCCTGTTCAATCATGATGTTATATAGCTTCTGACGGTCTATTGAATCATAAGCCTTTTTAAAATCGATATAAAGTTGATGGACTACACCGTTGTATTCCAATTTTTTCTCTAATATTTGACGTAAGGAAAATATTTGGTCAATAGTCGAACGATTCCGCCTAAAACCACATTTGTAATCTCCGATAATTTTCTCAGCGTATTCCGTGATTCGACTAGTTAGAATTAACGAGAATATTTTATAGCATACTGGGAGAAGAGAGATCCCACGATAGTTGTTACAATCCGACCTCGGTCCTTTTTTGTGAATCGGAATAAGTATTGATTCTTTCCATTCTTCGGGCATTTTTTCAGTTTCCCAGATCTTTTTAACTAAAAAATGTATTTTGGAAACGCCCGCTTCTCCACACGCCTTGATTAATTCACTCGTGATATTATCATTCCCTGCGGCCTTATAACGTTTTAATTTTCCTATCGCCATTTCGACTTCCTCTTTACTCGGTGCGTCTATCCATGGTTCAGCGCTCTGATATTCAGAGAGAGGAGATTGATTATTATTTTCCGTATTTAAGATGCCGTCAAAGTGTTGTTTAAATTTATTTAATATCTCAGAAGGATCCACAATTATATTGTTATTTGCATCTTTAACCGCATTCAATAGAAGTTCAAATCTTTTACGCGATTTGTTTATACCTTTGTACATCTCTCTTACGTTATTTTCGTTTCTGTGTTTTTCTATTTCTATTATTTTGCCTTTAAGATACTCTCTTTTCTTATTTTTTAAGAGTTTTGAAGTTTCATTCTTTACTAACCGAAAATAAGCCACAATATTATCGCTTGGATTATTTAAGGAATTCAGTTTAGCGGTTTTTCTTTTTTCGCACATATTTTGACAATCCCTGTCGAACCAAGGTTTGTTCTTTTTATTTTAGATTTTTCCAAGACATAAATTACCGACCTCTTTAATATTATCCCTGATCCCTTCCCATAGTTTGTTTACATCTTTGTGTTCCTCGTCTGAAGATTCCAAAGCTTCGAACCGATTTTTTACTTCTATCGCGAATTGTTTTCTAATTTCGAGGTTGTTCAATTTAACTAAATCAAAATTCTCGGGGCGAATATAGTTCGGTGTTCTCTTTTTTGTATTTAGTTTTTGTCGAAGTTTCGCGATTACTAATTCATGATCAGAACCGCATTCTGCACCGCGATACGATCTCACATTAATTATGCTACATTGTCATCTGTTTTGTATTAAAACATGATCGATTTGATTCCGTGTTTGTCCATCCGGCGATGTCCACGTATACTTATGAATATCCTTATGTTTAAATGTAGTACTTTTGATTACTAGGTTTTTCGAAATGGCAAAGTTTATTAGTCGGGTCCCATTTTCATTACTATATTCGTGCAAACTTTCTTTACCGATTGTAGGACGATATACTTCTTCCCTTCCAACCTTTGCGTTCGCGTCGCCTAGTATTATCTTTATGTAATTTCGCGGTAACTTATCGTAAACCGACTCTAGTTTATCATAAAATTCGCATTTTACTTTATCATCACTGTCTTCGGTGGGAGAATGAATGTTTATAAACGCGATTTTAAACCAACGCCCTTGAAATATAGCAACCGGTATTCTTTAACTAAAGAACTGTATGTCCCGTAATGCGGAAAGAAATCTATTCCTAATCAGAAACCCGGTACCAAGACAATAATTAACGCTCCCCCCGTACCAAATAGTACTTTCCCGTACCAAATAATACTTTCCTTCTATTAACGAACCCTCCCCTGGCCAGCGAACCTCTTGTAATGCAACGATTTCTAAATGGTACCCCTTAACTTCATTCGCGACCGACTTTAACCCACCTGCCGTATTTAAACTTCTAACGTTCCACGTCCCTATTGTTAGATCTCTAATTTTCATCTTGCGCCATGATTCTCCTGAAGCAGTCCCCACCAGGAGACCCGAACGGAGGACTAGTTTACTTCCGGATAATGAGCGTTTTACCTCAGAGGAATCCATGACTTTTGGTCATATTTTGTGAACTAAAATATGTGAGTAGGGCGTTCGAACCTACGCCACACCCTCCAGCAGGCCTGGGGGGCCGCTCTCATTGTTGGTCAGCGAGTCCATCGGACTTAGCCGGGAGGAGCTTCCGAGGAAATTCCACCGACCATCCCCACATCCGTCACCCGTGGGACGCTCCCCATACGCGGTAATGAGATGCGATCGAAAGAATTGTGGGAATTCTAGTGTTTATCAAATTACACGTTCTAGTGTCCCATGAGTCCAAATAACGAAGTCCCGCAAACAAATCTGTTTGTTTCTGTGTATTTGTTCAGGATAGCATGAAAACGCTAAAGTTTTATACAAATAATTTTTTTTTCTATGCCTGAGATGTTACAGCGACGTTATCAACAGAATCGGCAACCCAAAAGAGCAAATTTACCAATTTTACGAATTTTTCAGAAAGAACCCTAACTCAATAATAAGTAAATAACACATCCTTACACACTAAAAATAAGTTCGTTTTTTTTTTTTTTTTTTTGTACTCTATAAATTTCTTAGAAATAATTTATAGGGCAAAACAACGTTTGCCAGGTCAGCTAGTAATAGTATAATTTTCACCAAACGGAATCCCTTTAAATGTTTATTATTCACCCAAGCGTGATATTACTTTTACAACAGTTATTTGCAAGCATTTATGTAATAAATTAATTTGATTATGTTGTTATTTTAAGCTAAATAAGGCAATTGCAGGTGATGAAGTTTCATCAACCAAAAAATCCGTAAAAACTCAATTTTAGACATTTTAATTAGTTTATTAACGAATTTACTAATATTAAAAAAAAAAAAAACCTGTACCACTACAACCCATGAAAGGTCTTGGGCTCAGTACATATAGAGATTCGTACTGTTTCTAGGCCAACGGCAGTGCAATGAGGTGATTAGGCCTTAATCACGCTCAGCCGCCAGGTTTTTCCCCAATTAATTTGGGTACCCACTTTATAGAGGCTGGGTCTGCCCCACTAACTAATATTAGGGTTAGTTATATTACTACTCTACTAATATAAGGGTTAGTTATATTTTCACTTATTTAAAGTTTTTTTTTTTTTATATTTAATATTATTTTTTGGTTTGTTAAAAATTCTATATTTATAGAAGGCTATTTAAATATTACTTTTAATGTTAATCATATTGATATCCATTTTCTTTTAATGTTTCAAGTAATGACAACCTTGTTTAACCTGATTATTAGCTGAAAAAATAGTAGAAGAGCTAAAAATGTAGTTATTAATCATACAGGTGAATTTTTCATGTATTATATACTTGTTTCTGCTGAGGTTAAGAAAATTTTCAAAGAAAGAATATTGGTATAATAATATAGTATAATATAGTTTTGGTGAACAAAATTGAAATTTCCTTGAATTTATGTATTTACTGGAAACTGACATCTATGGTATCCAAATAGAACCACCACGCACTAACAAGCGGTCATATAACGCGGCTTGGTTTAATGATGCTTGCTTGCTACCTATTCTCCAACTCACTGCTAAAATATAATCTAACTGCAAAATATGAGATGTTATATTAGCTAAAACGTTGGTAATGTAACAGCTGAATAGTTTCTTCCACATACATCCACGCAATAAAATTTTCAATATATTTTTTTTCTATATATAGTTATAAGGAAAACTTACATCAAGCTGCTGAGTGAATTATGTGAGATAAGAAAGATCAAAGGATTAAAATTTCATGCGATTAAAAATATTATTTTATCGGGGAAACTGATAGATTAGTTTTGAAAAGATGAAAAACACTGTCAAAGAAAATTTAAATTTCACAATCCCAGATATTATTAAAATAAGTTTACTATCCTTGTGTGTTTTGATATTTTAATAAGAAAGTAAGAAGTACCACAAATATTTCAAAATCAGATATCCCAATAGAAAAGAAAATGATGAATTCCAAAGACTATCAGATAAAAACTTCTTCAATGACATGACACACGTTAATTTTAATAAATAATGCGCTTCAGCAATAAATGAAACTACTCCATTAAACAGTACAAATAATAGTTCAAGTACAAAAATTTCTAATTCTATATCTCAAACAACTGCTAATTATCTTATCGCTAAAGCTAAAGATCAACATCAATCAATCTATCGATCAATTTAAAAAATATCTCCAACGTACCTGTAAGTAATATGTTCGAACTACTATCTGCCGAAATGAAAGACGAAGCTAATGTTCAACGCCAGTTGTTCACAAACCGCCTCCAATCAAAATTATAGGCATAACAAATTTTCAGGTCTTTGGCCGAGACATAATACGTTTGATAGGAGAAAACAATTTCGAATTTATTTCGAATAAATATATTATTACATTAACAGCACGAAATAAAGATGCCTGTAGTGATCAATAGTAGTGATGAAAAAATCATACATACTACATTCATCTAATATTTACAAAGCATAAAATTACAATAAAATATATTCACAATAATAAATCAATACAATAAAGTCAAGAAATCACTTATACCTATATACACATACACACACTCAGACATACATCAAATTGAGTGGATAATCTAGCCAGCGCTAGAACTCCAATATATTTACAAAAGGTCGCGGGGCCACTGCCGTTTCAACCTTCTAGGTGGGTTGTATGGGTGAGTGGAGCTGGATATGGTTTGAGCTAGAGGATTAGGATGATGAATGAGGTTCTGGGGGAATTTGGAAAATTTGAATGGAATTAGGTCTGAAATAAATGGAACATTAAGGTCGTTTGCAAGGTATAGTTGGAGACATAATAAGGAGCATTTACTATTGTACGGAGAACTTTGGATTGAAAGGATTGAATACGTTTGATGTTAAAACGTTTACCTGTCCCCCACAGTTCAAGTCCGTAGGTCCAGATGGGCTTCAGTATTGTCTTGTAGATTAATAATTTGTTGTCAACTGTAAGTTCAGATTTTCTGTTGAGTAGTCGGTGTAACTGTCCGAATCGTCGGTTGAGTTCTTGTCTTGTATGTGGGTTCCAAGTCAATCTTTTGTCTAACAGTAAGCCAAGATACCGGACTGCATCTGAGAGAGGAATTGGTAATGAAATAAACTGGTGGACAGGATTTTCGTCTAAGAGTAAAGGTTATGTGTTTACACTTGGCTTCGTTCACCTTTACACGCTATTTATAACACCCGTGTTCGATAAGGAAAAGGTGTCTCTGAAGGTTTAAGGAAGCTGTTTTGGATGTTAGGATGGCGGTGTCGTCTGCAAAAGTTGCCAGAAAGGTATCAGGATGTGTAGGAATATCAGCAGTGTAAAGGATGTGATGAATGGTCCCAAGACGCTGCCTTGAGCCGGTGTTCCTCAACGGAATAAAGGTTGGAAAATTCTACACCACAGCGAAATCGGAAGGAACGGTTAGAGAGATAGGATCGCAGAATGAGGTATAGAGATTGGGGTAAATGGGTTTTCAGCTTGAAGAGTAATCCAGTGTGCCATATCCGGTCAAAAGATTGCGCAATGTCCAGAAACGCACCAGAACAATACTCTTTGCATTTAAGAGCTGAAGAAATATGATCTACAACTCGGAGCCCCTGTTGAACTGTTGAATGCTGAGGACGGAATCCAAACTGATGGGAAGGAAGATTTTGAGATTCTAATATGGGTAGGATACGTTTAAGAAGAAGCCTTTCGAAGATTTTTGAGAGGATGGGGAGTAGACTAATAGGCCTGTAGGATGAAGTGTTGTTGGAAGGTTTGCCTGGTTTTAGAAAAAGAATGATAGTGGAATGTTTCCATAACAGAGGAAAATAGGTAGTGCGTAGGATGCAGTTGTAAATATAAGTAAGGAATATAATAGCTTTCTGCGGAAGTTGTCGGAGGATCTGGGGAGTAAGGAGATCGTGTCCAGGAGATTTACGGAGGGTCAGGTTTCGGAGAAGGTATTTGACCTCGAGGGATTAATAGCTTCATGAGGTGAGGAAAGTGGAATTGGTAAAAAAAGAAAGTCTTGCACTGTTGCGGTATGATTGATGTGGGATTCCGGGTGAGGAGTGAATACTTTGGAGAGGTGTGTGTCGAATTCCTCGGCTTTATCTTCATCAGACGCAGCCCAGGAGTCATCACCACGTCGAAGAGGGTGGGAAACTTGATGGTATTTTAGGATCTTTTTCGAGACATTCCACAGGGAGTAATCACGAGCTGATAGAGAGGAGAGGTAGGAATTAAGGGACTGGGAACGGAAGGTCGCCAACTCCCTCTTCAATTGTCTACAATAGAAGTTATAGGAGCGGAAATCTGTTGGGTGTCGGGTGCGCTGCCATAATGATCTTGTTCGGCGTTTGGTGTGGATGAGGTCTATAATATATTGTGGTAAATGATTTTGGTGAGGATTTATATTGAAGTGTTTAGGAGAGGAGGCAGTCCAGACAGCTCGTTGGATGGCGGTGGTAAAGGAATAGACGGAATTATCTAGGTCATCTGGGGTTTTGAGGGTTACTCTGAGGTCAATATTATCGGTAAGGATTTGGCGGAAAAGGTTGCAGTTGACAGAACCTCGGATGAATGATGGTGGAATGTGTTTTGGAATTGGAGTGAGAGATACTTTTAGGATCAGTGGACTATGGTCTGAGGAAAGTTCATTAAGGCGAGTTACAGACAAGTTGAGGAAGCCTAATCCCCTGTGGATAAAGAAGTCAAGGATGTCAGAATTGCGGTTATGATCAGTTGGCCAGTAGGTAGTGGAGTCAGGAGGCAGGAGATTAAAATTTTGGGAGTTGAGTGCAAACAGCAAATTTCGTCCCCGAGAATTCGTGGTTCTAGAACCCCACAGCTGATGCTTGGCGTTTAAGTCTGCACACAGAATGAAACGATTTCCTAAGGAATTCAGGAAGGATACAAATTCAGATGGAAACGGAAAGTTTAGGAGGGCAATATGGAGATGTGAGGGTTACCGGAAAGGAAAAAGTCTTTATTACTATGGATGTGGCTTGTAAGAAATCATAGGTGGGAAGTGGGAGTAAATGATGAAAGAGAGATTGGTGCCCAATGATAGCAGAACCGGCATGAGATTTGCCGTCTGGGTGGTCAGTACGGTGTGTCATGTATTGCGGTATTTTGAAGTATTGTTTAGTCGTTGGTCTTGTTTCAGTTATAAGTGCAACATCGATTGTTTTGTCTTGCA
Source organism: Piezodorus guildinii (assembly GCA_023052935.1). Taxonomy (NCBI): domain Eukaryota; kingdom Metazoa; phylum Arthropoda; class Insecta; order Hemiptera; family Pentatomidae; genus Piezodorus; species Piezodorus guildinii. The sequence goes on along the minus strand of CM041292.1, from coordinate 100,820,747 downwards.
ACAACGCTGTCAGTTCGTCAGTATGATTTCTAACACCATTCGCATTCCAAAGGAGAATGGATAAGAAGTTAGGTGAAGTCATTTAAGGATTTTTCAAGGTAGGGATTAGATTTGATACTTGATTTGTAAGGAGTGATATAAGCGGCATAACAAGATATTTGATTTCGGAGACGAACGATGTCATTAGACTGGTAAGATCTGTGACGTTTGATGGTGGAGGGATATGAGAAATTTGATGTTGAGGAGTTTTTTGAAGATTACATAAACTTTGAGGGATAGATTGTTGTACAATAGATTGAGAATGTTGAGGAAAACGTTGTTCCGGCAGGGCCTCGACTTCATGACTCTCGTTCCTACCTCCAAGCAAGTGGGCAAATGACACATTAAATTTTACAAGTTTAGATGGTTCTCTTCTGCTTCTGATTGGTACAGCTGTTTCATTCGGATCCTGAGGTTTTTGGTATCTGGTTCTGAGTTTCTTGTAGATTTCACATCCCTTGTAGTTAGCCGGGTGGTCCTTGAGGCATAGAGCACATACAGCAAGTGTTGATCTTGATATTTTGCATTCTTCTGATTTATGCTGTTCACCGCATTTCACACAGCGTAGTATGTGATGGCAATAAGTTTTGGTATGACCATATGCCTGACAGTTATGGCACTGAACTATTTCTTTCTTTGTGTAAGGTTTTTCATCTTTTACACGTGTATAGTACAGTCTACTGAGGTCATCGATTTTTTCGACTCCTGCTAATGGTTCCAAGTCCACGAAGAATAGAGGCAGTGGACTTTTATCTTTTAGAACATAGGTGACTTGCCTCACTTGGAATCCTATCTCCGTCAGTTCTTCTTTTATAGCTTCAACGGGTGTTGAGAAATGTAGGTTTCTGATTACGAAAATTAAAGCTCTCTCCTGGCGCAGCTGATTAGTATGAAAGTCAGCTTTAGTCTCAGTCAGATATTTTACAATATTTCTGTAGGTTTCAGCAGTAGTCGAAATATTTTAGTATCATTGATTCTACTAATACAAGAATAACAATTAGGATCAGTTACTTTGTTTAAATTCGCACATATCAGTTTAAAATTTTTAATATTTTTAACACATATTGGTGGAGGTTGTGGTTCCCTGGGTATAGGAGAAGATTCCATGGTTTCTTTTATTTTGGAGGATCTGAAATGGATTCGGTGTAAAAAACGGGGATTCATCAGTTATTCCTTGTGATGATGTGCTGGGCTGTGGTTCAGATCCTAATGAGGTAGCTGACACGGTCGCTGATGGAATCATTTTTTTATTTTGTTCACTGTGGGGTCTCTGTTTTGTGGATGACGAGTTTGAACTTGCAGATCTAGATTTTTTACTTGCAGACTTTGAGGACATGATTTGATGAAAATATCTTATTGATTAAGATAATAATAATAAATAAATAATGAGATAAGAATTTAAGATAAGTAAAATAGAAGCAAGCCCGAGCTTGCCGAGCTAGCGGCAATCAGCTGATCAGTGACCCTCCTTTCACTTTTTCGTGATTATACAAAGTAAATTATAACTTTGCTTACCAAAAGTTCTCCAATATTCACTGCTGTAGTATTCCTGAGGTCTAGTGATGTTCTCCAGACTGAAATCAAGCGAATTCCTACTGAAAAAAGCAAAAATCTGAGAGACGAAGTAACGTATGACTGTTATCATCGAGCGCATCAGCTGATTTTTTCGATTCGTAATTAGGAATCTTCAACACTCTACACCTCACGAAATGATCAAACATAATGTAGGGAAAAAAAGGATTTAACACAAGCGTTTTAAACCCTAGGACTATAGAATTTCTCTTTATTGTCGATATTGAACCTTCTTCGAACATTGTCGAAGTATTCAACATAGCAAATATAGCCTACATACACAATGGTTAAAATTGAGGAATCTCATTAAAGAAGGCATTGTCCAATGCATGAGGTACGAGCATACCAGAACCTTTTGCCACGACTAGCCAAGAAGTGCGGTCAAGATCATCTCAGTAATAGATATCAGAAGTCACGAGAAGAACCCCCAGTCTGTGCGTTGTATGGTCGTGCTCAACCAGCGAACTATAGGGGATGCTGTATACACCTCGAAATACAGAGAAGACTCTAAGTGCGAAGTCAGGGCGTTTGGAGACCAGAAGTAACAGAAGCCTTGCCCCCAGAGGTCGGAGACCGATTTACCCTCCTCCAGACTGAACACAGTTTACTCTGGATCTCAACGCAAAAACATATGGTTTAAATTTGTGTGATGATGTTTTTTTAAGTTAATGCTTTCAGAGAATCTCTCCATATCCCGCCACTAAATGTTCCTCATCAGTCTCACCTTCATCTTCGCAGCATACACTACACCTTCGCTCATGATAGTCTATTCCTTCATCTTCAACACAAAGCACAGGAAGAAGATGATAGCTTAAATTTTTTAACTGATACGTAGCAAAAATAAAAAGGTTTTTTAATACACTCAGTTTTGATTATTATCATCATCAGAACAGTCGATCATACGTCTTCAATACATCATACATGTATGTTATAAGAAGGAATGCAAGGTTAATATAGAAGTTGCCAGCTATTTCAGAATACAGTTTCCTATCCTTGCATAATATTTCGGTAATTCGTATCACTATTATTATTAGACCAAAGCGGATCATATAAACAACTGTAGTTACAAAATACAAAAAATCTGTTTACAAAAATCAGGAATTACATGGTTTAACAAAACCCCCTAAAATGTGGTCCCTGGTACTATGTTACACCAACATACCAGCTGAACAGTCATTACCGGAATATAGACTGATCTATACCTGTTCTGTAGTACGTGGATACATCTCACAATCCAGATTCTAGAAATCTAGAAGTCAAAATCTGTATAAGTAAATTTCTCTCTCTTGTTTAAATTAATGATATTTAAACTAAAGGTTTTGAATAGTTGCTAAAATAATGAACGATTTTTACCGCTCGTTCATATTACTAGCTCGTCTTAAACACTTAAGGAGATTTGAGCATTTTATAACTATCTTTGGTGAATTTTTAAAGAGTAAATTCAAACGGTCCTTGATGTTCTGAGAATTTTCTCTTAGAAAAGCTGCAGCTTTATAAAAGCTTAACAAACGTCCATCCATATTAAAACCATTTTTAATTTAGTTTTTTAAGTTATTTAATGGGTTATAAGTACGACCTTGTGTGTATGTGGTGAATTTTCTTAACATTTACGGGTATAAAAACGATATAGTTAATAACATAATAACATCTGTAATAAGTTCCCACCTCTTTGTTTTATTGTTTAACAATGAGTAAACCAAAGTTTATATTGTTTATAATAAACTATATGTTCAATTTATACTATTATAAAGCATATTTTTATGTATGTTGTTTAATCTTTCTATAAAGGCATCTTAATTATTTAAGTTCTGAAAAACTACAATGACATTCGGAACCATGTGAACCTAATCTGATAATACAACCCGTTTCTTAACCGATATTAAAATAAATAGCTAATTGTTAATATTTCACTCATTTAAATTATAATCAAGAATTATTAGGATAATATAATGAATTTCATCCCAAAATATAAAAAAGAAGATATAAAAAAAAGTGTTTTGTATTTATGAAGGGTTAAAAAAAATTAATATATATCATAAGGAAATATAGTATTAGTGCTTACAACTTTTTTTTTCTACTGTTTTAAACTATTGTGAAAACCACTTTGACATTTTCCCTGCCTTTTATAGATTTATTAAAATAACATGAAATTTTTCTATGTTAATTATATTATTACTAAATGTGTATAATACAGTTTATAAGAAAATATTTATTTTACTTTGGATTTTGGTGTACATTTGAATCAAAAGCGGGTCGAGGCATTATTACCTCATGGTGTCATGAATCTTGTCTTGGGAACATTGGTGTCACTTGCAGCACTACCGCCCTTTTGAGTTTCCAGTTTGCTGCTTGTTTGAAGGTATTAAGATAATTTTGACGTCAGAGAAATGTTCGGTGTCTGATTCCTGCTCTAGAAAACAGGAGGTGTTTGACAGGCCCAGTTTCCGGGATGATAGAGTTCAAAATTAGGTAGTAAGACTTCTTTTTCTAAACAAAAAAATAAAAAAAAACATTCTTCAAGTAGGTAAAGATAGCTTACTCATTTCAACTTATTATAGGCAGTCAACACAATCAAGAACGACTATTCATATTTCAGAGGATACTTAATTACTCGCTATTAGGCATGTTGCATTTGGCTCTGTAGTAGAAGTGGTTAATAAACGTCAGCTATCATAATGATTCGAAATTTCCAATATCAAAACCCAATCAATGCTCACAAAATTGAAAAAAAAATTAAAAACGCTGAAAATTATTACATAATAGTTTATTATTATCTTTTTAGTACGGGTAGTTTCTTCCTGTCACTAATTGAGAAAAATCGCTCACGGGGGGAACCTAGAATCCGATTTTCCTAATCAGTGTGAGCCGTTGATGTTCAAAGGCGGTGCAATTTGATAGGATATGCTCAGCAAACCCAAGGACAGCACAGCTTATACCATCATAGGGGAACGATGTATATTCCAAGCCCAGAGAGTTTAGCACGAAACCATGCTATGTGAGAAATGGCGTGACCCAGAAATCCCGGAGGACCCATTTGGCGTCTAAACGCGACTGGATGGTGGGGAATTAATTCCTTAAAGTACCGCTCTTTTGAGATCTCACCCACTATCGATTCCACTTTTCTAGTGTCCCCTCCCCCTCCGGAGAATACTTTTCCACTTTCTGGGTTCCTCCTCAATTTTTGGCAGATCTGCTGAGCCTTCCTTCGTAAAAATATTCCTTACCCCATCCTCTCGCAGAGCTAGGTAAAGGGGCACTACTCTAGCGATGACTTGCACTGCCTCATGCGACACGGTTCGATGCAGATCCTTTCGTTGAATCGTAACTAACCTGCATCATAGGCGGTGTGAGAGGTTTTTGTACCATGGAGACTCATACCTCAACATCTGGTACCTCTCGTATCTCGTATTAATAGGGCCAAGGTATATGAAGCCCCAGAAAGAGCCTCCCACACGGTAAAGCCATTTAAGGCGAAATCTACCCTATTTCCCAGGAAGTCCATCTTCAATTTGTTCCTCTCACACCATTCTCTTATCAGGTTAGCGCATGTTTCGGTCTCTTCTTTTTTTCTGGCTCTGCTATTGGAGGCCTCCACAACGGACAGATCGTTCACGTACACTGTGGCAGAAAACCGCTCCTCTTCCACAAGCCCCAGTAACTCGTTAAAAACAAGTGTCCATAGATCTGGGCCGAGAAAAGACCCTTGAGGACACCCTTTTTTTAGGAATGCTTTTGTCTCGTAGAAGCTACTTCTTTCTTTTACAATCCTTTTAACTTTTACGCTTCGTACTTTTGCAGCTGCTGGAGTACGTAGGGCCACCATACGCTGTCAAACAGGCAGAGGATATGTCAAAGAGCAACAACATGACATACCGCTCGCCCTCTGCTTAACATCATCACACATCCACCCCTTTCCCTAAGCTTTATTATAAATTATCTTCTAATTTTTGTTTTTCAATCTCTAATTAGTAATAGTTTACTCAAATCAGAAAATATATAGTAAGAGTAAGTAACAGAATTAACATTCAATAACACACATTCTTGTAGTATAGTAGTAACCTCACTGGAAATATAAAAAAGCAATTATCTGGAGAAGAAATATTTTTATATTTGTGTAATTCACACCAACGCTCAGCCTCCTACTGCCTCTGACGTGGTTAAAAGATTGAAACTTTTAAATCTAACCTTTAATCCACAACAGAACGTACAAACCAGCCTCAGGACCCCTCTGGTTGAAAGCCGATCATGTGTTTCAATATAGTATTTAAGTATTCCACGGTATATATTTTGTTTTCTTAACTTGTAGTTCTATTTATTTTATTTCTTAATTTAGATAGATAGATAGATAGCAAAAAAAATTTTATTCTGGGACTGGGTCCCTTTAGAATAACAGCTTTGTACAGTTTAAATATACAATATGTCTGGCAAACTGACAAGATGAACGTGATTAACTACTATTTACAATAATTGATGAATTTGTATACAACACAAAATAAATAAAATAAAAACAATCTTCAGAAGCTAATTTATGTTAGAAAAAAATGAGAAATATATGAGTTGATTACAGAATCCAAATTTAAAAAGAAACAAGAAAAAAATTAAATAAAACAAAAATAATTAGTAACATTGTACTAATACTTAGTATTCTTAAAATAACATTAACTCTAAAATAATAAAGGATCTATATTAGACCAAGAATTAATGAAAGATAATACAATTAAAACATAAATAAAAATAAACAATACAAATATAAGAAATGAAATCTTCTAGTAACAAAAATAACGATATAAAAAACTAAACAAATACTGTAAAGATTGAACCAAAGGAAAAAAATTATATAAAAATATATTTCATATTTAAAATATATGTCAGGCAGCGTCATTTTGGGATGTTAGAAGGTGCTGGAAAAGAAGGAATTTAAATGTAGAAAGGGAAGGAGCATGGCGGATGTTAGATGGAAGGGAATTCCAGAAACTAGTAGAACGGGCCAGAAAGGATCATTCGTATTTTTTTGTTCTGTGGGAAGTGATATAAAGGTTGGAACAACGGGATCTAGTATCTAGTGGGTGAATTGAGGGTTTGAACTGTAGGAGATTGAAGATATATGGAGGGTGTTGTGAATTAATGGTTTGGTATGGAAAGATCCAAGGAAATATTGCCTACGGGTAAGAGGAAAGAGCCATTTTGATTCGGTGTAAAGATGGGATACATGAGACCGCCTCGATGTGCCAAAGACAAATCTTAAAAGACATTATAAATACAATATGGATGTCTTTTGTATGGTTGTGGGTTCTCAAATTTTAAAATACAATTATTAATTAAAAGCTTGAGATGTTACAGCAACTTTTTCATCAAAATGAGCTTACCAGAAGAGCCACTTCTGGAAATTTATTAATATTTTATGTAAATACTGTTTTGAATAAAGTCTTTGATTAAATAAAATATGTTATTGCTCGTTAAAAAATGTTTGGTTTTTTTTATTTATAAGGAAAAGGAAGTTCCTCATCTATTAAATTTTCTTGAGTAAGATAGACTAATTCTTTTGTTTATTCTGTTTCCAAGTGCGGTACATCCTTTGCAATCCTAATTCATTGTATTTTTGTTGAATCTTGGTAGTATTAGATGAAATACTCTGGTAGCCCTTATAAACTCTTACCCTACTGTTAAGATAGCTGGGCCATCAATCGGGTTTATTGATAATATTGCTACAGTTATCGTTCAACTCTCGCGGTACATACTATGTTATCTGATCCTATGGATATTGTGTTCTTATCGCTACCTCATTCTTTCCCTCGCTCTACGTTCTGTTCTATCAAGCTTTCTTTCTGATAAATACATCTCACTATACAGTTGATATAGTTCAGATTACATCATTACCCATACCAGATTTTGTTTTTTTATTTATCCACATTTAGATTAAAGATTATAATCGCCTCACCATTTCAATTATATCGCTACAACACTATCTAAAACACATATATCACCACATCATACTCAAAACACTGTCGTTTCAAAACTCAAAAGTTTTACGTTTAAAAAAATTGCTTTTATCGGTCGGTATGACAGGCCGTGGAGGTACTTGGCTTTGGTTATGGTTTCCAAAGATTCCACACCGATATTCTCGATTATACTATATACGTTAGGGTCTTCATTCATAGCGTTTTTTTTTTTTTTTTTTTTTTTTTTTTTTTTTTGTTTGTAGCCATCAATTGGCAGACGGGTTGAAAATATCCTCTCAGGACTGGAATTCGAACTCACAACCTTTGGTGCGGTAGACTAGCGCACTAGCCACTCAGATTCATGTTCATTTAACAACACTTTTACGTTTCTGTGGTTAGTTGGACAATGCTAAAGTGGAAGTCCTAAATTTTACCTTTCCAGGATGAACAGATGTTTACCATACACACCCGCATACTTTTTTAGCTATTTCTATTATTTTGTAGGATATAATGAGAATGCAATTTGGCGCTCTCTATTCTAGCGGTAAAAAGTAGCTATTAAAAAAAAAGTAAACAATTTTGATTAAAAAAAAATTCATCAGATGTTTTACGTTAAGATCTCACCAGTAGTAAGACGAAAGGGGTTTCTAAACCTCTGCCATTTATCAAGAAATATGAAGTTTAGAACTAAGAGAAACTTCCACCTGAAGCATGCCTGGATCCCAACGATAGAATAAGCGTTGAGGATTAACGTTCCTTAAACTTCTGAAGCATGACAATTAAATAAAGGCCCCGAGAAAATTCACAGGTTACCTAGTTTTGAAAATTAAAAATAATCTTCGTAATCATTTAAGAAAAGAAGGATTCATTATATGTTTACGCGATTTCGGACTTGCCGACAATTGAACTTACTAATAAAAGCGTAGGTTAAAAAAATCTCTATCATAATCCCCATGTAAATACACAAAATGTCAACTTTTGTATTGTAAGGAGCGGTGTGTAAATATCTCATGTATTTGCCTTCCTAAATATTATCTTTAATAGCAATCCATCTATATGTATTACTAAATTATAAGTTACATTATTACTATTTTTAATCATGTTTTTTCAATTAATATACATTGTCATCGAAAAAACAATTGGGTCAACTTTAAAATTCGAGGTTCACATTTGAAGATCCTTATAATTCAAATACCACATAAAAAATCCAATGGTCCGTTTTCCTCGACTATTCATTTATTTATTTTTAATTCAACACCAAAAAATTAATTATATATATTAATTTACAATAATTAACTCCTTACAATATATATGTATATATATATATATATATATATATATATATATATATATATATATATATATATATATATAATTAATTTTTTTGTGTTAAATTAAAAATAAATAAATGAAAAGTCGAGGAAAACGTAAAATTTTTTATCTGATATTTGAATTATAAGCATCTTCAAATGTGAACCTCAAATTTTAAAGGTGATCCAATTGTTTTTTCGATGATAATGTACATTCCACTAATCCATCCCCACATATTTCCCTGATCCATCCTCTACAGACTACCTTTTTTAAGAGTTTCGAAACAGCTAATTGTAAGGAAAATTGTTTACCAATGATTTAGACGTTAAAAATGGGTTTTCGGAATTTCTTTTAACACGTGACTCAATGTTTTTCTAATCTGGGATAGAGAACTTGGTAAGCCGTTGGCAGAAGGTAACTTAAATTTTTTTGTGTATCATTAAAGTATTTTTTATTTTTTTAAAAGTTAATATATTAACAATAAAAGTAATATATTGGAAATGTATTCTTACTAGTTTCAAAAACGCTTTTCTTTCCCTAGAAAATACATCACAACGGTTTAAAGATAATAATATTATTTAGAAGATCTAATTAAAACGGAGTATTTTACTGTTTATTAACAGAGCACTTTCAATAAAAATGTTATTTCATCATTTCTTAGGGTATGTTAGGAGTAACATACCCAAAATGTTAGGAGTAAGTAATAATCTGATACATATTACTTATTAGAAATTAAATATTATAAAATATTGTTTTTTTTGTATTTTTTAATAAACTGCACACCAAAATAGTTACGACTTTTCTGTCATGTACTGTTTTTTTTTTTTTACAATATTTACAATATTGACGCCCACGTATCTCAATAGGTGTTTCGAATTTTTCAACATGTTACATACCAAACATTTAGGAAATTTATTGTTATTTAAAATAGCTTACGACAAAGTTTCCTATAAAAAGTCCAGAAAAAGATTTAGTAGGAAAAAAGTGCTCCTTTTTTAGATGTTTTTTTTTTCAAGATGGCGGAAAACGCTCGAGGGCGAAAAGTGTGAAAACTTGGGTTAACAATGGGACCTAAAAATTAAATTTACCCCACCTTTTTCTAGCCGAAATCCTGTCTATACTTGCCTAAATATATCGGAAATTATAGTAAACTCTTTGAATATAAAATATTTAAATTTGATCTTGTTTTTTAAAATTTCTTCTAGGTACATTCTATGTGCTACAACCCAATTAATTCTTTACAAATGAATCATTTTAATGTGTCTAGAATTTGCCGAGTTATTGTGTTTTAAATCATTAAAACATCATCCTTTATTATCCTTTTTGAATCTTTTTTATTTTAACTGGTTCGCTTTCCTTAGCTCCTTAATTACTCAAAAGTTATAAGCCCTCCTTAACATGCCTGATCCTCACTTAAAATATCAGAATCCTAAATTGAGTAGTGAACGTTAAATTCTTTATAAAGTTTGTTTTGTTTTCTAAAGGATCAATGACAAAAGTTCATATACCGATATGAAATAAGTTAAATAATAATATAAATGATTTACGGACTAAAGTTATGTGATCTGTCTAATAACTGATTCAATACCTCCAATTTGCAGATAAAATGATCATTCAGAAATATGTATCGCACAGAACTGAATGGTTGGTATGAGTAATCCATTAATCACAATTTAATGAACAGTGAGTATCATAGCATTTTTGGAAGATTTCTTTATTACGGGACCTATTGATGGAGTAAGCAGGGCACAGGTACATCTTTCCTTATTGGAATGCTTTAACAATATTAATCTCTCGCTTATACTTTAAGATGAAAATTCCCTGAGATATTCTTTTTACTAACTTTCCCTTTGGTTCGGTCTACGTTGTCCATTTTTCCGCAATACTTCATCCAGACCCAATCCTACCGTAATCTATTATTTCTTTTTTATATCTATGTTTTAATTTCAATGGATTTGGTTTGCTTGCGACAAAGAACACTTAACACTTTGTGATATCGTATAAGAAATTTCTAAATTGTAAATCGTTACCAGGTGTGTTTTTATCCTTAGGTTGTAAAGAAACTTTGAAATATATTTACGTGCACGTAACTATATTTTTTTAATGTAACTTATTTTATAAGGAAGCATATTCCGATAATGTACCAGTTCATTTTTTTTTTTCTGAATCTCTTCATAACACTATATAAATTAATTCAAATTTTAAATGTTGATATTTTTAAAGATTATGTAAAATAAGTTTGAATCATGTCATGTTTTATTTTTATTTCATTAAACATCTATATTTTGATTTTATCAGATATTCGTGTATGAGAAGTTTTCTCCATTTCCATTAGTTTCAATTGAATTTTCGATTATGTTTTCAAAAAAATACTTGATTTATAAGGTACCTATGGTCAAATTTTTTGTTAATTTGGTATAACAAATTGTAGGATTCCCAAAAGTTCTGATCATTATGACTTTTAAAATTTCACTTTTAGTAACCGAATAATTGAGATTATTAAATAAACTTTATCCTAAAAATCGAAAATGACTAATTGATGATTTGATTATAATTTTGTTACTAAGAGTAATCGTGAGTTCTGAGGCTCCATTGTCAAAGTTATTATTTAAGAAGTATTTATTTGCTAATCGGGGTAATACTAGCCATTTCATGCTCTCAGTATCAAAAAAAAGGTTTTAATGTACCTTTAGGAGCATTATAAATCTGACCTTCACATTAACAGATTGAATTTAGAATAGGTCTAACGTTGTTTTGCTCTGCTCAAAAAAAAAAAAAAAAAATGGATCATTCCCGTTATTTCGATTTAAGGTTTATCTAATTTATTATTCTAAATTGACATTCTGAGTTCACTAGATAATTGGTAGTCATTTTCTTCTTTAATTTTAAACATATCCAATTGACTAGAATGTAAATCATGTAGCTCTTGGAACTAAACCTTGGGTTTCTGCGAATGGTGCTGTTAAGGAAACATTTATGACATATATATTTATCAGATTGAGTATGAGATATATTATTTACGATCTTAGGTGTCAGTCGTTTAGATTTTTGGGGTCAATAATGATTGAATTATAACTAATAACTATGAAATATTAAATAGTCCTTTAAGGTACTAACCCTGTTAAGGAAGATTAAATTATAATAAATAATTATTATAGACCAAGAATTTGTAAAATTTTTATTTGGTAAATCAAGATGATTTGGTTTGTCTATAACGATTTAATAAAACGGAAAAGTTCAAAATACATTTGATTTAAAAAAACAAACTTTTTACTATTTATATAACTTCTTTTAAGACTACAGATTGTTTTATCTTTACATTTTGGATACTCCTGATCTGTAAATCCGAAAATGAGATAGATTTCAATATATTCAATGCCACTCAATTTGCTCAGAGGAGATAGAAAATTAATAGAATTCCAGTTATAACAAAATATTGGGTTTGACAAATAGACAGGATTGACATTTGATCCTGTCCCTAAAACAAAAATTATTGTGAATTGATAAGAGCAAAAAATTAATGTCATATATCCTACAAAACTTTTACCTGTGCATTTATATAATTATATCATACATTTGGAATTCATTTTATAATACAGTTTTAAAGTCCATTTAATTTATTTAGAGCCCTGACTAGATCCAGTTTTAAATGCAGAATGTGTAAATCGAACAAAAATGTCATATAATTGTTAAGCTATTTGTTAGTGTTTCTTAAAATTAAATAAGCATAGTGGTTTTATGTGTAAGTACCCACTCAACTTAGATAAAATTGTTCTTTTGCGCCTAAAGATAACATTTTAGCATCAATATTTAATAAAAGAGTGGCGAAGTTAAATATCAGCTTCCAACTTTATTCATAAGCTTGGTATATTTATTTTCTTAGTCGCAGCTGTGTAGATGATCTTTGAATGATCATTTTATTTTTATTACCATTCTCTACTTTTTTTTTTCAATCATTAGTATTAGAAATATTTACTATTAGATATATATATATATATATATATATATATATTTTTTTTTTTTTTAAACAATTCTTTATTGAGCAATATTACAATCTGTCCAATTTAGGACATTTTTAATAGGGATAAAGTACAACATTCATACTGCATTCACACGATATGTACAAAACAATAAATTTATATTATAATAATACAATATAAATATATCCGCCGTTACCCAGTTAAAATTAATTTATATAAATTCAATAGAAAACAGGACCCCACCATGGACATTTCGAAAACCCCATCTATATCTTCAATTGACAAACTTTACTAAAGAGAATTCCAATTCAAAAGATTTCAAAAAACGCATTGAGAAGATCATCAGCGCATTGCCTAGCCACAAGTTAATATTCACAGATGGTTCAAAGTCGGACTCATCCACTGGTTCAGCTTTTGTTGCGTCAGATTGCACCTACAAGTCGAAGCTTCATCAATTTTGCTCTGTCTATACTGCTGAAGTGAATGCGATCGCAATCGCAATAGATTATTCTAGAACTCTCCCAATAGAAAATGTCATCATAGCCTCAGATTCATTGAGCGCTCTAAAAGCTCTTGACAATATGTATTCCAGTCATCCAGGAATTTTAAGAATCCTGGAATTGACCAAATCAATGGCTGAAGACGGAAAAATAATTCATTATGTCTGGATACCGGGTCATATGGGGATAATGGGAAATGAAATGGCAGATAAGGCAGCCAAAGAGGCTCTCACTCTCCCTGGTCGTGGTAAAGCACTGTTAACACCATCAGAACTAGCGCGCCCTCTAATTGAAAATGTTTTTAAAAAATGGGATGAAACATGGAAAAACAGCTATCCAAGCAAGCTGAAAGCAATTAAGAGTGAGCCAAAGTCTTGGAAAACCTCAAATCGCATCAACCGCAGAGAGGTGGTCCTGGCCCGCCTGAGAATCGGACATACAAGGTTAACCCATGGGCACTTAATATCTAAGGATTTGCCCCAAGATGTCAGCATTGTGGGGGAGCCCTGACAGTTACCCATATTTTCGAGGAATGTCCCTTCTACACGGGGAAATTGAACCAAAGGGGAATACCACTCAATGTCGCGGTTGCTTTGGGGAACGATATAAATAGAATTGACGAATTGATGTGCTTTCTTACGGAAATGGACTTTTACAAGCAGATTTGAAAATAGTATTTTACTATTATTATTATTATTATTTTATTTTCTAAATTAATTAATTAATTTTTAAGTTTATTTATATACATACATACATATATATATATATATATATATATATATATATATTATTATTATTATTTTTTTTTTTTTTTGTTATTTAACCTGATATATGTTTATCTTTTGCTAATGCTGTTACATTTTTTCTTACTAGTGATTATTCTTATTTGATTATTCTTATTAGTTAATTGTTTTCAACTATTTGTTGTTATTTGTTTTTTAGTAAAACAATTGTTCATTATTTAACCTTAAATTAGTTTCTAAAAATGAGTGTCTGGCACTGATGACCGAGATGTTTTGTGCCAGTAAAAATATAACAACCAACCAACCAATATAAATATATACAAAACAAAATCAATAAAAATATATACAAAAGTCACTCATACCTATATACAATTCACAAGCATACAGCACGTGAGTGGAGAATCTAGCAATTGCTAGAACTCCAATATGCATTTTACAAGAGGTCTCGAGGCCACTGCCGTTTCAACCTTCTAGGAGGATGGTAAGGATGTGTGGAGCTGGATAAAGATTGAGCTAGGGGATTAGTGTGATGGATAAGGTTCTGATGGAATTTAGAGAATTTTAATGGTATAAGGTCTAAAATAAATGGAATATTTAGGTCGCCGTGTAAGGTATGGTTGGATACATAATAAGGAGCATTAACTATTGTTCGGAGGACTTTTGATTGGAAGGATTGAATGCGTTTGATGTTAGAAAATTTGGCTGTCCCCCACAGTTCAAGTCCGTAGGTCCAGATAGGTTTCAGTACTGTCTTGTATATTAGCAGTTTGTTCTCGATAGATAATTTAGAATTTCTGTTCAGTAGTCTGTATAATTGTCTAAATCGTCGATTAAGTTCTTGTCGTTTAAGTCTAGTATGCGGGTTCCAAGTTAGTCTTTTGTCCAGAAGGAATCCAAGATACCGTCCTGTGTCGGAGAAAGGAAGCGGAACGGAGTTATAGAGAACTGGAGGGAAGGATTGTCTTCGAAGGGTAAAGGTGACATGTTTGCATTTGGATTAATTAACTTTGATTCTCCAGTTGTTGCACCAGTCTTCAATTTGAGAAAGGTGCGTTTGGAGGCCTATGGATGGAATTTCGGGATCTAAGTGAGAGGATAGGATAGCTGTGTCATCAGCGTACGTTGCTAGGAAAGTATTAGGGCAAACAGGAATATCAGCCGTGTATATATTGTAGAGGATAGGACCAAGGACACTGCCCTGAGGAACACCGGATTTGACTGGATAACAATTGGAATATTCTGCACCACAACGAACTCGGAAGGAGCGGTTTGATAGATAGGATCGGAGGACTTGGTATAAGGATTGGGGTAAATGGTTTTTGAGCTTAAAGAGTAATCCCGGGTGCCACACCCGGTCAAATGCTTGCGTTATGTCCAGAAATGCACCCGAGCAGTACTCTTTGTTCTCAAGGGCAGAGGAAATATGGTCAACGACTCGGAGCCCTTGCTGAACGGTTGAATGTTGAGAACGGAATCCAAACTGATGGGAAGGAATAGTGTGGGATTCTAATGAAGGTAATATTCGTTTGAGGAGGATTTTTTCAAAGATTTTTGAAAGGATTGGGAGTAGGCTGATAGGTCTATATGACGTCGTAGTGTTAGGAGGTTTACCTGGTTTTAGGAAGAGAATTATTGAGGAATGTTTCCATAAGAGAGGAAAATGAGTAGTGCGTAGAATAGAGTTGTAAATATATGTAAGAAATATAACGGCTTTAGATGGAAGCTGTCTGAGAATCACAGGAGTGAGGAGATCGTATCCAGGGATTTACGGAGTGCAAGTTTTCAGAGAAGATATTTGACCTCAGAGGGATTAACTGCTTTAGGAGGTAATGAAAGCGGGATTGGAGACTGAAGGAACTCTTCCACTACTGCAGTGTGGTTTGGATGGGATTCTGGATGAGGTGTGAAGACTTCGGAAACGTATTTGGCAAGTTCCTCGGCTTTGTCTTCATCAGACGCAGCCCAGGAACCATTACTACGACGGAGGGGATGGGAAATATGGTGGGATTTTAGAATTTTCTTGGTGACATTCCACAGGGAATTGTCACAAGCCGAAAGTGAAGTAAGGAAGGAACTAAAGGATTGGGAACGGAAGATCGCCAGCTCCCTCTTTAATTGTCTACAATAAAAGTTATAGGAGCAGCGATCTGTGGGGTGACGGGTGCGTTGCCATAAGGATCTGGTTCGGCGTTTGGTGCGGATGAGGTCTATGAGGTGTTGTGGTAAATGATTTTGGTTATGACTTATCTGGGAGTGCTTGGGAGAGGAGGCAGTCCAAACAGCTTGTTGAATAGCGATGGTGAATGTGTTTACGGAATCGTCAAGGTCATCTGGAGTTTTGAGTTTCACTCTGAGGTCAATATCACTGGCCAGGATTTGGCGAAAAAGGTCCCAGTTTACTGGTCCTCTGATAAATGACGGTGGGGTGGGTTTAGGAATTGGAATTAGGGATACTTTAAGGAGCAATGGACTATGGTTAGAGGACAGTTCATCAAGGCGAGTCACTAACATGTTAGGGAGCCTAATCCGCTGTGGATGAAGAAGTCAAGGATGTCAGGATTACGGTTAGGATCAGTTGGCCAGTAGGTAGGGGAGTCAGGAGGCAGGAGGTTGAAACGTCCAGAGCTGAGTGCAGACCGTAAATTCCGCCCACGACAATTCGTGGATCTGGAACCCCATTGTTGGTTCTTAGCATTCATGTCTGCACCCAGAATGAAGTGGTTTCCTAAGGAATTGAGGAAGGATTCGAATAGAATGTTGGAGATGGAATGTTTAGGAGGGCAGTACGCTGATAGGAGGGTGATCGGAAAAGAAAAAGTCTTGATTACTATGGCGGTGCATTGTAGGAAATCATAGGAGGGAACTGGGAGTATGTGGTGGGGGAGGGACTGGTGCACAATGACAGCAGTACCGGCATGGGCTTTTCCGTCTGAGTGGTCCGTATGGTATGTCACGTATTGAGGTATTTTAAAGAACTGTTTAGTGGTTAGTCTAGTTTCAGTAATAAGTGCTACATCAACGTTTTTGTCTTGCAATAAAGCTGTAAGTTCGTCAGTGTGATTTCTAACACCATTCGCATTCCAAAGGAGAATGGACAAGGAGTTAGGTGTAGTCATTTAAGGATTTTTTAATGAAGGGATTAAATTTAATACGAGATTAGTAAGTAGTGATATTAGCGGCATAACAAGGGATTTGATTTCAGTGATTAAGGATGTCATCAAACTTGTAAGGTCTGTGACATTTGGTGGAGGAGGAATATGAGAAATTTGATTCGGATGAGGTTTTTGAGAGTTAGTTAAATTTTGAAGAATAGGTGGTTGTGGAAGGGTTTCAGGATTTTGAAGTATGCGTTGTTCCGGCAGGGCCTCTTTGTTCTGGTTCCCACCTCCAAGTAGATGGGCAAATGTTAGATTGGAATCAATTGTTTTTGAAGGTTGTCTTCTGCTTCTGATTGGTTCAGCTGTTTCATCCAGATTCTGAGGTTTTTGGTATCTGCTTTTGAGGCTCTTGTAGATTTGACATCCCTTGTAGTTAGCCGGGTGGTCCTCGAGGCACAGTGCACATACAGCGGGTGTTGATCTTAATCTTGTACATTCTTCTGATTTATGTTGCTCGCCGCATTTCACACAGCGTGGTGTGTGGTGGCAGTAAGTTCTCGTATGACCATATGCCTGACAATTATGGCACTGAACTATTTCTTTCTTAGTGTAAGGTTTCTCAACTCTTACACTAATATAGTACAACCTATTGAGGTCGTAAATTTTTTCAACTCCTGCTGATGGTTCCAAGTCCACGAAGAATACAGGCAGTGGAATTTTATCTTTTAGGACATTGGTGACTTGCCGCACTTTATAGCCTATCTCCGTCAGTTCATCTTTGATAGCTGTAACTGGTGTCAAAGGGTGTAGGTTTCTAATTACAACCCTTAAAGCTCTCTCCTGGCGCAACTGATAGGTATGAAAATCAGCTTTGGTCTCACTCAGATATTTTACTATTTTTCTGTAGCTTTCGGCGGTAGTCGGGGATATTTCAGTATCACTGGTTCTACTTATACTAGAATAACTATTAGGATCGGTTAATTTGTTTAAATGCGCACAAAGTAGTTGAAAATGTTTAATATTTTTAAGAAAAATTGGTGGAGGTTGTGGTTCCCTGGGTATAGGAGAAGATTTCATGGTTTCTTTTTAATTTTGATTTTGGAGGATCTGAAATGGGTTCGGTGTAAAAAACGGCGATTCATCAGTTAATCCTTGTGAAGATGTGCTGGGCTGTGGTTCAGATCCTAAAGAGGTAGCTGAAGCGGTCGCTGGTGGAATCATTTTTTTTATTATTTTCACGGGGAGGTCTCTGTTTTGTAGGAGACGAGTTTGAACCTGCAGATCTAGATCTTTTACTTGTAGCTTTTGGGGACATAACTTGATGAAAATATCTCATTGATTAGAAAAAAAAAATAAAAAAAATAATGAAATGAGAATGAGAAGGAAAGATAATAAAAGAAAGATAAGTTAAAGAAAAGCAAGCCCGAGCTTGCCAAACTAGCGGCAATCAACTGATCAGTGACCCTCCTTTCACTTTTTGCGATTCTATTTAGTAAATTATAACTTTGCTTACCGATATTTCTCCAATATTCACTGCTGTGGTTTTCTTGAAGTCTGGTGATGTTTCCAGACTGAACTCAAGCGAATTCCTACTGAAAAGAGCAAAAATCTGAGAGACGAAGTAACGTATGACTGTTACCATCGAGCGCATCAGCTGTTCTATATATATAATAATAATAATAATAATAATAATAAATTCCTTATTTATTCTGGGACAAGTCCCTTCAGAATAATGTTACAGACAAATCAAATTGGAACTTCAGTATCTTAGAGTAATAAAAAAAAAAGTAATAATAATAATAAAATAAACAAAAAACAACAGAAATAACAAAGAAAATGAATAATAGTAATAAATTAACTGGTAGCTTCTAATAATAATAATTTAAAAAAACAAATAAAACAAACTAGACAAAAAATAAAATATTTACATATTCATATATACAGGGCTAATTAAAATAAATTTACAATGCTTGTGAAAATTGTAACATAAAATACATTAATGTTTGAATACAATGCATAATAATATATAATAAATAACCATTTTCTTATGCTCTATTTGCTGATTTTTATTGAACTTTGCTGATTATGTGGGGTTATTTGAGAATTGGATCGACAAAAAGTGTTTGAACAAACGCGATTTGAAGGCCGGAAGAGTATTGGAATGACGGATATGAGAAGGAATAGAATTCCATAAGGACGAGGATCGGATAAGGAAAGATCTGTCGAAAGCTGCGGTTCGATGAGGCGTTACATACAGGTCCGAAGGTCGCGAACGAGTGTTGCAGGTGTGGACGGAGGATTTAAATGAAAATATATCTGAGATGTAAGATGGACGTTGAGATCGGGGAACTTGGTAAAGGAAGGATGCCAGGAGGTACTTAGAACGGTATGAAGGATAAAGCCACTTTAACTCATCGTAGAATCGGGTTACAGAGGTGTCCCTGGATATCCCAAAGATGAAACGTATCAGGCAGTTGAATAATCTTTTTAGTTTAGCTTCAAGATCTCCAGAGACACCCGCATACACCGCACAACAGTAGTCAAAGTGGGGGAATATTAATGAGCAAACCAAGAGCTTACGGGTTTCAAATGGAAAAAGGTGACGGTGATAATTAAGGAGTTTTAGGATGGAAATTGTGCGTCGGGAAATTTCGGAAACATGGATTTTCCAGGAAAGAGATTGATCGACAGTTACTCCAAGGTTTTTGACGGTTTGATGGAACTTTATAGGTTGATTATTTAAAAATAGAGTTGGGATTAGGGAAAGCGTTTTAAGGAGTGGATTGGAACCTATTACTATCGCTTTAGTTTTCTCAGCATTTAACTTTAGCTTGTTGTCAGCTGCCCAACAACTAATTCTGTTTAAATCTTCCTGAAGCTTTTCTGTTGCTAGTAATAGGTCCGACGGAGGAAAGGATAAATAAATTTGGAGGTCATCCGCATACATATGGAATTGTGAGTGATGGATATAGAAGGGAAGGTCGTTTACGTAGATAGCAAAGAGGGTAGGAGATAGTGATGATCCCTGGAGAACACCACATGACAATGGCAAAGGTCTAGAAGGAGGTTGGCCTGGAACTACCACATACTGTGAGCGATCGGAGAGGAAAGACTTGAACCAGTGCAGAGCGCTATTGGATAAAGGAAGGTTTCGTAGTTTGGTGAGGAGGATTGTATGGTCTACTGTGTCAAATGCCTTGGTAAAATCTAGCAAGACAAGAATGGTAAGTTTTTGGTGTTCTATTGCATATTGTATGTCGTGAGTTATTTTTAGGAGAGCGGATTGCGTTGAGTGACCAGGTCGGAAGCCGGATTGGAGAGGATTAATAAGGGAACGTTCTTCCAGGAAATTCGATAATTGCTTTTGTACAATACGTTCTAGTGGTTTGGAAAGATTAGAAAGAAGGGAAATAGGGCGAAAGTCAGAAGGTGTTGTAGGATTTGGGATCTTATTAAGTGGTCTAACTAAAGCGGTTTTCCAAGAAGCAGGGAATATTGAGTTTTGCAAGGAAAAATTGTAAATATGATACAAAACTGGTATAAGGACTGGAAGACAGGATTTTATTAGTTTAACTGGAATGTTGTCAGGTCCGTAATCGTTTGTATGGGATTTAAGAATGGCTGTTAATAATTCGTCATAGGAAATATGGGTAAAGAAGAAACTTTCAGGATTAAAACTGTGGTGTTCAATATCGGTAGTGGATGATGGGTCAGGAGATAAGGATACGAAATGCTTGTTGAGATCATTTGGTGGTACAGGAATGGAATAGCAGTTATTGGATTCTGGAAGAGATAATTTTCGGAGGATTTTCCATTTGGATTTAGGATCTGGAGCATTGGACAAGGCGCTGTGGATATAGAGGGATTTCGCACGTCGCACTGCGTCCTGGGTTCTGTTCCGAAGTTGCTTAAAACTGACATAGTCATCTGGAAAGCGAGTGCGGCGGAATTTACGTCTAGCTGCTTCTCTTCTTTTCATCAGATCCTTTAGTTCAGGGGTCAGCCAAGGAGCAGTGGGACGGCGTAAGGTTCGGGTTTTAAGAGGAGCATGGGTGTCAAGTATGGTTTTTAAGTTTGAAGTGAGAATGGATATCATTGGGTTGATTGAATTGTGGGAGTATATAGTATCCCAATGGAGTTTTTCGAGATCAGTTTAAAGGGATTCGTAGGAAAGGAGGTCCAAACCACGATAGGTGACTACTTTAGGAGTGAAGGATTTTATAGGTAGGTTGTATGAAATCTCTATGAGATCATGTGATGAAAGAAACGGTACCGGGTGCTGAGAGGATGAAAGGACCTTTACAGATGAATCAGTTATGTGAAGATCCAGCCAGGAGTCGGATAGGTGCGTATGATGGGTAGGGAGGTATGGAACTAGATAAAGATTTAGGGAAAACAGTAGGTTTACCAGGAAGGATTTATCGTGAGATTCAGAGATCATATTAGCATTGAAATCTCCGGAGATGATGATGTTGGAGTACTTGGAGACGAATTGGACTAGGGAGGATTCAAAAAGGGTATCGAATGGGACTTGAGGAGGTCGATAAACAATGGCATACAGAAGAGGAGATGAAGGAGTAGAGATTTCCACAAACAGGTATTCGATGTGAGGATGATCAGGAGAAGGGGATTCGAGAAGGATTTTGGCCTTGAGACTGTCGTGTATATACAGCCCCACCCCACCACTCCTACGATCCGATCTGTCATGGCGAAGAAAGGAGTAATTGGTGAGGGATACATGGGAGGAAGGAATAAAAGGTTTTAACCAGGTTTCAGATACTGCTATGATGTGGTAAAAATTGTCGAGAAAATAATTTTGAAATTCATCATAGTGGGCAATCTGGGATTGTGCATTAATGTGACATGAGGTGAGAATGTTAGTCATGACTGTAGAGGTGGGAATGAGAATAACTGTGAAAGGGTTGGAAGTCAGGAGGTAGGTTATTGCAATTTCTTAAGGTATACATCATTTCACGATCATACATAGTGTAGGCATACAGCAAAACATGATAAAAAATAAAGCAAAGAAAAATTGATAATTTTAAAAGATAATATAAATTTATACTAAACCTTTTAGAAAACAAACAAAATACTGGCAGATGAGACATATTCATAACAATTATGAAAATAATAGAAAAATAAATATGGTATAGCAATAAGAAGAGTGTGGATATAAAAATATTCCGAGGAAAATTTGATTTTAAAAGAAAATGTAATATTAGACTATACCTTTTCGAAGAAAAAAATAAATAATAGTAATATATACAGACAGTCATTACATATAGATAATGGTTATAAAGATAGAAAGTGAATAGCATGTGGTAATGAGAAAAATGTGGATATAAAATAAAAATATCCCAAAGAAAATTTGATAATTTTAAAAGAAAATATAAATTTAGGCTTAGTTTTAGGAAAAATAGAAAATAAATAAATAAAATAAAATAAATACAGACAGATAGATCATATAGATAAAGATTATAAAGTGAAAAAAAAGTAGATAACATATTCAAGTTGAAATAATGTGGATATAAAATAGAAATATTCCACAGAAAAATTGATAACTTGAGAGGTAAATATAAGTATAGGATAAGTGATTTAGAAAAATAAAATAAAATATAGATGCTGATAATAAAGATTAAACAAAAAGTAAATAGAATATTGCAATAAGAAGGTGAATATAAAATAAAAATATACCAAAGAAAATTAGATAATTTTAAAAGAAAATATAAATTTGGACTATGTTTTAGGAGAAAAAATAAAAAATAAAATGAAATAAATACAGACAGATAGAACATATAGGTAATTATCATGTGGGTGAAAAAGAAAGTATATAAAATATTCAAGTTAAAATAATGCGGATATAAGATAGAAATATTCCAAAGTGAAATTGATAACTTGAAAGCAAAATATAAGTATAGGCTAAAAGAATTAGAAAAAATCAAATAAAATATAAACATGTAGATACATATAATAAAGGTTAAACAAAAGGTAAATAGAATATTAAAATAAAAAGCTTGTAAATATAAAATAAAAATATACCAAAGAGAAATTGATAATTTCAAAGGAAAATATAGGTTCAGACTAAATGTTTCAAAATAAAATAAAATACAGATGGATAATATACATAAATAATGACTATAAAGGTGAAAAAAAGAAAATTGAATATAATATTAGAAATAATGCGGATATAAATTGAAAATGTTCCAAAACAACAAACTAAAATTTATGACTTTTATAGAGCGAAAGAAACTAAACAAAAATAATAAATCTTTAAAAAACATAAAATAGAAAAAAAGACAAACATAATATTGGTAACTTAAACTAAATTTTCAAACAAAAGCATCTAAGTCGGATGATTTATTTATAATTACAGCTGGGCAACCATCCGACTTCCGGCACCTGACACGACCCCCACTAAACCACACATATTTAATATTGGCCGACACCTTTTTCTGTCTGGCCAGCCAGTATAAGTGCCTGTTAGTGGTTGTCATTGCCTCGCTGACGTAGACAGTTGACTATTGTTTTGTTCCCATCCGAGGTGGCGCGTAGAAAAGTCTCTTTTCACTTTTCGCTGTCTCACCAAATCGTCTTTCACCGTCCGTCTGATGAAACGAGCAATGATGGTCCCCGGGGTCCCAGGTGACTTGGGCCTCAGACGTACCGCGTAGTCCAGGTCTCCAGGGCTGAGCTGGACGCCCAGGCCCGCGCCGACGCTAAGTATCGTTCCCACTACGGTCTCACCCGGCCTTTCCGGTATACCTCTAATTTCAATTGTGTTGTTCAACTGGCTTTGTTCAGCGCTATTTACACGTGCTTCTAGAGTGACTACTTTTTCTTTTAATGTCTGGTTTTCCAATGTCAGTTTTTCGATCTGATTTTTTTGATTTTCCAGAAGTTCTTCAATTTTTTGCAATCTTTCCATATTTTGAAAAGATAATTCCGAATGTTTTTCCAGCGTTTCCTTTATATCTTTTAGTTCGTCGATGGGTTGAAGTTTAGCCTTCATTTCCCTAACTTCTTCGGTCAGCGCTCTCAGCAGGTCGATCGCGGAACTAGACTCCATGTCTGGTGATGCCCGCGATGACGATTCACAGTCAGTGCAGACCCATTTTTTTAATCCCTCTTGGTCTGCAAATTCTAATTTTATACATTTAGTGTGAAATACGTTTTGACAAATCGTACACGCCAAACGTAATTTGTCATCTCGACCGGCTGTTTTGTTGCATATTTTGCAGTTGACCATTTATATATATATATATATATTTTTTTTTTCCGTCTGTCATTTGTCTTTTTATTTTTACTTATTACTTTTCACTGTATTTTTTATCCTTATTTATCGTATTCTGTACTATTCTAAAGGAAGTTTTCCCCAAATAAATAAATTAAGTAATATTATTCTCAGTGTTCCCCTCTTCAATATTTTTCCAGTTGGACTAATTGTCCGGTTTAACACGTCCAGGTGTACTCCTGATAGAAATTCCATTACTGTGGACAGTCTTTGTGGTAGAAAATAGAAGGTTAAGTTCTTTAGGAAGGGTCTGATTTATTTCTTTTATTATCGGAAAATCCTTGTGATCAGCTTACCAATTCATCTCACTCACCCCTTGCCGTCTGTGGCTCAGTCTTAACTTGAGTCATCAATCTTCACTGACAGTTTCTCCTTCACATTTTTCTCCTTTTGCTTTGTTTTTTTTTTGTTAAATTTTAAGTTGGAAATTTTTAGCATACGTAACGTAGCATAAATTATTATTTTTTTCTCTGAAACTTCAGTTCCTTATCTAAACAGTTCCAGTTTCAAGAATTACAAGGATTGGAAAAGTTATAAACTTGTGCAATCTCAATAAGAGTGTTTTTTGAGTCAATGATGTAGGTATTTTTATTAGTTAATATTTATGATTAACTAGTATGTAACCATAATTTATTTATTTGGGATTATGATTTCATCGTAATGAAAAGAGCACTAATAGAAAGTAAGTTTATTTTATAACGCCCATTCATAACGCCATACATTGGTCAATAAATTAAAAGCGGATCAATTTCTTCGTTTGTTTTGTTAACCGGTTGCTATTTTATTCGATTTTATGTCTCAAATTAACTTTTTCTAAATGTATTTTAAAAGTTTAATTTAGTGTCCATGTGAGTCCCATGTATTGTAGTTTACATTGGCGGCTTCTATTTTCATGAAATCATAGAAAAATATAATCAGTACGATACTGTAAGGTGCCAACAGTTAATAACTATAATCTTCCTCATTACAATATTATAAACAACATATCTTCATATTTTTATGCGTTTATAAATACTTACTATTAACTTGTACGGCTTATTATATTGCATATTAACTTTTCTCAAAGGCATATTATACGTCTTCATTACTACTCATGGTTCATGAAACAAATTATAATGAAAACCGTATAAAAATCCGTCGTCTGGTTTAAAAGGAGTTCACGAAAACCCTGATCATTAGAAGATCATTTTATGTATACGGAGAAAGAGTATATATATATAAAAGGGTATTTTGAATGAGAAAAAAATCATACCAATAAAAATATACTCTCTTTTTTTTGCGATTAAGAAATTCTGTCTCCTTTGTAGTATAATCTGATTTCATCAGTTACATACAAACTAATTACGTGCAACCTTCTTTTATGTTCTTATGTAATTATTTTATCATTAGCTTTACGTAAGAATGTGCTAACCTTTGTAGCTTTTTTGATAACTTAATATCCATGGACATTATAATTCACTCCAAAAGGTTAATTAGCTTTAAAAACTGCGTCACTTAGGAACTGTGTCCTCTCATTATCATGTAGTTTTAGTGTACAATTAGTGTTAATTTTCGTCGCACAAAGAATAAATTAGCTGGGTAAAAAGCTTTAAAACATACTTTACCGGAAAAATATTACCCATTTAAAATATTCGAATTAAATAAATACAAATTTTTACTCTCCTCTATTCCACTTTATTTTTAATTTTAATTATTTATTTTATTATTATATCTATTAATCTTATTTTCCTGAAAACGCCGCCTTGAAAAATACAGAATATGATTTGTTATAGAAGAAGTGATGAAATTACCAGCTAATGAAAATTCCAGATGAAATTTCAAAAGATCTGCCAATTGAATGAGTTACTGCGTTACTTGGTAATCCTTTCTGTCACAAAATTTATCTTCATCATATGAGTAGTGACATATAAAGTATTTTCCATTGCACTGTATAACAGGCTGATCTCCACAATTGATCAAATCATCACTCTTAAAAAACTGGGGGAAAAGATGTATGAATTCGGCCTTTCTATATGGATCGTCTTTGTGAACTTCGAGGCGGCGTCTGCGCAAAAATGCGAAACTGTAGGCCGATTACCACGATTTTAACATTTCAAGTTTCGCCAGATTGCAGAGAATGAAATGGATCGGACACGTGCTCAGAATAAAAAGTAGCAGGGGCCCGCTAAAAGTATATAGGAGCACTCCAAGTGACACAAGACCTAGGGGCAGGCCAAGATCCTGATGGAAAGACAACGTACTTTCAGACCTGAGAAGAGCAGGAATAAGCACAAGACATACTGCAGACAGGACTGTCTGGGGCAGAAAGATCGAGGAGGCTGAGGACAGCTTCATGCGTATGTTGCGCCAACCGGCTGATTTTCTGAGGCTGCAGAACCTTCAAAAAACACATTAATTGATAATCTATAAACTATGTTTACTCGAACCATAGGATTTCCTTTTCCAATGGTATCGTGTTTACCAATCCCAATAGATTGCATGCAGGGGAATATTAAAATAAACAAGTTTCAATAAAGAAATTATTATTATTATCAGTTTTAACGTTTAATCTATGCCTTAGAATACTGAGGGTTTTCTTATAGCTTATCTTGCCAAACAATATTACAAAAAAAGGTTACCTTCTGACACTTAGTCGGCTGGCTGAGGTGGAAATTGTCTTAGTCGTCCCTTCTAAGCTCTTAGACCTTCAACTGCTCTCCGACATTATCTTCTTGTGGATGGAACTCGACCATTTCTCTCGCTGGACTTTCTTTGACTTCTTGAGAATGGAACAACCTCGTCACTTCTCTCCTTTCTTCTTTTCAAAAGTACCATATTTAGGAAATTGTCGACCTCATTCCGAACAAAGGGTGGCGTGGCTAATATGGGAAGTGTCCAGTGCAGCCTTCGTCAAGCTTAGTAGCTG
The DNA here is from genome assembly GCA_023052935.1 of Piezodorus guildinii. Lineage (NCBI taxonomy): Eukaryota > Metazoa > Arthropoda > Insecta > Hemiptera > Pentatomidae > Piezodorus > Piezodorus guildinii. The sequence goes on along the minus strand of CM041292.1, from coordinate 100,793,369 downwards.
GGGTCTAGGAAGTTTCCGCTGTATCGCGGGATGGCCATTGGAATTTCTAGGAAGGTAGGCAAACGCCTTTTTAACTTTTACTGGATTAATATCAAAATTATTTAATAATGAACTTACTCCCCTCAGTTTCTAACCTAAATACATAACAATATATATACATATATACATAATGTAATATTTAAAAATTAAAAATATAGTAGATAATACAACTGCTTTATGTAAACTGGAGTGTACAGATATGACATCGGTTTGTGCTCATACTAGCCATTCCTGGCCGTACAATATTATTTTTCTAATAAAAGATTCCTAATCCATCTTTTTTTTTTTTTTTTGTCCACAGAAAAAATCGAATAGAATTAAAAGTTACTAACATATTGTTCATACGGACTTCGTTGATGAAAGGTAAAATTTGAGAGAAAGGTATGAAAATTCATGATTTTTTTAATTCGGGAGGGTTTCAAGGATCAAATGGAGACTGAAGATTATCTCCTTAAATCCAAATTGGCTTTACTATTGTCATATAGATTTTACATATTTAATGAAATAGGAGGTCCTTCTGGTAAGAGTTAAAGGATCAGGATATAAAAATGGCTTAACTAAATACATTAAAGTGTCTAGAGTATCATTAGAAATTGGACTATGCTGAAACAATCTGACGTTTTCCAAAGGTGCCATCGGATGATTATCAAACGACTTAACATTCATGAAGTACATATTCAGTGAGATAAATAAATCGTCGTCACAATAGATACTCTTCCTACAAGCCTTAATTTTTTTTTATTAATTATATAGTAGTAAATTAATTAGTAATTTAGTAATAATTAAACTGGATGGATAAAATTGATGAAATAACTGGATTATTGCTCTGTACAGAAGTGAAGAGTAATATATATTTCTTTATCTGTTCACACAAAAAAAAATAGTTGGTTCACATCGAAGTCGGAAAAGATGCTAAATAAATATACCTAGCAAATAAATTTGATTTGAATTCAATTTTATCACGGCTAGAAATTTTAGCTTTTTCCTTCGTTTCGCTCCGATAATTAAAAAAAAATTTTGCCTTCGGCATCCTTATTGTATTGGGGAATAGCGAATCTCGTCAGCTATTATACATGCGCCTCTCCACTTTGAATATTAATACGCTAAAACATTCCATCGATCTGAATCTGATTAAATTAATTCGATATCTAAAAATAAGTGTTTTGTTTCTTTTGATTTATTTGAGTTGGGTTTTTACTATAATCCTATACAACGTCACTCACTTTTTGATTTCTTCTACTTCGATAAAAGTCAATTTCTATTTCTTCTATCTATCTCCTAATGGTCTATTTCTTTCTTCTAATTTGTGAAAATAATTAGTAGAAAACCTAGGGTCAGATTAAGGTTGTCTGACCGAGAACTCTCTTTCTTTTGTTTTCAGTGTTCGTTTAAAATTTGTATTGAACTACGAGGCATATTTTTTAAGTAAGTACCGTTATGAAATTAAAAAAAAGACGTGCACAGATATCGCAATAATTTTATTTTTACATGAAAGCCTGTACCTTAATCTACATTTCTATTATTCAATTATTTCTACATAATTTCCATGAATTTTGAGGCACTTGTCATAACGCGGCACCAGTTTTTGAATACCCTCCTCAAAACATTCTGCCGCCTGACTTGTTAACCACTGCATCACAAATGTTTTGACTTCGTTATCGTCTTAAAGACGCCGACCGCCCAGGTGTTTTTCAAGTGCAGGAACAAATGGTAACATTTATTGTCTCATTACGAGGCAGAAACTCCACTAGCAATACTCCTTTTCTGTCCCAAAAAACTGTGCACATGATTTTCCGGGCAGAAATTGTTTGCTTAAACTTGTTTGGATTCTGGTGTGACGTCGGCCACTCATGTTTCGTCCACGTCGTTTAACAAGTCAGGCGGCAGAATTTTTTGAGGAGGGTATTCAAAAACTGGTGCCGCGTTATGACAACTGCCTCAAAATTCATTGATGTTATGTAATGTAGAAATGCAGATTAAGGTACAGGCTTTCATGTAAAAATAAAATTATTGCAATATCTTTGCACGTCTTTTTTTTAAATTCCAAAACGGTACTTACTTAAAAAACCATGGCTCGTAATATAGATTCATGCTAAAATATTTTTTAGATTTAATTGTATATACCGATTCTATCCACAAATGACGGTTAAGAAAACATCAGATATAGATGCATTTTAATCATTCATCATTACCTTATCCAATCTAAAATGAAAACGTATATATTACAATATTCTAATGGCACATCTTACATACTCTTTTTCGATCTCACCATATAAATCTCTACCTCCTCATTCTAATTTAAATAGGTCGGTAATCTGTTTGAGAACCTGTTCTTTCTAAACTATTAAGAGTAGATAAGGACGGCATACCTACATGAATAAACATATAGTGAAATGGTATTATGAATATTAATAGTACACTAGAACGGCATAGTTTTTATTCTTTTGAATGGTTGACATTGGCTTACAATAATAATTCGTTCATTTTGTCTTTACAACCAATTCATATAATATATTTTACTTGTTAAACATTGTACAACTGTACCGTATTATTAAATGTTTTTGTTTATTTACTTAATCCGCTTTTTTTCCTTGTATTTATTTAATTCGCTTATTTTCGAGGGCTGAGTGACAAGTGTGAACAATTATATATAGTATACAACGAGTTGAAGTGGTGAAGGAAATATTTTCTCTGATCATACCTTTTTTTAAATAATCATGAACTCCCAGCACTCTCCATACATTCATAGTATCCTTCAATTTAAATCCTCAGTCCACTCTCTTGAAACAAGATCCCACAATTCCGATCTTTACGTTTCCACCCATAGGACTAAATATTTTGATCACTCCTTTATATCCGCCTTCTGGAATTTCCTACCTACTCGTATTCGCCATTCTGTTCCCTT